>JAVUPR010000142.1:0-1200000 GCA_036785695.1 Gentiana straminea
CGCCGGCGCAAACGGCAAGCAAAACGGAGGCCGAATGGCCTTGTACAAGGAATCAAAAATCACACGAGTTAAGTACTCTATGGGTACGAAAAAAAGTACGAAAAAAACGTTTGTAATTCTCTTTGAAGTACCGATGTGATATCGACCGAACGATAAATAAGGCACGCCGGCGCAAACGGCAAGCAAAACGGAGGCCGAATGGCCTTGTACAAGGAATCAAAAATCACACGATTAAGTACTCTATGGGTACGAAAAAAAGTACGAAAAAAAACGTTTGTAATTCTCTTTGAAGTCCGATGTGATATCGACCGAACGATAAATAAGGCACGCCGGCGCAAACGGCAAGCAAAACGGAGGCCGAATGGCCTTGTACAAGGAATCAAAAATCACACGATTAAGTACTCTATGGGTACGAAAAAAAGTACGAAAAAAAAACGTTTGTAATTCTCTTTGAAGTACGATGTGATATCGACCGAACGATAAATAAGGCACGCCGGCGCAAACGGCAAGCAAAACGGAGGCCAGAATGGCCTTGTACAAGGAATCAAAAATCACAAAGTTAAGTACTCTATGGGTACGAAAAAAAGTACGAAAAAAAACGTTTGTAATTCTCTTTGAAGTACTGATGTGATATCGACCAGAACGATAAATAAGGCACGCCGGCGCAAACGGCAAGCAAAACGGAGGCCAGAATGGCCTTGTACAAGGAATCAAAAATCACACAGTTAAGTACTCTATGGGTACGAAAAAAAGTATGAAAAAAAACGTTTGTAATTCTCTTTGAAGTACTGATGTGATATCGACCAGAACGATAAATAAGGCACGCCGGCGCAAACGGCAAGCAAAACGGAGGCCAGAATGGCTTGTACAAGGAATCAAAATCACACGTTAAGTACTCTATGGGTACGAAAAAAAGTACGAAAAAAAACTTTTGTAATTCTCTTTGAAGTACCGATGTGATATCGACCGAACGATAAATAAGGCACGCCGGCGCAAACGGCAAGCAAAACGGAGGCCGAATGGCCTTGTACAAGGAATCAAAAATCACACGAGTTAAGTACTCTATGGGTACGAAAAAAAGTACGAAAAAAAACGTTTGTAATTCTCTTTGAAGTGCGATGTGATATCGACCGAACGATAAATAAGGCACGCCGGCGCAAACGGCAAGCAAAACGGAGGCCGAATGGTCTTGTACAAGGAATCAAAAATCACACGTTAAGTACTCTATGGGTACGAAAAAAAGTTCGAAAAAAAATGTTTGTAATTCTCTTTGAAGTACCGATGTGATATCGACCGAACGATAAATAAGGCACGCCGGCGCAAACGGCAAGCAAAACGGAGGCCGAGAATGGCCTTGTACAAGAATCAAAAATCACACGAGTTAAGTACTCTATGGGTACGAAAAAAAGTATGAAAAAAAACGTTTGTAATTCTCTTTGAAGTACCGATGTGATATCGACCGAACGATAAATAAGGCACGCCGGCGCAAACGGCAAGCAAAACGGAGGCCGTAATGGCCTTGTACAAGGAATCAAAAATCACACGTTAAGTACTCTATGGGTACGAAAAAAAGTACGAAAAAAAACGTTTGTAATTCTCTTTGAAGATGTGATATCGACCAGAACGATAAATAAGGCACGCCGGCGCAAACGGCAAGCAAAACGGAGGCCGAATGGCCTTGTACAAGGAATCAAAAATCACACGTTAAGTACTCTATGGGTACGAAAAAAAGTACGAAAAAAAACGTTTGTAATTCTCTTTGAAGTACCGATGTGATATCGACCGAACGATAAATAAGGCACGCCGGCGCAAACGGCAAGCAAAACGGAGGCCGAATGGCCTTGTACAAGAATCAAAAATCACACGAGTTAAGTACTCTATGGGTACGAAAAAAAGTACGAAAAAAAACGTTTGTAATTCTCTTTGAAGTGCGATGTGATATCGACCGAACGATAAATAAGGCACGCCGGCGCAAACGGCAAGCAAAACGGAGGCCGAATGGCCTTGTACAAGGAATCAAAAATCACACGTTAAGTACTCTATGGGTACGACGAAAAAAACGTTTGTAATTCTCTTTGAAGTACCGATGTGATATCGACCGAACGATAAATAAGGCACGCCGGCGCAAACGGCAAGCAAAACGGAGGCCAGAATGGCCTTGTACAAGGAATCAAAAATCACACAATTAAGTACTCTATGGGTACGAAAAAAACGTTTGTAATTCTCTTTGAAGTACTGATGTGATATCGACCAGAACGATAAATAAGGCACGCCGGCGCAAACGGCAAGCAAAACGGAGGCCAGAATGGCCTTGTACAAGGAATCAAAAATCACACGAGTTAAGTACTCTATGGGTACGAAAAAAAGTACGAAAAAAAACGTTTGTAATTCTTTTTGAAGTACGATGTGATATCGACCGAACGATAAATAAGGCACGCCGGTGCAAACGGCAAGCAAAACGGAGGCCGAATGGCCTTGTACAAGGAATCAAAAATCACACGAGTTAAGTACTCTATGGGTACGAAAAAAAGTACGAAAAAAAAACGTTTGTAATTCTCTTTGAAGTACGATGTGATATCGACCGAACGATAAATAAGGCACGCCGGCGCAAACGGCAAGCAAAACGGAGGCCAGAATGGCCTTGTACAAGGAATAAAAAATCACACGGTTAAGTACTCTATGGGTACGAAAAAAAACGTTTGTAATTCTCTTTGAAGTACTGATGTGATATCGACCAGAACGATAAATAAGGCACGCCGGCGCAAACGGCAAGCAAAACGGAGGCCAGAATGGGCTTGTACAAGGAATCAAAACTCACACAGTTAAGTACTCTATGGGTACGAAAAAAAGTACGAAAAAAAACGTTTGTTATTCTCTTTGAAGTACTGATGTGATATCGACCAGAACGATAAATAAGGCACGCCGGTGCAAAAGGCAAGCAAAACGGAGGCAAGAATGGCCTTGTACAAGGAATCAAAAATCACACAGTTAAGTACTCTATGGGTACGAAAAAAAGTACGAAAAAAAACGTTTGTAATTCTCTTTGAAGTACTGATGTGATATCGACCAGAACGATAAATAAGGCACGCCGGCGCAAACGGCAAGCAAAACGGAGGCCAGAATGGTCTTGTACAAGGAATCAAAAATCACACAGTTAAGTACTCTATGGATACGAAAAAAAGTTCGAAAAAAAATGTTTGTAATTCTCTTTGAAGTACTGATGTGATATCGACCAGAATGATAAATAAGGCACGCCGGCGCGAACGGCAAGCAAAACGGAGGCCAGAATGGCCTTGTACAAGGAATCAAAAATCACACAATTAAGTACTCTATGGGTACGAAAAATAAACGTTTGTAATTCTCTTTGAAGTACTGATGTGATATCGACCAGTACGATAAATAAGGCACGCCGGCGCAAACGGCAAGCAAAACGGAGGCCGAATGGCCTTGTACAAGGAATCAAAAATCACACGTTAAGTACTCTATGGGTACGAAAAAAAGTACGAAAAAAAACGTTTGTAATTCTCTTTGAAGTACCGATGTGATATCGACCGAACGATAAATAAGGCACGCCGGCGCAAACGGCAAGCAAAACGGAGGCCGAATGGCCTTGTACAAGGAATCAAAAATCACACAGTTAAGTACTCTATGGGTACGAAAAAAAGTACGAAAAAAAACGTTTGTAATTCTCTTTGAAGTACCGATGTGATATCGACCGAACGATAAATAAGGCACGCCGGCGCAAACGGCAAGCAAAACGGAGGCCGAATGGCCTTGTACAAGGAATCAAAAATCACACGGTTAAGTACTCTATGGGTACGAAAAAAAGTACGAAAAAAAACGTTTGTAATTCTCTTTGAAGTACCGATGTGATATCGACCGAACGATAAATAAGGCACGCCTGCGCAAACGGCAAGCAAAACGGAGGCCAGAATGGCCTTGTACAAGGAATCAAAAATCACAAAGTTAAGTACTCTATGGGTACGAAAAAAAGTTCGAAATACTGATGTGATATCGACCAGAACGATAAATAAGGCACGCCGGCGCAAACGGCAAGCAAAACGGAGGCCAGAATGGCCTTGAACAAGTAATCAAAAATCACACAGTTAAGTACTCTATGGGTACGAAAAAAAGTATGAAAAAAAACGTTTGTAATTCTCTTTGAAGTACTGATGTGATATGGACCAGAACGATAATTAAGGCACGCTGGCGCAAACGGCAAGCAAAACGGAGCCCAGAATGGCATTGTACAAGGAATCAAAAATCACACAGTTAAGTACTCTATGGGTACGAAAAAAAGTACGAAAAAAAACTTTTGTAATTCTCTTTGAAGTACTGATGTGATATCGACCGAACGATAAATAAGGCACGCCGGCGCAAACGGCAAGCAAAACGGAGGCCAGAATGGCCTTGTACAAGGAATCAAAAATCACACAGTTAAGTACTCTATGGGTACGAAAAAAAGTACGAAAAAAACGTTTGTAATTCTCTTTGAAGTACTGATGTGATATCGACCAGAACGATAAATAAGGCACGCCGGCGCAAACGGCAAGCAAAACGGAGGCCAGAATGGCCTTGTACAAGGAATCAAAAATCACACAGTTAAGTACTCTATGGGTACAAAAAAAGTTCGAAAATACTGATGTGATATCGACCAGAACGATAAATAAGGCACGCCGGCGCAAACGGCAAGCAAAACGGAGGCCAGAATGGCCTTGAACAAGTAATCAAAAATCACACCAGTTAAGTACTCTATGGGTACGAAAAAAAGTATGAAAAAAAACGTTTGTAATTCTCTTTGAAGTACTGATGTGATATCGACCAGAACGATAAATAAGGCACGCCGGCGCAAACAGCAAGCAAAACGGAGCCCAGAATGGCATTGTACAAGGAATCAAAAATCACACAGTTAAGTACTCTATGGGTACGAAAAAAAGTACGAAAAAAAACTTTTGTAATTCTCTTTGAAGATGTGATATCGACCAGAACGATAAATAAGGCACGCCGGCGCAAACGGCAAGCAAAACGGAGGCCAGAATGGCCTTGTATAAGTAATCAAAAATCACACGTTAAGTACTCTATGGGTACGAAAAAAAGTACGAAAAAAAACGGTTGTAATTCTCTTTGAAGTACTGATGTGATATCGACCGAACGATAAATAAGGCATGCCGGCACAAACCGCAAGCAAAACGGAGGCCCAGAATGGACTTGTACAAGGAATCAAAAATCACACGGTTAAGTACTCTATGGGTACGAAAAAAAGTACGAAAAAAAACGTTTGTAATTCTCTTTGAAGTACCGATGTGATATCGACCGAACGATAAATAAGGCACGCCGGCGCAAACGGCAAGCAAAACGGAGGCCGAATGGCCTTGTACAAGGAATCAAAAATCACACGATTAAGTACTCTATGGGTACGAAAAAAGGTACGAAAAAAAACGTTTGTAATTCTCTTTGAAGTGCGATGTGATATCGACCGAACGATAAATAAGGCACGCCGGCGCAAACGGCAAGCAAAACGGAGGCCGAATGGCCTTGTACAAGAAATCAAAAATCACACGAGTTAAGTACTCTATGGGTACGAAAAAAAGTACGAAAAAAAAACGTTTTAATTCTCTTTGAAGTACCGATGTGATATCGACCGAACGATAAATAAGGCACGCCGGCGCAAATGGCAAGCAAAACGGAGGCCGAATGGCCTTGTACAAGGAATCAAAAATCACAAGTTAAGTACTCTATGGGTACGAAAAAAAGGACGAAAAAAAAACGTTTGTAATTCTCTTTGAAGTACGATGTGATATCGACCGAACGATAAATAAGGCACGCCAGCGCAAACGGCAAGCAAAACGGAGGCCAGAATGGCCTTGTACAAGGAATAAAAAATCACACAGTTAAGTACTCTATGGGTACGAAAAAAACGTTTGTAATTCTATTTGAAGTATGCGATGTGATATCGACCGTAACGATAAATAAGGCACGCCGGCGCAAACGGCAAGCAAAACGGAGGCCGAATGGGCTTGTACAAGGAATCAAAACTCACACAGTTAAGTACTCTATGGGTACGAAAAAAAGTACGAAAAAAAAAACGTTTGTAATTCTTTTTGAAGTACTGATGTGATATCGACCAGGACGATAAATAAGGCATGCCGGCGCAAACGGCAAGCAAAACGGAGGCCGAATGGCCTTGTACAAGGAATCAAAAATCACACGTTAAGTACTCTATGGGTACGAAAAAAAGTACGAAAAAAAACGTTTGTAATTCTCTTTGAAATACCGATGTGATATCGACCAGAACGATAAATAAGGCACGCCGGCGCAAACGGCAAGCAAAACGGAGGCCAGAATGGCCTTGTACAAGGAATCAAAAATCACACAGTTAAGTACTCTATGGTTACGAAAAAAAGTACGAAAAAAAACGTTTGTAATTCTCTTTGAAGTACTGATGTGATATCGACCAGAACGATAAATAAGGCACGCCGGCGCAAACGGCAAGCAAAACGGAGGCCAGAATGGCCTTGTACAAGGAATCAAAAATCACACAGTTAAGTACTCTATGGGTACGAAAAAAAACGTTTGTAATTCTCTTTGAAGTACTGATGTGATATCGACCAGAACGATAAATAAGGCACGCCGGCGCAAACGGCAAGTAAAACGGAGGCTAGAATGGCCTTGTACAAGAAATCAAAAATCACACAGTTAAGTACTCTATGGGTACGAAAAAAAGTACGAAAAAAAACGTTTGTAATTCTCTTTGAAGTACTGATGTGATATCGACCAGAACGATAAATAAGGCACGCCGGCGCAAACGGCAAGCAAAACGGAGGCCGAATGGCCTTGTGCAAGGAATAAAAAATCACACAGTTAAGTACTCTATGGGTACGAAAAAAAGTACGAAAAAAAACGTTTGTAATTCTCTTTGAAGTACCGATGTGATATCGACCGAACGATAAATAAGGCACGCCGGCGCAAACGGCTAGCAAAACGGAGGCCAGAATGGCCTTGTACAAGGAATCAAAAATCAAACAGTTAAGTACTCTATGGGTACGAAAAAAAGTACAAAAAAAAACGTTTGTAATTCTCTTTGAAGTACTGATGTGATATCGACCAGAACGATAAATAAGGCACGCCGGCGCAAAAGGCAAGCAAAACGGAGGCCGAATGGCCTTGTACAAGGAATCAAAAATCACAAATTTAAGTACTCTATGGGTACGAAAAAAAAAGTACGAAAATAAAATACCGATGTGATATCGACCGAACGATAAATAAGGCACGCCGGCGCAAACGGCAAGCAAAACGGAGGCCGAATGGCCTTGTACAAGTAATCAAAAATCACACGTTAAGTACTCTATGGGTACGAAAAAAAGTATGAAAAAAAACGTTTGTAATTCTCTTTGAAGTACCGATGTGATATCGACCGAACGATAAATAAGGCACGCCGGCGCAAACGGCAAGCAAAATGGAGGCCGAATGGCATTGTACAAGGAATCAAAAATCACACGATTAAGTACTCTATGGGTATGAAAAAAAGTACGAAAAAAAACGTTTGTAATTCTCTTTGAAGTACCGATGTGATATCGACCGAACGATAAATAAGGCACGCCGGCGCAAACGGCAAGCAAAACGGAGGCCAGAATGGCCTTGTACAAGGAATCAAAAATCACACAGTTAAGTACTCTATGGGTACGAAAAAAAGTTCGAAAAAAACGTTTGTAATTCTCTTTGAAGTACTGATGTGATATCGACCGAACGATAAATAAGGCACGCCGGCGCAAACGGCAAGCAAAACGGAGGCCGAATGGCCTTGTACAAGGAATCAAAAATCACACGAGTTAAGTACTCTATGGGTACGAAAAAAAGTACGAAAAAAAACGTTTGTAATTCTCTTTGAAGTACCGATGTGATATCGACCGAACGATAAATAAGGCACGCCGGCGCAAACGGCAAGCAAAACGGAGGCAAGAATGGCCTTGTACAAGGAATCAAAAATCACACGTTAAGTACTCTATGGGTACGAAAAAAAGTACGAAAAAAAACGTTTGTAATTCTCTTTGAAGTACTGATGTGATATCGACCAGAACGATAAATAAGGCACGCCGGCGCAAACGGCAAGTAAAACGGAGGCTAGAATGGCCTTGTACAAGGAATCAAAAATCACACAGTTAAGTACTCTATGGGTACGAAAAAAAGTACGAAAAAAACGTTTGTAATTCTCTTTGAAGTACTGATGTGATATCGACCGAACGATAAATAAGGCACGCCGGCGCAAACGGCAAGCAAAACGGAGGCCGAATGGCCTTGTACAAGGAATCAAAAATCACACAGTTAAGTACTCTATGGGTACGAAAAAAAGTACGAAAAAAAACGTTTGTAATTCTCTTTGAAGTACTGATGTGATATCGACCAGAACGATAAATAAGGCACGCCGGCGCAAACGGCTAGCAAAACGGAGGCCAGAATGGCCTTGTACAAGGAATCAAAAATCAAACAGTTAAGTACTCTATGGGTACGAAAAAAAGTACGAAAAAAAACGTTTGTAATTCTCTTTGAAGTACTGATGTGATATCGACCAGAACGATAAATAAGGCACGCCGGCGCAAACGGCAAGCAAAACGGAGGCCAGAATGGCCTTGTACAAGGAATCAAAAATCACAAATTTAAGTACTCTATGGGTACGAAAAAAAGTACGAAAATACTGATGTGATATCGACCAGAACGATAAATAAGGCACGCCGGCGCAAACGGCAAGCAAAACGGAGGCCAGAATGGCCTTGTACAAGTAATCAAAAATCACACAGTTAAGTACTCTATGGGTACGAAAAAAAGTATGAAAAAAAACGTTTGTAATTCTCTTTGAAGTACTGATGTGATATCGACCAGAACGATAAATAAGGCACGCCGGCGCAAACGGCAAGCAAAATGGAGGCCAGAATGGCATTGTACAAGGAATCAAAAATCACACGAGTTAAGTACTCTATGGGTATGAAAAAAAGTACGAAAAAAAACGTTTGTAATTCTCTTTGAAGTACCGATGTGATATCGACCGAACGATAAATAAGGCACGCCGGCGCAAACGGCAAGCAAAACGGAGGCCGAATGGCCTTGTACAAGGAATCAAAAATCACACGATTAAGTACTCTATGGGTACGAAAAAAAGTTCGAAAAAAACGTTTGTAATTCTCTTTGAAGTACCGATGTGATATCGACCGAACGATAAATAAGGCACGCCGGCGCAAACGGCAAGCAAAACGGAGGCCGAATGGCCTTGTACAAGGAATCAAAAATCACACGTTAAGTACTCTATGGGTACGAAAAAAAGTACGAAAAAAAACGTTTGTAATTCTCTTTGAAGTGCGATGTGATATCGACCAGAACGATAAATAAGGCACGCCGGCGCAAACGGCAAGCAAAACGGAGGCAAGAATGGCCTTGTACAAGGAATCAAAAATCACACAGTTAAGTACTCTATGGGTACGAAAAAAAGTACGAAAAAAAACGTTTGTAATTCTCTTTGAAGTACTGATGTGATATCGACCAGAACGATAAATAAGGCACGCCGGCGCAAACGGCAAGCAAAACGGAGGCTAGAATGGCCTTGTACAAGGAATCAAAAATCACACAGTTAAGTACTCTATGGGTACGAAAAAAAGTACGAAAAAAACGTTTGTAATTCTCTTTGAAGTACTGATGTGATATCGACCAGAACGATAAATAAGGCACGCCGGCGCAAACGGCAAGCAAAACGGAGGCCAGAATGGCCTTGTACAAGGAATCAAAAATCACACGTTAAGTACTCTATGGGTACGAAAAAAAGTACGAAAAAAACGTTTGTAATTCTCTTTGAAATGCGATGTGATATCGACCGAACGATAAATAAGGCACGCCGGCGCAAACGGCAAGCAAAACGGAGGCCAGAATGGCCTTGTACAAGGAATCAAAAATCACAAAGTTAAGTACTCTATGGGTACGAAAAAAAGTACGAAAAAAAACGTTTGTAATTCTCTTTACCGATGTGATATCGACGAACGATAAATAAGGCACGCCGGCGCAAACGGCAAGCAAAACGGAGCCTAGAATGGCCTTGTACAAGGAATCAAAAATCACAATTTAAGTACTCTATGGGTACGAAAAAAAGTACGAAAAAAAACGTTTGTAATTCTCTTTGAAGTACTGGTGTGATATCGACCAGAACGATAAATAAGGCACGCCGGCGCAAACGGCAAGCAAAACGGAGGCCGAATGGCCTTGTACAAGGAATCAAAAATCACACGAGTTAAGTACTCTATGGGTACGAAAAAAAGTACGAAAAAAAACGTTTGTAATTCTCTTTGAAGTACCGATGTGATATCGACCGAACGATAAATAAGGCACGCCGGCGCAAACGGCAAGCAAAACGGAGGCGAATGGCCTTGTACAAGGAATCAAAAATCAC
Source organism: Gentiana straminea (assembly GCA_036785695.1). NCBI lineage: Eukaryota > Viridiplantae > Streptophyta > Magnoliopsida > Gentianales > Gentianaceae > Gentiana > Gentiana straminea. Next base: position 10,430 of record JAVUPR010000142.1, read on the forward strand.
ACGAGTTAAGTACTCTATGGGTACGAAAAAAGTACGAAAAAAAACGTTTGTAATTCTCTTTGAAGTACCGATGTGATATCGACCGAACGATAAATAAGGCACGCCGGCGCAAACGGCAAGCAAAACGGAGGCCAGAATGGCCTTGTACAAGGAATCAAAAATCACACATTTAAGTACTCTATGGGTACGAAAAAAAGTACGAAAAAAAACGTTTGTAATTCTCTTTGAAGTATGCGATGTGATATCGACCGAACGATAAATAAGGCACGCCGGCGCAAACGGCAAGCAAAACGGAGGCCGAATGGCCTTGTACAAGGAATCAAAAATCACACAGTTAAGTACTCTATGGGTACGAAAAAAAGTACGAAAAAAAACGTTTGTAATTCTCTTTGAAGTGCGATGTGATATCGACCGAACGATAAATAAGGCACGCCGGCGCAAACGGCAAGCAAAACGGAGGCCGAATGGCCTTGTACAAGGAATCAAAAATCACACGTTAAGTACTCTATGGGTACGAAAAAAAGTACGAAAAAAAACGTTTGTAATTCTCTTTGAAATACCGATGTGATATCGACCGAACGATAAATAAGGCACGCCGGCGCAAACGGCAAGCAAAACGGAGGCCGAATGGCCTTGTACAAGGAATCAAAAATCACACGTTAAGTACTTTATGGGTACGAAAAAAAGTACGAAAAAAACGTTTGTAATTCTCTTTGAAATGCGATGTGATATCGACCGAACGATAAATAAGGCACGCCGGCGCAAACGGCAAGCAAAACGGAGGCCGAATGGCCTTGTACAAGGAATCAAAAATCACACGGTTAAGTACTCTATGGGTACGAAAAAAAGTACGAAAAAAACGTTTGTAATTCTCTTTGATGCGATGTGATATCGACCGAACGATAAATAAGGCACGCCGGCGCAAACGGCAAGCAAAACGGAGGCCGAATGGCCTTGTACAAGGAATCAAAAATCACAAGTTAAGTACTCTATGGGTACGAAAAAAGTACGAAAAAAAACGTTTGTAATTCTCTTTATGCGATGTGATATCGACCGAACGATAAATAAGGCACGCCGGCGCAAACGGCAAGCAAAACGGAGGCCGAATGGCCTTGTACAAGGAATCAAAAATCACACAGTTAAGTACTCTATGGGTACGAAAAAAAGTGAAAAAAAAAAACGTTTGTAATTCTCTTTGAAGTACGATGTGATATCGACCATAACGATAAATAAGGCACGCCGGCGCAAACGGCAAGCAAAACGGAGGCCGAATGGCCTTGTACAAGGAATCAAAAATCACACGTTAAGTACTCTATGGGTACGAAAAAAAGTACGAAAAAAAACGTTTGTAATTCTCTTTGAAGTACGATGTGATATCGACCGAACGATAAATAAGGCACGCCGGCGCAAACGGCAAGCAAAACGGAGGCCGAATGGCCTTGTACAAGGAATCAAAAATCACACGATTAAGTACTCTATGGGTACGAAAAAAAGTACGAAAAAAAACGTTTGTAATTCTCTTTGAAGTGCGATGTGATATCGACCGAACGATAAATAAGGCACGCCGGCGCAAACGGCAAGCAAAACGGAGCCGAGAATGGCCTTGTACAAGGAATCAAAAATCACACGGTTAAGTACTCTATGGGTACGAAAAAAAGTACGAAAAAAAACGTTTGTAATTCTCTTTGAAGTACCGATGTGATATCGACCGAACGATAAATAAGGCACGCCGGCGCAAACGGCAAGCAAAACGGAGGCGAGAATGGCCTTGTACAAGGAATCAAAAATCACACGTTAAGTACTCTATGGGTACGAAAAAAAGTACGAAAAAAAAACGTTTGTAATTCTCTTTGAAGTGCGATGTGATATCGACCCGAACGATAAATAAGGCACGCCGGCGCAAACGGCAAGCAAAACGGAGGCCGAGAATGGCCTTGTACAAGGAATCAAAAATCACACGGTTAAGTACTCTATGGGTACGAAAAAAAGTACGAAAATATTCTCCGATGTGATATCGACCAGAACGATAAATAAGGCACGCCGGCGCAAACGGCAAGCAAAACGGAGGCCAGAATGGCCTTGTACAAGGAATAAAAAATCACACGGTTAAGTACTTTATGGGTACGAAAAAAAGTACGAAAAAAAAACCTTTGTAATTCTCTTTGAACTACGATGTGATATCGACCGAACGATAAATAAGGCACGCCGGCACAAACGGCAAGCAAAACGGAGGCGAGAATGGCCTTGTACAAGGAATCAAAAATCACACGGTTAAGTACTCTATGGGTACGAAAAAAAGTACGAAAAAAACGTTTGTAATTCTCTTTGAAGTGCGATGTGATATCGACCGAACGATAAATAAGGCACGCCGGTGAAAACGGCAAGCAAAACGGAGGCCGAATGGCCTTGTACAAGGAATCAAAAATCACACGATTAAGTACTCTATGGGTACGAAAAAAAACGTATGTAATTCTCTTTGAATGCGATGTGATATCGACCGAACGATAAATAAGGCACGCCGGCGCAAACGGCAAGCAAAACGGAGGCCGAATGGCCTTGTACAAGGAATCAAAAATCACACGGTTAAGTACTCTATGGGTACGAAAAAGTAGTACGAAAATACCGATGTGATATCGACCGAACGATAAATAAGGCACGCCGGCGCAAACGGCAAGCAAAACGGAGGCGAGAATGGCCTTGTACAAGGAATCAAAAATCACACAGTTAAGTACTCTATGGGTACGAAAAAAAGTACGAAAAAAAACGTTTGTAATTCTCTTTGAAGTACGGATGTGATATCGACCGAACGATAAATAAGGCACGCCGACGCAAACGGCAAGCAAAACGGAGGCCAGAATGGCCTTGTACAAGGAATCAAAAATCACACAGTTAAGTACTCTATGGGTACGAAAAAAAGTACGAAAAAAACGTTTGTAATTCTCTTTGAAGTGCGATGTGATATCGACCGAACGATAAATAAGGCACGCCGGTGAAAACGGCAAGCAAAACGGAGGCCGAATGGCCTTGTACAAGGAATCAAAAATCACACGAGTTAAGTACTCTATGGGTACGAAAAAAAGTACGAAAAAAAACGTATGTAATTCTCTTTGAAGTAGCGATGTGATATCGACCGAACGATAAATAAGGCACGCCGGCGCAAACGGCAAGCAAAACGGAGGCGAGAATGGCCTTGTACAAGGAATCAAAAATCACACGGTTAAGTACTCTATGGGTACGAAAAAAAGTACGAAAAAAAACGTTTGTATTCGAAAATATGCGATGTGATATCGACCGAACGATAAATAAGGCACGCCGGCGCAAACGGCAAGCAAAACGGAGGCCGAATGGCCTTGTACAAGGAATCAAAAATCACACGGTTAAGTACTCTATGGGTACGAAAAAAAGTTCGAAAAAAAACGTTTGTAATTCTCTTTGAAGTGCGATGTGATATCGACCGAACGATAAATAAGGCACGCCGGCGCAAACGGCAAGCAAAACGGAGGCCGAATGGCCTTGTACAAGGAATCAAAAATCACACGAGTTAAGTACTCTATGGGTACGAAAAAAAGTTCGAAAAAAAACGTTTGTAATTCTCTTTGAAGTGCGATGTGATATCGACCGAACGATAAATAAGGCACGCCGGCGCAAACGCCAAGCAAAACGGAGGCCGAGAATGGCCTTGTACAAGGAATCAAAAATCACACGGTTAAGTACTCTATGGGTACGAAAAAAAGTACGAAAAAAAACGTTTGTAATTCTCTTTGAAGTACGGATGTGATATCGACCGAACGATAAATAAGGCACGCCGGCGCAAACGGCAAGCAAAACGGAGGCCGAGAATGGCCTTGTACAAGGAATCAAAAATCACACGTTAAGTACTCTATGGGTACGAAAAAAAGTACGAAAAAAAACGTTTGTAATTCTCTTTGAAGTGCGATGTGATATCGACCGAACGATAAATAAGGCACGCCGGCGAAAACGGCAAGCAAAACGGAGGCGAGAATGGCCTTGTACAAGGATTCAAAAATCACACGTTAAGTACTCTATGGGTACGAAAAAAAGTACGAAAAAAAATGCGATGTGATATCGACCGAACGATAAATAAGGCACGCCGGCGCAAACGGCAAGCAAAACGGAGGCCGAATGGCCTTGTACAAGGAATCAAAAATCACACACGTTAAGTACTCTATGGGTACGAAAAAAAAGTACGAAAAAAAACGTTTGTAATTCTCTTTGAAGTGCGATGTGATATCGAGCGAACGATAAATAAGGCACGCCGGCGCAAACGGCAAGCAAAACGGAGGCCGAATGGCCTTGTACAAGAAATCAAAAATCACACGGTTAAGTACTCTATGGGTACGAAAAAAAGTTCGAAAAAAAACGTTTGTAATTCTCTTTGAAGTGCGATGTGATATCGATCAGAACGATAAATAAGGCACGCTGGCGCAAACGCCAAACAAAACGGAGGCCAGAATGGCCTTGTACAAGGAATCAAAAATCACACAGTTAAGTACTCTATGGGTACGAAAAAAAGTACGAAAATACTAATGTGATATCGACATGAACGATAAATAAGGCACGCCGGCGCAAACGGCAAGCAAAACGGAGGCCAGAATGGCCTTGTACAAGTAATCAAAAATCACACAGTTAAGTACTCTATGGGTACGAAAAAAGTATGAAAAAAAACGTTTGTAATTCTCTTTGAAGTACTGATGTGATATAGACCGAACGATAAATAAGGCACGCCGGCGCAAACGGCAAGCAAAACGGAGGCCGAATGGCCTTGTACAAGGAATCAAAAATCACACGAGTTAAGTACTCAATGGGTACGAAAAAAAGTACGAAAAAAACGTTTGTAATTCTCTTTGAAGTGCGATGTTATATCGACCGAACGATAAATAAGGCACGCCGGCGCAAACGGCAAGCAAAACGGAGGCCGAGAATGGCCTTGTACAAGGAATCAAAAATCACACGAGTTAAGTACTCTATGGGTACGAAAAAAAGTACGAAAAAAAACGTTTGTAATTCTCTTTGAAGTGCGATGTGATATCGACCGAACGATAAATAAGGCACGCCGGCGCAAACGGCAAGCAAAACGGAGGCCAGAATGACCTTGTACAAGGAATCAAAAATCACACATTTAAGTACTCTATGGGTATGAAAAAAAGTACGAAAAAAAAAAGTTTGTAATTCTTTTTGAAGTAATGCGATGTGATATCGACCGAACGATAAATAAGGCACGCCGGCACAAACGGCAAGCAAAACGGAGGCGAGAATGGCCTTGTACAAGGAATCAAAAATCACACGGTTAAGTACTCTATGGGTACGAAAAAAAGTACGAAAAAAAACGTTTGTAATTCTCTTTGAAGTGCGATGTGATATCGACCGAACGATAAATAAGGCACGCCGGCGCAAACGGCAAGCAAAACGGAGGCGAGAATGGCCTTGTACAAGGAATCAAAAACCACACGGTTAAGTACTCTATGGGTACGAAAAAAAGTACGAAAAAAAACGTTTGTAATTCTCTTTGATGTATGCGATGTGATATCGACCGAACGATAAATAAGGCACGCCGGCGCAAACGGCAAGCAAAACGGAGGCCGAGAATGGCCTTGTACAAGGAATCAAAAATCACACGGTTAAGTACTCTATGGGTACGAAAAAAAGTACGAAAAAAAACGTTTGTAATTCTCTTTGAAGTGCGATGTGATATCGACCGAACGATAAATAAGGCACGCCGGCGCAAACGGCAAGCAAAACGGAGGCGAGAATGGCCTTGTACAAGGAATCAAAAACCACACGGTTAAGTACTCTATGGGTACGAAAAAAAGTACGAAAAAAAACGTTTGTAATTCTCTTTGAAGTGCGATGTGATATCGACCGAACGATAAATAAGGCACGCCGGCGCAAACGGCAAGCAAAACGGAGGCCAGAATGGCCTTGTACAAGGAATCAAAAACCACACAGTTAAGTACTCTATGGGTACGAAAAAAAGTACGAAAAAAAAAGTTTGTAATTCTCTTTGAAGTGCGATGTGATATCGACCGAACGATAAATAAGGCACGCCGGCGCAAACGGCAAGCAAAACGGAGGCCGAGAATGGCCTTGTACAAGGAATCAAAAACCACACGGTTAAGTACTCTATGGGTACGAAAAAAAGTACGAAAAAAAACGTTTGTAATTCTCTTTGAAATGTACGATGTGATATCGACCGAACGATAAATAAGGCACGCCGGCGCAAACGGCAAGCAAAACGGAGCCGAGAATGGCCTTGTACAAGGAATCAAAAATCACACGGTTAAGTACTCTATGGGTACGAAAAAAAGTACGAAAAAAAACGTTTGTAATTCTCTTTGAAGTGCGATGTGATATCGACCGAACGATAAATAAGGCACGCCGGCGCAAACGGCAAGCAAAACGGGAGGAGAATGGCCTTGTACAAGGAATCAAAAAGCACACGGTTAAGTACTCTATGGGTACGAAAAAAAGTACGAAAAAAAAACGTTTGTAATTCTCTTTGAAGTACGATGTGATATCGACCGAACGATAAATAAGGCACGCCGGCGCAAACGGCAAGCAAAACGGAGGCCAGAATGGCCTTGTACAAGGAATCAAAAACACACGGTTAAGTACTCTATGGGTACGAAAAAAAGTACGAAAAAAACGTTTGTAATTCTCTTTGAAGTGCGATGTGATATCGACCGAACGATAAATAAGGCACGCCGGCGCAAACGGCAAGCAAAACGGAGGCGAGAATGGCCTTGTACAAGGAATCAAAAATCACACGAGTTAAGTACTCTATGGGTACGAAAAAAAGTACGAAAAAAAACGTTTGTAATTCTCTTTGAAGTGCGATGTGATATCGACCGAACGATAAATAAGGCACGCCGGCACAAACGGCAAGCAAAACGGAGGCCGAATGGCTTTGTACAAGGAATCAAAAATCACACGGTTAAGTACTCTATGGGTACGAAAAAAAGTACGAAAAAAAACGTTTGTAATTCTCTTTGAAGTGCGATGTGATATCGACCGAACGATAAATAAGGCACGCCGGCGCAAACGGCAAGCGAAACGGAGGCCAGAATGGCCTTGTACAATGAATCAAAAATCACACAGTTAAGTACTCTATGGGTACGAAAAAAAGTATGAAAAAAAACGTTTGTTATTCTCTTTGAAGTGCGATGTGATATCGACCGAACGATAAATAAGGCACGCCGGCGCAAACGGCAAGCAAAACGGAGGCCGAGAATGGCCTTGTACAAGGAATCAAAAATCACACAGTTAAGTACTCTATGGGTACGAAAAAAAGTACGAAAAAAAACGTTTGTAATTCTCTTTGAAGTACTATTGTGATATCGACCAGAACGATAAATAAGGCACGCCGGCGCAAACGGCAAGCAAAACGGAGGCCAGAATGGCCTTGTACAAGGAATCAAAAATCACACAGTTAAGTACTCTATGGGTACGAAAAAAAGTACGAAAAAAAACGTTTGTAATTCTCTTTGAAGTGCGATGTGATATCGACCAGAACGATAAATAAGGCACGCCGGCGCAAACGGCAAGCAAAACGGAGCCCAGAATGGCCTTGTACAAGGAATCAAAAATCACACAGTTAAGTACTCTATGGGTACGAAAAAAAGTACGAAAAAAAACGTTTGTAATTCTCTTTGAAGTACTGATGTGATATCGACCGAACGATAAATAAGGCACGCCGGCGCAAACGGCAAGTAAAACGGAGGCCACGGAGGCCGAATGGCCTTGTACAAGGAATCAAAAATCACACGAGTTAAGTACTCTATGGGTACGAAAAAAAGTACGAAAAAAACGTTTGTAATTCTCTTTGAAGTGCGATGTGATATCGACCGAACGATAAATAAGGCACGCCGGCGCAAACGGCAAGCAAAACGGAGGCCGAATGGCCTTGTACAAGGAATCAAAAATCACACGTTAAGTACTCTATGGGTACGAAAAAAAGTACGAAAAAAAACGTTTGTAATTCTCTTTGAAGTGCGATGTGATATCGACCGAACGATAAATAAGGCACGCCGGCGCAAACGGCAAGCAAAACGGAGGCGAGAATGGCCTTGTACAAGGAATCAAAAATCACACGGTTAAGTACTCTATGGGTACGAAAAAAGTACGAAAAAAAACGTTTGTAATTCTCTTTGAAGTGCGATGTGATATCGACCGAACGATAAATAAGGCACGCCGGCGCAAACGGCAAGCAAAACGGAGGCCGAATGGCCTTGTACAAGGAATCAAAAATCACACGGTTAAGTACTCTATGGGTACGAAAAAAAGTACGAAAAAAAACGTTTGTAATTCTCTTTGAAGTACGATGTGATATCGACCGAACGATAAATAAGGCACGCCGGCGCAAACGGCAAGCAAAACGGAGGCCGAGAATGGCCTTGTACAAGGAATCAAAAATCACAGTTAAGTACTCTATGGGTACGAAAAAAAGTACGAAAAAAAACGTTTGTAATTCTCTTTGAAGTGCGATGTGATATCGACCGAACGATAAATAAGGCACGCCGGCGCAAACGGCAAGCAAAACGGAGGCCGAATGGCCTTGTACAAGGAATCAAAAACCACACGGTTAAGTACTCTATGGGTACGAAAAAAAATACGAAAAAAAACGTTTGTAATTCTCTTTGAAGTGCGATGTGATATCGACGAACGATAAATAAGGCACGCCGGCGCAAACGGCAAGCAAAACGGAGGCGAGAATGGCCTTGTACAAGGAATCAAAAACCACACGGTTAAGTACTCTATGGGTACGAAAAAAAGTACGAAAAAAAACGTTTGTAATTCTCTTTGAAGTGCGATGTGATATCGACCGAACGAAAAATAAGGCACGCCGGCGCAAACGGCAAGCAAAACGGAGGCCGAGAATGGCCTTGTACAAGGAATCAAAAACCACACGGTTAAGTACTCTATGGGTACGAAAAAAAGTACGAAAAAAAACGTTTGTAATTATCTTTGAAGTGCGATGTGATATCGACCGAACGATATATAAGGCACGCCGGCGCAAACGGCAAGCAAAACGGAGGCCAGAATGGCCTTGTACAAGGAATCAAAAATCACACGAGTTAAGTACTCTATGGGTACGAAAAAAAGTACGAAAAAAAACGTTTGTAATTCTCTTTGAAGTACTGTTGTGATATCGACCAGAACGATAAATAAGGCACGCCGGCACAAACGGCAAGCAAAACGGAGGCCAGAACGGCTTTGTACAAGAAATCAAAAATCACACTAGTTAAGTACTCTATGGGTACGAAAAAAAGTACGAAAAAAAACGTTTGTAATTCTCTTTGAAGTGCGATGTGATATCGACCGAACGATAAATAAGGCACGCCGGCGCAAACGGCAAGCGAAACGGAGGCCAGAATGGCCTTGTACAATGAATCAAAAATCACACAGTTAAGTACTCTATGGGTACGAAAAAAAGTATGAAAAAAAACGTTTGTTATTCTCTTTGAAGTGCGATGTGATATCGACCGAACGATAAATAAGGCACGCCGGCGCAAACGGCAAGCAAAACGGAGGCCGAATGGCCTTGTACAAGGAATCAAAAATCACACGGTTAAGTACTCTATGGGTACGAAAAAAAGTACGAAAAAAAACGTTTGTAATTCTCTTTGAAATGCGATGTGATATCGACCGAACGATAAATAAGGCACGCCGGCGCAAACGGCAAGCAAAACGGAGGCCGAGAATGGCCTTGTACAAGGAATCAAAAATCACACGTTAAGTACTCTATGGGTACGAAAAAAAGTACGAAAAAAACGTTTGTAATTCTCTTTGAAGTGCGATGTGATATCGACCGAACGATAAATAAGGCACGCCGGCGCAAACGGCAAGCAAAACGGAGCCGAGAATGGCCTTGTACAAGGAATCAAAAATCACACAGTTAAGTACTCTATGGGTACGAAAAAAAGTACGAAAAAAAACGTTTGTAATTCTCTTTGAAGTGCGATGTGATATCGACCGAACGATAAATAAGGCACGCCGGCGCAAACGGCAAGCAAAACGGAGGCCGAGAATGGCCTTGTACAAGGAATCAAAAATCACACGAGTTAAGTACTCTATGGGTACGAAAAAAAGTACGAAAAAAAACGTTTGTAATTCTCTTTGAAGTGCGATGTGATATCGACCGAACGATAAATAAGGCACGCCGGCGCAAACGGCAAGCAAAACGGAGGCGAGAATGGCCTTGTACAAGGAATCAAAAATCACACGGTTAAGTACTCTATGGGTACGAAAAAAAGTACGAAAAAAAACGTTTGTAATTCTCTTTGAAGTGCGATGTGATATCGACCGAACGATAAATAAGGCACGCCGGCGCAAACGGCAAGCAAAACGGAGGCGAGAATGGCCTTGTACAAGGAATCAAAAATCACACGGTTAAGTACTCTATGGGTACGAAAAAAAGTACGAAAAAAAACGTTTGTAATTCTCTTTGAAGTACGATGTGATATCGACCGAACGATAAATAAGGCACGCCGGCGCAAACGGCAAGCAAAACGGAGGCCGAGAATGGCCTTGTACAAGGAATCAAAAATCACACGGTTAAGTACTCTATGGGTACGAAAAAAAGTACGAAAAAAAACGTTTGTAATTCTCTTTGAAATGCGATGTGATATCGACCGAACGATAAATAAGGCACGCCGGCGCAAACGGCAAGCAAAACGGAGGCCGAGAATGGCCTTGTACAAGGAATCAAAAACCACACGATTAAGTACTCTATGGGTACGAAAAAAAGTACGAAAAAAAACGTTTGTAATTCTCTTTGAAATGCGATGTGATATCGACCGAACGATAAATAAGGCACGCCGGCGCAAACGGCAAGCAAAACGGAGGCGAGAATGGCCTTGTACAAGGAATCAAAAACCACACGAGTTAAGTACTCTATGGGTACGAAAAAAAGTACGAAAAAAAACGTTTGTAATTCTCTTTGAAATGCGATGTGATATCGACCGAACGATAAATAAGGCACGCCGGCGCAAACGGCAAGCAAAACGGAGGCGAGAATGGCCTTGTACAAGGAATCAAAAACCACACGGTTAAGTACTCTATGGGTACGAAAAAAAGTACGAAAAAAAACGTTTGTAATTCTCTTTGAAAGTGCGATGTGATATCGACCGAACGATAAATAAGGCACGCCGGCGCAAACGGCAAGCAAAACGGAGGCCGAGAATGGCCTTGTACAAGGAATCAAAAATCACACGAGTTAAGTACTCTATGGGTACGAAAAAAAGTACGAAAAAAAACGTTTGTAATTCTCTTTGAAGTGCGATGTGATATCGACCGAACGATAAATAAGGCACGCCGGCGCAAACGGCAAGCAAAACGGAGGCCGAGAATGGCCTTGTACAAGGAATCAAAAATCACACGATTAAGTACTCTATGGGTACGAAAAAAAGTACGAAAAAAAACGTTTGTAATTCTCTTTGAAGTGCGATGTGATATCGACCGAACGATAAATAAGGCACGCCGGCGCAAACGGCAAGCAAAACGGAGGCGAGAATGGCCTTGTACAAGGAATCAAAAATCACACGGTTAAGTACTCTATGGGTACGAAAAAAAGTACGAAAAAAAACGTTTGTAATTCTCTTTGAAATACGATGTGATATCGACCGAACGATAAATAAGGCACGCCGGCGCAAACGGCAAGCAAAACGGAGGCCGAATGGCCTTGTACAAGGAATCAAAAATCACACGGTTAAGTACTCTATGGGTACGAAAAAAAGTACGAAAAAAAACGTTTGTAATTCTCTTTGAAATGCGATGTGATATCGACCGAACGATAAATAAGGCACGCCGGCGCAAACGGCAAGCAAAACGGAGCCGAGAATGGCCTTGTACAAGGAATCAAAAAATCACACGAGTTAAGTACTCTATGGGTACGAAAAAAAGTACGAAAAAAAACGTTTGTAATTCTCTTTGAAATGCGATGTGATATCGACCGAACGATAAATAAGGCACGCCGGCGCAAACGGCAAGCAAAACGGAGGCAGAATGGCCTTGTACAAGGAATCAAAAATCACACGAGTTAAGTACTCTATGGGTACGAAAAAAAGTACGAAAAAAAACGTTTGTAATTCTCTTTGAAGTGCGATGTGATATCGACCGAACGATAAATAAGGCACGCCGGCGCAAACGGCAAGCAAAACGGAGGCCGAGAATGGCCTTGTACAAGGAATCAAAAACCACACGGTTAAGTACTCTATGGGTACGAAAAAAAGTACGAAAAAAAACGTTTGTAATTCTCTTTGAAATGCGATGTGATATCGACCGAACGATAAATAAGGCACGCCGGCGCAAACGGCAAGCAAAACGGAGGCGAGAATGGCCTTGTACAAGGAATCAAAAACCACACGGTTAAGTACTCTATGGGTACGAAAAAAAGTACGAAAAAAAACGTTTGTAATTCTCTTTGAAATGCGATGTGATATCGACCGAACGATAAATAAGGCACGCCGGCGCAAACGGCAAGCAAAACGGAGGCGAGAATGGCCTTGTACAAGGAATCAAAAACCACACGAGTTAAGTACTCTATGGGTACGAAAAAAAGTACGAAAAAAAACGTTTGTAATTCTCTTTGAAATGCGATGTGATATCGACCGAACGATAAATAAGGCACGCCGGCGCAAACGGCAAGCAAAACGGAGGCGAGAATGGCCTTGTACAAGGAATCAAAAACCACACGGTTAAGTACTCTATGGGTACGAAAAAAAGTACGAAAAAAAACGTTTGTAATTCTCTTTGAAGTGCGATGTGATATCGACCGAACGATAAATAAGGCACGCCGGCGCAAACGGCAAGCAAAACGGAGGCGAGAATGGCCTTGTACAAGGAATCAAAAATCACACGTTAAGTACTCTATGGGTACGAAAAAAAGTACGAAAAAAAACGTTTGTAATTCTCTTTGAAATACGATGTGATATCGACCGAACGATAAATAAGGCACGCCGGCGCAAACGGCAAGCAAAACGGAGGCCGAGAATGGCCTTGTACAAGGAATCAAAAATCACACGGTTAAGTACTCTATGGGTACGAAAAAAAGTACGAAAAAAAACGTTTGTAATTCTCTTTGAAGTGCGATGTGATATCGACCGAACGATAAATAAGGCACGCCGGCGCAAACGGCAAGCAAAACGGAGGCCGAGAATGGCCTTGTACAAGGAATCAAAAATCACACGGTTAAGTACTCTATGGGTACGAAAAAAAGTACGAAAAAAAACGTTTGTAATTCTCTTTGAAATGCGATGTGATATCGACCGAACGATAAATAAGGCACGCCGGCGCAAACGGCAAGCAAAACGGAGGCGAGAATGGCCTTGTACAAGGAATCAAAAATCACACGGTTAAGTACTCTATGGGTACGAAAAAAAGTACGAAAAAAAACGTTTGTAATTCTCTTTGAAGTGCGATGTGATATCGACCGAACGATAAATAAGGCACGCCGGCGCAAACGGCAAGCAAAACGGAGGCCGAGAATGGCCTTGTACAAGGAATCAAAAACCACACGGTTAAGTACTCTATGGGTACGAAAAAAAGTACGAAAAAAAACGTTTGTAATTCTCTTTGAAGTGCGATGTGATATCGACCGAACGATAAATAAGGCACGCCGGCGCAAACGGCAAGCAAAACGGAGGCGAGAATGGCCTTGTACAAGGAATCAAAAACCACACGGTTAAGTACTCTATGGGTACGAAAAAAAGTACGAAAAAAAACGTTTGTAATTCTCTTTGAAATGCGATGTGATATCGACCGAACGATAAATAAGGCACGCCGGCGCAAACGGCAAGCAAAACGGAGGCGAGAATGGCCTTGTACAAGGAATCAAAAACCACACGGTTAAGTACTCTATGGGTACGAAAAAAAGTACGAAAAAAAACGTTTGTAATTCTCTTTGAAGTGCGATGTGATATCGACCGAACGATAAATAAGGCACGCCGGCGCAAACGGCAAGCAAAACGGAGGCGAGAATGGCCTTGTACAAGGAATCAAAAATCACACGGTTAAGTACTCTATGGGTACGAAAAAAAGTACGAAAAAAAACGTTTGTAATTCTCTTTGAAATGCGATGTGATATCGACCGAACGATAAATAAGGCACGCCGGCGCAAACGGCAAGCAAAACGGAGGAGAATGGCCTTGTACAAGGAATCAAAAATCACACGAGTTAAGTACTCTATGGGTACGAAAAAAAGTACGAAAAAAAACGTTTGTAATTCTCTTTGAAATGCGATGTGATATCGACCGAACGATAAATAAGGCACGCCGGCGCAAACGGCAAGCAAAACGGAGGCGAGAATGGCCTTGTACAAGGAATCAAAAATCACACGGTTAAGTACTCTATGGGTACGAAAAAAAGTACGAAAAAAAACGTTTGTAATTCTCTTTGAAATGCGATGTGATATCGACCGAACGATAAATAAGGCACGCCGGCGCAAACGGCAAGCAAAACGGAGGCCGAGAATGGCCTTGTACAAGGAATCAAAAATCACACGAGTTAAGTACTCTATGGGTACGAAAAAAAGTACGAAAAAAAACGTTTGTAATTCTCTTTGAAGTGCGATGTGATATCGACCGAACGATAAATAAGGCACGCCGGCGCAAACGGCAAGCAAAACGGAGGCCGAGAATGGCCTTGTACAAGGAATCAAAAATCACACGGTTAAGTACTCTATGGGTACGAAAAAAAGTACGAAAAAAAACGTTTGTAATTCTCTTTGAAAATGCGATGTGATATCGACCGAACGATAAATAAGGCACGCCGGCGCAAACGGCAAGCAAAACGGAGGCCGAGAATGGCCTTGTACAAGGAATCAAAAATCACACGGTTAAGTACTCTATGGGTACGAAAAAAAGTACGAAAAAAAACGTTTGTAATTCTCTTTGAAATGCGATGTGATATCGACCGAACGATAAATAAGGCACGCCGGCGCAAACGGCAAGCAAAACGGAGGCCGAGAATGGCCTTGTACAAGGAATCAAAAATCACACGGTTAAGTACTCTATGGGTACGAAAAAAAAGTACGAAAAAAAACGTTTGTAATTCTCTTTGAAATGCGATGTGATATCGACCGAACGATAAATAAGGCACGCCGGCGCAAACGGCAAGCAAAACGGAGGCCGGAATGGCCTTGTACAAGGAATCAAAAACCACACGGTTAAGTACTCTATGGGTACGAAAAAAAGTACGAAAAAAAACGTTTGTAATTCTCTTTGAAATGCGATGTGATATCGACCGAACGATAAATAAGGCACGCCGGCGCAAACGGCAAGCAAAACGGAGGCCGAGAATGGCCTTGTACAAGGAATCAAAAACCACACGGTTAAGTACTCTATGGGTACGAAAAAAAGTACGAAAAAAAACGTTTGTAATTCTCTTTGAAATGCGATGTGATATCGACCGAACGATAAATAAGGCACGCCGGCGCAAACGGCAAGCAAAACGGAGGCCGAGAATGGCCTTGTACAAGGAATCAAAAACCACACGGTTAAGTACTCTATGGGTACGAAAAAAAGTACGAAAAAAAACGTTTGTAATTCTCTTTGAAGTGCGATGTGATATCGACCGAACGATAAATAAGGCACGCCGGCGCAAACGGCAAGCAAAACGGAGGCGAGAATGGCCTTGTACAAGGAATCAAAAATCACACGGTTAAGTACTCTATGGGTACGAAAAAAAGTACGAAAAAAAACGTTTGTAATTCTCTTTGAAATGCGATGTGATATCGACCGAACGATAAATAAGGCACGCCGGCGCAAACGGCAAGCAAAACGGAGGCGAGAATGGCCTTGTACAAGGAATCAAAAATCACACGGTTAAGTACTCTATGGGTACGAAAAAAAGTACGAAAAAAAACGTTTGTAATTCTCTTTGAAATGCGATGTGATATCGACCGAACGATAAATAAGGCACGCCGGCGCAAACGGCAAGCAAAACGGAGGCCGAGAATGGCCTTGTACAAGGAATCAAAAATCACACGGTTAAGTACTCTATGGGTACGAAAAAAAGTACGAAAAAAAACGTTTGTAATTCTCTTTGAAGTGCGATGTGATATCGACCGAACGATAAATAAGGCACGCCGGCGCAAACGGCAAGCAAAACGGAGGCGAGAATGGCCTTGTACAAGGAATCAAAAATCACACGGTTAAGTACTCTATGGGTACGAAAAAAAGTACGAAAAAAAACGTTTGTAATTCTCTTTGAAATGCGATGTGATATCGACCGAACGATAAATAAGGCACGCCGGCGCAAACGGCAAGCAAAACGGAGGCGAGAATGGCCTTGTACAAGGAATCAAAAACACACACGTTAAGTACTCTATGGGTACGAAAAAAAGTACGAAAAAAAACGTTTGTAATTCTCTTTGAAATGCGATGTGATATCGACCGAACGATAAATAAGGCACGCCGGCGCAAACGGCAAGCAAAACGGAGGCCGAGAATGGCCTTGTACAAGGAATCAAAAACCACACGAGTTAAGTACTCTATGGGTACGAAAAAAAGTACGAAAAAAAACGTTTGTAATTCTCTTTGAAATGCGATGTGATATCGACCGAACGATAAATAAGGCACGCCGGCGCAAACGGCAAGCAAAACGGAGGCCGAGAATGGCCTTGTACAAGGAATCAAAAACCACACGGTTAAGTACTCTATGGGTACGAAAAAAAGTACGAAAAAAAACGTTTGTAATTCTCTTTGAAGTGCGATGTGATATCGACCGAACGATAAATAAGGCACGCCGGCGCAAACGGCAAGCAAAACGGAGGCGAGAATGGCCTTGTACAAGGAATCAAAAACCACACGGTTAAGTACTCTATGGGTACGAAAAAAAGTACGAAAAAAAACGTTTGTAATTCTCTTTGAAGTGCGATGTGATATCGACCGAACGATAAATAAGGCACGCCGGCGCAAACGGCAAGCAAAACGGAGGCCGAGAATGGCCTTGTACAAGGAATCAAAAACCACACGGTTAAGTACTCTATGGGTACGAAAAAAAGTACGAAAAAAAACGTTTGTAATTCTCTTTGAAATGCGATGTGATATCGACCGAACGATAAATAAGGCACGCCGGCGCAAACGGCAAGCAAAACGGAGGCCGAGAATGGCCTTGTACAAGGAATCAAAAATCACACGGTTAAGTACTCTATGGGTACGAAAAAAAGTACGAAAAAAAACGTTTGTAATTCTCTTTGAAATGCGATGTGATATCGACCGAACGATAAATAAGGCACGCCGGCGCAAACGGCAAGCAAAACGGAGGCCGAGAATGGCCTTGTACAAGGAATCAAAAATCACACGAGTTAAGTACTCTATGGGTACGAAAAAAAGTACGAAAAAAAACGTTTGTAATTCTCTTTGAAATGCGATGTGATATCGACCGAACGATAAATAAGGCACGCCGGCGCAAACGGCAAGCAAAACGGAGGCGAATGGCCTTGTACAAGGAATCAAAAACCACACGGTTAAGTACTCTATGGGTACGAAAAAAAGTACGAAAAAAAACGTTTGTAATTCTCTTTGAAGTGCGATGTGATATCGACCGAACGATAAATAAGGCACGCCGGCGCAAACGGCAAGCAAAACGGAGGCCGAGAATGGCCTTGTACAAGGAATCAAAAACCACACGGTTAGTACTCTATGGGTACGAAAAAAAGTACGAAAAAAAACGTTTGTAATTCTCTTTGAAATGCGATGTGATATCGACCGAACGATAAATAAGGCACGCCGGCGCAAACGGCAAGCAAAACGGAGGACGAGAATGGCCTTGTACAAGGAATCAAAAACCACACGGTTAAGTACTCTATGGGTACGAAAAAAAGTACGAAAAAAAACGTTTGTAATTCTCTTTGAAGTGCGATGTGATATCGACCGAACGATAAATAAGGCACGCCGGCGCAAACGGCAAGCAAAACGGAGGCCGAGAATGGCCTTGTACAAGGAATCAAAAACCACACGGTTAAGTACTCTATGGGTACGAAAAAAAGTACGAAAAAAAACGTTTGTAATTCTCTTTGAAATGCGATGTGATATCGACCGAACGATAAATAAGGCACGCCGGCGCAAACGGCAAGCAAAACGGAGGCCGAGAATGGCCTTGTACAAGGAATCAAAAACCACACGGTTAAGTACTCTATGGGTACGAAAAAAAGTACGAAAAAAAACGTTTGTAATTCTCTTTGAAGTGCGATGTGATATCGACCGAACGATAAATAAGGCACGCCGGCGCAAACGGCAAGCAAAACGGAGGCCGAGAATGGCCTTGTACAAGGAATCAAAAACCACACGGTTAAGTACTCTATGGGTACGAAAAAAAGTACGAAAAAAAACGTTTGTAATTCTCTTTGAAATGCGATGTGATATCGACCGAACGATAAATAAGGCACGCCGGCGCAAACGGCAAGCAAAACGGAGGCGAGAATGGCCTTGTACAAGGAATCAAAAACCACACGGTTAAGTACTCTATGGGTACGAAAAAAAGTACGAAAAAAAAACGTTTGTAATTCTCTTTGAAGTGCGATGTGATATCGACCGAACGATAAATAAGGCACGCCGGCGCAAACGGCAAGCAAAACGGAGGCCGAGAATGGCCTTGTACAAGGAATCAAAAACCACACGAGTTAAGTACTCTATGGGTACGAAAAAAAGTACGAAAAAAAACGTTTGTAATTCTCTTTGAAATGCGATGTGATATCGACCGAACGATAAATAAGGCACGCCGGCGCAAACGGCAAGCAAAACGGAGGCGAGAATGGCCTTGTACAAGGAATCAAAAACCACACGGTTAAGTACTCTATGGGTACGAAAAAAAGTACGAAAAAAAACGTTTGTAATTCTCTTTGAAAGTGCGATGTGATATCGACCGAACGATAAATAAGGCACGCCGGCGCAAACGGCAAGCAAAACGGAGGCCGAGAATGGCCTTGTACAAGGAATCAAAAACCACACGGTTAAGTACTCTATGGGTACGAAAAAAAGTACGAAAAAAAACGTTTGTAATTCTCTTTGAAATGCGATGTGATATCGACCGAACGATAAATAAGGCACGCCGGCGCAAACGGCAAGCAAAACGGAGGCCGAGAATGGCCTTGTACAAGGAATCAAAAATCACACGGTTAAGTACTCTATGGGTACGAAAAAAAGTACGAAAAAAAACGTTTGTAATTCTCTTTGAAATGCGATGTGATATCGACCGAACGATAAATAAGGCACGCCGGCGCAAACGGCAAGCAAAACGGAGGCGAGAATGGCCTTGTACAAGGAATCAAAAACCACACGGTTAAGTACTCTATGGGTACGAAAAAAAGTACGAAAAAAAACGTTTGTAATTCTCTTTGAAATGCGATGTGATATCGACCGAACGATAAATAAGGCACGCCGGCGCAAACGGCAAGCAAAACGGAGGCGAGAATGGCCTTGTACAAGGAATCAAAAACCACACGGTTAAGTACTCTATGGGTACGAAAAAAAGTACGAAAAAAAACGTTTGTAATTCTCTTTGAAATGCGATGTGATATCGACCGAACGATAAATAAGGCACGCCGGCGCAAACGGCAAGCAAAACGGAGCCGAGAATGGCCTTGTACAAGGAATCAAAAACCACACGGTTAAGTACTATGGGTACGAAAAAAAGTACGAAAAAAAACGTTTGTAATTCTCTTTGAAGTGCGATGTGATATCGACCGAACGATAAATAAGGCACGCCGGCGCAAACGGCAAGCAAAACGGAGGCCGAGAATGGCCTTGTACAAGGAATCAAAAACCACACGGTTAAGTACTCTATGGGTACGAAAAAAAGTACGAAAAAAAACGTTTGTAATTCTCTTTGAAGTACGATGTGATATCGACCGAACGATAAATAAGGCACGCCGGCGCAAACGGCAAGCAAAACGGAGGCCGAGAATGGCCTTGTACAAGGAATCAAAAACCACACGGTTAAGTACTCTATGGGTACGAAAAAAAGTACGAAAAAAAACGTTTGTAATTCTCTTTGAAATGCGATGTGATATCGACCGAACGATAAATAAGGCACGCCGGCGCAAACGGCAAGCAAAACGGAGGCCGAGAATGGCCTTGTACAAGGAATCAAAAACCACACGGTTAAGTACTCTATGGGTACGAAAAAAGTACGAAAAAAAACGTTTGTAATTCTCTTTGAAAGTGCGATGTGATATCGACCGAACGATAAATAAGGCACGCCGGCGCAAACGGCAAGCAAAACGGAGGCGAGAATGGCCTTGTACAAGGAATCAAAAACCACACGGTTAAGTACTCTATGGGTACGAAAAAAAGTACGAAAAAAAACGTTTGTAATTCTCTTTGAAGTGCGATGTGATATCGACCGAACGATAAATAAGGCACGCCGGCGCAAACGGCAAGCAAAACGGAGGCCGAGAATGGCCTTGTACAAGGAATCAAAAACCACACGGTTAAGTACTCTATGGGTACGAAAAAAAGTACGAAAAAAAACGTTTGTAATTCTCTTTGAAATGCGATGTGATATCGACCGAACGATAAATAAGGCACGCCGGCGCAAACGGCAAGCAAAACGGAGGCCGAGAATGGCCTTGTACAAGGAATCAAAAACCACACGGTTAAGTACTCTATGGGTACGAAAAAAAGTACGAAAAAAAACGTTTGTAATTCTCTTTGAAGTGCGATGTGATATCGACCGAACGATAAATAAGGCACGCCGGCGCAAACGGCAAGCAAAACGGAGGCCGAGAATGGCCTTGTACAAGGAATCAAAAATCACACGGTTAAGTACTCTATGGGTACGAAAAAAAGTACGAAAAAAAACGTTTGTAATTCTCTTTGAAAGTGCGATGTGATATCGACCGAACGATAAATAAGGCACGCCGGCGCAAACGGCAAGCAAAACGGAGGCGAGAATGGCCTTGTACAAGGAATCAAAAACCACACGGTTAAGTACTCTATGGGTACGAAAAAAAGTACGAAAAAAAACGTTTGTAATTCTCTTTGAAATGCGATGTGATATCGACCGAACGATAAATAAGGCACGCCGGCGCAAACGGCAAGCAAAACGGAGGCGAGAATGGCCTTGTACAAGGAATCAAAAACCACACGGTTAAGTACTCTATGGGTACGAAAAAAAGTACGAAAAAAAAACGTTTGTAATTCTCTTTGAAGTGCGATGTGATATCGACCGAACGATAAATAAGGCACGCCGGCGCAAACGGCAAGCAAAACGGAGGCCGAGAATGGCCTTGTACAAGGAATCAAAAACCACACGGTTAAGTACTCTATGGGTACGAAAAAAAGTACGAAAAAAAACGTTTGTAATTCTCTTTGAAGTGCGATGTGATATCGACCGAACGATAAATAAGGCACGCCGGCGCAAACGGCAAGCAAAACGGAGGCCGAGAATGGCCTTGTACAAGGAATCAAAAACCACACGGTTAAGTACTCTATGGGTACGAAAAAAAGTACGAAAAAAAACGTTTGTAATTCTCTTTGAAGTGCGATGTGATATCGACCGAACGATAAATAAGGCACGCCGGCGCAAACGGCAAGCAAAACGGAGGCCGAGAATGGCCTTGTACAAGGAATCAAAAACCACACGAGTTAAGTACTCTATGGGTACGAAAAAAAGTACGAAAAAAAACGTTTGTAATTCTCTTTGAAATGCGATGTGATATCGACCGAACGATAAATAAGGCACGCCGGCGCAAACGGCAAGCAAAACGGAGGCGAGAATGGCCTTGTACAAGGAATCAAAAACCACACGGTTAAGTACTCTATGGGTACGAAAAAAAGTACGAAAAAAAACGTTTGTAATTCTCTTTGAAATGCGATGTGATATCGACCGAACGATAAATAAGGCACGCCGGCGCAAACGGCAAGCAAAACGGAGGCCGAGAATGGCCTTGTACAAGGAATCAAAAACCACACGGTTAAGTACTCTATGGGTACGAAAAAAAGTACGAAAAAAAACGTTTGTAATTCTCTTTGAAGTGCGATGTGATATCGACCGAACGATAAATAAGGCACGCCGGCGCAAACGGCAAGCAAAACGGAGGCCGAGAATGGCCTTGTACAAGGAATCAAAAACCACACGGTTAAGTACTCTATGGGTACGAAAAAAAGTACGAAAAAAAACGTTTGTAATTCTCTTTGAAATGCGATGTGATATCGACCGAACGATAAATAAGGCACGCCGGCGCAAACGGCAAGCAAAACGGAGGCCGAGAATGGCCTTGTACAAGGAATCAAAAACCACACGGTTAAGTACTCTATGGGTACGAAAAAAAGTACGAAAAAAAACGTTTGTAATTCTCTTTGAAGTGCGATGTGATATCGACCGAACGATAAATAAGGCACGCCGGCGCAAACGGCAAGCAAAACGGAGGCCGAGAATGGCCTTGTACAAGGAATCAAAAACCACACGGTTAAGTACTCTATGGGTACGAAAAAAAGTACGAAAAAAAACGTTTGTAATTCTCTTTGAAATGCGATGTGATATCGACCGAACGATAAATAAGGCACGCCGGCGCAAACGGCAAGCAAAACGGAGGCCGAGAATGGCCTTGTACAAGGAATCAAAAACCACACGGTTAAGTACTCTATGGGTACGAAAAAAAGTACGAAAAAAAACGTTTGTAATTCTCTTTGAAATGCGATGTGATATCGACCGAACGATAAATAAGGCACGCCGGCGCAAACGGCAAGCAAAACGGAGCCGAGAATGGCCTTGTACAAGGAATCAAAAACCACACGATTAAGTACTCTATGGGTACGAAAAAAAGTACGAAAAAAAACGTTTGTAATTCTCTTTGAAATGCGATGTGATATCGACCGAACGATAAATAAGGCACGCCGGCGCAAACGGCAAGCAAAACGGAGGCCGAGAATGGCCTTGTACAAGGAATCAAAAACCACACGGTTAAGTACTCTATGGGTACGAAAAAAAGTACGAAAAAAAACGTTTGTAATTCTCTTTGAAATGCGATGTGATATCGACCGAACGATAAATAAGGCACGCCGGCGCAAACGGCAAGCAAAACGGAGGCGAGAATGGCCTTGTACAAGGAATCAAAAACCACACGAGTTAAGTACTCTATGGGTACGAAAAAAAGTACGAAAAAAAACGTTTGTAATTCTCTTTGAAGTGCGATGTGATATCGACCGAACGATAAATAAGGCACGCCGGCGCAAACGGCAAGCAAAACGGAGGCGAGAATGGCCTTGTACAAGGAATCAAAAACCACACGGTTAAGTACTCTATGGGTACGAAAAAAAGTACGAAAAAAAACGTTTGTAATTCTCTTTGAAATGCGATGTGATATCGACCGAACGATAAATAAGGCACGCCGGCGCAAACGGCAAGCAAAACGGAGGCCGGAATGGCCTTGTACAAGGAATCAAAAACCACACGGTTAAGTACTCTATGGGTACGAAAAAAAGTACGAAAAAAAACGTTTGTAATTCTCTTTGAAATGCGATGTGATATCGACCGAACGATAAATAAGGCACGCCGGCGCAAACGGCAAGCAAAACGGAGGCCGAGAATGGCCTTGTACAAGGAATCAAAAACCACACGGTTAAGTACTCTATGGGTACGAAAAAAAGTACGAAAAAAAACGTTTGTAATTCTCTTTGAAGTGCTGTGATATCGACCGAACGATAAATAAGGCACGCCGGCGCAAACGGCAAGCAAAACGGAGGCGAGAATGGCCTTGTACAAGGAATCAAAAACCACACGGTTAAGTACTCTATGGGTACGAAAAAAAGTACGAAAAAAAACGTTTGTAATTCTCTTTGAAATGCGATGTGATATCGACCGAACGATAAATAAGGCACGCCGGCGCAAACGGCAAGCAAAACGGAGGCCGAGAATGGCCTTGTACAAGGAATCAAAAACCACACGGTTAAGTACTCTATGGGTACGAAAAAAAGTACGAAAAAAAACGTTTGTAATTCTCTTTGAAATGCGATGTGATATCGACCGAACGATAAATAAGGCACGCCGGCGCAAACGGCAAGCAAAACGGAGGCCGAGAATGGCCTTGTACAAGGAATCAAAAACCACACGGTTAAGTACTCTATGGGTACGAAAAAAAGTACGAAAAAAAACGTTTGTAATTCTCTTTGAAGTGCGATGTGATATCGACCGAACGATAAATAAGGCACGCCGGCGCAAACGGCAAGCAAAACGGAGGCCGAGAATGGCCTTGTACAAGGAATCAAAAACCACACGGTTAAGTACTCTATGGGTACGAAAAAAAGTACGAAAAAAAACGTTTGTAATTCTCTTTGAAGTGCGATGTGATATCGACCGAACGATAAATAAGGCACGCCGGCGCAAACGGCAAGCAAAACGGAGGCGAGAATGGCCTTGTACAAGGAATCAAAAATCACACGGTTAAGTACTCTATGGGTACGAAAAAAAGTACGAAAAAAAACGTTTGTAATTCTCTTTGAAGTGCGATGTGATATCGACCGAACGATAAATAAGGCACGCCGGCGCAAACGGCAAGCAAAACGGAGGCGAGAATGGCCTTGTACAAGGAATCAAAAACCACACGGTTAAGTACTCTATGGGTACGAAAAAAAGTACGAAAAAAAACGTTTGTAATTCTCTTTGAAATGCGATGTGATATCGACCGAACGATAAATAAGGCACGCCGGCGCAAACGGCAAGCAAAACGGAGGCGAGAATGGCCTTGTACAAGGAATCAAAAACCACACGGTTAAGTACTCTATGGGTACGAAAAAAAGTACGAAAAAAAACGTTTGTAATTCTCTTTGAAATGCGATGTGATATCGACCGAACGATAAATAAGGCACGCCGGCGCAAACGGCAAGCAAAACGGAGGCCGAGAATGGCCTTGTACAAGGAATCAAAAACCACACGGTTAAGTACTCTATGGGTACGAAAAAAAGTACGAAAAAAAACGTTTGTAATTCTCTTTGAAATGCGATGTGATATCGACCGAACGATAAATAAGGCACGCCGGCGCAAACGGCAAGCAAAACGGAGGCGAGAATGGCCTTGTACAAGGAATCAAAAACCACACGGTTAAGTACTCTATGGGTACGAAAAAAAGTACGAAAAAAAACGTTTGTAATTCTCTTTGAAATGCGATGTGATATCGACCGAACGATAAATAAGGCACGCCGGCGCAAACGGCAAGCAAAACGGAGGCGAGAATGGCCTTGTACAAGGAATCAAAAACCACACGGTTAAGTACTCTATGGGTACGAAAAAAAGTACGAAAAAAAACGTTTGTAATTCTCTTTGAAGTGCGATGTGATATCGACCGAACGATAAATAAGGCACGCCGGCGCAAACGGCAAGCAAAACGGAGGCGAGAATGGCCTTGTACAAGGAATCAAAAACCACACGGTTAAGTACTCTATGGGTACGAAAAAAAGTACGAAAAAAAACGTTTGTAATTCTCTTTGAAGTGCGATGTGATATCGACCGAACGATAAATAAGGCACGCCGGCGCAAACGGCAAGCAAAACGGAGGCGAGAATGGCCTTGTACAAGGAATCAAAAACCACACGGTTAAGTACTCTATGGGTACGAAAAAAAGTACGAAAAAAAACGTTTGTAATTCTCTTTGAAGTGCGATGTGATATCGACCGAACGATAAATAAGGCACGCCGGCGCAAACGGCAAGCAAAACGGAGGCCGAGAATGGCCTTGTACAAGGAATCAAAAACCACACGGTTAAGTACTCTATGGGTACGAAAAAAAGTACGAAAAAAAACGTTTGTAATTCTCTTTGAAATGCGATGTGATATCGACCGAACGATAAATAAGGCACGCCGGCGCAAACGGCAAGCAAAACGGAGGCGAGAATGGCCTTGTACAAGGAATCAAAAACCACACGGTTAAGTACTCTATGGGTACGAAAAAAAGTACGAAAAAAAACGTTTGTAATTCTCTTTGAAGTGCGATGTGATATCGACCGAACGATAAATAAGGCACGCCGGCGCAAACGGCAAGCAAAACGGAGGCCGAGAATGGCCTTGTACAAGGAATCAAAAACCACACGGTTAAGTACTCTATGGGTACGAAAAAAAGTACGAAAAAAAACGTTTGTAATTCTCTTTGAAGTGCGATGTGATATCGACCGAACGATAAATAAGGCACGCCGGCGCAAACGGCAAGCAAAACGGAGGCCGAGAATGGCCTTGTACAAGGAATCAAAAACCACACGAGTTAAGTACTCTATGGGTACGAAAAAAAGTACGAAAAAAAACGTTTGTAATTCTCTTTGAAATGCGATGTGATATCGACCGAACGATAAATAAGGCACGCCGGCGCAAACGGCAAGCAAAACGGAGGCGAGAATGGCCTTGTACAAGGAATCAAAAACCACACGGTTAAGTACTCTATGGGTACGAAAAAAAGTACGAA
The DNA here is from genome assembly GCA_036785695.1 of Gentiana straminea. NCBI lineage: Eukaryota > Viridiplantae > Streptophyta > Magnoliopsida > Gentianales > Gentianaceae > Gentiana > Gentiana straminea. The sequence goes on from JAVUPR010000142.1 coordinate 36,839, forward strand.
AAAAAACGTTTGTAATTCTCTTTGAAGTGCGATGTGATATCGACCGAACGATAAATAAGGCACGCCGGCGCAAACGGCAAGCAAAACGGAGGCCGAGAATGGCCTTGTACAAGGAATCAAAAACCACACGGTTAAGTACTCTATGGGTACGAAAAAAAGTACGAAAAAAAACGTTTGTAATTCTCTTTGAAGTGCGATGTGATATCGACCGAACGATAAATAAGGCACGCCGGCGCAAACGGCAAGCAAAACGGAGGCCGAGAATGGCCTTGTACAAGGAATCAAAAACCACACGGTTAAGTACTCTATGGGTACGAAAAAAAGTACGAAAAAAAACGTTTGTAATTCTCTTTGAAGTGCGATGTGATATCGACCGAACGATAAATAAGGCACGCCGGCGCAAACGGCAAGCAAAACGGAGGCGAGAATGGCCTTGTACAAGGAATCAAAAACCACACGGTTAAGTACTCTATGGGTACGAAAAAAAGTACGAAAAAAAACGTTTGTAATTCTCTTTGAAGTACGATGTGATATCGACCGAACGATAAATAAGGCACGCCGGCGCAAACGGCAAGCAAAACGGAGGCGAGAATGGCCTTGTACAAGGAATCAAAAACCACACGATTAAGTACTCTATGGGTACGAAAAAAAGTACGAAAAAAAACGTTTGTAATTCTCTTTGAAATGCGATGTGATATCGACCGAACGATAAATAAGGCACGCCGGCGCAAACGGCAAGCAAAACGGAGGCCGAGAATGGCCTTGTACAAGGAATCAAAAACCACACGGTTAAGTACTCTATGGGTACGAAAAAAAGTACGAAAAAAAACGTTTGTAATTCTCTTTGAAATGCGATGTGATATCGACCGAACGATAAATAAGGCACGCCGGCGCAAACGGCAAGCAAAACGGAGGCGAGAATGGCCTTGTACAAGGAATCAAAAACCACACGGTTAAGTACTCTATGGGTACGAAAAAAAGTACGAAAAAAAACGTTTGTAATTCTCTTTGAAATGCGATGTGATATCGACCGAACGATAAATAAGGCACGCCGGCGCAAACGGCAAGCAAAACGGAGGCCGAGAATGGCCTTGTACAAGGAATCAAAAACCACACGGTTAAGTACTCTATGGGTACGAAAAAAAGTACGAAAAAAAACGTTTGTAATTCTCTTTGAAGTGCGATGTGATATCGACCGAACGATAAATAAGGCACGCCGGCGCAAACGGCAAGCAAAACGGAGGACGAGAATGGCCTTGTACAAGGAATCAAAAACCACACGGTTAAGTACTCTATGGGTACGAAAAAAAGTACGAAAAAAAACGTTTGTAATTCTCTTTGAAGTGCGATGTGATATCGACCGAACGATAAATAAGGCACGCCGGCGCAAACGGCAAGCAAAACGGAGGCCGAGAATGGCCTTGTACAAGGAATCAAAAACCACACGGTTAAGTACTCTATGGGTACGAAAAAAAGTACGAAAAAAAACGTTTGTAATTCTCTTTGAAGTGCGATGTGATATCGACCGAACGATAAATAAGGCACGCCGGCGCAAACGGCAAGCAAAACGGAGGCCGAGAATGGCCTTGTACAAGGAATCAAAAACCACACGGTTAAGTACTCTATGGGTACGAAAAAAAGTACGAAAAAAAACGTTTGTAATTCTCTTTGAAGTGCGATGTGATATCGACCGAACGATAAATAAGGCACGCCGGCGCAAACGGCAAGCAAAACGGAGGCCGAGAATGGCCTTGTACAAGGAATCAAAAACCACACGGTTAAGTACTCTATGGGTACGAAAAAAAGTACGAAAAAAAACGTTTGTAATTCTCTTTGAAATGCGATGTGATATCGACCGAACGATAAATAAGGCACGCCGGCGCAAACGGCAAGCAAAACGGAGGCCGAGAATGGCCTTGTACAAGGAATCAAAAACCACACGGTTAAGTACTCTATGGGTACGAAAAAAAGTACGAAAAAAAACGTTTGTAATTCTCTTTGAAGTGCGATGTGATATCGACCGAACGATAAATAAGGCACGCCGGCGCAAACGGCAAGCAAAACGGAGGCCGAGAATGGCCTTGTACAAGGAATCAAAAACCACACGGTTAAGTACTCTATGGGTACGAAAAAAAGTACGAAAAAAAACGTTTGTAATTCTCTTTGAAGTGCGATGTGATATCGACCGAACGATAAATAAGGCACGCCGGCGCAAACGGCAAGCAAAACGGAGGCCGAATGGCTTGTACAAGGAATCAAAAACCACACGGTTAAGTACTCTATGGGTACGAAAAAAAGTACGAAAAAAAACGTTTGTAATTCTCTTTGAAATGCGATGTGATATCGACCGAACGATAAATAAGGCACGCCGGCGCAAACGGCAAGCAAAACGGAGGCCGAGAATGGCCTTGTACAAGGAATCAAAAACCACACGGTTAAGTACTCTATGGGTACGAAAAAAAGTACGAAAAAAAACGTTTGTAATTCTCTTTGAAATGCGATGTGATATCGACCGAACGATAAATAAGGCACGCCGGCGCAAACGGCAAGCAAAACGGAGGCCGAGAATGGCCTTGTACAAGGAATCAAAAACCACACGATTAAGTACTCTATGGGTACGAAAAAAAGTACGAAAAAAAACGTTTGTAATTCTCTTTGAAATGCGATGTGATATCGACCGAACGATAAATAAGGCACGCCGGCGCAAACGGCAAGCAAAACGGAGGCCGAGAATGGCCTTGTACAAGGAATCAAAAACCACACGGTTAAGTACTCTATGGGTACGAAAAAAAGTACGAAAAAAAACGTTTGTAATTCTCTTTGAAATGCGATGTGATATCGACCGAACGATAAATAAGGCACGCCGGCGCAAACGGCAAGCAAAACGGAGGCCGAGAATGGCCTTGTACAAGGAATCAAAAACCACACGAGTTAAGTACTCTATGGGTACGAAAAAAAGTACGAAAAAAAACGTTTGTAATTCTCTTTGAAATGCGATGTGATATCGACCGAACGATAAATAAGGCACGCCGGCGCAAACGGCAAGCAAAACGGAGGCGAGAATGGCCTTGTACAAGGAATCAAAAACCACACGGTTAAGTACTCTATGGGTACGAAAAAAAGTACGAAAAAAAACGTTTGTAATTCTCTTTGAAATGCGATGTGATATCGACCGAACGATAAATAAGGCACGCCGGCGCAAACGGCAAGCAAAACGGAGGCCGAGAATGGCCTTGTACAAGGAATCAAAAACCACACGGTTAAGTACTCTATGGGTACGAAAAAAAGTACGAAAAAAAACGTTTGTAATTCTCTTTGAAAGTGCGATGTGATATCGACCGAACGATAAATAAGGCACGCCGGCGCAAACGGCAAGCAAAACGGAGGCCGAGAATGGCCTTGTACAAGGAATCAAAAACCACACGGTTAAGTACTCTATGGGTACGAAAAAAAGTACGAAAAAAAACGTTTGTAATTCTCTTTGAAATGCGATGTGATATCGACCGAACGATAAATAAGGCACGCCGGCGCAAACGGCAAGCAAAACGGAGGCGAGAATGGCCTTGTACAAGGAATCAAAAACCACACGGTTAAGTACTCTATGGGTACGAAAAAAAGTACGAAAAAAAACGTTTGTAATTCTCTTTGAAATGCGATGTGATATCGACCGAACGATAAATAAGGCACGCCGGCGCAAACGGCAAGCAAAACGGAGGCGAGAATGGCCTTGTACAAGGAATCAAAAACCACACGATTAAGTACTCTATGGGTACGAAAAAAAGTACGAAAAAAAACGTTTGTAATTCTCTTTGAAATGCGATGTGATATCGACCGAACGATAAATAAGGCACGCCGGCGCAAACGGCAAGCAAAACGGAGGCGAGAATGGCCTTGTACAAGGAATCAAAAACCACACGGTTAAGTACTCTATGGGTACGAAAAAAAGTACGAAAAAAAACGTTTGTAATTCTCTTTGAAATACGATGTGATATCGACCGAACGATAAATAAGGCACGCCGGCGCAAACGGCAAGCAAAACGGAGCGAGAATGGCCTTGTACAAGGAATCAAAAACCACACGATTAAGTACTCTATGGGTACGAAAAAAAGTACGAAAAAAAACGTTTGTAATTCTCTTTGAAATGCGATGTGATATCGACCGAACGATAAATAAGGCACGCCGGCGCAAACGGCAAGCAAAACGGAGGCGAGAATGGCCTTGTACAAGGAATCAAAAATCACACGGTTAAGTACTCTATGGGTACGAAAAAAAGTACGAAAAAAAACGTTTGTAATTCTCTTTGAAATGCGATGTGATATCGACCGAACGATAAATAAGGCACGCCGGCGCAAACGGCAAGCAAAACGGAGGCCGGAATGGCCTTGTACAAGGAATCAAAAATCACACGGTTAAGTACTCTATGGGTACGAAAAAAAGTACGAAAAAAAACGTTTGTAATTCTCTTTGAAATGCGATGTGATATCGACCGAACGATAAATAAGGCACGCCGGCGCAAACGGCAAGCAAAACGGAGGCCGAGAATGGCCTTGTACAAGGAATCAAAAACCACACGATTAAGTACTCTATGGGTACGAAAAAAAGTACGAAAAAAAACGTTTGTAATTCTCTTTGAAATGCGATGTGATATCGACCGAACGATAAATAAGGCACGCCGGCGCAAACGGCAAGCAAAACGGAGGCCGAGAATGGCCTTGTACAAGGAATCAAAAATCACACGGTTAAGTACTCTATGGGTACGAAAAAAAGTACGAAAAAAAACGTTTGTAATTCTCTTTGAAATGCGATGTGATATCGACCGAACGATAAATAAGGCACGCCGGCGCAAACGGCAAGCAAAACGGAGGCCGAGAATGGCCTTGTACAAGGAATCAAAAACCACACGGTTAAGTACTCTATGGGTACGAAAAAAAGTACGAAAAAAAACGTTTGTAATTCTCTTTGAAATGCGATGTGATATCGACCGAACGATAAATAAGGCACGCCGGCGCAAACGGCAAGCAAAACGGAGGCGAGAATGGCCTTGTACAAGGAATCAAAAACCACACGGTTAAGTACTCTATGGGTACGAAAAAAAGTACGAAAAAAAACGTTTGTAATTCTCTTTGAAATGCGATGTGATATCGACCGAACGATAAATAAGGCACGCCGGCGCAAACGGCAAGCAAAACGGAGGCGAGAATGGCCTTGTACAAGGAATCAAAAACCACACGGTTAAGTACTCTATGGTACGAAAAAAAAAAGTACGAAAAAAAACGTTTGTAATTCTCTTTGAAGTGCGATGTGATATCGACCGAACGATAAATAAGGCACGCCGGCGCAAACGGCAAGCAAAACGGAGGCGAGAATGGCCTTGTACAAGGAATCAAAAATCACACGGTTAAGTACTCTATGGGTACGAAAAAAAGTACGAAAAAAAACGTTTGTAATTCTCTTTGAAATGCGATGTGATATCGACCGAACGATAAATAAGGCACGCCGGCGCAAACGGCAAGCAAAACGGAGGCCGAGAATGGCCTTGTACAAGGAATCAAAAATCACACGGTTAAGTACTCTATGGGTACGAAAAAAAGTACGAAAAAAAACGTTTGTAATTCTCTTTGAAGTGCGATGTGATATCGACCGAACGATAAATAAGGCACGCCGGCGCAAACGGCAAGCAAAACGGAGGCCGAGAATGGCCTTGTACAAGGAATCAAAAATCACACGGTTAAGTACTCTATGGGTACGAAAAAAAGTACGAAAAAAAACGTTTGTAATTCTCTTTGAAATGCGATGTGATATCGACCGAACGATAAATAAGGCACGCCGGCGCAAACGGCAAGCAAAACGGAGGCGAGAATGGCCTTGTACAAGGAATCAAAAATCACACGGTTAAGTACTCTATGGGTACGAAAAAAAGTACGAAAAAAAACGTTTGTAATTCTCTTTGAAATGCGATGTGATATCGACCGAACGATAAATAAGGCACGCCGGCGCAAACGGCAAGCAAAACGGAGGCCGAGAATGGCCTTGTACAAGGAATCAAAAATCACACGGTTAAGTACTCTATGGGTACGAAAAAAAGTACGAAAAAAAACGTTTGTAATTCTCTTTGAAGTGCGATGTGATATCGACCGAACGATAAATAAGGCACGCCGGCGCAAACGGCAAGCAAAACGGAGGCGAGAATGGCCTTGTACAAGGAATCAAAAATCACACGGTTAAGTACTCTATGGGTACGAAAAAAAGTACGAAAAAAAACGTTTGTAATTCTCTTTGAAAATGCGATGTGATATCGACCGAACGATAAATAAGGCACGCCGGCGCAAACGGCAAGCAAAACGGAGGCGAGAATGGCCTTGTACAAGGAATCAAAAACCACACGGTTAAGTACTCTATGGGTACGAAAAAAAGTACGAAAAAAAACGTTTGTAATTCTCTTTGAAATGCGATGTGATATCGACCGAACGATAAATAAGGCACGCCGGCGCAAACGGCAAGCAAAACGGAGGCCGAGAATGGCCTTGTACAAGGAATCAAAAACCACACGGTTAAGTACTCTATGGGTACGAAAAAAAGTACGAAAAAAAACGTTTGTAATTCTCTTTGAAATGCGATGTGATATCGACCGAACGATAAATAAGGCACGCCGGCGCAAACGGCAAGCAAAACGGAGGCGAGAATGGCCTTGTACAAGGAATCAAAAACCACACGGTTAAGTACTCTATGGGTACGAAAAAAAGTACGAAAAAAAACGTTTGTAATTCTCTTTGAAATGCGATGTGATATCGACCGAACGATAAATAAGGCACGCCGGCGCAAACGGCAAGCAAAACGGAGGCGAGAATGGCCTTGTACAAGGAATCAAAAACCACACGGTTAAGTACTCTATGGGTACGAAAAAAAGTACGAAAAAAAACGTTTGTAATTCTCTTTGAAAGTGCGATGTGATATCGACCGAACGATAAATAAGGCACGCCGGCGCAAACGGCAAGCAAAACGGAGGCCGAGAATGGCCTTGTACAAGGAATCAAAAATCACACGGTTAAGTACTCTATGGGTACGAAAAAAAGTACGAAAAAAAACGTTTGTAATTCTCTTTGAAATGCGATGTGATATCGACCGAACGATAAATAAGGCACGCCGGCGCAAACGGCAAGCAAAACGGAGGCCGAGAATGGCCTTGTACAAGGAATCAAAAATCACACGAGTTAAGTACTCTATGGGTACGAAAAAAAGTACGAAAAAAAACGTTTGTAATTCTCTTTGAAATGCGATGTGATATCGACCGAACGATAAATAAGGCACGCCGGCGCAAACGGCAAGCAAAACGGAGGCCGAGAATGGCCTTGTACAAGGAATCAAAAATCACACGGTTAAGTACTCTATGGGTACGAAAAAAAGTACGAAAAAAAACGTTTGTAATTCTCTTTGAAGTGCGATGTGATATCGACCGAACGATAAATAAGGCACGCCGGCGCAAACGGCAAGCAAAACGGAGGCCGAGAATGGCCTTGTACAAGGAATCAAAAATCACACGGTTAAGTACTCTATGGGTACGAAAAAAAGTACGAAAAAAAACGTTTGTAATTCTCTTTGAAGTGCGATGTGATATCGACCGAACGATAAATAAGGCACGCCGGCGCAAACGGCAAGCAAAACGGAGGCCGAGAATGGCCTTGTACAAGGAATCAAAAATCACACGGTTAAGTACTCTATGGGTACGAAAAAAAGTACGAAAAAAAACGTTTGTAATTCTCTTTGAAATGCGATGTGATATCGACCGAACGATAAATAAGGCACGCCGGCGCAAACGGCAAGCAAAACGGAGGCCGGAATGGCCTTGTACAAGGAATCAAAAACCACACGGTTAAGTACTCTATGGGTACGAAAAAAAGTACGAAAAAAAACGTTTGTAATTCTCTTTGAAATGCGATGTGATATCGACCGAACGATAAATAAGGCACGCCGGCGCAAACGGCAAGCAAAACGGAGGCGAGAATGGCCTTGTACAAGGAATCAAAAACCACACGAGTTAAGTACTCTATGGGTACGAAAAAAAGTACGAAAAAAAACGTTTGTAATTCTCTTTGAAATGCGATGTGATATCGACCGAACGATAAATAAGGCACGCCGGCGCAAACGGCAAGCAAAACGGAGGCCGAGAATGGCCTTGTACAAGGAATCAAAAACCACACGGTTAAGTACTCTATGGGTACGAAAAAAAGTACGAAAAAAAACGTTTGTAATTCTCTGAAATGCGATGTGATATCGACCGAACGATAAATAAGGCACGCCGGCGCAAACGGCAAGCAAAACGGAGGCCGAGAATGGCCTTGTACAAGGAATCAAAAACCACACGGTTAAGTACTCTATGGGTACGAAAAAAAGTACGAAAAAAAACGTTTGTAATTCTCTTTGAAATGCGATGTGATATCGACCGAACGATAAATAAGGCACGCCGGCGCAAACGGCAAGCAAAACGGAGGCCGAGAATGGCCTTGTACAAGGAATCAAAAACCACACGGTTAAGTACTCTATGGGTACGAAAAAAAGTACGAAAAAAAACGTTTGTAATTCTCTTTGAAGTGCGATGTGATATCGACCGAACGATAAATAAGGCACGCCGGCGCAAACGGCAAGCAAAACGGAGGCGAGAATGGCCTTGTACAAGGAATCAAAAACCACACGGTTAAGTACTCTATGGGTACGAAAAAAAGTACGAAAAAAAACGTTTGTAATTCTCTTTGAAATGCGATGTGATATCGACCGAACGATAAATAAGGCACGCCGGCGCAAACGGCAAGCAAAACGGAGGCCGAGAATGGCCTTGTACAAGGAATCAAAAACCACACGGTTAAGTACTCTATGGGTACGAAAAAAAGTACGAAAAAAAACGTTTGTAATTCTCTTTGAAGTGCGATGTGATATCGACCGAACGATAAATAAGGCACGCCGGCGCAAACGGCAAGCAAAACGGGAGCCGAGAATGGCCTTGTACAAGGAATCAAAAACCACACGGTTAAGTACTCTATGGGTACGAAAAAAAGTACGAAAAAAAACGTTTGTAATTCTCTTTGAAATGCGATGTGATATCGACCGAACGATAAATAAGGCACGCCGGCGCAAACGGCAAGCAAAACGGAGGCGAGAATGGCCTTGTACAAGGAATCAAAAATCACACGGTTAAGTACTCTATGGGTACGAAAAAAAGTACGAAAAAAAACGTTTGTAATTCTCTTTGAAATGCGATGTGATATCGACCGAACGATAAATAAGGCACGCCGGCGCAAACGGCAAGCAAAACGGAGGCCGAGAATGGCCTTGTACAAGGAATCAAAAATCACACGGTTAAGTACTCTATGGGTACGAAAAAAAGTACGAAAAAAAACGTTTGTAATTCTCTTTGAAATGCGATGTGATATCGACCGAACGATAAATAAGGCACGCCGGCGCAAACGGCAAGCAAAACGGAGGCCGAGAATGGCCTTGTACAAGGAATCAAAAATCACACGGTTAAGTACTCTATGGGTACGAAAAAAAGTACGAAAAAAAACGTTTGTAATTCTCTTTGAAATGCGATGTGATATCGACCGAACGATAAATAAGGCACGCCGGCGCAAACGGCAAGCAAAACGGAGGCCGAGAATGGCCTTGTACAAGGAATCAAAAATCACACGGTTAAGTACTCTATGGGTACGAAAAAAAGTACGAAAAAAAACGTTTGTAATTCTCTTTGAAATGCGATGTGATATCGACCGAACGATAAATAAGGCACGCCGGCGCAAACGGCAAGCAAAACGGAGGCCGAGAATGGCCTTGTACAAGGAATCAAAAACCACACGGTTAAGTACTCTATGGGTACGAAAAAAAGTACGAAAAAAAACGTTTGTAATTCTCTTTGAAATGCGATGTGATATCGACCGAACGATAAATAAGGCACGCCGGCGCAAACGGCAAGCAAAACGGAGGCGAGAATGGCCTTGTACAAGGAATCAAAAACCACACGGTTAAGTACTCTATGGGTACGAAAAAAAGTACGAAAAAAAACGTTTGTAATTCTCTTTGAAATGCGATGTGATATCGACCGAACGATAAATAAGGCACGCCGGCGCAAACGGCAAGCAAAACGGAGGCCGAGAATGGCCTTGTACAAGGAATCAAAAACCACACGGTTAAGTACTCTATGGGTACGAAAAAAAGTACGAAAAAAAACGTTTGTAATTCTCTTTGAAATGCGATGTGATATCGACCGAACGATAAATAAGGCACGCCGGCGCAAACGGCAAGCAAAACGGAGGCGAGAATGGCCTTGTACAAGGAATCAAAAATCACACGGTTAAGTACTCTATGGGTACGAAAAAAAGTACGAAAAAAAACGTTTGTAATTCTCTTTGAAATGCGATGTGATATCGACCGAACGATAAATAAGGCACGCCGGCGCAAACGGCAAGCAAAACGGAGGCCGAGAATGGCCTTGTACAAGGAATCAAAAATCACACGGTTAAGTACTCTATGGGTACGAAAAAAAGTACGAAAAAAAACGTTTGTAATTCTCTTTGAAATGCGATGTGATATCGACCGAACGATAAATAAGGCACGCCGGCGCAAACGGCAAGCAAAACGGAGGCGAGAATGGCCTTGTACAAGGAATCAAAAATCACACGGTTAAGTACTCTATGGGTACGAAAAAAAGTACGAAAAAAAACGTTTGTAATTCTCTTTGAAATGCGATGTGATATCGACCGAACGATAAATAAGGCACGCCGGCGCAAACGGCAAGCAAAACGGAGGCCGAGAATGGCCTTGTACAAGGAATCAAAAATCACACGGTTAAGTACTCTATGGGTACGAAAAAAAGTACGAAAAAAAACGTTTGTAATTCTCTTTGAAAGTGCGATGTGATATCGACCGAACGATAAATAAGGCACGCCGGCGCAAACGGCAAGCAAAACGGAGGCGAGAATGGCCTTGTACAAGGAATCAAAAACCACACGGTTAAGTACTCTATGGGTACGAAAAAAAGTACGAAAAAAAACGTTTGTAATTCTCTTTGAAATGCGATGTGATATCGACCGAACGATAAATAAGGCACGCCGGCGCAAACGGCAAGCAAAACGGAGGCCGAGAATGGCCTTGTACAAGGAATCAAAAACCACACGGTTAAGTACTCTATGGGTACGAAAAAAAGTACGAAAAAAAACGTTTGTAATTCTCTTTGAAATGCGATGTGATATCGACCGAACGATAAATAAGGCACGCCGGCGCAAACGGCAAGCAAAACGGAGGCCGAGAATGGCCTTGTACAAGGAATCAAAAACCACACGGTTAAGTACTCTATGGGTACGAAAAAAAGTACGAAAAAAAACGTTTGTAATTCTCTTTGAAGTGCGATGTGATATCGACCGAACGATAAATAAGGCACGCCGGCGCAAACGGCAAGCAAAACGGAGGCGAGAATGGCCTTGTACAAGGAATCAAAAACCACACGGTTAAGTACTCTATGGGTACGAAAAAAAGTACGAAAAAAAACGTTTGTAATTCTCTTTGAAGTGCGATGTGATATCGACCGAACGATAAATAAGGCACGCCGGCGCAAACGGCAAGCAAAACGGAGGCGAGAATGGCCTTGTACAAGGAATCAAAAACCACACGGTTAAGTACTCTATGGGTACGAAAAAAAGTACGAAAAAAAACGTTTGTAATTCTCTTTGAAATGCGATGTGATATCGACCGAACGATAAATAAGGCACGCCGGCGCAAACGGCAAGCAAAACGGAGGCCGAGAATGGCCTTGTACAAGGAATCAAAAACCACACGGTTAAGTACTCTATGGGTACGAAAAAAAGTACGAAAAAAAACGTTTGTAATTCTCTTTGAAATGCGATGTGATATCGACCGAACGATAAATAAGGCACGCCGGCGCAAACGGCAAGCAAAACGGAGGCGAGAATGGCCTTGTACAAGGAATCAAAAACCACACGGTTAAGTACTCTATGGGTACGAAAAAAAGTACGAAAAAAAACGTTTGTAATTCTCTTTGAAATGCGATGTGATATCGACCGAACGATAAATAAGGCACGCCGGCGCAAACGGCAAGCAAAACGGAGGCCGAGAATGGCCTTGTACAAGGAATCAAAAATCACACGGTTAAGTACTCTATGGGTACGAAAAAAAGTACGAAAAAAAACGTTTGTAATTCTCTTTGAAATGCGATGTGATATCGACCGAACGATAAATAAGGCACGCCGGCGCAAACGGCAAGCAAAACGGAGGCCGAGAATGGCCTTGTACAAGGAATCAAAAACCACACGGTTAAGTACTCTATGGGTACGAAAAAAAGTACGAAAAAAAACGTTTGTAATTCTCTTTGAAATGCGATGTGATATCGACCGAACGATAAATAAGGCACGCCGGCGCAAACGGCAAGCAAAACGGAGGCGAGAATGGCCTTGTACAAGGAATCAAAAATCACACGGTTAAGTACTCTATGGGTACGAAAAAAGTACGAAAAAAAAAACGTTTGTAATTCTCTTTGAAATGCGATGTGATATCGACCGAACGATAAATAAGGCACGCCGGCGCAAACGGCAAGCAAAACGGAGGCCGAGAATGGCCTTGTACAAGGAATCAAAAACCACACGGTTAAGTACTCTATGGGTACGAAAAAAAGTACGAAAAAAAACGTTTGTAATTCTCTTTGAAGTGCGATGTGATATCGACCGAACGATAAATAAGGCACGCCGGCGCAAACGGCAAGCAAAACGGACGGAGGCCGAGAATGGCCTTGTACAAGGAATCAAAAACCACACGGTTAAGTACTCTATGGGTACGAAAAAAAGTACGAAAAAAAACGTTTGTAATTCTCTTTGAAATGCGATGTGATATCGACCGAACGATAAATAAGGCACGCCGGCGCAAACGGCAAGCAAAACGGAGGCCGAGAATGGCCTTGTACAAGGAATCAAAAACCACACGGTTAAGTACTCTATGGGTACGAAAAAAAGTACGAAAAAAAACGTTTGTAATTCTCTTTGAAATGCGATGTGATATCGACCGAACGATAAATAAGGCACGCCGGCGCAAACGGCAAGCAAAACGGAGGCCGAGAATGGCCTTGTACAAGGAATCAAAAATCACACGAGTTAAGTACTCTATGGGTACGAAAAAAAGTACGAAAAAAAACGTTTGTAATTCTCTTTGAAATGCGATGTGATATCGACCGAACGATAAATAAGGCACGCCGGCGCAAACGGCAAGCAAAAACGGAGGCCGAGAATGGCCTTGTACAAGGAATCAAAAATCACACGGTTAAGTACTCTATGGGTACGAAAAAAAGTACGAAAAAAAACGTTTGTAATTCTCTTTGAAATGCGATGTGATATCGACCGAACGATAAATAAGGCACGCCGGCGCAAACGGCAAGCAAAACGGAGGCCGAGAATGGCCTTGTACAAGGAATCAAAAATCACACGGTTAAGTACTCTATGGGTACGAAAAAAAGTACGAAAAAAAACGTTTGTAATTCTCTTTGAATGCGATGTGATATCGACCGAACGATAAATAAGGCACGCCGGCGCAAACGGCAAGCAAAACGGAGGCCGAGAATGGCCTTGTACAAGGAATCAAAAATCACACGGTTAAGTACTCTATGGGTACGAAAAAAAGTACGAAAAAAAACGTTTGTAATTCTCTTTGAAATGCGATGTGATATCGACCGAACGATAAATAAGGCACGCCGGCGCAAACGGCAAGCAAAACGGAGGCCGAATGGCCTTGTACAAGGAATCAAAAACCACACGGTTAAGTACTCTATGGGTACGAAAAAAAGTACGAAAAAAAACGTTTGTAATTCTCTTTGAAATGCGATGTGATATCGACCGAACGATAAATAAGGCACGCCGGCGCAAACGGCAAGCAAAACGGAGGCGAGAATGGCCTTGTACAAGGAATCAAAAACCACACGGTTAAGTACTCTATGGGTACGAAAAAAAGTACGAAAAAAAACGTTTGTAATTCTCTTTGAAGTGCGATGTGATATCGACCGAACGATAAATAAGGCACGCCGGCGCAAACGGCAAGCAAAACGGAGGCGGAATGGCCTTGTACAAGGAATCAAAAACCACACGGTTAAGTACTCTATGGGTACGAAAAAAAGTACGAAAAAAAACGTTTGTAATTCTCTTTGAAATGCGATGTGATATCGACCGAACGATAAATAAGGCACGCCGGCGCAAACGGCAAGCAAAACGGAGGCGAGAATGGCCTTGTACAAGGAATCAAAAATCACACGGTTAAGTACTCTATGGGTACGAAAAAAAGTACGAAAAAAAACGTTTGTAATTCTCTTTGAAATGCGATGTGATATCGACCGAACGATAAATAAGGCACGCCGGCGCAAACGGCAAGCAAAACGGAGGCCGAGAATGGCCTTGTACAAGGAATCAAAAATCACACGAGTTAAGTACTCTATGGGTACGAAAAAAAGTACGAAAAAAAACGTTTGTAATTCTCTTTGAAATGCGATGTGATATCGACCGAACGATAAATAAGGCACGCCGGCGCAAACGGCAAGCAAAACGGAGGCAGAATGGCCTTGTACAAGGAATCAAAAATCACACGAGTTAAGTACTCTATGGGTACGAAAAAAAGTACGAAAAAAAACGTTTGTAATTCTCTTTGAGTGCGATGTGATATCGACCGAACGATAAATAAGGCACGCCGGCGCAAACGGCAAGCAAAACGGAGGCCGAGAATGGCCTTGTACAAGGAATCAAAAATCACACGGTTAAGTACTCTATGGGTACGAAAAAAAGTACGAAAAAAAACGTTTGTAATTCTCTTTGAAATGCGATGTGATATCGACCGAACGATAAATAAGGCACGCCGGCGCAAACGGCAAGCAAAACGGAGGCCGAGAATGGCCTTGTACAAGGAATCAAAAATCACACGGTTAAGTACTCTATGGGTACGAAAAAAAGTACGAAAAAAAACGTTTGTAATTCTCTTTGAAATGCGATGTGATATCGACCGAACGATAAATAAGGCACGCCGGCGCAAACGGCAAGCAAAACGGAGGCCGAGAATGGCCTTGTACAAGGAATCAAAAACCACACGGTTAAGTACTCTATGGGTACGAAAAAAAGTACGAAAAAAAACGTTTGTAATTCTCTTTGAAATGCGATGTGATATCGACCGAACGATAAATAAGGCACGCCGGCGCAAACGGCAAGCAAAACGGAGGAGAATGGCCTTGTACAAGGAATCAAAAACCACACGGTTAAGTACTCTATGGGTACGAAAAAAAGTACGAAAAAAAACGTTTGTAATTCTCTTTGAAGTACGATGTGATATCGACCGAACGATAAATAAGGCACGCCGGCGCAAACGGCAAGCAAAACGGAGGCGAGAATGGCCTTGTACAAGGAATCAAAAATCACACGAGTTAAGTACTCTATGGGTACGAAAAAAAGTACGAAAAAAAACGTTTGTAATTCTCTTTGAAGTGCGATGTGATATCGACCGAACGATAAATAAGGCACGCCGGCGCAAACGGCAAGCAAAACGGAGGCCGAGAATGGCCTTGTACAAGGAATCAAAAACCACACGGTTAAGTACTCTATGGGTACGAAAAAAAGTACGAAAAAAAACGTTTGTAATTCTCTTTGAAATACGATGTGATATCGACCGAACGATAAATAAGGCACGCCGGCGCAAACGGCAAGCAAAACGGAGGCCAGAATGGCCTTGTACAAGGAATCAAAAAAACACAGTTAAGTACTCTATGGGTACGAAAAAAAGTACGAAAAAAAACGTTTGTAATTCTCTTTGAAGTGCGATGTGATATCGACCGAACGATAAATAAGGCACGCCGGCGCAAACGGCAAGCAAAACGGAGGCGAGAATGGCCTTGTACAAGGAATCAAAAATCACACGGTTAAGTACTCTATGGGTACGAAAAAAAGTACGAAAAAAAACGTTTGTAATTCTCTTTGAAATGCGATGTGATATCGACCGAACGATAAATAAGGCACGCCGGCGCAAACGGCAAGCAAAACGGAGGCCGAGAATGGCCTTGTACAAGGAATCAAAAATCACACGTTAAGTACTCTATGGGTACGAAAAAAAGTACGAAAAAAAACGTTTGTAATTCTCTTTGAAATGCGATGTGATATCGACCGAACGATAAATAAGGCACGCCGGCGCAAACGGCAAGCAAAACGGAGGCCGAGAATGGCCTTGTACAAGGAATCAAAAATCACACGATTAAGTACTCTATGGGTACGAAAAAAAGTACGAAAAAAAACGTTTGTAATTCTCTTTGAAATGCGATGTGATATCGACCGAACGATAAATAAGGCACGCCGGCGCAAACGGCAAGCAAAACGGAGGCGAGAATGGCCTTGTACAAGGAATCAAAAATCACACGGTTAAGTACTCTATGGGTACGAAAAAAAGTACGAAAAAAAACGTTTGTAATTCTCTTTGAAGTGCGATGTGATATCGACCGAACGATAAATAAGGCACGCCGGCGCAAACGGCAAGCAAAACGGAGGCGAGAATGGCCTTGTACAAGGAATCAAAAATCACACGGTTAAGTACTCTATGGGTACGAAAAAAAGTACGAAAAAAAACGTTTGTAATTCTCTTTGAAGTACGATGTGATATCGACCGAACGATAAATAAGGCACGCCGGCGCAAACGGCAAGCAAAACGGAGGCCGAGAATGGCCTTGTACAAGGAATCAAAAACCACACGGTTAAGTACTCTATGGGTACGAAAAAAAGTACGAAAAAAAACGTTTGTAATTCTCTTTGAAAGCGATGTGATATCGACCGAACGATAAATAAGGCACGCCGGCGCAAACGGCAAGCAAAACGGAGGCGAGAATGGCCTTGTACAAGGAATCAAAAATCACACGGTTAAGTACTCTATGGGTACGAAAAAAAGTACGAAAAAAACGTTTGTAATTCTCTTTGAAGTGCGATGTGATATCGACCGAACGATAAATAAGGCACGCCGGCGCAAACGGCAAGCAAAACGGAGGCCGAGAATGGCCTTGTACAAGGAATCAAAAATCACACGGTTAAGTACTCTATGGGTACGAAAAAAAGTACGAAAAAAAACGTTTGTAATTCTCTTTGAAGTGCGATGTGATATCGACCGAACGATAAATAAGGCACGCCGGCGCAAACGGCAAGCAAAACGGAGGCCGAGAATGGCCTTGTACAAGGAATCAAAAATCACACGGTTAAGTACTCTATGGGTACGAAAAAAAGTACGAAAAAAAACGTTTGTAATTCTCTTTGAAGTGCGATGTGATATCGACCGAACGATAAATAAGGCACGCCGGCGCAAACGGCAAGCAAAACGGAGGCGAGAATGGCCTTGTACAAGGAATCAAAAATCACACGGTTAAGTACTCTATGGGTACGAAAAAAAGTACGAAAAAAAACGTTTGTAATTCTCTTTGAAGTGCGATGTGATATCGACCGAACGATAAATAAGGCACGCCGGCGCAAACGGCAAGCAAAACGGAGGCGAGAATGGCCTTGTACAAGGAATCAAAAATCACACGGTTAAGTACTCTATGGGTACGAAAAAAAGTACGAAAAAAAACGTTTGTAATTCTCTTTGAAATGCGATGTGATATCGACCGAACGATAAATAAGGCACGCCGGCGCAAACGGCAAGCAAAACGGAGGCGAGAATGGCCTTGTACAAGGAATCAAAAATCACACGGTTAAGTACTCTATGGGTACGAAAAAAAGTACGAAAAAAAACGTTTGTAATTCTCTTTGAAGTGCGATGTGATATCGACCGAACGATAAATAAGGCACGCCGGCGCAAACGGCAAGCAAAACGGAGGCCGAGAATGGCCTTGTACAAGGAATCAAAAATCACACGAGTTAAGTACTCTATGGGTACGAAAAAAAGTACGAAAAAAAACGTTTGTAATTCTCTTTGAAATGCGATGTGATATCGACCGAACGATAAATAAGGCACGCCGGCGCAAACGGCAAGCAAAACGGAGGCGAGAATGGCCTTGTACAAGGAATCAAAAATCACACGGTTAAGTACTCTATGGGTACGAAAAAAAGTACGAAAAAAAACGTTTGTAATTCTCTTTGAAGTGCGATGTGATATCGACCGAACGATAAATAAGGCACGCCGGCGCAAACGGCAAGCAAAACGGAGGCGAGAATGGCCTTGTACAAGGAATCAAAAATCACACGAGTTAAGTACTCTATGGGTACGAAAAAAAGTACGAAAAAAAACGTTTGTAATTCTCTTTGAAATGCGATGTGATATCGACCGAACGATAAATAAGGCACGCCGGCGCAAACGGCAAGCAAAACGGAGGCGAGAATGGCCTTGTACAAGGAATCAAAAATCACACGGTTAAGTACTCTATGGGTACGAAAAAAAGTACGAAAAAAAACGTTTGTAATTCTCTTTGAAGTACGATGTGATATCGACCGAACGATAAATAAGGCACGCCGGCGCAAACGGCAAGCAAAACGGAGGCGAGAATGGCCTTGTACAAGGAATCAAAAATCACACGGTTAAGTACTCTATGGGTACGAAAAAAAGTACGAAAAAAAACGTTTGTAATTCTCTTTGAAGTGCGATGTGATATCGACCGAACGATAAATAAGGCACGCCGGCGCAAACGGCAAGCAAAACGGAGGCCAGAATGGCCTTGTACAAGGAATCAAAAATCACACGGTTAAGTACTCTATGGGTACGAAAAAAAGTACGAAAAAAAACGTTTGTAATTCTCTTTGAAATGCGATGTGATATCGACCGAACGATAAATAAGGCACGCCGGCGCAAACGGCAAGCAAAACGGAGGCCGAGAATGGCCTTGTACAAGGAATCAAAAATCACACGGTTAAGTACTCTATGGGTACGAAAAAAAGTACGAAAAAAAACGTTTGTAATTCTCTTTGAAGTGCGATGTGATATCGACCGAACGATAAATAAGGCACGCCGGCGCAAACGGCAAGCAAAACGGAGGCGAGAATGGCCTTGTACAAGGAATCAAAAATCACACGAGTTAAGTACTCTATGGGTACGAAAAAAAGTACGAAAAAAAACGTTTGTAATTCTCTTTGAAGTGCGATGTGATATCGACCGAACGATAAATAAGGCACGCCGGCGCAAACGGCAAGCAAAACGGAGGCGAGAATGGCCTTGTACAAGGAATCAAAAATCACACGGTTAAGTACTCTATGGGTACGAAAAAAAGTACGAAAAAAAACGTTTGTAATTCTCTTTGAAGTACGATGTGATATCGACCGAACGATAAATAAGGCACGCCGGCGCAAACGGCAAGCAAAACGGAGGAGAATGGCCTTGTACAAGGAATCAAAAATCACACGGTTAAGTACTCTATGGGTACGAAAAAAAGTACGAAAAAAAACGTTTGTAATTCTCTTTGAAGTACGATGTGATATCGACCGAACGATAAATAAGGCACGCCGGCGCAAACGGCAAGCAAAACGGAGGCCGAGAATGGCCTTGTACAAGGAATCAAAAATCACACGAGTTAAGTACTCTATGGGTACGAAAAAAAAAGTACGAAAAAAAACGTTTGTAATTCTCTTTGAAGTGCGATGTGATATCGACCGAACGATAAATAAGGCACGCCGGCGCAAACGGCAAGCAAAACGGAGGCCGAGAATGGCCTTGTACAAGGAATCAAAAATCACACGTTAAGTACTCTATGGGTACGAAAAAAAGTACGAAAAAAAACGTTTGTAATTCTCTTTGAAGTGCGATGTGATATCGACCGAACGATAAATAAGGCACGCCGGCGCAAACGGCAAGCAAAACGGAGGCCGAGAATGGCCTTGTACAAGGAATCAAAAATCACACGGTTAAGTACTCTATGGGTACGAAAAAAAGTACGAAAAAAAACGTTTGTAATTCTCTTTGAAGTACGATGTGATATCGACCGAACGATAAATAAGGCACGCCGGCGCAAACGGCAAGCAAAACGGAGGCCGAGAATGGCCTTGTACAAGGAATCAAAAATCACACGAGTTAAGTACTCTATGGGTACGAAAAAAAGTACGAAAAAAAACGTTTGTAATTCTCTTTGAAATGCGATGTGATATCGACCGAACGATAAATAAGGCACGCCGGCGCAAACGGCAAGCAAAACGGAGGCGAGAATGGCCTTGTACAAGGAATCAAAAACCACACGAGTTAAGTACTCTATGGGTACGAAAAAAAGTACGAAAAAAAACGTTTGTAATTCTCTTTGAAGTATGCGATGTGATATCGACCGAACGATAAATAAGGCACGCCGGCGCAAACGGCAAGCAAAACGGAGGCCGAATGGCCTTGTACAAGGAATCAAAAACCACACGGTTAAGTACTCTATGGGTACGAAAAAAAGTACGAAAAAAAACGTTTGTAATTCTCTTTGAAATGCGATGTGATATCGACCGAACGATAAATAAGGCACGCCGGCGCAAACGGCAAGCAAAACGGAGGCCGAGAATGGCCTTGTACAAGGAATCAAAAATCACACAGTTAAGTACTCTATGGGTACGAAAAAAAGTACGAAAAAAAACGTTTGTAATTCTCTTTGAAGTACGATGTGATATCGACCGAACGATAAATAAGGCACGCCGGCGCAAACGGCAAGCAAAACGGAGGCCGAGAATGGCCTTGTACAAGAATCAAAAATCACATAGTTAAGTACTCTATGGGTACGAAAAAAAGTACGAAAAAAAACGTTTGTAATTCTCTTTGAAGTGCGATGTGATATCGACCGAACGATAAATAAGGCACGCCGGCGCAAACGGCAAGCAAAACGGAGGCCCAGAATGGCCTTGTACAAGGAATCAAAAACCACACAGTTAAGTACTCTATGGGTACGAAAAAAAAGTACGAAAAAAAAAGTTTGTAATTCTCTTTGAAGTGCGATGTGATATCGACCGAACGATAAATAAGGCACGCCGGCGCAAACGGCAAGCAAAACGGAGGCCGAATGGCCTTGTACAAGGAATCAAAAACCACACGGTTAAGTACTCTATGGGTACGAAAAAAAGTACGAAAACAAATATTTGTAATTCTCTTTGAAGTATCGATGTGATATCGACCGAACGATAAATAAGGCACGCCGGCGCAAACGGCAAGCAAAACGGAGGCCGAGAATGGCCTTGTACAAGGAATCAAAAATCACACAGTTAAGTACTCTATGGGTACGAAAAAAAGTACGAAAAAAAACGTTTGTAATTCTCTTTGAAGTGCGATGTGATATCGACCAGAACGATAAATAAGGCACGCCGGCACAAACGGCAAGCAAAACGGAGGCCAGAATGGCCTTGTACAAGAAATCAAAAATCACATAGTTAAGTACTCTATGGGTACGAAAAAAAGTACGAAAAAAAACGTTTGTAATTCTCTTTGAAGTGCGATGTGATATCGACCGAACGATAAATAAGGCACGCCGGCGCAAACGGCAAGCAAAACGGAGGCCGAATGGCCTTGTACAAGGAATCAAAAACCACACGGTTAAGTACTCTATGGGTACGAAAAAAAGTACGAAAAAAAAGTTTGTAATTCTCTTTGAAATGCGATGTGATATCGACCGAACGATAAATAAGGCACGCCGGCGCAAACGGCAAGCAAAACGGAGGCCGAATGGCCTTGTACAAGGAATCAAAAATCACACGAGTTAAGTACTCTATGGGTACGAAAAAAAGTACGAAAAAAAACGTTTGTAATTCTCTTTGAAGTACGATGTGATATCGACCGAACGATAAATAAGGCACGCCGGCGCAAACGGCAAGCAAAACGGAGGCGAGAATGGCCTTGTACAAGGAATCAAAAACCACACGGTTAAGTACTCTATGGGTACGAAAAAAAGTACGAAAAAAAACGTTTGTAATTCTCTTTGAATGCGATGTGATATCGACCGAACGATAAATAAGGCACGCCGGCGCAAACGGCAAGCAAAACGGAGGCCGAATGGCCTTGTACAAGGAATCAAAAACCACACGGTTAAGTACTCTATGGGTACGAAAAAAAGTACGAAAAAAAAAGTTTGTAATTCTCTTTGAAGTGCGATGTGATATCGACCGAACGATAAATAAGGCACGCCGGCGCAAACGGCAAGCAAAACGGAGGCCGAATGGCCTTGTACAAGGAATCAAAAACCACACGGTTAAGTACTCTATGGGTACGAAAAAAAGTACGAAAAAAAACGTTTGTAATTCTCTTTGAAGTGCGATGTGATATCGACCGAACGATAAATAAGGCACGCCGGCGCAAACGGCAAGCAAAACGGAGCCCGAGAATGGCCTTGTACAAGAAATCAAAAATCACACGAGTTAAGTACTCTATGGGTACGAAAAAAAGTACGAAAAAAAACGTTTGTAATTCTCTTTGAAGTATGCGATGTGATTTATCGACCGAACGATAAATAAAGCATGCCGGCGCAAACGGCAAGTAAAACGGAGGCCGAGAATGGCCTTGTACAAGGAATCAAAAAGCACACAGTTAAGTACTCTATGGGTATGAAAAAAAACGTTTGTAATTCTCTTTGAAGTGCGATGTGATATCGACCGAACGATAAATAAGGCACGCCGGCGCAAACGGCAAGCAAAACGGAGGCCGAATGGCCTTGTACAAGGAATCAAAAATCACACGGTTAAGTACTCTATGGGTACGAAAAAAAGTACGAAAAAAAACGTTTGTAATTCTCTTTGAAATGCGATGTGATATCGACCGAACGATAAATAAGGCACGCCGGCGCAAACGGCAAGCAAAACGGAGGCCAGAATGGCCTTGTACAAGGAATCAAAAATCACACAGTAAAGTACTCTATGGGTACGAAAAAAAGTACGAAAAAAAACGTTTGTAATTCTCTTTGATGTACTGATGTGATATCGACCAGAACGATAAATAAGGCACGCCGGCGCAAACGGCAAGCAAAACGGAGGCCAGAATGGCCTTATACAAGGAATCAAAAATCACATAGTTTAGTACTCAATGGGTACGAAAAAAAGTACGAAAAAAAACGTTTGTAATTCTCTTTGAAAGTGCGATGTGATATCGACCAGAACGATAAATAAGGCACGCCGGCGCAAACGGCAAGCAAAACGGAGGCCATAATGGCCTTGTACAAGAAATCAAAAATCACACAGTTAAGTACTCTATGGGTACGAAAAAAAGTACGAAAAAAAACGTTTGTAATTCTCTTGAAGTACTGATGTGATATCGACCAGAACGATAAATAAGGCACGCCGGCGGAAAGGCAAGCAAAACGGAGGCCGAATGGCCTTGTACAAGGAATCAAAAATCACACGTTAAGTACTATATGGGTACGAAAAAAAGTACGAAAAAAAACTTTTGTAATTCTCTTTGAAGTACGATGTGATATCGACCGAACGATAAATAAGGCACGCCGGCGCAAACGGCAAGCAAAACGGAGGCCAGAATGGCCTTGTACAAGGAATCAAAAATCACACAGTTAAGTACTCCATGGGAACGACAAAAAGTACGAAAAAAAACGTTTGTAATTCTCTTTGAAGTACTGATGTGATATCGACCAGAACGATAAATAAGGCACGCCGGCGCAAACGGCAAGCAAAACTGATATGAAAACTAAGGATCTAGATTTAAGTGTTCTTGCCAATTAAGCTAATAACACATTTTATTGAAAAGAAAACAAGAAGGAAAATTGAAATACTTACTAGATTAGGATAATAAGAACGAAAATGAAGAACAAAGATAGGAGCAAGCTTAGATCCACCCTCGGAATCGCACTTCGGGTTTCTCCAAGTTTGAGAATGTCGCACAAAGGTTGCTCACACCTTTGATATATTCTCGAGTTAACCCTTCACCCCAGTCGCAAGGAAAAGTTTTAACTGTTTGTCTCAATCACTGAAACTTCCGTTTATACAAGGCAAGTTACAATCCTTGTATAGAATTCAAAATAACTAGCTACTCCCAAACTAGCAATGTGGGACAAAAATACTTATAGTTTTGAGTTTGGGAACTAAGCTTCACTCAAATCGATGTGGGAGAATGTGGAAGGAGCAAGACACATCCAAGGCATGTCTAGGACAAGTCTTGGACATGTCTTGGGCGCAATCTTGGACAAGGTCCATTTTTAGTAGGGATAGTTTCCAAAATTTAAAGTGAAAAAGGTATCGGGTTTTTGAAGGGTTAAAAAGGGTAGATTATTGTAGGGTAGGGCCTCAAATACCTTTAAGGTATAGGGTACTTGGGAATGGAGGTTTTAGTTTCCCAAAATGGAAAACTGAAGGTCGGGTTTGACAAAATTGCCATTTTGGGAAGGGTTGTTCAAAATTGGTCAAAACTCCCAAAAATACCCCCTACCCCTTATTACATGTAAATAATAACAAAATAGATAAGTTTTCCTCTCCCACTCGATCATAATTCAAAGAAAGAACTAATTTCTTCAATGCATCCTCGAGTCTTCGTTTCCGAGCTCTCGTCATCGGTCCTTCTTGAATCTGAAGTGGATCCTCACTTGCATCATCTTCAAGATGGATATTTGAACTTCCATGATATGTATCATTCCCTCCCGGTTGGAAAGGATTCGTCCTCGAATCAATAGGATGTCATAGAACGAGCACCATCATGCACAACTTCGTGAGAACACAAAATAAATACCAAAGATATTCCGGGATCAAAAAGAACGCGAATAAACAACCTTGCATCAGCAACATACGAAGTGACCGCACCATACTTCACAAATGGAACCTCATAACAGTCTTGTGGCATGATATAAATATGATCGAAGCCAGGTGAGGTATCTTGATAATCAAATAAACAGAAATCAGGATTGACCGCAACATACGCAAGATACGGATCGTCGAGAGTGTGCTCCGGCTTTCCGCCAATATCAACAATGTCAAGAACATCCGAAGGCAGTACATGGGCTGCATGGGGCGTATCTAATAACCCAATGTCGCCCTCAAATAGGGGTTCAAGAGGTACCTGCAAAGGTAATGAAATAGGACTCGAACAAGCGGACAATGAGAGAAAATCATATTGTGCCTCCTCCACAAGCACATCCACAATATCAGACCTGCGAGAATTCTCCATCTCAACCACAAGCGTAGATTCTTTACTTTTGAACTCCTCCTCAATAGTTTCTACTTCCATGAAATGCGTAGCATGACTATCAGCATCATTGACAACACGAACATTTACTACAGCCTCATCCTTCGGAATTACCTCTTCCATAGTAGGACATGTCAACTTAGCCGATATAAATATTACATCCTCCATGGATGCACAAGGTTCCATAGAGTGTGTGTTCTTGGCCTCTCTCAATGTTTTTTCAGCATCCAATTCAGTACACCGCTGTTTATAGTTCTCCATAACCCGTTTAGGGAAATCCGGAAGGCAATCTTCAAAAACCTTTCTCGATTTTTCCAACCAATCTTGCACCAAATTATCAACATGTACCACTTTCCTTGATGCTAGGACATACTTCATACCCATACCATAAAAAGAATACCAAGCACGGGACGAATCATACCTGGCTTTATACTCATGTAACCATTGCTGTCCGAGAACTATAGATTCACCTTGCATTGGGAATACATCACATAACATAACACACTTATAACCATTAAGATCAATGTAAACCCTTGCTTGACTTATAACATGTACCCGACGACCGCTAAATTTTTTGTAATAAGGATGAGGATGCCTATACAAAGGCAAATCAAGCTCATTAATCAACGCAAGTACTAACTAAAGTCGCTTTTCATCGTGATCAATGCGAGAACTCGTATTCCTTACCCCGAATAAGACAACGTGAATAAAACAAGTCGCAATCCATGATCAAAGAATGTATATCCTCACAAGTCACTCGTGTTTGACACTCTCCCTCCTTCTTGCCTTGGGTAAATGCCAACCGTCAAACAAATCAAAAACAAGAGCAAATAGTGCGGACAATTCACGAACCGGAACACGAAATGACAGAAACTTTCACGACTAAACGATAACGAATTTGAAAAGGAACGATGAACGAAACTTTTAGATCATGAAATTTTCTAGAAGATACCAAAATTTCAAAGCATTTGGATGTTTCTTGGTGAACCAAACAATCGTTGTTTGACAAGTGGTGTAATCTGTCCAAAAAAAAAATTTCTTAAATGATAGCAGTGACTTACGAGGAGAATTCTGATCAAAAAATGACGAATCTGGAAAAACTCAAAAGATAAAAGTTGTAGAACAGAGAATTTCATATGGGTTCACCAAATTTCGGATTATTTGGAATTGTTTAAGATACTTAAAACGAAATTGTATAAAGACCTAGTGTTGCAGAATTTGACGAACAGGCTGTTGTATGGAGAACTACTATATAGGCTTCGTCTTTTTTTTTTTTTATAAGAACACCAAGAAAAAAAAAACAAGAACAAACAAGAAAACAAGTATATGAACACCTCAATCCCAGTCTATGATACCAAATGATATGAAAACTAAGGATCTAGATTTAAGTGTTCTTGCTAATTAAGCTAATAACACGTTTTATTGAAAAGAAAACAAGAAGGAAAATCGAAATACTTACTAGATTAGGATAATAAGAACGAAAATGAAGAACAAAGATAGGAGCAAGCTTAGATCCACCCTCGGAATCGCACTTCGGGTTTCTCCAAGTTTGAGAATGTCGCACAAAGGTTGCTCACACCTTTGATATATTCTCGAGTTAACCCTTCACCCAGTCGCAAGGAAAAGTTTTAATTGTTTGTCTCAATCACTGAAACTTGAAATATATAATATTTTCACTCAAATATAACTTCCGTTTAAACAAGGCAAGTTACAATCCTTATATAGAATTCAAAATAACTAGCTACTCCCAAACTAGCAATGTGGGACAAAAATACTTATAGTTTTGAGTTTGGGAACTAAGCTTCACTCAAATCGATGTGGGAGAATGTGGAAGGAGCAAGACACGTCCAAGGCATGTCTAGGACAAGTCTTGGACATGTCTTGGGTGCAATCTTGGACAAGGTCCATTTTTAGTAGGGATAGTTTCCAAAATTTAAAGTGAAAAAGGTATCGGGTTTTTGAAGGGTTAAAAAGGGTAGATTATTGTAGGGTAGGGCCTCAAATACCTTTAAGGTATAGGGTACTTGGGAATGGAGGGTTTAGTTTCCCAAAATGGAAAACTGAAGGTCGGGTTTGACAAAACTGCCATTTTGGGAAGGGTTGTTCAAAATTGGTCAAAACTCCCAAAAATACCACTACCCCTTATTACATGTAAATAATAACAAAATAGATAAGTTTTCCTCTTCCACTCGATCATAATTCAAAGAAAGAACTAATTTCTTCAATGCATCCTCGAGTCTTCGTTTCCGAGCTCTCGTCATCGGTCCTTCTTGAATCTGAAGTGGATCCTCACTTGCATCATCTTCAAGATGGATATTTGAACTTCCATAATATGTATCAAAAACAGAGGCCAGAATGGCCATGTACAAGGAATCAAAAATCACACAGTTAAGTACTATATGGGTACGAAAAAAAGTACGAAAAAAAACGTTTGTAATTCTCTTTGAAGTATGCGATGTGATATCGACCGAACGATAAATAACGCACACCGGCGCAAACGGCAAGCAAAACGGAGGCCGAATGGCCTTGTACAAGGAATCAAAAATCACACGTTAAGTACTCCATGGGTACGAAAAAAAAACGTTTGTAATTCCTTTGAAGTACCGATGTGATATCGACCAGAATGATAAATAAGGCACGCCGGCGCAAACGGCAAGCAAAACGGAGGCCAGAATGGCCTTGTACAAGAAATCAAAAATCACACAATTAAGTACTCTATGGGTACGAAAAAAAGTACGAAAAAACGTTTGTAATTCTCTTTGAAGTGCGATGTGATATCGACCGAACGATAAATAAGGCACGCCGGCGCAAACGGCAAGCAAAATGGAGGCGAGAATGGCCTTGTACAAGGAATCAAAAATCACACGTTAAGTACTCTATGGGTACGAAAAAAAGTACGAAAAAAAACGTTTGTAATTCTCTTTGAAGTACGATGTGATATCGACCGAACGATAAATAAGGCACGCCGCGCAAACGGCAAGCAAACGGACGGAGGCCGAATGGCCTTGTACAAGGAATCAAAAATCACACAGTTAAGTACTCTATGGGTACGAAAAAAAGTACGAAAAAAAACGTTTGTAATTCTCTTTGAAGTGCGATGTGATATCGACCGAACGATAAATAAGGCACGCCGGCGCAAACGGCAAGCAAAACGGAGGCCGAATGGCCTTGTACAAGGAATCAAAAATCACACAGTTAAGTACTCTATGGGTACGGAAAAAAGTACGAAAAAAAACGTTTGTAATTCTCTTTGAAGTACCGATGTGATATCGAACGAACAATAATAAGGCACGCCGGCGCAAACGGCAAGCAAAACGGAGGCCGAGAATGGCCTTGTACAAGAAATCAAAAATCACACGTTAAGTACTCTATGGGTACGAAAAAAAGTACGAAAAAAAACGTTTGTAATTCTCTTTGAAGTATGCGATGTGATATCGACCGAACTATAAATAAGGCACGCCGGCGCAAACGGCAAGCAAAACGGAGGCGAGAATGGCCTTGTACAAGGAATCAAAAATCACACAGTTAAGTACTCTATGGGTACGAAAAAAACTACGAACAAAACTTTTGTAATTCTCTTTGAAGTACTGATGTGATATCGACCGAACGATAAATAAGGCACGCCGGCGCAAACGGCAAGCAAAACGGAGGCCGAATGGCCTTGTACAAGGAATCAAAAATCACACGGTTAAATACTCTATGGGTACGAAAAAAGTACGAAAAAAAACGTTTGTAATTCTCTTTGAAAGTGCGATGTGATATCGACCGAACGATAAATAAGGCACGCCGGCGCAAACGGCAAGCAAAACGGAGGCCATAATGGCCTTGTACAAGGAATCAAAAATCACACGAGTTAAGTACTCTATGGGTACGAAAAAAAGTACGAAAAAAAAAACGTTTGTAATTCTCTTTGAAGTGCGATGTGATATCGACCGAACGATAAATAAGGCACGCCGGCGCAAACGGCAAGCAAAACGGAGGCCGAATGGCCTTGTACAAGGAATCAAAAATCACACGTTAAGTACTCTATGGGTACGAAAAAAAGTACGAAAAAAACGTTTGTAATTCTCTTTGAAGTACCGATGTGATATCGACCGAACGATAAATAAGGCACGCCGGCGCAAACGGCAAGCAAAACGGAGGCCGAATGGCCTTGTACAAGGAATCAAAAATCACACAGTTAAGTACTCTATGGGTACGAAAAAAAGTACGAAAAAAACGTTTGTAATTCTCTTTGAAGTACTGATGTGATATCGACCAGAACGATAAATAAGTCACGCCGGCACAAACGGAAGCAAAACGGAGGCCAGAATGGCCTTGCACAAGGAATCAAAAATCACACAGTTAAGTACTCTATGGGTACGAAAAAAAGTATGAAAAAAAACGGTTGTAATTCTCTTTGAAGTACTGATGTGATATCGACCAGAACGATAAATAAGGCACGCCCGCGCAAACGACAAGCAAAACGGAGGCCAGAATGGCCTTGTACAAGGAATAAAAAATCACACGTTAAGTACTCTATGGGTACGAAAAAAAGTACGAAAAAAAACGTTTGTAATTCTCTTTAAAGTACGATGTGATATCGACCGAACGATAAATAAGGCACGCCGGCGCAAACGGCAAGCAAAACGGAGGCGAATGGCCTTGTACAAGGAATCAAAAATCACACGAGTTAAGTACTCTATGGGTACGAAAAAAAGTACGAAAAAAACGTTTGTAATTGTCTTTGAAGTACTGATGTGATATCGACCAGAACGATAAATAAGGCACGCCGGCGCAAACGGCAAGCAAAACGGAGGCCGAATGGCCTTGTAAAAGGAATCAAAAATCACACGATTAAGTACTCTATGGTTACGAAAAAAAATACGAAAAAAACGATTGTAATTCTCTTTGAAGTGCGATGTGATATCGACCGAACGATAAATAAGGCACGCCGGCGCAAACGGCAAGCAAAACGGAGGCCGAATGGCCTTGTACAAGAATTCAAAAATCACACGTTAAGTACTCTATGGGTACGAAAAAAAGTACGAAAAAGAACGTTTGTAATTCTCTTTGAAGTGCGATGTGATATCGACCGAACGATAAATAAGGCACGCCGGCGCAAACGGCAAGCAAAACGGAGGCCGAATGGCCTTGTACAAGGAATCAAAAATCACACGAGTTAAGTACTCTATGGGTACGAAAAAAAGTACGAAAAAAAACGGATGTAATTCTCTTTGAAGTATGCGATGTGATATCGACCGAACGATAAATAAGGCACGCCGGCGCAAACGGCAAGCAAAACGGAGGTCGAATGGCCTTGTACAAGGAATAAAAAATCACACGATTAAGTACTCTATGGGCACAAAAAAAGTATGAAAAAAAACGTTTGTAATTCTCTTTGAAATGCGATGTGATATCGACCGAACGATAAATAAGGCACGCCGGCGCAAACGGCAAGCAAAACGGAGGCCGAATGGCCTTGTACAAGGAATCAAAAATCACACGTTAAGTACTCTATGGGTACGAAAAAAAGTACGAAAAAAACGTTTGTAATTCTCTTTGAAGTGCGATGTGATATCGACCGAACGATAAATAAGGCACGCCGGCGCAAATGGCAAGCAAAACGGAGGCCGAATGGCCTTGTACAAGGAATCAAAAATCACACGTTAAGTACTCTATGGGTACGAAAAAAAGTACGAAAAAAAAACGGATGTAATTCTCTTTGAAGTGCGATGTGATATCGACCGAACGATAAATAAGGCACGCCGGCGCAAACGGCAAGCAAAACGGAGGTCGAATGGCCTTGTACAAGGAATAAAAAATCACACGAGTTAAGTACTCTATGGGTACAAAAAAAAGTACGAAAAAAAACGTTTGTAATTCTCTTTGAAGTGCGATGTGATATCGACCGAACGATAAATAAGGCACGCCGGCGCAAACGGCAAGCAAAACGGAGGCCGAGAATGGCCTTGTACAAGGAATCAAAAATCACACGAGTTAAGTACTCTATGGGTACGAAAAAAAGTACGAAAAAAAAACGTTTGTAATTCTCTTTGAAGTACCGATGTGATATCGACCGAACGATAAATAAGGCACGCCGGCGCAAACGGCAAGCAAAACGGAGGTCGAATGGCCTTGTACAAGGAATCAAAAATCACACGAGTTAAGTACTCTATGGGTACGAAAAAAAGTACGAAAAAAAACGTTTGTAATTCTCTTTGAAGTGCGATGTGATATCGACCGAACGATAAATAAGGCACGCCGGCGCAAACGGCAAGCAAAACGGAGGCCGAATGGCCTTGTACAAGAATCAAAAATCACACGTTAAGTACTCTATGGGTACGAAAAAAAGTACGAAAAAAAACGTTTGTAATTCTCTTTGAAGTGCGATGTGATATCGACCGAACGATAAATAAGGCACGCCGGCGCAAACGGCAAGCAAAACGGAGGCCGAATGGCCTTGTACAAGGAATCAAAAATCACACAAGTTAAGTACTCTATGGGTACGAAAAAAAGTACGAAAAAAAAACGTTTGTAATTCTCTTTGAAGTACCGATGTGATATCGACCGAACGATAAATAAGGCACGCCGGCGCAAACGGCAAGCAAAACGGAGGCCGAATGGCCTTGTACAAGAAATCAAAAATCACACGAGTTAAGTACTCTATGGGTACGAAAAAAGTACGAAAAAAACGTTTGTAATTCTCTTTGAAGTACGATGTGATATCGATCGAACGATAAATAAGGCACGCCGCGCAAACGGCAAGCAAAACGGAGGCCGAATGGCCTTGTACAAGGAATCAAAAATCACACGGTTAAGTACTCTATGAGTACGAAAAAAAGTACGAAAAAAAACGTTTGTAATTCTCTTTGAAGTGCGATGTGATATCGACCGAACGATAAATAAGGCACGCCGGCGCAAACGGCAAGCAAAACGGAGGCGAGAATGGCCTTGTACAAGAAATCAAAAATCACACGTTAAGTACTCTATGGGTACGAAAAAAAGTACGAAAAAAAACGTTTGTAATTCTCTTTGAAGTGCGATGTGATATCGACCGAACGATAAATAAGGCACGCCGGCGCAAACGGCAAGCAAAACGGAGGCCGAATGGCCTTGTACAAGAATCAAAAATCACACGAGTTAAGTACTCTATGGGTACGAAAAAAAGTACGAAAAAAAACGTTTGTAATTCTCTTTGAAGCGATGTGATATCGACCGAACGATAAATAAGGCACGCCGGCGCAAACGGCAAGCAAAACGGAGGCCGAATGGCCTTGTACAAGAATCAAAAATCACACGTTAAGTACTCTATGGGTACGAAAAAAAGTACGAAAAAAAACGTTTGTAATTCTCTTTGAAGTACGATGTGATATCGACCGAACGATAAATAAGGCACGCCGGCGCAAACGGCAAGCAAAACGGAGGCCGAATGGCCTTGTACAAGAAATCAAAAATCACACGAGTTAAGTACTCTATGGGTACGAAAAAAAGTACGAAAAAAACGTTTGTAATTCTCTTTGAAGTACGATGTGATATCGACCGAACGATAAATAAGGCACGCCGGCGCAAACGGAAAGCAAAACGGAGGCCGAATTGCCTTGTACAAGGAATCAAAAATCACACGGTTAAGTACTCTATGGGTACGAAAAAAATACGAAAAAAAATGTTTGTATTCTCTTTGAAGTACGATGTGATATCGACCGAACGATAAATAAGGCACGCCGGCGCAAACGGCAAGCAAAACGGAGGCCGAATGGCCTTGTACAAGAAAATCAAAAATCACACGTTAAGTACTCTATGGGTACGAAAAAAAGTACGAAAAAAAACGTTTGTAATTCTCTTTGAAGTGCGATGTGATATCGACCGAACGATAAATAAGGCACGCCGGCGCAAACGGCAAGCAAAACGGAGGCCGAGAATGGCCTTGTACAAGGAATCAAAAATCACAAAGTTAAGTACTCTATGGGTACGAAAAAAAGTACGAAAAAAAATTGTTTGTAATTCTCTTTGAAGTGCGATGTGATATCGAGCGAACGATAAATAAGGCACGCCGGCGCAAACGGAAAGCAAAACGGAGGCCATAATGGCCTTGTACAAGAAATCAAAAATCACACGATTAAGTACTCTATGGGTACGAAAAAAAGTACGAAAAAAAACGATTGTAATTCTCTTTGAAGTGCGATGTGATATCGACCGAACGATAAATAAGGCACGCCGGCGCAAACGGCAAGCAAAACGGAGGCCGAATGGCCTTGTACAAGGAATCAAAAATCACACGTTAAGTACTCTATGGGTACGAAAAAAAGTACGAAAAAAAACGTTTGTAATTCTCTTTGAAGTGCGATGTGATATCGACCGAACGATAAATAAGGCACGCCGGCGCAAACGGCAAGCAAAACGGAGGCCGAATGGCCTTGTACAAGAAATCAAAAATCACACGAGTTAAGTACTCTATGGGTACGAAAAAAAGTACGAAAAAAAACGTTTGTAATTCTCTTTGAAGTACGATGTGATATCGACCGAACGATAAATAAGGCACGCCGGCACAAACGGCAAGCAAAACGGAGGTCAGAATTGCCTTGTACAAGGAATCAAAAATCACACAGTTAAGTACTCTATGGGTACGAAAAAAAGTACGAAAAAAAACGTTTGTAATTCTCTTTGAAGTACCGATGTGATATCGACCGAACGATAAATAAGGCACGCCGGCGCAAACGGCAAGCAAAACGGAGGCCGAATGGCCTTGTACAAGGAATCAAAAATCACACAATTAAGTACTCTATGGGTACGAAAAAAAACGAAAAAAAAACGTTTGTAATTCTCTTTGAAGTACCGATGTGATATCGACCGAACGATAAATAAGGCACGCCGCGCAAACGGCAAGCAAAACGGAGGCCGAATGGCCTTGTACAAGAAATCAAAAATCACACGAGTTAAGTACTCTATGGGTACGAAAAAAAGTACGAAAAAAAACGTTTGTAATTCTCTTTGAAGTACCGATGTGATATCGACCGAACGATAAATAAGGCACGCCGGCGCAAACGGCAAGCAAAACGGAGGAGGCCGAATGGCCTTGTACAAGAAATCAAAAATCACACGTTAAGTACTCTATGGGTACGAAAAAAAGTACGAAAAAAAACGTTTGTAATTCTCTTTGAA
Source organism: Gentiana straminea (assembly GCA_036785695.1). Classification (NCBI taxonomy): domain Eukaryota; kingdom Viridiplantae; phylum Streptophyta; class Magnoliopsida; order Gentianales; family Gentianaceae; genus Gentiana; species Gentiana straminea. Next base: position 71,093 of record JAVUPR010000142.1, read on the forward strand.
GTGCGATGTGATATCGACCGAACGATAAATAAGGCACGCCGGCGCAAACGGCAAGCAAAACGGAGGCCGAATGGCCTTGTACAAGAAATCAAAAATCACACGTTAAGTACTCTATGGGTACGAAAAAAAGTACGAAAAAAAAACGTTTGTAATTCTCTTTGAAGTGCGATGTGATATCGACCGAACGATAAATAAGGCACGCCGGCGCAAACGGAAAGCAAAACGGAGGCCGAATGGCCTTGTACAAGGAATCAAAAATCACACGATTAAGTACTCTATGGGTACGAAAAAAATACGAAAAAAAATGTTTGTAATTCTCTTTGAAGTGCGATGTGATATCGACCGAACGATAAATAAGGCACGCCGGCGCAAACGGCAAGCAAAACGGAGGCCGAGAATGGCCTTGTACAAGAAATCAAAAATCACACGAGTTAAGTACTCTATGGGTACGAAAAAAAGTACGAAAAAAAACGTTTGTAATTCTCTTTGAAGTGCGATGTGATATCGACGAACGATAAATAAGGCACGCCGGCGCAAACGGCAAGCAAAACGGAGGCCGAATGGCCTTGTACAAGGAATCAAAAATCACACAATTAAGTACTCTATGGGTATGAAAAAAAGTACGAAAAAAACGTTTGTAATTCTCTTTGAAGTACTGATGTGATATCGACCAGAACGATAAATAAGGCACGCCGGCGCAAACGGCAAGCAAAACGGAGGCCATAATGGCCTTGTACAAGAAATCAAAAATCACACAGTTAAGTACTCTATGGGTACGAAAAAAACGAAAAAAAAACGTTTGTAATTCTCTTTGAAGTACTGATGTGATATCGACCGAACGATAAATAAGGCACGCCGGCGCAAACGGCAAGCAAAACGGAGGCCGAATGGCCTTGTACAAGAAATCAAAAATCACACGGTTAAGTACTCTATGGGTACGAAAAAAAGTACGAAAAAAAAAACGGTTTGTAATTCTCTTTGAAGTACCGATGTGATATCGACCGAACGATAAATAAGGCACGCCGGCGCAAACGGCAAGCAAAACGGAGGCCGAATGGCCTTGTACAAGGAATCAAAAATCACACGATTAAGTACTCTATGGGTACGAAAAAAAGTACGAAAAAAAACGTTTGTAATTCTCTTTGAAGTACCGATGTGATATCGACCGAACGATAAATAAGGCACGCCGGCGCAAACGGCAAGCAAAACGGAGGCCGAATGGCCTTGTACAAGAAATCAAAAATCACACGGTTAAGTACTCTATGGGTACGAAAAAAAGTACGAAAAAAAATGTTTGTAATTCTCTTTGAAGTACCGATGTGATATCGACCGAACGATAAATAAGGCACGCCGGCGCAAACGGCAAGCAAAACGGAGGCCGAATGGCCTTGTACAAGAATCAAAAATCACACGTTAAGTACTCTATGGGTACGAAAAAAAGTACGAAAAAAAACGTTTGTAATTCTCTTTGAAGTAATGATGTGATATCGACCAGAACGATAAATAAGGCACGCCGGCGCAAATGTAAAGCAAAACGGAGGCCAGAATGGCCTTGTTCAAGGAATCAAAAATCACACGAGTTAAGTACTCTATGGGTACGAAAAAAAGTACGAAAAAAAAAATGTTTGTAATTCTCTTTGAAGTGCGATGTGATATCGACCGAACGATAAATAAGGCACGCCGGCGCAAACGGCAAGCAAAACGGAGGTCGAATGGCCTTGTACAAGGAATCAAAAATCACACGAGTTAAGTACTCTATGGGTACGAAAAAAAGTACGAAAAAAAACGTTTGTAATTCTCTTTGAAGTATGCGATGTGATATCGACCGAACGATAAATAAGGCACGCCGGCGCAAACGGAAAGCAAAACGGAGGCTAGAATTGCCTTGTACAAGGAATCAAAAATCACACGTTAAGTACTCTATGGGTACGAAAAAAAGTAAAAAAAACGGTTTGTAATTCTCTTTGAAGTACCGATGTGATATCGACCGAACGATAAATAAGGCACGCCGGCGCAAACGGGAAGCAAAACGGAGGCCGAATGGCCTTGTACAAGGAATCAAAAATCACACGATTAAGTACTCTATGGAGTACGAAAAAAAGTACGAAAAAAAACGTTTGTAATTCTCTTTGAAGTACCGATGTGATATCGACCGAACGATAAATAAGGCACGCCGGCGCAAACGGCAAGCAAAACGGAAGCCAGAATGGCCTTGTACAAGAAATCAAAAATCACACAGTTAAGTACTCTATGTGTACGAAAAAAAGTACGAAAAAAATGTTTGTAATTCTCTTTGAAGTAATGATGTGATATCGACCAGAACGATAAATAAGGCACGCCGGCGTGAACGGCAAGCAAAACGGTGTCCAGAATGGTCTTGTACAAGAAATCAAAAATCACAGAGTTAAGTACTCTATGGGTACGAAAAAAAGAACGAAAAAAAACGTTTGTAATTCTCTTTGAAGTAATGATGTGATATCGACCAGAACGATAAATAAGGCACGCCGGCGCAAACGGAAAGCAAAACGGAGGCCAGAATTGCCTTGTACAAGGAATCAAAAATCACACAGCTAAGTACTCTATGGGTACGAAAAAAAGTACGAAAAAAAATGTTTGTAATTCTCTTTGAAGTACTGATGTGATATCGACCAGAACGATTAATAAGGAACGCCGGGACAAACGGCAAGCAAAACGGAGGTCAGAATTGCCTTGTACAAGGAATCAAAAATCACACAGTTAAGTACTCTATGGGTACGAAAAAAAGTACGAAAAAAAACGTTTGTAATTCTATTTGAAGTATTGATGTGATATCGACCAGAACGATAAATAAGGCACGCCGGCGCAAACGGAAAGCAAAACGGAGGCTAGAATTGCCTTGTACAAGGAATCAAAAATCACACAGTTAAGTACTCTTTGGGTATGAAAAAAATACGAAAAAAAATGTTTGTAATTCTCTTTGAAGTACTGATGTGATATCGACCAGAACGATAAAAAAGGCACGACGGCGCAAACGGCAAGCAAAACGGAGGCCAGAATGGCCTTGTACAAGAAATCAAAAATCACACAGTTAAGTACTCTATGGGTATGAAAAAAAGTACGAAAAAAACATTAGTAATTCTCTTTTAAGTACTGATGTGATATCGACCAGAACGATAAATAAGGCACGCCGGCGCAAACGGCAAGCAAAACGGAGGCCAGAATGGCCTTGTATAAGGAATCAAAAATCACAGAGTTAAGTACTCTATGGGTACGAAAAAAAAAATTTGTAATTCTCTTTGAAGTACTGATGTGATATCGAGCAGAACGATAAATAAGGCACGCCGGCGCAAACGGCACGCAAAACGGAGGCCATGATGGCATTGTACAAGAAATCAAAAATCACACAGTTAAGTACTCTATGGGTACGAAAAAAAGTACGAAAAAAAACGTTTGTAATTCTCTTTGAAGTACTGATGTGATATCGACCAGAACGATAAATAAGGCACGCCGGCGCAAACGGCAAGCAAAACGGAGGCCAGAATGGCCTTGTACAAGGAATCAAGAATCACACAGTTAAGTACTCTATGGGTATGAAAAAAATACGAAAAAAAATGTTTGTAAATCTCTTTGAAGTACTGATGTGATATCGACCAGAACGATAAATAAGGCACGCCGGCGCAAACGGCAAGCAAAACGGAGGCCAGAATGGCCTTGTACAAGAAATCAAAAATCACACAGTTAAGTACTCTATGGGTACGAAAAAAAGTACGAAAAAAAACATTTGTAATTCTCTTTGAAGTACTGATGTGATATCGAGCAGAACGATAAATAAGGCACGCCGGCACAAACGGCAAGCAAAACGGAGGTCAGAATTGCCTTGTACAAGGAATCAAAAATCACACAGTTAAGTACTCTATGGGTACGAAAAAAAGTACGAAAAAAAACGTTTGTAATTCTCGTTGAAGTACTGATGTGATATTGACCAGAACGATAAATAAGGCACGCCGGCGCACACGGCAAGCAAAACGGAGGCCAGAATGGCCTTGTACAAGGAATCAAAAATCACACAATTAAGTACTCTATGGGTACGAAAAAAAGTACGAAAAAAAAACGTTTGTAATTCTCTTTGTAGTACTGATGTGATATCGACCAGAACGATAAAAAAGGCACACCGCGCAAACGGCAAGCAAAACGGAGGCCAGAATGGCCTTGTACAAGAAATCAAAAATCACACAGTTAAGTACTCTATAGGTACGAAAAAAAGTATGAAAAAAAAACTTTTGTAATTCTCTTTGAAGTACTAATGTGATATCGACCAGAACGATAAATCAGGCACGCCGGCGTGAACGGCAAGCAAAACGGAGGCCAGAATGGCCTTGTACAAGAAATCAAAAATCACACAGTTAAGTACTCTATGGGTACGAAAAAAAGTACGAAAAAAAACGTTTGTAATTCTCTTTGAAGTATGGATGTGATATCGACCAGAACGATAAATAAGGCACGCCGGCGCAAACGGAAAGCAAAACGGAGGCTAGAATTGCCTTGTACAAGGAATCAAAAATCACACAGTGAAGTACTCTATGGGTATGAAAAAAATACTAAAAAAAATGTTTGTAATTCTCTTTTAAGTACTGATGTGATATCGACCAGAACGATAAATAAGGCACGCCGGCGCAAACGGCAAGCAAAACGGAGGCCAGAATGGCCTTGTATAAGGAATCAAAAATCACACGTTAAGTACTCTATGGGGAAAAAAAGTACGAAAAAAAAATTTGTAATTCTCTTTTGAAGTACCGATGTGATATCGAGCGAACGATAAATAAGGCACGCCGGCGCAAACGGCAAGCAAAACGGAGGCCATGATGGCCTTGTACAAGAAATCAAAAATCACACGATTAAGTACTCTATGGGTACGAAAAAAAAGTACGAAAAAAAACGTTTGTAATTCTCTTTGAAGTGCGATGTGATATCGACCGAACGATAAATAAGGCACGCCGGCGCGAACGGCAAGCAAAACGGAGGCCATAATGGCCTTGTACAAGAAATCAAAAATCACACAGTTAAGTTAAGTACTCTATGGGTACGAAAAAAAGTACGAAAAAAAACGTTTGGAATTCTCTTTGAAGTGCGATGTGATATCGACCGAACGATAAATAAGGCACGCCGGCACAAACGGCAAGCAAAACGGAGGTCAGAATTGCCTTGTACAAGGAATCAAAAATCACACAGTTAAGTACTCTATGGGCACGAAAAAAAGTACAAAAAAAACGTTTGTAATTCTCGTTGAAGTACGATGTGATATCGACCGAACGATAAATAAGGCACGCCGGCGCAAACGGCAAGCAAAACGGAGGCCGAATGGCCTTGTACAAGGAATCAAAAATCACACAATTTAGTACTCGATGGGTACGAAAAAAAGTACGAAAAAAAAAAAACGTTTGTAATTCTCTTTGAAGTACGATGTGATATCGACCGAACGATAAATAAGGCACACCGCGCAAACGGCAAGCAAAACGGAGGCCGAATGGCCTTGTACAAGAAATCAAAAATCACACGGTTAAGTACTCTATATGGGTACGAAAAAAAGTACGAAAAAAAACGTTTGTAATTCTCTTTGAAGTACCGATGTGATATCGACCGAACGATAAATAAGGCACGCCGGCGCAAACGGCAAGCAAAACGGAGGCCGAATGGCCTTGTACAAGAAATCAAAAATCACACGATTAAGTACTCTATGGGTACGAAAAAAAGTATGAAAAAAAACGTTTGTAATTCTCTTTGAAGTGCGATGTGATATCGACCGAACGATAAATAAGGCACGCCGGCGCAAACGGCAAGCAAAACGGAGGCGAATGGCCTTGTACAAGAAATCAAAAATCACACGTTAAGTACTCTATGGGTACGAAAAAAAGTACGAAAAAAAACGTTTGTAATTCTCTTTGAAGTATGCGATGTGATATCGACCGAACGATAAATAAGGCACGCCGGCGCAAACGGCAAGCAAAACGGAGGCCAGAATGGCCTTGTACAAGGAATCAAAAATCACACAGTTAAGTACTCTATGGGTATGAAAAAAATACGAAAAAAAATGTTTGTAATTCTCTTTGAAGTACTGATGTGATATCGACCAGAACGATAAATAAGGCACGCCGGCGCAAACGGCAAGCAAAACGGAGGCCAGAATGGCCTTGTACAAGAAATCAAAAATCACACGTTAAGTACTCTATGGGTACGAAAAAAAGTACGAAAAAAAACATTTGTAATTCTCTTTGAAGTACCGATGTGATATCGAGCGAACGATAAATAAGGCACGCCGGCGCAAACGGCAAGCAAAACGGAGGTCGAATGGCCTTGTACAAGGAATCAAAAATCACACAGTTAAGTACTCTATGGGTACGAAAAAAAGTACGAAAAAAAACGTTTGTAATTCTTTTTGAAGTACTGATGTGATATCGACCAGAACGATAAATAAGGCACGCCGGCGCAAACGGCAAGCAAAACGGAGGCCATAATGGCCTTGTACAAGGAATCAAAAATCACACAATTAAGTACTCTATGGGTACGAAAAAAAGTACGAAAAAAAAACGTTTGTAATTCTCTTTGTAGTATGCGATGTGATATCGACCAGAACGATAAATAAGGCACGCCGGCGCAAACGGCAAGCAAAACGGAGGCGGAATGGCCTTGTACAAGAAATCAAAAATCACACAGTTAAGTACTCTATGGGTACGAAAAAAAGTACGAAAAAAAACGTTTTGTAATTCTCTTTGAAGTACTGATGTGATATCGACCGAACGATAAATAAGGCACGCCGGCGCAAACGGCAAGCAAAACGGAGGCCGAATGGCCTTGTACAAGAAATCAAAAATCACACGATTAAGTACTCTATGGGTACGAAAAAAAGTACGAAAAAAAACGTTTGTAATTCTCTTTGAAGTACCGATGTGATATCGACCGAACGATAAATAAGGCACGCCGGCACAAACGGCAAGCAAAACGGAGGTCGAATTGCCTTGTACAAGGAATCAAAAATCACACGATTAAGTACTCTATGGGTACGAAAAAAAGTACGAAAAAAAACGTTTGTAATTCTCGTTGAAGTACCGATGTGATATCGACCGAACGATAAATAAGGCACGCCGGCGCAAACGGCAAGCAAAACGGAGGCCGAATGGCCTTGTACAAGGAATCAAAAATCACACAATTAAGTACTCTATGGGTACAAAAAAAAGTACGAAAAAAAACGTTTGTAATTCTCTTTGAAGTATCGATGTGATATCGACCGAACGATAAATAAGGCACGCCGGCGCAAACGGCAAGCAAAACGGAGGCCGAGAATGGCCTTGTACAAGAATCAAAAATCACACGAGTTAAGTACTCTATGGGTACGAAAAAAAGTATGAAAAAAAACGTTTGTAATTCTCTTTGAAGTATGCGATGTGATATCGACCGAACGATAAATAAGGCACGCCGGCGCAAACGGCAAGCAAAACGGAGGCCGGAATGGCCTTGTACAAGGAATCAAAAATCACACGAGTTAAGTACTCTATGGGTACGAAAAAAAGTACGAAAAAAAACGTTTGTAATTCTCTTTGAAGTACCGATGTGATATCGACCGAACGATAAATAAGGCACGCCGGCGCAAACGGCAAGCAAAACGGAGGCGAATGGCCTTGTACAAGGAATCAAAAATCACACGATTAAGTACTCTATGGGTACGAAAAAAAGTACGAAAAAAAACGTTTGTAATTCTCTTTGAAGTACTGATGTGATATCGACCAGAACGATAAATAAGGCACGCCGGCGCAAACGGCAAGCAAAACGGAGGCCAGAATGGCCTTGTACAAGGAATCAAAAATCACACGTTAAGTACTCTATGGGTACGAAAAAAAGTACGAAAAAAAACGTTTGTAATTCTCTTTGAAGTATGCGATGTGATATCGACCAGAACGATAAATAAGGCACGCCGGCGCAAACGGCAAGCAAAACGGAGGCCATAATGGCCTTGTACAAGGAATCAAAAATCACACAGTTAAGTACTCTATGGGTACGAAAAAAAGTACGAAAAAAAACGTTTGTAATTCTCTTTGAAGTACTGATGTGATATCGACCAGAACGATAAATAAGGCACGCCGGCGCAAACGGCAAGCAAAACGGAGGCCAGAATGGCCTTGTACAAGGAATCAAAAATCACACGTTAAGTACTCTATGGGTACGAAAAAAAGTACGAAAAAAAACGTTTGTAATTCTCTTTGAAGTACTGATGTGATATCGACCAGAACGATAAATAAGGCACGCCGGCGCAAACGGCAAGCAAAACGGAGGCCATAATGGCCTTGTACAAGGAATCAAAAATCACACAGTTAAGTACTCTATGGGTACGAAAAAAAGTACGAAAAAAAACGTTTGTAATTCTCTTTGAAGTGCTGATGTGATATCGACCAGAACGATAAATAAGGCACGCCGGCGCAAACGGCAAGCAAAACGGAGGCCGAATGGCCTTGTACAATGAATCAAAAATCACACGTTAAGTACTCTATGGGTACGAAAAAAAGTACGAAAAAAAACGTTTGTAATTCTCTTTGAAGTGCGATGTGATATCGACCGAACGATAAATAAGGCACGCCGGCGCAAACGGCAAGCAAAACGGAGCCCAAAATGGCCTTGTACAAGAAATCAAAAATCACACGGTTAAGTACTCTATGGGTACGAAAAAAAGTACGAAAAAAAATGTTTGTAATTCTCTTTGAAGTACTGATGTGATATCGACCAGAACGATAAATAAGGCACGCCGGCGCAAACGGCAAGCAAAACGGAGGGAAGAATGGCCTTCTACAAGGAATAAAAAATCACACCGTTAAGTAGTCTATGGGTACGAAAAAAAGTACGATAAAAAACGTTTGTAATCCTCTTTGAAGTATGCGATGTGATATCGACCGAACGATAAATAAGGCACGCCGGCGCAAACGGCAAGCAAAACGGAGGCCAGAATGGCCTTGTACAAGGAATCAAAAATCACACAGTTAAGTACTCTATGGGTACGAAAAAAAGTACGAAAAAAAATGTTTGTAATTCAAATAAGGCATGCCGGCGCAAACGGCAAGCAAAACGGAGGCCAGAATGGCCTTGTACAAGGAATCAAAAATCACACAGTTAAGTACTCTATGGGTACGAAAAAAAGTACGAAAAAAAACGTTTGTAATTCTCTTTGAAGTATGATGTGATATCGACCAGAACGATAAATAAGGCACGCCGGCGCAAACGGCAAGAAAAACGGAGGTCAGAATGACCTTGTACAAGGAATCAAAATCACACAGTTAAGTATTCTATGGGTACGAAAAAAAGTACGAAAAAAAACGTTTGTAATTCTCTTTGAAGTACTAATGTGTTATCGACCAGAACGATAAATAAGGCACGCCGGCGCAAACGGCAAGCAAAACGGAGGCCAGAATGGCCTTGTACAAGGAATCAAAAATCACACCGTTAAGTAGTCTATGGGTACGAAAAAAGTACGATAAAAAACGTTTGTAATTCTCTTTGAAGTACTAATGTGATATCGACCAGAACGATAAATAAGGCACGCCGGCGCAAACGGCAAGCAAAACGGAGGTCAGAATGGCCTTGTACAAGGAATCAAAAATCACACCGTTAAATACTCTATGGGTACGAAAAAAAGTACGAAAAAAACGTTTGTAATTCTTTTTGAAGTACTGATGTGTTATCGACCAGAACGATAAATAAGGTACGCCGGCGCAAACGGCAAGCAAAACGGAGGCCGAATGGCCTTGTACAAGGAATCAAAAATCACACAGTTAAGTACTCTATGGGTACGAAAAAAAGTACAAAACAAACGTTTGTAATTCTCTTTGAAGTACTGATGTGATATCGACCAGAACGATAAATAAGGCACGCCGGCGCAAACGGGAAGCAAAACGGAGGACAAAATGGCCTTGTACAAGGAATCAAAATCACACAGTTAAGTACTCTATGGGTCCGAAAAAAAACGTTTGTAATTCTCTTTGATGTACTGATGTGTTATCGACCAGAATGATAAATAAGGCACGCCGGCGCAAATGGCAAGCAAAACGGAGGCCAGAATGGCCTTGTACAAGGAATCAAAAATCACACCGTTAAGTAGTCTATGGGTACGAAAAAGAGTACGATAAAAAACGTTTGTAATTCTCTTTGAAGTACTGATGTGATATCGACCTGAACGATAAATAAGGCCCACCGGCGCAAACGGCAAGCAAAACGGAGGCCAGAATGGCCTTGTACAAGCAATCAAAAATCACACAGTTAAGTACTCTATGGGTACGAAAAAAAGTACGAAAAAAAACGTTTGTAATTCTCGTTGAATTACTGATGTGATATCGACCAGAACGATAAATAAGCCACCCCGGCGCAAACGGCAAGCAAAACGGATGCTAGAATGGCCTTGTACAAGAAATCAAAAATCACACAGTTAAGTACTCCATAGGTACGAAAAAAAGTACGAAAGAAAACGTTTGTAATTCTCTTTGAAGTACTGATGTAATATCGACCAGAACGATAAATAAGGCACGCCGGCGCAAACGGCAAGCAAAACGGAGGCCGAGAATGGCCTTGTACAAGGAATCAAAAATCACACGGTTAAGTACTCTATGGGTACAAAAAAAAGTACGAAAAAAAACATTTGTAATTCTCTTTGAAGTGCGATGTGATATCGACCGAACGATAAATAAGGCACGCCGGAGCAAACGGCAAGCAAAACGGAGGCCGAATGACCTTGTACAAGGAATCAAAAATCACACGAGTTAAGTACTCTATGGGTACGAAAAAAAGTACGAAAAAAACCGTTGTAATTCTCTTTGAAGTGCGATGTGATATCGACCGAACGATAAATAAGGCACGCCGGAGCAAACGGAAAGCAAAACGGAGGCCGAATGGCTTTGTACAAGGAATCAAAAATCACACGAGTTAAGTACTCTATGGGTACGAAAAAAAGTACGAAAAAAAACGTTTGTAATTCTCTTTGAAGTACGATGTGATATCGACCGAACGATAAATAAGGCACACCGGCGCAAACGGCAAGCAAAACGGAGGCCGAATGGCCTTGTACAAGAAATCAAAAATCACACGAGTTAAGTACTCTATCGGTACGAAAAAAAGTACGAAAAAAAACTTTTGTAATTCTCTTTGAAGTACGATGTGGTATCGACCGAACGATAAATAAGGCACGCCGGCGCAAACGGCAAGCAAAACGGAGGCCGAATGGCCTTGTACAAGGAATAAAAAATCACACGGTTAAGTACTCTATGGGTACGAAAAAAAGTACGAAAAAAAACGTTTGTAATTCTCTTTGAAGTGCGATGTGATATCGACCGAACGATAAATAAGGCACGCCGGCGCAAACGGCAAGCAAAACGGAGGCCGAAAGGCCTTGTACAAGGAATCAAAAATCACACGAGTTAAGTACTTTATGGGTACGGAAAAAAAGTACGAAAAAAAACGTTTGTAATTCTCTTTGAAGTGCGATGTGGTATCGACCAGAACGATAAATAAGGTACGCCGGCGCAAACGGCAAGCAAAACGGAGGTCAGAATGGCCTTGTACAAGGAATCAAAAATCACACTGTTAAATACTCTATGAGTACGAAAAAAAGTACGAAAAAAAACGTTTGTAATTCTCTTTAGAACGATAAACAAGGCACGCCGGCGCAAACGGCAAGCAAAACGGAGGCCAGAATGGCCTTGTACAAGAAATCAAAAATCACACAGTTAAGTACTCTATGGGTACGAAAAAAAGTACAAAAAAAACGTTTGTAATTCTCTTTGAAGTACTGATGTGATATCGACCAGAACGATAAATAAGGCACGCCGGCGCAAACGGCAAGCAAAACGGAGGCCAGAATGGCCTTGTACAAGGAATCAAAAATCGCACCGTTAAGTAGTCTATGGGTACGATAAAAAACGTTTGTAATTCTCTTTGAAGTACTGATGTGATATCGACCAGAACGATAAATAAGGCACGCCGGCGCAAACGGCAAGCAAAACGGAGGCCAGAATGGCCTTGTACAAGCAATCAAAAATCACACAGTTAAGTACACTATGGGTACGAAAAAAAGTATGAAAAAAAACGTTTGTAATTCTCTTTGAAGTACTGATGTGATATCGACCAGAACGATAAATAAGGCACGCCGGCGCAAACGGCAAGCAAAACGGAGGCCAGAATGGCCTTGTACAAGGAATCAAAAATCACACCGTTAAGTAGTCTATGGGTACGATAAAAAAACGTTTGTAATTCTCTTTGAAGTACTGATGTGATATCGACCAGAACGATAAAAAAGGCACGCCGGCGCAAACGGAAAGCAAAAAGAGGCCAGAATGGCCTTGTACAAGCAATCAAAAATCACACAGTTAAGTACTCTATGGGTACGAAAAAAAGTACGAAAAAAACGTTTGTAATTCTCTTTGAAGTACTGATGTGTTATCGACCGAACGATAAATAAGGCACGCCGGCGCAAACGGCAAGCAAAACGGAGGCCAAAATGGCCTTGTACAAGGAATCAAAAATCACACAGTTAAGTACTCTATGGGTACGAAAAAAAGTACGAAAAAAAACGTTTGTAATTCTCTTTAAAGTACTGATGTGATATCGACCAGAATGATAAATAAGGCACGCCGGCGCCAACGGCAAGCAAAACGGAGGCCAGAATGGCCTTGTACAAGAAATCAAAAATCACACAGTTAAGTACTCTATGGGTACGAAAAAAAAGTACGAAAAAAAATATTTGTAATTCTCTTTGAAGTACTGATGTGATATCGACCAGAACGATAAATAAGGCACGCCGGCGCAAACGGCAAGCAAAACGGAGGACAGAATGGCCTTCTACAAGGAATCAAAAATCACACCGTTAAGTAGTCTATGGGTACAAAAAAGAGTACGATAAAAAAGGTTTGTAATTCTCATTGAAGTACTGATGTGATATCGACCAGAACGATAAATAAGGCACGCCGCGCAAACGGCAAGCAAAACGGAGGCCAGAATGGCCTTGTACAAGCAATCAAAAATCACACAGTTAAGTACTCTATGGGTACGAAAAAGAGTACGAAAAAAAACGTTTGTAATTCTCTTTGAAGTACGATGTGTTATCGACCGAACGATAAATAAGGCACGCCGGCGCAAACGGCAAGCAAAACGGAGGCCGAATGGCCTTGTACAAGGAATCAAAAATCACACATGTTAAGTACTCTATGGGTACGAAAAAAAGTACGAAAAAAACGTTTGTAATTCTCTTTGAAGTACTGATGTGATATCGACCAGAACGATAAATATGGCACGCCGGCGCAAACGGCAAGCAAAACGGAGTTCAGAATGGCCTTGTACAAGGAATCAAAATCACACAGTTAAGTACTCTATGGGTACGAAAAAAAGTACGAAAAAAACGTTTGTAATTCTCTTTGAAGTACTGATTGTTATCGACCAGAATGATAAATAAGGCACGCCGGCGCAAACGGCAAGCAAAACGGAGGCCAGAATGGCCTTGTACAAGGAATCAAAAATCACACCGTTAAGTAGTCTATGGGTACGAAAAAGAGTACGATAAAAAAACGTTTGTAATTCTCTTTGAAGTACTGATGTGGTATCGACCAGAACGATAAATAAGGTATGCCGGCGCAAACGGCAAGCAAAACGGAGGTCAGAATGGCCTTGTACAAGGAATCAAAAATCACACCGTTAAATACTTTATGGGTACGAAAAAAAGTACGAAAAAAAACGTTTGTAATTCTCTTTGAAGTACCGATGTGTTATCGACCAGAACGATAAATAAGGCACGCCGGCACAAACAGCAAGCAAAACGGAGGCCAGAATAGCCTTGTACAAGGAATCAAAAATCACACAGTTAAGTACTCTATGGGTACGAAAAAAAAAGTATGAAAAAAAAGTATGAAAAAAAATGTTTGTAATTCTCGTTGAAGTACTGATGTGATATCGACCAGAACGATAAATAAGGCACGCCGGCGCAAACGTCAAGCAAAACGGAGGCCAGAATGGCCTTGTACAAGGAATCAAAATCACACAGTTAAGTACTCTATGGGTCCGAAAAAAACGTTTGTAATTCTCTTTGAAGTACTGATGTGATATCGACCGAACGATAAATAAGGCACGCCGGTGCAAACGGCAAGCAAAACGGAGGCCGAATGGCCTTGTACAAGCAATCAAAAATCACACAGTTAAGTACTCTATGGGTACGAAAAAAAGTACGAAAAAAACGTTTGTAATTCTCTTTGAAGTACTGATGTGATATCGACCAGAACGATAAATAAGGCACCCCGGCGCAAACGGCAAGCAAAACGGAGGCCATAATGGCCTTGTACAAGAAATCAAAAATCACACGGTTAAGTACTCTATGGGTATGAAAAAAACGTTTGTAATTCTCTTTGAAGTACTGATGTGATATCGACAAGAACGATAAACAAGGCACGCCGGCGCAAACGGCAAGCAAAACGGAGGCCAGAATGGCCTTGTACAAGGAATCAAAAATCACACGTTAAGTACTCTATGGGTAAAAAAAGTACGAAAAAAAACGTTCGTAATTCTCTTTGAAGTGCGATGTGATATCGACCGAGAAAGATAAATAAGGCACGCCGGCGCAAACGGCAAGCAAAACGGAGGCCGAATGACCTTGTACAAGGAATCAAAAATCACACGAGTTAAGTACTCTATGGGTACGAAAAAAAGTACGAAAAAAACCGTTTGTAATTCTCTTTGAAGTGCGATGTGATATCGACCGAACGATAAATAAGGCACGCCGGCGCAAACGGAAAGCAAAACGGAGGCCGAATGGCCTTGTACAAGGAATCAAAAATCACACGGTTAAGTACTCTATGGGTACGTAAAAAAGTACGAAAAAAAACGTTTGTAATTCTCTTTGAAGTACGGATGTGATATCGACCGAACGATAAATAAGGCACGCCGGCGCAAACGGCAAGCAAAACGGAGGCCGAATGGCCTTGTACAAGTAATCAAAAATCACACGTTAAGTACTCTATAGGTACGAAAAAAAGTACGAAAAAAAGTTTGTAATTCTCTTTGAAGTACGATGTGGTATCGACCGAACGATAAATAAGGCACGCCGGCGCAAACGGCAAGCAAAACGGAGGCGAGAATGGCCTTGTACAAGGAATAAAAAATCACACAGTTAAGTACTCTATAGGTACGAAAAAAAGTACGAAAAAAAACGTTTCTAATTCTCTTTGAAGTGCGATGTGATATCGACCGAACGATAAATAAGGCACGCCGGCGCAAACGGCAAGCAAAACGGAGGCCGAATGGCCTTGTACAAGGACTAAAAAATCACACAGTTAAGTACTCTATGGGTATGAAAAAAGTACGAAAAAAAACGTTTGTAATTCTCTTTGAAGTACTGATGTGATATCGACAAGAACGATAAATAAGGCACGCCGGCGTAAACGGCAAGCAAAACGGAGGCCAGAAAGGCCTTGTACAAGGAATCAAAAATCACACAGTTAAGTACTTTATGGGTACGAAAAAAAGTACGAAAAAAAACGTTTGTAATTCTCTTTGAAGTGCGATGTGGTATCGACCGAACGATAAATAAGGTACGCCGGCGCAAACGGCAAGCAAAACGGAGGCCGAATGGCCTTGTACAAGGAATCAAAAATCACACGTTAAGTACTCGTGGGTACGAAAAAAAGTAAGAAAAAAACGTTTGTAATTCTCTTTGAAGTGCGATGTGATATCGACCGAAAGATAAATAAGGCACGCCGGCGCAAACGGCAAGCAAAACGGAGGCCGAGAATGGCCTTGTACAAGGAATCAAAAATCACACAGTTAAGTACTCTATGGGTACGAAAAAAGTACGAAAAAAAATGTTTGTAATTCTCTTTGAAGTACTGATGTGATATCGACCATACCGATAAATAAGGCACGCCGGCGCAAACGGCAAGCAAAACGGAGGTCAGAATGGCCTTGTACTAGGAATCAAAATCACACAGTTAAGTACTCTATGGGTACGAAAAAAAGTACGGAAAAAAACGTTTGTAATTCTCTTTGAAGTACTGATGTGTTATCGACCAGAACGATAAATAAGGCACGCCGGCGCAAACGGCAAGCAAAACGGAGGCCAGAATGGCCTTGTACAAGCAATCAAAAATCACACAGTTAAGTACTCTATGGGTACGAAAAAAAGTACAAAAAAAAAACGTTTGTAATTCTCTTTGAAGTACTGATGTGATATCGACTAGAACGATAAATAAGGCACGCCGGCGCAAACGGCAAGCAAAACGGAAGCCAGAATGGCCTTGTACAAGGAATCAAAAATCACAGTTAAGTACTCAATGGGTACGAAAAAAAGTACGAAAAAAAACGTTTGTAATTCTCTTTGAAGTACCGATGTGATATCGACCGAACGATAAATAAGGCACGCCGGCGCAAACGGCAAGCAAAACGGAGGCCGAATGGCCTTGTACAAGGAATCAAAAATCACACAGTTAAGTACTCTATGGGTTCGAAAAAAAAGTAAGAAAAAAAACGTTTGTAATTCTCTTTGAAGTACTGATGTGATATCGACCAGAACGATAAATAAGGCACGCCGGCGCAAACGGCAAGCAAAACGGAGGCCAGAATGGCCTTGTACAAAGAATCAAAAATCACACAGTTAAGTACTCTACGGGTAAAAAAAAATACGAAAAAAAATGTTTGTAATTCTCTTTGAAGTAATGATGTGATATCGACTAGAACGATAAATAAGGCACGCCGGCGCAAACGGCAAGCAAAACGGAGGCCAGAATGGACTTGTACAAGGAATCAAAAATCTCACAGTTAAGTACTCTATAGTGACGAAAAAAAGTACGAAATAAAACGTTTGTAATTCTCTTTGAAGTACTGATGTGATATCGACCAGAACGATAAATAAGGCACGCCGGCGCAAACGGCAAGCAAAACGGAGGCCGAATGGCCTTGTACAAGAAATCAAAAATCACACGATAAGTACTCTATGGGTACTAAAAAAAGTACAAAAAAAACGTTTGTAATTCTCTTTGAAGTACCGATGTGATATCGACCGAACGATAAATAAGGCACGCCGGCGCAAACGGCAAGCAAAACGGAGGCCGAATGGCCTTGTACAAGAAATCAAAAATCACACGGTTAAGTACTCTATGGGTACGAAAAAAAGTACGAAAAAAACGTTTGTAATTCTCTTTGAAGTGCGATGTGATATCGACCGAACGATAAATAAGGCACGCCGGCGCAAACGGCAAGCAAAACGGAGGCCGAATGGCCTTGTACAAGGAATCAAAAATCACACGAGTTAAGTACTCTATGGGTACGAAAAAAAGTATGAAAAAAAAGTTTGTAATTCTCTTTGAAGTACCGATGTGATATCGACCGAACGATAAATAAGGCACGCCGGCGCAAAAAGGCAAGCAAAACGGAGGCCGGAAAGTACAAGGAATCAAAAATCACACGTTAAGTACTTTATGGGTACGAAAAAAAGTACGAAAAAAAACGTTTGTAATTCTCTTTGAAGTACCGATGTGATATCGACCGAACGATAAATAAGGCACGCCGGCGCAAACGGCAAGCAAAACGGAGGCCGAATGGCCTTGTACAAGGAATCAAAAATCACACGAGTTAAGTACTCTATGGGTACGATAAAAAGTACGAAAAAAAACGTTTGTAATTCTCTTTGAAGTACGATGTGATATCGACCGAACGATAAATAAGGCACGCCGGCGCAAACGGCAAGCAAAACGGAGGCCGAATGGCCTTGTACAAGGAATCAAAAATCACACGTTAAGTACTCTATGGGTACGAAAAAAAGTACGAAAAAAAACATTTGCAATTCTCTTTGAAGTACTGATGTGATATCGACCAGAACGATAAATAAGGCATACCGGCGCAAACGGCAAGCAAAACGGAGGCCAGAATAGCCTTGTACAAGGAATCAAAAATCACACAGTTAAGTACTCAATGGGTACGAAAAAAGTACGAAAAAAAACGTTTGTAATTCTCTTTGAAGTATGCGATGTGATATCGACCGAACGATAAATAAGGCACGCCGGCGCAAACGGCAAGCAAAACGGAGGCCAGAATGGCCTTGTACAAGGAATCAAAAATCACACAGTTAAGTACTCTATGGGTACAAAAAAAGTAAGAAAAAAACGTTTGTAATTCTCTTCGAAGTACTGATGTGATATCGACCAGAACGAGAAATAAGGCATGCCGGCGCAAACGGCAAGCAATACGGAGGCCAGAATGGCCTTGTACAAAGAATAAAAAATCACACAGTTAAGTACTCTACGGGTACAAAAAAAGTACGAAAAAAAATGTTTGTAATTCTCTTTGAAGTACTGATGTGATATCGACCAGAACGATAAATAAAGCATGCCGGCGCAAACGGCAAGCAAAACGGAGGCCAGAATGGCCTTGTACAAGGAATCAAAAATCTCACAGTTAAGTACTCTATAGTGACGAAAAAAAGTACGAAAAAAAAAACGTTTGTAATTCTCTTTGAAGTACTGATGTGATTTCGACCAGAACGATAAATAAGGCATGCCGGCGCAAACGGCAAGCAAAACGGAGGCCAGAATGGCCTTGTACAAGAAATCAAAAATCACACCAGTCAAGTACTCTATGGGTACGAAAAAAAGTACGAAAAAAACGTTTGTAATTCTCTTTGAAGTGCGATGTGATATCGACCGAACGATAAATAAGGCACGCCGGCGCAAACGGCAAGCAAAATGGAGGCCGAGAATGGCCTTGTAAAAGGAATCAAAAATCACACGAGTTAAGTACTCTATGGGTACGAAAAAAAGTACGAAAAAAAAAGTTTGTAATTCTCTTTGAAGTATGCGATGTGATATTGACCGAACGATAAATAAGGCACGCCGGCGCAAACGGCAAGCAAAACGGAGGCCGAAAGTACAAGGAATCAAAAATCACACAGTTAAGTACTTTATGGGTACGAAAATAAGTACGAAAAAAACGTTTGTAATTCTCTTTGAAGTACTGATGTGTTATCGACCAGAACGATAAATAAGGCACGCCGGCACAATCGGCAAGCAAAACGGAGGTCAGAATGGCCTTGTACAAGGAATCAAAAATTACACCGTTAAGTACTCTCTGGGTACGAAAAAAAAGTACGAAAAAAAACGTTTGTAATTCTCTTTGAAGTACTGATGTGTTATCGACCAGAACGATAAATAAGGCACGCCGGCGCAAACGGCAAGCAAAACGGAGGTCAGAATGGCCTTGTACAAGGAATCAAAATCACACACTTAAGTACTCTATGGGTACGAAAAAAGTACGAAAAAAAACGTTTGTAATTCTCTTTGAAGTACTGATGTGTTATCGACCAGAACGATAAATAAGGCACGCCGGCGCAAACGGCAAGCAAAACGGAGGCCAGAATGGCCTTGTAAAAGGAATCAAAGATCACACCGTTAAGTAGTCTATGGGTACGAAAAAGAGTACGATAAAAAACGTTTGTAATTCTCTTTGAAGTACTGATGTGATATCGACCAGAACAATAAATAAGGCACGCCGGCGCAAACGGCAAGCAAAACGGAGGCCATAATGGCCTTGTACAAGCAATCAAAAATCACACAGTTAAGTACTCTATGGGTACGAAAAAAAGTACGAAAAAAACGCTTGTAATTCTCTTTGAAGTACTGATGTGATATCGACCGAACGATAAATAAGGCACGCCGGAGCAAACGGCAAGCAAAACGGAGGCCGAATGACCTTGTACAAGGAATCAAAAATCACACGATTAAGTACTCTATGGGTACGAAAAAAAGTATGAAAAAAAACGTTTGTAATTCTCTTTGAAGTACCGATGTGATATCGACCGAACGATAAATTAGGCACGCCGGCGCAAACGGCAAGCAAAACGGAGGCCGAGAATGGCCTTGTACAAGGAATCAAAAATCACACGTTAAGTACTCTATTGGTACGAAAAAAAGTATGAAAAAAAAAACGTTTGTAATTCTCTTTGAAGTGCGATGTGATATCGACCGAACGATAAATAAGGCACGCCGGCGCAAACGGCAAGCAAAACGGAGCCGAATGGCCTTGTACAAGGAATCAAAAATCACACGATTAAGTACTCTATGGGGACGAAAAAAAACGTTTGTAATTCTCTTTGAAGTACTGATGTGATATCGACCGAACGATAAATAAGGCACGCCGGCGCAAACGGCAAGCAAAACGGAGGCCGAATGGCCATGTACAAGGAATCAAAAATCACACGAGTTAAGTACTCTATGGGTACGAAAAAAACGTTTGTAATTCTCTTTGAAGTGCGATGTGATATCGACCGAACGATAAATAAGGCATGCCGGCGAAAACGGCAAGCAAAACGGAGGCCGAATGGCCTTGTACAAGAAATCAAAAATCACACGTTAAGTACTCTATGGGTACGAAAAAAAGTACGAAAAAAAAAACGTTTGTAATTCTCTTTGAAGTGCGATGTGATATCGACCGAACGATAAATAAGGCACGCCGGCGCAAACGTCAAGCAAAACGGAGGCCGAGAATGGCCTTGTACAAGGAATCAAAAATCACACGAGTTAAGTACTCTATGGTTACGAAAAAAAGTATGAAAAAAAAGTTTGTAATTCTCTTTGAAAGTCGATGTGATATCGACCAGAACGATAAATAAGGCACGCCGGCGCAAAAGGCAAGCAAAACGGAGGCCAGAACGATAAATAAGGCACGCCGGCGCAAACAGCAAGCAAAACGGAGGCCAGAATGGCCTTGTACAAGAAATCAAAATCACACCGTTAAGTACTCTATGGGTACGAAAAAAAGTATGAAAAAACGTTTGTAATTCTCTTTGAAGTACTGATGTGATATCGACCAGAACGATAAATAGGGCACGCCGTTGCAAACGGCAAGCAAAACGGAGGCCGAATGGCCTTGTACAAGGAATCAAAAATCACACGTTAAGTACTCTATGGGTACGAAAAAAAATGTTTGTAATTCTCTTTGAAATACCGATGTGATATTGACCAGAACGATAAATAAGGCATGCCGGCGCAAACGGCAAGCAAAACGGAGGCCAGAATGACCTTGTACAAGAAATCAAAAATCACACGAGTTAAGTACTCTATGGGTACGAAAAAAAGTACGAAAAAAAACGTTTGTAATTCTCTTTGAAGTGCGATGTGATATCGACCGAACGATAAATAAGGCACGCCGGCGCAAACGGCAAGCAAAACGGAGGCTAGAATGGCCTTGTACAAGGAATCAAAAATCACACGAGTTAAGTACTATGGGCACGAAAAAAAGTACGAAAAAAAATGTTTGTAATTCTCTTTGAAGAAATGCGATGTGATATCGACCGAACGATAAATAAGGCACGCCGGCGCAAACGGAAAGCAAAACGGAGGCCGAATGGCCTTGTACAAGAAATCAAAAATCACACAGTTAAGTACTCTATGGGTACGAAAAAAAGTACGAAAAAAACGTTTGTAATTCTCTTTGAAGTAGTGATGTGATATCGACCGAACGATAAATAAGGCACGCCGGCACAAACGGCAAGCAAAACGGAGGCCGAATGGCCTTGTACAAGGAATCAAAAATCACACGAGTTAAGTACTCTATGGGTACGAAAAAAAGTAAGAAAAAAACGTTTGTAATTCTCTTTGAAGTACTGATGTGATATCGACAAGAACGATAAATAAGGCACGCCGGCGCAAACGGCAAGCAAAACGGAGGCCAGATGGCCTTGTACAAGAAATCAAAAATCACACAGTTAAGTACTCTATGGGTACGAAAAAAAGTACGAAAAAAAACTTTTGTAATTCTCTTTTAAGTACTGATGTGATATCGACCAGAATGATAAATAAGGCACGCCGGCGCAAACGGCAAGCAAAACGGAGGCCAGAATGGCCTTGTACAAGGAATCAAAAATCACACAGTTAAGTACTCTATGGGTACGAAAAAAAATACGAAAAAAACGTTTGTAATTCTCTTTGAAGTGCTGATGTGATATCGACCAGAACGATAAATAAGGCACGCCGGCGCAAACGGCAAGCAAAACGGAGGCCAGAAAGGCCTTGTACAAGGAATCAAAAATCACACAGTTAAGTACTTTATGGGTACGAAAAAAAGTATGAAAAAAAATGTTTGTGATTCTCTTTGAAGTACTGATGTGGTATCGACCAGAACGATAAATAAGGTATGCCGGCGCAAACGGCAAGCAAAATGGAGGTCAGAATGGCCTTGTACAAGGAATCAAAAATCACACAGTTAAGTACTCAATGGTTACGAAAAAAAGTACGAAAAAAAACGTTTGTAATTCTCTTTGAAGTACAGATGTGATATCGACCAGAATGATAAATAAGGCACGCCGGCGCAAACGGCAAGCAAAACGGAGGTCAGAATCGCCTTGTACAAGGAATCAAAAATCACACCGTTAAGTAGTCTATGGGTACGAAAAAGAGTACGATAAAAAACGTTTGTAATTCTCTTTGAAGCACTGATGTGATATCGACCAGAACAATAAATAAGGCACGCCGGCGCAAACGGCAAGCAAAACGGACGCCAGAATGGCCTTGTACAAGCAATCAAAAATCACACAGTTAAGTACTCTATGGGTACGAAAAAAAGTACGAAAAAAAACGTTTGTAATTCTCTTTGAAGTACTGATGTGATATCGACTAGATCGATAAATAAGGCACGCCGGAGCAAACGGCAAGCAAAACGGAGGCCAGAATGAACTTGTACAAGGAATCAAAAATCACACAGTTAAGTACTCTATGGGTACGAAAAAAAGTACGAAAAAAAACGTTTGTAATTCTCTTTGAAGTGCGATGTGATATCGACCGAACGATAAATAAGGCATGCCGGCGCAAATGGCAAGCAAAACGGAGGCCGAATGGCCTTGTACAAGAAATCAAAAATCACAGTTAAGTACTCTATGGGTACGAAAAAAAGTACGAAAAAAACGTTTGTAATTCTCTTTGAAGTGCGATGTGATATCGACCGAACGGTAAATAAGGCACGCCGGCGCAAACGGCAAGCAAAACGGAGGCCGAATGGCCTTGTACAAGGAATCAAAAATCACACGAGTTAAGTACTCTATGGGTACGAAAAAAAGTACGAAAAAAAAAAAAACGTTTGTAATTCTCTTTGAAGTATGCGATGTGATATCGACCGAACGATAAATAAGGCACGCCGGCGCAAACGGCAAGCAAAACGGAGGCTAGAATGGCCTTGTACAAGGAATCAAAAATAACACGGCTAAGTACTTTATGGGTACGAAAAAAAGTACGAAAAAAAACGTTTGTAATTCTCTTTGAAGTGCGATGTGGTATCGACCGAACGATAAATAAGGCACGCCGGCGCAAACGGCAAGCAAAACGGAGGTCGAATGGCCTTGTACAAGGAATCAAAAATCTCACGAGTTAAGTACTCTATGGGTGACGAAAAAAAGTACAAAAAAAAAACGTTTGTAATTCTCTTTGAAGTACTGATGTGATATCGACCAGAACGATAAATAAGGCATGCCGGCGCAAACGGCAAGCAAAACGGAGGCCAGAATGGCCTTGTACAAGAAATCAAAAATCACACAGTCAAGTACTCTATGGGTACGAAAAAAAGTACGAAAAAAAACGTTTGTAATTCTCTTTGAAGTACAGATGTGATATCGACCAGAACGATAAATAAGGCACGCCGGCGCAAACGGCAAGCAAAACGGAGGCCCGAATGGCCTTGTACAAGGAATCAAAAATCACACAGTTAAGTACTCTATGGGTACGAAAAAAAGTACGAAAAAAAAAGTTTGTAATTCTCTTTGAAGTACTGATGTGATATTGACCAGAACGATAAATAAGGCACGCCGGCGCAAACGGCAAGCAAAACGGAGGCCAGAAAGTACAAGGAATCAAAAATCACACAGTTAAGTACTTTATGGGTACGAAAATAAGTACGAAAAAAACGTTTGTAATTCTCTTTGAAGTACTGATGTGTTATCGACCAGAACGATAAATAAGGCACGCCGGCACAATCGGCAAGCAAAACGGAGGTCAGAATGGCCTTGTACAAGGAATCAAAAATCACACCGTTAAGTACTCTATGGGTACGAAAAAAAAGTACGAAAAAAAACGTTTGTAATTCTCTTTGAAGTACCGATGTGTTATCGACCAGAACGATAAATAAGGTATGCCGGCGCAAACGGCAAGCAAAATGGAGGTCAGAATGGCCTTGTACAAGGAATCAAAAATCACACTGTTAAGTACTCAATGGTTACGAAAAAAAGTACGAAAAAAAACGTTTGTAATTCTCTTTGAAGTACAGATGTGATATCGACCAGAATGATAAATAAGGCACGCCGGCGCAAACGGCAAGCAAAACGGAGGTCAGAATCGCCTTGTACAAGGAATCAAAAATCACACCGTTAAGTAGTCTATGGGTACGAAAAAGAGTACGATAAAAAACGTTTGTAATTCTCTTTGAAGCACTGATGTGATATCGACCAGAACAATAAATAAGGCACGCCGGCGCAAACGGCAAGCAAAACGGACGCCAGAATGGCCTTGTACAAGCAATCAAAAATCACACAGTTAAGTACTCTATGGGTACGAAAAAAAGTACGAAAAAAACGTTTGTAATTCTCTTTGAAGTGCGATGTGATATCGACTAGATCGATAAATAAGGCACGCCGGAGCAAACGGCAAGCAAAACGGAGAGGCCGAATGAACTTGTACAAGGAATCAAAAATCACACAGTTAAGTACTCTATGGGTACGAAAAAAAGTACGAAAAAAAACGTTTGTAATTCTCTTTGAAGTACTGATGTGATATCGACCAGAACGATAAATAAGGCATGCCGGCGCAAATGGCAAGCAAAACGGAGGCCAGAATGGCCTTGTACAAGAAATCAAAAATCACACAGTTAAGTACTCTATGGGTACGAAAAAAAGTACGAAAAAAAACGTTTGTAATTCTCATTGAAGTACGATGTGATATCGACCGAACGGTAAATAAGGCACGCCGGCGCAAACGGCAAGCTAAACGGAGGCGAGAATGGCCTTGTACAAGGAATCAAAAATCACACGAGTTAAGTACTCTATGGGTACGAAAAAAAGTACGGAAAAAAACGTTTGTAATTCTCTTTGAAGTACGCGATGTGATATCGACCGAACGATAAATAAGGCACGCCGGCGCAAACGGCAAGCAAAACGGAGGCCGAATGGCCTTGTACAAGGAATCAAAAATAACACGGCTAAGTACTTTATGGGTACGAAAAAAAGTACGAAAAAAAACGTTTGTAATTCTCTTTGAAGTGCGATGTGATATCGACCAGAACGATAAATAAGGTACGCCGGCGCAAACGGCAAGCAAAACGGAGGTCAGATTGGCCTTGTACAAGGAATCAAAAATCTCACAGTTAAGTACTCTATAGTGACGAAAAAAAGTACAAAAAAAAAACGTTTGTAATTCTCTTTGAAGTACTGATGTGATATCGACCAGAACGATAAATAAGGCATGCCGGCGCAAACGGCAAGCAAAACGGAGGCCAGAATGGCCTTGTACAAGAAATCAAAAATCACACGATTAAGTACTCTATGGGTACGAAAAAAAGTACAAAAAAAAAACGTTTGTAATTCTCTTTGAAGTACTGATGTGATATCGACCGAACGATAAATAAGGCACGCCGGCGCAAACGGCAAGCAAAATGGAGGCCCGAATGGCCTTGTACAAGGAATCAAAAATCACACAGTTAAGTACTCTATGGGTACGAAAAAAAGTACGAAAAAAAAAGTTTGTAATTCTCTTTGAAGTACTGATGTGATATTGACCGAACGATAAATAAGGCACGCCGGCGCAAACGGCAAGCAAAACGGAGGCCGAAAGTACAAGGAATCAAAAATCACACGAGTTAAGTACTTTATGGGTACGAAAATAAGTACGAAAAAAACGTTTGTAATTCTCTTTGAAGTGCGATGTGTTATCGACCGAACGATAAATAAGGCACGCCGGCACAATCGGCAAGCAAAACGGAGGTCAGAATGGCCTTGTACAAGGAATCAAAAATCACACCGTTAAGTACTCTATGGGTACGAAAAAAAGTACGAAAAAAAACGTTTGTAATTCTCTTTGAAGTGCGATGTGTTATCGACCGAACGATAAATAAGGCACGCCGGCGCAAACGGCAAGCAAAACGGAGGTCAGAATGGCCTTGTACAAGGAATCAAAATCACACAGTTAAGTACTCTATGGGTACGAAAAAAAAGTATGAAAAAAAACGTTTGTAATTCTCTTTGAAGTACTGATGTGTTATCGACCAGAACGATAAATAAGGCACGCCGGCGCAAACGGCAAGCAAAACGGAGGTCAGAATGGCCTTGTACAAGGAATCAAAATCACACCGTTAAGTAGTCTATGGGTACGAAAAAAAGTACGAAAAAAACGTTTGTAATTCTCTTTGAAGTACTGATGTGATATCGACCAGAACGATAAATAAGGCACGCCGGCGCAAACGGCAAGCAAAACGGAGGCCATAATGGCCTTGTACAAGCAATCAAAAATCACACCGTTAAGTACTCTATGGGTACGAAAAAAAGTACGAAAAAAACGTTTGTAATTCTCTTTGAAGTACTGATGTGATATCGACCGAACGATAAATAAAGCACGCCGGAGCAAATGGCAAGCAAAACGGAGGCCGAATGACCTTGTACAAGGAATCAAAAATCACACGTTAAGTACTCTATGGGTACGAAAAAAAGTATGAAAAAAAACGTTTGTAATTCTCTTTGAAGTGCGATGTGATATCGACCGAACGATAAATTAGGCACGCCGGCGCAAACGGCAAGCAAAACGGAGGCCGAATGGCCTTGTACAAGGAATCAAAAATCACACGTTATGTACTCTATTGGTACGAAAAAAAGTATGAAAAAAAACGTTTGTAATTCTCTTTGAAGTGCGATGTGATATCGACCGAACGATAAATAAGGCACGCCGGCGCAAACGGCAAGCAAAACGCGAGGCGAATGGCCTTGTACAAGGAATCAAAAATCACACGAGTTAAGTACTCTATGGGTACGAAAAAAACGTTTGTAATTCTCTTTGAAGTGCGATGTGATATCGACCGAACGATAAATAAGGCACGCCGGCGCAAACGGCAAGCAAAACGGAGGCCGAGAATGGCCATGTACAAGGAATCAAAAATCACACGAGTTAAGTACTCTATGGGTACGAAAAAAACGTTTGTAATTCTCTTTGAAATGCGATGTGATATCGACCGAACGATAAATAAGGCATGCCGGCGAAAACGGCAAGCAAAACGGAGGCCAGAATGGCCTTGTACAAGAAATCAAAAATCACACAGTTAAGTACTCTATGGGTACGAAAAAAAGTACGAAAAAAAAACGTTTGTAATTCTCTTTGAAGTACTGATGTGATATCGACCAGAATGATAAATAAGGCACGCCGGCGCAAACGGCAAGCAAAACGGAGGCCAGAAGGGCCTTGTACAAGAAATCAAAAATCACACAGTTAAGTACTCTATGGGTACGAAAAAAAGTATGAAAAAACGTTTGTAATTCTCTTTGAAGTACTGATGTGATATCGACCAGAACGATAAATAGGGCACGCCGTTGCAAACGGCAAGCAAAACGGAGGCCAGAATGGCCTTGTACAAGGAATCAAAAATCACACAGTTAAGTACTCTATGGGTACGAAAAAAAACGTTTGTAATTCTCTTTGAAGTATGCGATGTGATATCGACCGAACGATAAATAAGGCATGCCGGCGCAAACGGCAAGCAAAACGGAGGCCAGAATGGCCTTGTACAAGAAATCAAAAATCACACGGTTAAGTACTCTATGGGTACGAAAAAAAGTACGAAAAAAAAAAGTTTGTAATTCTCTTTGAAGTACTGATGTGATATCGACCAGAACGATAAATAAGGCACGCCGGCGCAAACGGCAAGCAAAACGGAGGCTAGAATGGCCTTGTACAAGGAATCAAAAATCACATAGTTAAGTACTCTATGGGCACGAAAAAAAGTACGAAAAAAAACGTTTGTAATTCTCTTTGAAGTACTGATGTGATATCGACCGAACGATAAATAAGGCACGCCGGCGCAAACGGAAAGCAAAACGGAGGCCGAATGGCCTTGTACAAGAAATCAAAAATCACGGTTAAGTACTCTATGGGTACGAAAAAAAGTACGAAAAAAACGTTTGTAATTCTCTTTGAAGTAGTGATGTGATATCGACCGAACGATAAATAAGGCACGCCGGCACAAACGGCAAGCAAAACGGAGGCCGAATGGCCTTGTACAAGGAATCAAAAATCACACGAGTTAAGTACTCTATGGGTACGAAAAAAAGTAAGAAAATAACGTTTGTAATTCTCTCTGAAGTACTGATGTGATATCGACAAGAACGATAAATAAGGCACGCCGGCGCAAACGGCAAGCAAAACGGAGGCCAGATGGCCTTGTACAAGAAATCAAAAATCACACAGTTAAGTACTCTATGGGTACGAAAAAAAAGTACGAAAAAAAACTTTTGTAATTCTCTTTTAAGTACTGATGTGATATCGACCAGAATGATAAATAAGGCACGCCGGCGCAAACGGCAAGCTAAACGGAGGCCAGAATGGCCTTGTACAAGGAATCAAAAATCACACAGTTAAGTACTCTATGGGTACGAAAAAAAGTACGAAAAAAACGTTTGTAATTCTCTTTGAAGTATGCGATGTGATATCGACCGAACGATAAATAAGGCACGCCGGCGCAAACGGCAAGCAAAACGGAGGCCGAAAGGCCTTGTACAAGGAATCAAAAATCACACAGTTAAGTACTTTATGGGTACGAAAAAAAGTATGAAAAAAAATGTTTGTGATTCTCTTTGAAGTACTGATGTGGTATCGACCAGAACGATAAATAAGGTATGCCGGCGCAAACGGCAAGCAAAATGCAGGTCAGAATGGCCTTGTACAAGGAATCAAAAATCACACCGTTAAATACTCTATGGGTACGAAAAAAAGTACGAAAAAAAACGTTTGTAATTCTCTTTGAAGTACTGATGTGTTATCGACCAGAACGATAAATAAGGCACGCCGGCGCAAACGGCAAGCAAAACGGAGGCCGAATGGCCTTGTACAAGGAATCAAAAATCACACGGTTAAGTACTCAATGGTTACGAAAAAAAGTACGAAAAAAAACGTTTGTAATTCTCTTTGAAGTGCGATGTGATATCGACCAGAACGATAAATAAGGCACGCCGGCGCAAACGGCAAGCAAAACGGAGGTCAGAATCGCCTTGTACAAGGAATCAAAAATCACACCGTTAAGTAGTCTATGGGTACGAAAAAGAGTACGATAAAAAACGTTTGTAATTCTCTTTGAAGCACTGATGTGATATCGACCAGAACAATATATAAGGCACGCCGGCGCAAACGGCAAGCAAAACGGACGCCAGAATGGCCTTGTACAAGCAATCAAAAATCACACAGTTAAGTACTCTATGGGTACGAAAAAAAGTACGAAAAAAAACGTTTGTAATTCTCTTTGAAGTACTGATGTGATATCGACTAGAACGATAAATAAGGCACGCCGGAGCAAACGACAAGCAAAACGGAGGCCAGAATGAACTTGTACAAGGAATCAAAAATCACACAGTTAAGTACTCTATGGGTACGAAAAAAAGTACGAAAAAAAATCGTTTGTAATTCTCTTTGAAGTACTGATGTGATATCGACCAGAACGATAAATAAGGCATGCCGGCGCAAATGGCAAGCAAAACGGAGGCCGAATGGCCTTGTACAAGAAATCAAAAATCACACAGTTAAGTACTCTATGGGTACGAAAAAAAGTACGAAAAAAAACGTTTGTAATTCTCTTTGAAGTGCGATGTGATATCGACCGAACGATAAATAAGGCACGCCGGCGCAAACGGCAAGCAAAACGGAGGCCGAATGGCCTTGTACAAGAAATCAAAAATCACACGGTTAAGTACGTATGGGTACGAAAAAAAGTACGAAAAAAAACTTTTGTAATTCTTTTTGAAGTGCGATGTGATATCGACCGAACGATAAATAAGGCACGCCGGCGCAAACGGCAAGCTAAACGGAGGCCAGAATGGCCTTGTACAAGGAATCAAAAATCACACAGTTAAGTACTCTATGGGTACGAAAAAAAGTACGGAAAAAAACGTTTGTAATTCTCTTTGAAGTGCGATGTGATATCGACCAGAACGATAAATAAGGCACGCCGGCGCAAACGGCAAGCAAAACGGAGGCCAGAAAGGCCTTGTACAAGGAATCAAAAATAACACAGCTAAGTACTTTATGGGTACGAAAAAAAGTACGAAAAAAAACGTTTGTAATTCTCTTTGAAGTACTGATGTGGTATCGACCAGAACGATAAATAAGGTACGCCGGCGCAAACGGCAAGCAAAACGGAGGTCAGAATGGCCTTGTACAAGGAATCAAAAATCACACCGTTAAATACTCTATGGGTACGAAAAAAGTACGAAAAAAAACATTTGTAATTCTCTATGAAGTACTGATGTGATATCGACCAGAACGATAAATAAGGCACGCCGGCGCAAACGGCAAGCAAAACGGAGGTCAGAATGGCCTTGTACAAGGAATCAAAAATCACACCGTTAAGTAGTCTATGGGTACGAAAAAGAGTACGATAAAAAACGTTTGTAATTCTCTTTGAAGTAATGATGTGATATCGACCAGAACAATAAATAAGGCACGCCGGCGCAAACGGCAAGCAAAACGGAGGCCAGAATGGCCTTGTACAAGCAATCAAAAATCACACAGTTTAGTACTATATGGGTACGAAAAAAAACGTTTGTAATTCTCTTTGAAGTACTGATGTGATATCGACCAGAACGATAAATACGGCACGCCGGAGCAAACGGCAAGCAAAACGGAGGCCAGTATGACCTTGTACAAGGAATCAAAAATCAAACAGTTAAGTACTCTATAGGTACGAAAAAAAGTACGAAAAAAAACGTTTGTAATTCTCTTTGAAGTGCGATGTGATATCGACCGAACGATAAATAAGGCACGCCGGCGCAAACGGCAAGCAAAACGGAGGCCGAATGGCCTTGTACAAGGAATCAAAAATCACACGTTAAGTACTCAATGGGTACGAAAAAAAGTACGAAAAAAACGTTTGTAATTCTCTTTTGAAATGCGAGGTGATATCGACCGAACGATAAATAAGGCATGCCGGCGCAAACGGCAAGCAAAACGGAGGCCGAGAATGGCCTTGTACAAGAAATCAAAAATCACACAGTTAAGTACTCAATGGTTACGAAAAAAATTACGAAAAAAAACGTTTGTAATTCTCTTTGAAGTACTGATGTGATATCGACCAGAACGATAAATAAGGCACGCCGGCGCAAACGGCAAGCAAAACGGAGGCCAGAATGGCCTTGTACAAGAAATCAAAAATCACACAATTAAGTACTCTATGGGTACGAAAAAGAGTACGAAAAAAATGTTTGTATCTCTTTGAAGTACTGATGTGATATCGACCAGAACGATAAATAAGGCACGCCGGCGCAAACGGCAAGCAAAACGGAGGCCACAAAGGCCTTGTACAAGGAATCAAAAATCACACAGTTAAGTACTTTATGGGTACGAACAAAAGTACGAAAAAAAACGTTTGAAATTCTCTTTGAAGTACTGATGTGGTATCGACCAGAACAATAAATAAGGTACGCCGGCGCAAACGGCAAGCAAAACGGAGGTCAGAATGGCCTTGTACAAGGAATCAAAAATCACACCGTTAAATACTCTTTGGGTACGAAAAAAGTACGAAAAAAAACGTTTGTAATTCTCTTTGATGTACTGATGTGTTATCGACCAGAACGATAAATAAGGCACGCCGGCGCAAACGGCAAGCAAAACGGAGGCCAGAATGGCCTTGTACAAGGAATCAAAAATCACACGAGTTAAGTACTCTATGGGTACGAAAAAAAGTACGAAAAAAACGTTTGTAATTCTCTTTGAAGTACTGTTGGATATCGACCAGAACGATAAATAAGGCACGCCGGCGCAAACGGCAAGCAAAACGGAGGCCAGAATGGCCTTGTACAAGGAATCAAAAATCACACAATTAAGTACTCTATGGGTACGAAAAAAAGTACGAAAAAAAGTACGAAAAAAAACGTTTGTAATTCTCTTTGAAGTACTGATGTGATATCGACCAGAACGATAAATAAGGCACGCCGACGCAAACGGCAAGCAAAATGGAGGCCAGAATGTCCATGTACAAGGAATCAAAAATTACATAGTTAAGTACTCTATGGGTATGGGTACGAAGTGCGACGTGATAAAAAGTAAGGCACGCCGGCGCAAACGGCAAGCAAAATGGAGGCCGGAAAAAACATTTGTAATTCTCTTTGAAAAAAAGTAGGAAAAAAACGTTTGTAATTCTCTTTGAAGTACTGATGTGATATCGACCAGAACGATAAATAAGGCACGCCGGCGCAAACGGCAAGCAAAACGGAGGCCATAATGGCCTTGTACAATAAATCAAAAATCACACAGTTAAGTACTCTATGGGTACGAAAAAAAGTACGAAAAAAAACGTTTGTAATTCTCTTTGAAGTGCTGATGTGATATCGACCAGAACGATAAATAGGGCACACCGGCACAAACGGCAAGCAAAACGGAGGCCAGAATGGCCTTGTACAAGGAATCAAAAATCACACAGTTAAGTACTCTATGGGTACGAAAAAAAACGTTTGTAATTCTCTTTGAAGTACTGATGTGATATCGACCAGAACGATAAATAAGGCATGCCGGCACAAACGGCAAGCAAAACGGAGGCCAGAATGGCCTTGTACAAGAAATCAAAAATCACACAGTTAAGTACTCTTTGGGTACGAAAAAAAGTACGAAAAAAAACGTTTGTAATTCTCTTTGAAGTACTGATGTGATATCGACCAGAACGATAAATAAGGCACGCCGGCGCAAACGGCAAGCAAAACGGAGGCCAGAATGGCCTTGTACAAGGAATCAAAAATCACAAAGTTAAGTACTCTATGGGTACGAAAAAAATTACGAAAAAAACGTTATTAATTCTCTTTGAAGTATTGATGTGATATCGACCAGAACGATAAATAAGGCACGCCGGCGCAAACGGCAAGCAAAACGGAGGCCAGAATGGCCTTGTACAAGAAATCAAAAATCACACAATTATGTACTATATGGGTACGAAAAAGAGTACGAAAAAAACGTTTGTAATTCTCTTTGAAGTACTGATGTGATATCGACCAGAACGATAAATAAGGCACGCCGGCGCAAACGGCAAGCAAAACGGAGGCCGAATGGCCTTGTACAAGAAATCAAAAATCACACGTTAAGTACTCTATGGGTACGAAAAAGAGTATGAAAAAAAACGTTTGTAATTCTCTCGAAATGCGATGTGATATCGACCGAACGATAAATAAGGCACGCCGGCGCAAACGGCAAGCAAAACGGAGGCCAGCATGTCCATGTACAAGGAATCAAAAATCACACAGTTAAGTACTCTATGGGTACGAAAAAAAGTACGAAAAAAACGTTTGTAATTCTCTTTGAAGTACCGATGTGATATCGACCGAACGATAAATAAGGCACGCCGGCGCAAACGGCAAGCAAAACGGAGGCCGAATGGCCTTGTACAAGAAATCAAAAATCACACAGTTTAGTACTCTATGGGTACGAAAAAAAGTACGAAAAAAACATTTGTAATTCTCTTTGAAGTACCGATGTGATATCGACCGAATGATAAATAAGGCACGCCGGCGCAAACGGCAAGCAAAACGGAGGCCGAATGGCCTTGTACAAGAAATCAAAAATCACACGAGTTAAGTACTCTATGGGTACGAAAAAAAGTACGAAAAAAACATTTGTAATTCTCTTTGAAATGCGATGTGAAATCGACCGAATGATAAATAAGGCACGCCGGCGCAAACGGCAAGCAAAACGGAGGCCGAATGGCCTTGTACAAGAAATCAAAAATCACACGAGTTAAGTACTCTATGGGTACGAAAAAAAGTACGAAAAAAAACGTTTGTAATTCTCTTTGAAGTGCGATGTGATATCGACCGAATGATAAATAGGGCACGCCGGCGCAAACGGCAAGCAAAACGGAGGCCGAATGGCCTTGTACAAGGAATCAAAAATCACACGGTTAAGTACTCTATGGGTACGAAAAAAAACGTTTGTAATTCTCTTTGAAATCGATGTGATATCGACCGAACGATAAATAAGGCATGCCGGCACAAACGGCAAGCAAAACGGAGGCCAGAAAGGCCTTGTACAAGAAATCAAAAATCACACAGTTAAGTACTCTTTGGGTACGAAAAAAAGTACGAAAAAAAAAACGTTGGTAATTCTCTTTGAAGTGCGATGCGATATCGACCGAACGATAAATAAGGCACGCCGGCGCAAACGGCAAGCAAAACGGAGGCCGAATGGCCTTGTACAAGGAATCAAAAATCACAAAGTTAAGTACTCGTGGGTACGAAAAAAATTACGAAAAAAACGTTAGTAATTCTCTTTGAAGTGCGATGTGATATCGACCGAACGATAAATAAGGCACGCCGGCGCAAACGGCAAGCAAAACGGTGGCCGAATGGCCTTGTACAAGAAATCAAAAATCACACGGTTAAGTACTCTATGGGTACGAAAAAAAGTACGAAAAAAAAACGTTTGTAATTCTCTTTGAAGTACCGATGTGATATCGACCGAACGATAAATAAGGCACGCCGGCGCAAACGGCAAGCAAAACGGAGGCCAGCATGTCCATGTACAAGGAATCAAAAATCACACAGTTAAGTACTCTATGGGTACGAAAAAAAGTACGAAAAAATGTTTGTAATTCCCTTTGAAGTACTGACGTGATATCGACCAGAACGATAAATAAGGCACGCCGGCGCAAACGGCAAGCAAAATGGAGGCCAGAATGGCCATGTACAAGGAATCAAAAATCACACAGTTAAGTACTCTATGGGTACGAAAAAAAGTACGAAAAAAACGTTTGTAATTCTCTTTGAAGTACTGATGTGATATCGACCAGAACGATAAATAAGGCACGCCGGCGCAAACGGCAAGCAAAACGGAGGCCAGAATGGCCTTGTACAAGAAATCAAAAATCACACAGTTAAGTACTCTATGGGTACGAAAAAAAGTACGAAAAAAACATTTGTAATTCTCTTTGAAGTACTGATGTGATATCGACCAGAATGATAAATAAGGCACGCCGGCGCAAACGGCAAGCAAAACGGAGGCCAGAATGGCCTTGTACAAGAAATCAAAAATCACACAGTTAAGTACTCTATGGGTACGAAAAAAAAGTACGAAAAAAACATTTGTAATTCTCTTTGAAGTACTGATGTGATATCGACCAGAATGATAAATAAGGCACGCCGGCGCAAACGGAAAGCAAAACGGAGGCTAGAATGGCCTTGTACAAGAAATCAAAAATCACACAGTTAAGTACTCTATGGCTACGAAAAAAAGTACGAAAAAAAACGTTTGTAATTCTCTTTGAAGTACTGATGTGATATCGACCAGAATGATAAATGGGCACGCCGGCGCAAACGGCAAGCAAAACGGAGGCCGAGAATGGCCTTGTACAAGGAATCAAAAATCACACGAGTTAAGTACTCTATGGGTACGAAAAAAAACCTTTGTAATTCTCTTTGAAGTGCGATGTGATATCGACCGAACGATAAATAAGGCATGCCGGCACAAACGGCCAAGCAAAACGGAGGCCGAATGGCCTTGTACAAGAAATCAAAAATCACACAGTTAAGTACTCTTTGGGTATGAAAAAAAGTACGAAAAAAAACGTTTGTAATTCTCTTTGAAGTACTGATGTGATATCGACCAGAACGATAAATAAGGCACGCCGGCGCAAACGGCAAGCAAAACGGAGGCCAGAATGGCCTTGTACAAGGAATCAAAAATCACAAAGTTAAGTACTCTATGGGTACGAAAAAAATTACGAAAAAAACGTTAGTAATTCTCTTTGAAGTGCGATGTGATATCGACCGAACGATAAATAAGGCACGCCGGCGCAAACGGCAAGCAAAACGGAGGCCGAATGGCCTTTTACAAGAAATCAAAAATCACACGATTAAGTTAAGTACTCTATGGGTACGAAAAAAAGTATGAAAAAAACGTTTGTAATTCTCTTTGAAAGTACCGATGTGATATCGACCGAACGATAAATAAGGCACGCCGGCGCAAACGGCAAGCAAAACGGAGGCCGAATGGCCTTGTACAAGAAATCAAAAATCACACGGTTAAGTACTCTATGGGTACGAAAAAAATACGGGTATGGACGATGTGAAAAAGTACGCAAAAAAAACGTTTGTAATTCTCTTTGAAGTACCGATGTGATATCGACCAGAACGATAAATAAGGCACGCCGGCGCAAACGGCAAGCAAAACGGAGGCCAGAATGGCCTTGTACAAGAAATCAAAAATCACACAGTTAAGTACTCTATGGGTACGAAAAAAAGTACGAAAAAAAATGTTTGTAATTCTCTTTGAAGTGCGATGTGATATCGACCGAACGATAAATAAGGCACGCCGGCGCAAACGGCAAGCAAAACGGAGGCGAATGGCCTTGTACAAGGAATCAAAAATCACAAAGTTAAGTACTCTATGGGTACGAAAAAAAGTAAAAAAACGTTTGTAATTCTCTTTGAAGTACCGATGTGATATCGACCGAACGATAAATAAGGCACGCCGGCGCAAACGGCAAGCAAAACGGAGGCCGAGAATGGCCTTGTACAAGAAATCAAAAATCACACAGTTAAGTACTCTATGGGTACGAAAAAAAGTACGAAAAAAACATTTGTAATTCTCTTTGAAGTACTGATGTGATATCGACCAGAATGATAAATAAGGCACGCCGGCGCAAACGGCAAGCAAAACGGAGGCAGAATGGCCTTGTACAAGAAATCAAAAATCACACAGTTAAGTACTCTATGGGTACGAAAAAAAGTACGCAAAAAAAAACGTTTGTAATTCTCTTTGAAGTACTGATGTGATATCGACCGAACGATAAATAGGGCACGCCGGCGCAAACGGCAAGCAAAACGGAGGCCGACCGAGAATGGCCTTGTACAAGGAATCAAAAATCACAAGTACTCTATGGTTAAGTACTCTATGGGTACGATAAATAGGGCACGCCGGCGCAAAAAAAAACGTTTGTAATTCTCATTGAAATACCGATGTGATATCGACCAGAACGATAAATAAGGCATGCCGGCACAAACGGCAAGCAAAACGGAGGCCAGAATGGCCTTGTACAAGAAATCAAAAATCACACAGTTAAGTACTCTTTGGGTACGAAAAAAAGTATGAAAAAAAATGTTTGTAATTCTCTTTGAAGTACTGATGTGATATCGACCAGAACGATAAATAAGGCACGCCGGCGCAAACGGCAAGCAAAACGGAGGCCAGAATGGCCTTGTACAAGGAATCAAAAATCACAAAGTTAAGTACTCTATGGGTACGAAAAAAACGTTTGTAATTCTCTTTGAAGTACTGATGTGATATCGACCAGAACGATAAATAAGGCACGCCGGCGCAAACGGCAAGCAAAACGGAGGCCAGAAAGGCCTTGTACAAGAAATCAAAAATCACACAGTTAAGTACTCTATGGGTACGAAAAAAAGTACGAAAAAAACATTTGTAATTCTCTTTGAAGTGCGATGTGATATCGACCAGAATGATAAATAAGGCACACCGGCGCAAACGGCAAGCAAAACGGAGGCCAGAATGGCCTTGTACAAGAAATCAAAAATCACACAGTTAAGTACTCTATGGGTACGAAAAAAAGTACGAAAAAAAACGTTTGTAATTCTCTTTGAAGTACTGATGTGATATCGACCAGAACGATAAATAGGGCACGCCGGCGCAAACGGCAAGCAAAACGGAGGCCAGAATGGCCTTGTACAAGGAATCAAAAATCACACAGTTAAGTACTCTATGGGTACGAAAAAAAACATTTGTAATTCTCTTTGAAGTACTGATGTGATATCGACCAGAACGATAAATAAGGCACGCCGGCGCAAACGGCAAGCAAAACGGAGGCCAGAATGGCTTTGTACAAGAAATCAAAAATCACACAGTTAAGTACTCTATGGGTACGAAAAAAAGTACTAAAAAAACATTTGTAATTCTCTTTGAAGTACTGATGTGATATCGACCAGAATGATAAATGAGGCACGCCGGCGCATACGGCAAGCAAAATGGAGGCCAAATGGCCTTGTACAAGAAATCAAAAATCACACAGTTAAGTACTCTATGGGTACGAAAAAAAGTACGAAAAAAAACATTTGTAATTCTCTTTGAAGTACTGATGTGATATCGACCAGAACGATAAATAGGGCACGCCGGCGCAAACGGAAAGCAAAACGGAGGCCAGAATGGCCTTGTACAAGGAATCAAAAATCACACAGTTAAGTACTCTATGGGTACGAAAAAAAACGTTTGTAATTCTCTTTGAAGTACTGATGTGATATCGACCAGAACGATAAATAAGGCATGCCGGCACAAACGGCAAGCAAAACGGAGGCCAGAATGGCCTTGTACAAGAAATCAAAAATCACACAGTTAAGTACTCTATGGGTACGAAAAAAAGTATGAAAAAAAACTTTTGTAATTCTTTTTGAAGTACTGATGTGATATCGACCAGAACGATAAATAAGGCACGCCGGCGCAAACGGCAAGCTAAACGGAGGCCAGAATGGCGTTGTACAAGGAATCAAAAATCACACAGTTAAGTACTCTATGGGTACGAAAAAAAGTACGAAAAAAAATGTTTGTAATTCTCTTTGAAACTGATGTGATATCGACCAGAACGATAAATAAGGCACGCCTGCGCAAACGGCAAGCAAAACGGAGGCCAGAAAGGCCTTGTACAAGGAATCAAAAATCACACAGTTAAGTACGAAAAAAAACGTTTGTAATTCTCTTTGAAGTACTGATGTGGTATCGACCAGAACGATAAATAAGGTACGCCGGCGCAAACGGCAAGCAAAACGGAGGTCAGAATGTCCTTGTACAAGGAATCAAAAATCACACCGTTAAATACTCTATGGGTACGAAAAAAGTACGAAAAAAAACGTTTGTAATTCTCTTTGAAGTACTGATGTGTTATCGACCAGAACGATAAATAAGGCACGCCGGCGCAAACGGCAAGCAAAACGGAGGCCAGAATGGCCTTGTACAAGAAATCAAAAATCACACAGTTAAGTACTCTATGGGTACGAAAAAAAACTTTTGTAATTCTTTTTGAAGTACTGATGTGATATCAACCAGAACGATAAATAAGGCACGCCGGCGCAAACGGCAAGCAAAACGGAGGCCAGAATGGCCTTGTACAAGGAATCAAAAATCACACAGTTAAGTACTCTATGAGTACGAAAAAAAGTACGAAAAAAAATATTTGTAATTCTCTTTGAAGTACTGATGTGATATCGACCAGAACGATAAATAAGGCACGCCGGCGCAAACGGCAAGCAAAACGGAGGCCAGAAAGTCCTTGTACAAGGAATCAAAAATCACACAGTTAAGTACTTTATGGGTACGAAAAAAAGTATGAAAAAAACGTTTGTAATTCTCTTTGAAGTACTGATGTGGTATCGAGCAGAACGATAAATAAAGTACGCCGGCGCAAACGGCAAGCAAAACGGAGGCCAGAATGGCCTTGTACAAGAAATCAAAAATCACACAGTTAAGTACTCTATGGGTACGAAAAAAGTACGAAAAAAAACCTTTGTAATTCTCTTTGAAGTACTGATGTGATATCGACCAGAACGATAAATAAGGCACGCCGGCGCAAACGGCAAGCAAAATGGAGGCCAGAATGACCTTGTACAAGGAATCAAAAATCACACAGTTAAGTACTCTATGGGTACGAAAAAAAGTACGAAAAAAACCTTTGTAATTCTCTATGAAGTACTGATGTGATATCGACCAGAACGATAAATAAGGCACGCCGGCGCAAACGGCAAGCAAAACGGAGGCCAGAATGGCCTTGTACCAGGAATCAAAAATCACACGGTTAAGTACTCTATGGGTACGAAAAAAAGTACGAAAAAAAACGTTTGTAATTCTCTTTGAAGTACTGATGTGATATCGACCAGAACGATAAATAAGGCACGCCGGCGCAAACGGCAAGCAAAACGTAGGACATAATGGCATTGTACAAGAAATCAAAAATCACACAGTTAAGTACTCTATGGGTACGAAAAACAGTACGAAAAAAACTTTTGTAATTCTTTTTGAAGTACTGATGTGATATCGACCAGAACGATAAATAAGGCACGCCGGCGCAAACGGCAAGCAAAACGGAGGCCAGAATGGCCTTGTACAAGAAATCAAAAATCACACAGTTAAGTACTCTATGGGTACGAAAAAAAGTACGAAAAAAACATTTGTAATTCTCTTTGAAGTACTGATGTGATATCGACCAGAATGATAAATGAGGCACGCCGGCGCATACGGCAAGCAAAATGGAGGCCAGAATGGCCTTGTACAAGAAATCAAAAATCACACAGTTAAGTACTCTATGGGTACGAAAAAAAGTACGAAAAAAAACATTTGTAATTCTCTTTGAAGTATGCGATGTGATATCGACCGAACGATAAATTGGGCACGCCGGCGCAAACGGAAAGCAAAACGGAGGCCAGAATGGCCTTGTACAAGGAATCAAAAATCACACAGTTAAGTACTCTATGGGTACGAAAAAAAAACGTTTGTAATTCTCTTTGAAGTACCGATGTGATATCGACCGAACGATAAATAAGGCATGCCGGCACAAACGGCAAGCAAAACGGAGGCGAATGGCCTTGTACAAGAAATCAAAAATCACACAGTTAAGTACTCTATGGGTACGAAAAAAAGTATGAAAAAAAACTTTTGTAATTCTTTTTGAAGTACTGATGTGATATCGACCAGAACGATAAATAAGGCACGCCGGCACAAACGGCAAGCTAAACGGAGGCCAGAATGGCGTTGTACAAGGAATCAAAAATCACACAGTTAAGTACTCTATGGGTACGAAAAAAAGTACGAAAAAAAATGTTTGTAATTCTCTTTGAAGTACCGATGTGATATCGACCGAACGATAAATAAGGCACGCCGCGCAAACGGCAAGCAAAACGGAGGCCAGGAAAGGCTTGTACAAGGAATCAAAAATCACACAAGTTAAGTACTTTATGGGTACGAAAAAAAGTACGAAAAAAAACGTTTGTAATTCTCTTTGAAGTACTGATGTGGTATCGACCAGAACGATAAATAAGGTACGCCGGCGCAAACGGCAAGCAAAACGGAGGTCAGAATGTCCTTGTACAAGGAATCAAAAATCACACCGTTAAATACTCTATGGGTACGAAAAAAAACATTTGTAATTCTCTTTGAAGTACTGATGTGTTATCGACCAGAACGATAAATAAGGCACGCCGGCGCAAACGGCAAGCAAAACGGAGGCCAGAATGGCCTTGTACAAGAAATCAAAAATCACACAGTTAAGTACTCTATGGGTACGAAAAAAAACTTTTGTAATTCTTTTTGAAGTAATGATGTGATATCAACCTGAACGATAAATAAGGCACGCCGGCGCAAACGGCAAGCATAACGGAGGCCAGAATGGCCTTGTACAAGGAATCAAAAATCACACAGTTAAGTACTCTATGGGTACGAAAAAAAATATTTGTAATTCTCTTTGAAGTACTGATGTGATATCGACCAGAACGATAAATAAGGCACGCCGGCGCAAACGGCAAGCAAAACGGAGGCCGAAAGGCCTTGTACAAGGAATCAAAAATCACGAGTTAAGTACTTTATGGGTACGAAAAAAAGTATGAAAAAAAACGTTTGTAATTCTCTTTGAAATGCGATGTGGTATCGACCAGAACGATAAATAAAGTATGCCGGCGCAAACGGCAAGCAAAACGGAGGCCAGAATGGCCTTGTACAAGAAATCAAAAATCACACAGTTAAGTACTCTATGGGTACGAAAAAAGTACGGAAAAAAACCTTTGTAATTCTCTTTGAAGTACTGATGTGATATCGACCAGAACGATAAATAAGGCACGCCGGCGCAAACGGCAAGCAAAATGGAGGCCAGAATGACCTTGTACAAGGAATCAAAAATCACACGAGTTAAGTACTCTATGGGTACGAAAAAAAGTACGAAAAAAACATTTGTAATTCTCTATGAATACCGATGTGATATCGACCGAACGATAAATAAGGCACGCCGGCGCAAACGGCAAGCAAAACGGAGGCCGAATGGCCTTGTACCGAGGAATCAAAAATCACACGGTTAAGTACTCTATGGGTACGAAAAAAAGTACGAAAAAAAACGTTTGTAATTCTCTTTGAAGTGCGATGTGATATCGACCGAACGATAAATAAGGCACGCCGGCGCAAACGGCAACCAAAACGTAGGACAGAATGGCATTGTACAAGAAATCAAAAATCACACAGTTAAGTACTCTATGGGTACGAAAAACAGTACGAAAAAAACATTTGTAATTATTTTTGAAGTACTGATGTGATATCGACCAGAACGATAAATAAGGCACGCCGGCGCAAACGGCAAGCTAAACGGAGGCCGAATGGCCTTGTACAAGGAATCAAAAATCACACGAGTTAAGTACTCTATGGGTACGAAAAAAGTACGAAAAAAAACGTTTGTAATTCTCTTTGAAATGCGATGTGATATCGACCGAACGATAAATAAGGCACGCCGGCGCAAACGGCAAGCAAAACGGAGGCCGAATGGCCTTGTACAAGAAACCAAAAATCACACGAGTTAAGTACTCTATGGGTACGAAAAAAAGTACGAAAAAAACATTTGTAATTCTCTTTGAAGTGCGATGTGATATCGACCGAATGATAAATAAGGCACGCCGGCGCAAACGGCAAGCAAAACGGAGGCCGAATGGCCTTGTACAAGAAATCAAAAATCACACGAGTTAAGTACTCTATGGGTACGAAAAAAAGTACGAAAAAAACATTTGTAATTCTCTTTGAAGTGCGATGTGATATCGACCGAATGATAAATAAGGCACGCCGGCGCAAACGGCAAGCAAAACGGAGGCCGAGAATGGCCTTGTACAAGAAATCAAAAATCACACGGTTAAGTACTCTATGGGTACGAAAAAAAGTATGAAAAAAAACGTTTGTAATTCTCTTTGAAGTGCGATGTGATATCGACCGAATGATAAATAGGGCACGCCGGCGCAAACGGCAAGCAAAACGGAGGCCGAATGGCCTTGTACAAGGAATCAAAAATCACACGGTTAAGTACTCTATGGGTACGAAAAAAAACGTTTGTAATTCTCTTTGAAATGCGATGTGATATCGACCAGAACGATAAATAAGGCATGCCGGCACAAACGGCAAGCAAAACGGAGGCCAGAATGGCCTTGTACAAGAAATCAAAAATCACACAGTTAAGTACTCTTTGGGTACGAAAAAAAGTACGAAAAAAAACGTTTGTAATTCTCTTTGAAGTGCGATGTGATATCGACCGAACGATAAATAAGGCACGCCGGCGCAAACGGCAAGCAAAACGGAGGCCAGAATGGCCTTGTACAAGGAATCAAAAATCACAAAGTTAAGTACTCTATGGGTACGAAAAAAATTACGAAAAAAACGTTAGTAATTCTCTTTGAAGTGCGATGTGATATCGACCGAACGATAAATAAGGCACGCCGGCGCAAACGGCTAGCAAAACGGAGGCCGAATGGCCTTGTACAAGAAATCAAAAATCACACAGTTAAGTACTCTATGGGTACGAAAAAAAGTACGAAAAAAACGTTTGTAATTCTCTTTGAAATGCGATGTGATATCGACCGAACGATAAATAAGGCACGCCGGCGCAAACGGCAAGCAAAACGGAGGCCGAATGGCCTTGTACAAGAAATCAAAAATCACACGTTAAGTACTCTATGGGTACGAAAAAAAGTACGAAAAAAAACGTTTGTAATTCTCTTTGAAGTACTGATGTGATATTGACCAGAACGATAAATTAGGCACGCCGGCGCAAACGGCAAGCAAAACGGAGGCCAGAATGGCCTTGTACAAGAAATCAAAAATCACACAGTTAAGTACTTTATGGGTACGAAAAAAAGTATGAAAAAAACGTTTGTAATTCTCTTTGAAGTACTGATGTGGTATCGACCAGAACGATAAATAAAGTATGCCGGCGCAAACGGCAAGCAAAACGGAGGCCAGAATGGCCTTGTACAAGAAATCAAAAATCACACAGTTAAGTACTCTATGGGTACGAAAAAAGTACGGAAAAAAACCTTTGTAATTCTCTTTGAAGTGCGATGTGATATCGACCGAACGATAAATAAGGCACGCCGGCGCAAACGGCAAGCAAAATGGAGGCGAATGACCTTGTACAAGGAATCAAAAATCACACGATTAAGTACTCTATGGGTACGAAAAAAAGAACGAAAAAAACCTTTGTAATTCTCTATGAAAGCGATGTGATATCGACCGAACGATAAATAAGGCACGCCGGCGCAAACGGCAAGCAAA
Source organism: Gentiana straminea (assembly GCA_036785695.1). Classification (NCBI taxonomy): domain Eukaryota; kingdom Viridiplantae; phylum Streptophyta; class Magnoliopsida; order Gentianales; family Gentianaceae; genus Gentiana; species Gentiana straminea. Next base: position 115,630 of record JAVUPR010000142.1, read on the forward strand.
ACGGAGGCCGAATAGCCTTGTACCAGGAATCAAAAATCACACGAGTTAAGTACTCTATGGGTACGAAAAAAAGTACGAAAAAAAACGTTTGTAATTCTCTTTGAAGTACTGATGTGATATCGACCAGAACGATAAATAAGGCACGCCGGCGCAAACGGCAACCAAAACGTAGGACAGAATGGCATTGTACAAGAAATCAAAAATCACACAGTTAAGTACTCTATGGGTACGAAAAACAGTACGAAAAAAACATTTGTAATTATTTTTGAAGTACGATGTGATATCGACCGAACGATAAATAAGGCACGCCGGCGCAAACGGCAAGCTAAACGGAGGCCGAATGGCCTTGTACAAGGAATCAAAAATCACACGAGTTAAGTACTCTATGGGTACGAAAAAAGTACGAAAAAAAACGTTTGTAATTCTCTTTGAAGTGCGATGTGATATCGACCGAACGATAAATAAGGCACGCCGGCGCAAACGGCAAGCAAAACGGAGGCCGAATGGCCTTGTACAAGAAATCAAAAATCACACGTTAAGTACTCTATGGGTGCGAAAAAAAGTACGAAAAAAACATTTGTAATTCTCTTTGAAGTACTGATGTGATATAGACCAGAATGATAAATAAGGCACGCCGGCGCAAACGGCAAGCAAAACGGAGGCCAGAATGGCCTTGTACAAGAAATCAAAAATCACACAGTTAAGTACTCTATGGGTACGAAAAAAAGTACGAAAAAAAATTTGTAATTCTCTTTGAAGTGCGATGTGATATCGACCAGAATGATAAATAAGGCACGCCGGCGCAAACGGCAAGCAAAACGGAGGCCAGAATGGCCTTGTACAAGAAATCAAAAATCACACAGTTAAGTACTCTATGGGTACGAAAAAAAGTACGAAAAAAAACGTTTGTAATTCTCTTTGAAGTACCGATGTGATATCGACCAGAATGATAAATAGGGCACGCCGGCGCAAACGGCAAGCAAAACGGAGGCCAGAATGGCCTTGTACAAGGAATCAAAAATCACACGGTTAAGTACTCTATGGGTACGAAAAAAAACGTTTGTAATTCTCTTTGAAGTGCGATGTGATATCGACCAGAACGATAAATAAGGCATGCCGGCACAAACGGCAAGCAAAACGGAGGCCAGAATGGCCTTGTACAAGAAATCAAAAATCACACAGTTAAGTACTCTTTGGGTACGAAAAAAGTACGAAAAAAAACGTTTGTAATTCTCTTTGAAGTGCGATGTGATATCGACCAGAACGATAAATAAGGCACGCCGGCGCAAACGGCAAGCAAAACGGAGGCCAGAATGGCCTTGTACAAGGAATCAAAAATCACAAAGTTAAGTACTCTATGGGTACGAAAAAAACGTTAGTAATTCTCTTTGAAGTACTGATGTGATATCGACCAGAACGATAAATAAGGCACGCCGGCGCAAACGGCTAGCAAAACGGAGGCCGAATGGCCTTGTACAAGAAATCAAAAATCACACGAGTTAAGTACTCTATGGGTACGAAAAAAAGTACGAAAAAAACGTTTGTAATTCTCTTTGAAGTACCGATGTGATATCGACCGAACGATAAATAAGGCACGCCGGCGCAAACGGCAAGCAAAACGGAGGCCGAATGGCCTTGTACAAGAAATCAAAAATCACACGGTTAAGTACTCTATGGGTACGAAAAAAAGTACGAAAAAAAACGTTTGTAATTCTCTTTGAAGTGCGATGTGATATTGACCGAACGATAAATTAGGCACGCCGGCGCAAACGGCAAGCAAAACGGAGGCCAGAATGGCCTTGTACAAGAAATCAAAAATCACACAGTTAAGTACTCTATGGGTACGAAAAAAATTACGAAAAAAACGTTAGTAATTCTCTTTGAAGTACTGATGTGATATCGACCAGAACGATAAATAAGGCACGCCGGCGCAAACGGCAAGCAAAACGGAGGCCAGAATGGCCTTGTACAAGGAATCAAAAATCACAAAGTTAAGTACTATATGGGTACGAAAAAAATTACGAAAAAAACGTTAGTAATTCTCTTTGAAGTACTGATGTGATATCGACCAGAACGATAAATAAGGCACGCCGGCGCAAACGGCTAGCAAAACGGAGGCCAGAATGGCCTTGTACAAGAAATCAAAAATCACACGATTAAGTACTCTATGGGTACGAAAAAAAGTACGGAAAAAAACCTTTGTAATTCTCTTTGAAGTGCGATGTGATATCGACCGAACGATAAATAAGGCACGCCGGCGCAAACGGCAAGCAAAATGGAGGCCGAATGACCTTGTACAAGGAATCAAAAATCACACAAGTTAAGTACTCTATGGGTACGAAAAAAAGTACGAAAAAAACCTTTGTAATTCTCTTTGAAATGCGATGTGATATCGACCGAACGATAAATAAGGCACGCCGGCGCAAACGGCAAGCAAAACGGAGGCCGAATGGCCTTGTACAAGAAATCAAAAATCACACGTTAAGTACTCTATGGGTACGAAAAAAAGTACGAAAAAAAAATTTGTAATTCTCTTTGAAGTACTGATGTGATATCGACCAGAATGATAAATAAGGCACGCCGGCGCAAACGGCAAGCAAAACGGAGGCCAGAATGGCCTTGTACAAGAAATCAAAAATCACACGATTAAGTACTCTATGGGTACGAAAAAAAGTACGAAAAAAACATTTGTAATTCTCTTTGAAGTACCGATGTGATATCGACCGAATGATAAATAAGGCACGCCGGCGCAAACGGCAAGCAAAACGGAGGAGAATGGCCTTGTACAAGAAATCAAAAATCACACGGTTAAGTACTCTATGGGTACGAAAAAAAGTACGAAAAAAAACGTTTGTAATTCTCTTTGAAGTGCGATGTGATATCGACCGAGAATGATAAATAAGGCACGCCGGCGCAAACGGCAAGCAAAACGGAGGCCGAATGGCCTTGTACAAGGAATCAAAAATCACACGATTAAGTACTCTATGGGTACGAAAAATGGGTACGAAAAAAAACGTTTGTAATTCTCTTTGAAGTGCGATGTGATATCGACCGAACGATAAATAAGGCATGCCGGCACAAACGGCAAGCAAAACGGAGGCCGAATGGCCTTGTACAAGAAATCAAAAATCACACGGTTAAGTACTCTTTGGGTACGAAAAAAGTACGAAAAAAAACGTTTGTAATTCTCTTTGAAATGCGATGTGATATCGACCGAACGATAAATAAGGCACGCCGGCGCAAACGGCAAGCAAAACGGAGGCCGAATGGCCTTGTACAAGGAATCAAAAATCACAAAGTTAAGTACTCTATGGGTACGAAAAAAATTACGAAAAAAAACGTTAGTAATTCTCTTTGAAGTGCGATGTGATATCGACCGAACGATAAATAAGGCACGCCGGCGCAAACGGCTAGCAAAACGGAGGCCGAATGGCCTTGTACAAGAAATCAAAAATCACACGTTAAGTACTCTATGGGTACGAAAAAAAGTACGAAAAAAACGTTTGTAATTCTCTTTGAAGTGCGATGTGATATCGACCGAACGATAAATAAGGCACGCCGGCGCAAACGGCAAGCAAAACGGAGGCCGAGAATGGCCTTGTACAAGAAATCAAAAATCACACGAGTTAAGTACTCTATGGGTACGAAAAAAAGTACGAAAAAAAAACGTTTGTAATTCTCTTTGAAGTACCGATGTGATATCGACCGAACGATAAATTAGGCACGCCGGCGCAAACGGCAAGCAAAACGGAGGCCGAATGGCCTTGTACAAGAAATCAAAAATCACACGAGTTAAGTACTCTATGGGTACGAAAAAAAGTACGAAAAAAACATTTATAATTCTCTTTGAAGTATGCGATGTGATATCGACCGAATGATAAATAAGGCCCGCCGGCGCAAACGGCAAGCAAAACGGAGGCCGAATGGCCTTGTACAAGAAATCAAAAATCACACGGTTAAGTACTCTATGGGTACGAAAAAAAGTACGAAAAAAACGTTTGTAATTCTCTTTGAAGTGCGATGTGATATCGACCGAACGATAAATAGGGCACGCCGGCGCAAACGGCAAGCAAAACGGAGGCCGAATGGCCTTGTACAAGGAATCAAAAATCACACGTTAAGTACTCTATGGGTACGAAAAAAAGTAAAAAAAAACGTTTGTAATTCTCTTTGAAGTACCGATGTGATATCGACCAGAACGATAAATAAGGCATGCCGGCACAAACGGCAAGCAAAACGGAGGCCAGAATGGCCTTGTACAAGAAATCAAAAATCACACAGTTAAGTATTTTTTGGGTACGAAAAAAAGTACGAAAAAAAATGTTTGTAATTCTCTTTGAAGTACTGATGTGATATCGACCGAACGATAAATAAGGCACGCCGGCGCAAACGGCAAGCAAAACGGAGGCCAGAATGGCCTTGTACAAGGAATCAAAAATCACAAAGTTAAGTACTCTATGGGTACGAAAAAAACGTTTGTAATTATCTTTGAAGTACTGATGTGATATCGACCAGAACGATAAATAAGGCACGCCGGTGCAAACGGCAAGCAAAACGAGGCCAGAAAGGCCTTGTACAAGAAATCAAAAATCACACAGTTAAGTACTCTATGGGTACGAAAAAAAGTACGAAAAAAACGTTTGTAATTCTCTTTGAATGCGATGTGATATCGACCGAACGATAAATAAGGCACGCCGGCGCAAATGGCAAGCAAAACGGAGGCCGAGAATGGCCTTGTACAAGAAATCAAAAATCACACGGTTAAGTACTCTATGGGTACGAAAAAAAGTACGAAAAAAAACGTTCATAATTCTCTTTGAAGTGCGATGTGATATCGACCGAACGATAAATAAGGCACGCCGGCGCGAACGGCAAGCAAAACGGAGGCCAGAATGGCCTTGTACAAGAAATCAAAAATCACACAGTTAAGTACTCTATGGGTACGAAAAAAAGTACGAAAAAAAACTTTTGTAATTCTTTTTGAAGTGCGATGTGATATCGACCGAACGATAAATAAGGCACGCCGGCGCAAACGGCAAGCTAAACGGAGGCCAGAATGGCGTTGTACAAGGAATCAAAAATCACACAGTTAAGTACTCTATGGGTACGAAAAAAAGTACGAAAAAAAATGTTTGTAATTCTCATTGAAGTGCGATGTGATATCGACCAGAACGATAAATAAGGCACGCCGGCGCAAACGGCAAGCAAAACGGAGGCCAGAAAGGCCTTGTACAAGGAATCAAAAATCACACAGTTAAGTACTTTATGGGAACGAAAAAAAGTACGAAAAAAAACGTTTGTAATTCTCTTTGAACTACTGATGTGGTATCGACCAGAACGATAAATAAGGTACGCCGGCGCAAACGGCAAGCAAAACGGAAGTCAGAATGGCCTTGTACAAGGAATCAAAAATCACACCGTTAAATACTCTATGGGTATGAAAAAAGTACGAAAAAAAACGTTTGTAATTCACTTTGAAGTACTGATGTGATATCGACCAGAACGATAAATAAGGCATGCCGGCACAAACGGCAAGCAAAACGGAGACCAGAATGGCCTTGTACAAGAAATCAAAAATCACACAGTTAAGTACTCTTTGGGTACGAAAAAAAGTACGAAAAAAACGTTTGTAATTCTCTTTGAAGTACTGATGTGATATCGACCGAACGATAAATAAGGCACGCCGGCGCAAACGGCAAGCAAAACGGAGGCCAGAATGGCCTTGTACAAGGAATCAAAAATCACAAAGTTAAGTACTCTATGGGTACGAAAAAAATTACAAAAAAAACGTTAGTAATTCTCTTTGAAGTACTGATGTGATATCGACCGAACGATAAATAAGGCACGCCGGCGCAAACGGCAAGCAAAACGGAGGCCGAGAATGGCCTTGTACAAGAAATCAAAAATCACACAGTTAAGTACTCTATGGGTACGAAAAAAAGTACGAAAAAAACGTTTGTAATTCTCTTTGAAGTACTGATGTGATATCGACCAGAACGATAAATAAGGCACGCCGGCGCAAACGGCAAGCAAAAACGGAGGCCAGAATGGCCTTGTACAAGAAATCAAAAATCACACAGTTAAGTACTCTATGGGTACGAAAAAAAGAACGAAAAAAAATGTTTGTAATTCTCTTTGAAGTACTTATGTGATATCGACCAGAACGATAAATAAGGCACGCCGGCGCAAACGGCAAGCAAAACGGAGGCCAGAATGGCCTTGTACAAGAAATCAAAAATCACACGTTAAGTACTCTATGGGTACGAAAAAAAGTACGAAAAAAACATTTGTAATTCTCTTTGAAGTACTGATGTGATATCGACCAGAATGATAAATGAGGCACGCCGGCGCATACGGCAAGCAAAATGGAGGCCAGAATGGCCTTGTACAAGGAATCAAAAATCACACAGTTAAGTACTCTATGGGTACGAAAAAAAGTACGAAAAAAAACTTTTGTAATTCTTTTTGATGTACTGATGTGATATCGACCAGAACGATAAATAAGGCACGCCGGCGCAAACGGCAAGCTAAACGGAGGCCAGAATGGCGTTGAACAAGGAATCAAAAATCACACAGTTAAGTACTCTATGGGTACGAAAAAAGTACGAAAAAAAATGTTTGTAATTCTCTTTGAAGTACCGATGTGATATCGACCGAACGATAAATAAGGCACGCCACGCGCAAACGGCAAGCAAAACGGAGGCCGAAAGGCCTTGTACAAAGAATCAAAAATCACACAGTTAAGTACTTTATGGGTACGAAAAAAAGTACGAAAAAAAACGTTTGTAATTCTCTTTGAAGTTCTGATGTGGTATCGACCAGAACGATAAATAAGGTACGCCGGCGCAAACGGCAAGCAAAACGGAGGTCAGAATGGCCTTGTACAAGGAATCAAAAATCACACCGTTAAATACTCTATGGGTACGAAAAAAGTACGAAAAAAAACGTTTGTAATTCTCTTTGAAGTACTGATGTGTTATCGACCAGAACGATAAATAAGGCACGCCGGCGCAAACGGCAAGCAAAACGGAGGCCAGAATGGCCTTGTACAAGAAATCAAAAATCACACAGTTAAGTACTCTATGGGTACGAAAAAAAAATTTTGTAATTCTTTTGTAAGTACTGATGTGATATCAACCAGAACGATAAATAAGGCACGCCGGCGCAAACGGCAAGCAAAACGGAGGCCAGAATGGCCTTGTACAAGGAATCCAAAATCACACAGTTAAGTACTCTATGGGTACGAAAAAAGTACGAAAAAAAACGTTTGTAATCCTCTTCTAAGTACTGATGTGATATCGACCAGAACGATAAATAAGGCACGCCGGCGCAAACGGCAAGCAAAACGGAGGCCAGAATGGCCTTGTACAAGGAATCAAAAACCACACAGTTAAGTACTCTATGGGTACGAAAAAATGTACGAAAAAAAAACATTTGTAATTCTCTTTGAAGTGCGATGTGATATCGACCGAATGATAAATAAGGCACGCCGGCGCAAACGGCAAGCAAAACGGAGGCCAGAATGGCCTTGTACAAGGAATCAAAAATCACACAGTTAAGTACTCTATGGGTACGAAAAAAGTACGAAAAAAAGCGTTTGTAATTCTCTTTGAAGTGCGATGTGATATCGACCGAACGATAAATAAGGCGCGCCGGCGCAAACGGCAAGCAAAACGGAGGCCAGAATGGCCTTGTACAAGAAATCAAAAATCACACAGTTACTATGGGTACGAAAAAAAGTTCGAAAAAAAACGTTTGTAATTCTCTTTGAAGTACTGGTGTGATATCGACCAGAACGATAAAAAAGGCACGCCGGAGCAAACGGCAAGCAAAACGGAGGCCGAATGGCCTTGTACAAGGAATCAAAAATCACACAAGTTAAGTACTCTATGGGTACGAAAAAAAGTACGAAAAAAACGTTTGTAATTCTCTTTGAAGTACTGATGTGATATCGACCAGAACGATAAATAAGGCACGCCGGCACAAACGGCAAGCAAAACGGAGGCCAGAATGGCCTTGTACAAGAAATCAAAAATCACACAGTTAAGTACTCTATGGGTACGAAAAAAAGTACTAAAAAATATGTTTGTAATTCTTTTTGAAGTACAGATGTGATATCGACCAGAACGATAAATAAGGCACGCCGGCGCAAACGGCAAGCAAAACGGAGGCCAGAATGGCCTTGTACAAGGAATCAAAAATCACACAGTTAAGTACTCTATGGGTACGAAAAAAAGTACTAAAAAATATGTTTGTAATTCTTTTTGAAGTACAGATGTGATATCGACCAGAACGATAAATAAGGCACGCCGGCGCAAACGGCAAGCAAAACGGAGGCCAGAATGGCCTTGTACAAGGAATCAAAAATCACACCGTTAAGTAGTCTATGGGTACGAAAAAGAGTACGATAAAAAACGTTTGTAATTCTCTTTGAAGTGCTGATGTGATATCGACCAGAATGATAAATAAGGCACGCCGGCGCAAACGGCAAGCAAAACGGAGGCCAGAATGGCCTTGTACAAGGAATCAAAAATCACACAGTTAAGTACCTATGGGTACGAAAAAAAAGTACGAAAAAAAATGTTTGTAATTCTCTTTGAAGTGCGATGTGATATCGACCGAACGATAAATAAGGCACCCCGGCGCAAGCGCAAGCAAAACGGAGGCCGAATGGCCTTGTACAAGAAATCAAAAATCACACGTTAAGTACTCTATGGGTACGAAAAAAAGTACGAAAAAACGTTTGTAATTCTCTTTGAAATGCGATGTGATATCGACCGAACGATAAATAAGGCACGCCGGCGCAAACGGCAAGCAAAACGGAGGCCGAATGGCCTTGTACAAGAAATCAAAAATCACACGATTAAGTACTCTATGGTTACGAAAAAAAGTACGAAAAAAAACGTTTGTAATTCTCTTTGAAATGCGGTGTGATATCGACCAGAACGATAAATAAGGCACGCCGGTACAAACGGCAAGCAAAACGGAGGCCAGAATGGCCTTGTACAAGGAATCAAAAATCACACAGTTAAGTACTCTTTGGGTACGAAAAAAGTACGAAAAAAGCGTTTGTAATTCTCTTTGAAGTACTGATGTGATATCGACCAGAACGATAAATAAGGCACGCCGGCGCAAACGGCAAGCAAAACGGAGGCGAGAATGGCCTTGTACAAGGAATCAAAAATCACACGGTTAAGTACTCTATGGGTACGAAAAAAGTACGAAAAAAAACGTTTGTAATTCTCTTTGAAATGCGATGTGATATCGACCGAACGATAAATAAGGCACGCCGGCGCAAACGGCAAGCAAAACGGAGGCCAGAATGGCCTTGTACAAGGAATCCAAAATCACACAGTTAAGTACTCTATGGGTACGAAAAAAAGTACGAAAAAAAACGTTTGTAATCCTCTTCTAAGTACTGATGTGATTTCGACCAGAACGATAAATAAGGCACGCCGGCGCAAACGGCAAGCAAAACGGAGGCCAGAATGGCCTTGTACAAGGAATCAAAAACCACACAGTTAAGTACTCTATGGGTACGAAAAAATGTACGAAAAAAAACATTTGTAATTCTCTTTGAAGCGATGTGATATCGACCGAGAATGATAAATAAGGCACGCCGGCGCAAACGGCAGCAAAAACGGAGGCCGAATGGCCTTGTACAAGGAATCAAAAATCACACGGTTAAGTACTCTATGGGTACGAAAAAAGTACGAAAAAAAACGTTTGTAATTCTCTTTGAAGTGCGATGTGATATCGACCGAACGATAAATAAGGCACGCCGGCGCAAACGGCAAGCAAAACGGAGGCCAGAATGGCCTTGTACAAGAAATCAAAAATCACACAATTACTATGGGTACGAAAAAAAGTTTAAAAAAAACGTTTGTAATTCTCTTTGAAGTATCGATGTGATATCGACCGAACGATAAAAAAGGCACGCCGGAGCATACGGCAAGCAAAACGGAGGCCGAATGGCCTTGTACAAGGAATCAAAAATCACACGGTTAAGTACTCTATGGGTACGAAAAAAAGTACGAAAAAAACGTTTGTAATTCTCTTTGAAGTGCGATGTGATATCGACCAGAACGATAAATAAGGCACGCCGGCACAAACGGCAAGCAAAACGGAAGCCAGAATGGCCTTGTACAAGAAATCAAAAATCACACAGTTAAGTACTCTATGGGTACGAAAAAAAGTACTAAAAAATATGTTTGTAATTCTTTTTGAAGTACAGATGTGATATCGACCAGAACGATAAATAAGGCACGCCGGCGCAAACGGCAAGGAAAACGGAGGCCAGAATGGCCTTGTACAAGGAATCAAAAATCACACCGTTAAGTAGTCTATGGGTACGAAAAAGAGTACGATAAAAAACGTTTGTAATTCTCTTTGAAGTACTGATGTGATATCGACCAGAATGATAAATAAGGCACGCCGGCGCAAACGGCAAGCAAAACGGAGGCCAGAATGGCCTTGTACAAGGAATCAAAAATCACACAGTTAAGTACCTATGGGTACGAAAAAAAGTACGAAAAAAAATGTTTGTAATTCTCTTTGAAGTGCGATGTGATATCGACCGAACGATAAATAAGGCACCCCGGCGCAAGCGCAAGCAAAACGGAGGCCGAATGGCCTTGTACAAGAAATCAAAAATCACACGAGTTAAGTACTCTATGGGTACGAAAAAAAGTACGAAAAAACGTTTGTAATTCTCTTTGAAATACGATGTGATATCGACCGAACGATAAATAAGGCACGCCGGCGCAAACGGCAAGCAAAACGGAGGCCGAATGGCCTTGTACAAGAAATCAAAAATCACACAGTTAAGTACTCTATGGTTACGAAAAAAAGTACGAAAAAAAACGTTTATAATTCTCTTTGAAGTACTGGTGTGATATCGACCAGAACGATAAATAAGGCACGCCGGTACAAACGGCAAGCAAAACGGAGGCCAGAATGGCCTTGTACAAGGAATCAAAAATCACACAGTTAAGTACTCTTTGGGTACGAAAAAAGTACGAAAAAAAGCGTTTGTAATTCTCTTTGAAGTACTGATGTGATATCGACCAGAACGATAAATAAGGCACGCCGGCGCAAACGGCAAGCAAAACGGTGGCCAGAATGGCCTTGTACATATAGGGGTAATGCAACGGTCAACTAGCTCTTGTAGCCGTTACATTTGTCGTTTAGCCAACGTTCATCTGTGCGACCTTTTGTCGTTTTGTCAGTTCAAATTTAAACAAGGCCTTAACTCAGTTTTCTACTATTCTTCAAAACTGAGTACCTTGTATCCTTGACATCCGACTCTTAATGATTAAGTCGGAGTACACCATTCAGCTTCCTTCTTCTCCTGATAACTGATAATCTTTGTCCTTAAGATTATTCAACTTTACGTGATCTATAGTTCAGTTTCAGGTCACCACAAACTTGCCTGAATCCTGACTTATAGTCACGACTTAATCAGCTTCTAACTGAGTTGGCCACCTCAGTTCTTCAGACTTCGACAACTGAGTCTGTATCCTTCAATCCTTCAAGTTTTCTAGATAAGCCAACTGAGTCTGTATCCCTCGGCGAACTTATCTTCTTCACTTTCTCATAACTGAGTCTGAGCCCTCAGTTCTTCATATGTATACTCAGTTTTCTTGTTGACTCAGCTGTTTGTCTAGTTCCTATTCTATTACAATGCTTGTCTGAAACAACCTATACAACGTTTAGACTCTAGATAGAACTTATACATTTTCTCTAGACCATTTCTTGCTTCTTCTTTCATTTTGCACTATAACAGTTAGTTATGACTTCATCATCATAGGTTGTAAATGATTTATCTAATTACGTGACGAATCATCATCAAAATAATATTTCCAACACTGGCCTTTCCATAGGCAGCCTGTCCAACCATGCAAACTACAATCCGGGCATGAGGACTATCTATGACGATCGTCTGGTGGACTTTAAGGCATGAGTGGACATTGTGTCCAAATATGGCCATTCTTCAACTTCCCATTGAGCACCTGCTCCTGCTCATGCCTCGGCTGCTCCTCCTACTTCCGAGCAACAACTGAGTTCTGCTCCTTATACTTAGTTTCAATTTTTGTATTTTTGAACATTTTGGCGCAAATGGTACTTTGCATATTATTGATGCAATTTTGTTAAGTTTCTTTTGCTTTACCTTAACTTTGCTCCCATATTCACTTAGAGGAATTAGTACTTAGAGAAATCGGTGGTGTGATGGGGTATCCTTCCCCCAGCATGTCTTGCATTAACTTATAGTTTTTGGATGGAATTCTTGCGTGTTTATTGGTGTGTTGAGCTTGATTTGCTCAGATCAATTTAGTGCATACTTTGTGTTGAGTCTGATTTGCGGTCCTTGGCTAGTCTGTTTGACAGACAACGAGGTTTGCTGAGTTTTTCTTACAAAGCAGCTAATCTGTGTCGCGCTTTTTGAGAATATAAATTGTGTTGGACATGCATTTGTCTAGTAGTCTTAGCAGATTTAGACTGAGTCTGGCCTGTAGATCCTAGTTAGTTTGTGCTGCAGACCTGGTATGTTTGGTTGAGTCCGACCTGGAGAACTCAGGTTGTCAGTCCTGGAGACCTTAATGTTTTTAGACTGAGTCCGACCTGCGGAGCATAGTTAGTCCGTCTTGTAGGCTTAGAAAGTTTGTCATTTGCAAACTTGTTGAGTTTGACCTGCAGAGCTCAAGGTTGTGTCTGAACTGCAGATCTCCACATATAAACTTTGGCTGAGTTCGTCCTGCGAAACTCAGCTCTTTATTCTTGCGGACTTTGGACATTTTACTGTGTCCGACCTGTGAAATTCAGGGATGACTCCGACCTGCGGAGCTCAACACTTGAGCAATTGCTGAGTTTGCCCTACAAAGCTCATCTCGTCTATATATATCCTGTAGATTTTTGTATCTTTCATAGACTTGTATGCATATATAATTGTCCTACAAACTTAATTAAAACCATTAACATTGTACAAATATGAAAAACCAACATATAATTGTAACATAATAAGAGGCACCAGTCATGTGCCAAAAGAATTGTATTAAAAGTGCAGAACGACAGTAGGGAATAAAAATTAAATCAAACCATGAGTGCCCGGAACTTGTCCTGGGCCAAACGCCCTAACTTTATTCGAGACCGTCGTCTTTCTTGATCTCTTAGTTCAGCTCCACGCCCTTCCTTTTAGTTGTAGCCGCATAGCAACTCGTAGCTGCCTCCACATATCCTTTGATCTTCACCAAGCCCTCTGTGGTGGGGAAATTTAAACTAATATGTGTTGGTGAGATCACCACTCGGAGCTCGATGAATAATTGACATTCAATAATGATGTTATATGCAGAGGGAGCTTTAACAGTGATGTAGTTCACCATGAGTGTTTTGCTCCTGGGTTATAGGACAAATGTTGTTGCGAGTATGATCATCCCCATAGGATGAATTGGAGGTCCAGCGAATTGAAAAAGTGGTGTGAAAATAGGTATTAGATCGGCATCCTTCTGGTTCATGGATTGGATGACTGAATAGCAAAGGATTCTAACAGCCCTTCCAGTATTGCAACAAATCCTCTTTACCAAATTTTGTGCACTACCGCTTGAATGACTTGGCCTTCATTGTTCATTATCGAAGGAAGTAGGTCTCTTGGACCGTAGGTCACTTCACCCGTTGCCCTTTGGCTTCTCCCTACAGGTCGACCGACCTGCCAACTTACTTGACTAAGTTCGCTGCTGGGGCCGCCCACAATTGTGTTAATAGTGTTAATTTCGTGATTTTCAATCTGCCGATCTGAGTCTGGAGATCGGTCTCTTCTTCATTGGGGTTTTGCTTGCCTGCCCCGATCTTGATAATTGTTACGTCGCCTAAAGTCCCTGCGACCTCGCAGCTCTGATCTCTGAGCTCTGAGACCGGTCAACTACCTTATCCAGTTTTCCCTCAATAATTGCAGCATCGATATCTCCTTGTAGGTCCCTGCAGCTTTCTAAATCGTGCTCAACATCTTTATGGTAGGCACAAAACTTATTCCGATCTCTCCTTTCTGGAGGTCCTCTCATGGGTGGTGGAACTCGGACTAAACCTTTTTCTTTCCACTATTGTGAGAACCTGCTTGCGTGGCCTGTTCAGATGGATGAAGTCCCTCTCCTGAAAAGATCTCTTTCCCAGGCGATCTTTGACCGGGGCAGTCATCCGATCCCAAACCGGTTTCCTCTTCTGTCCGATATTTCTACAACTTTTTCTTTCTTTGCCTCTCTTTTTTCCAAATCTCTCTTCAATCGGTTGGCCTCTTCTTCATGGCAATTCTTGTATGCCATCTCCATCCACTCTTCCATAGATCTAGGAAGTTTACTGTTCAGCTTTGCATATAATCTCCCTTCTCGTAGACCTGCTACGTAAGAGCTTATTAGGTTGTGCACATTGTTGAAATAGTGTCCTAAACCCAATCGGGTTAGACCGTATCCAACGTCGGATCATTTCTACTATTTGTTTATGTTTATACATATATAAAATGCCTTTTCTATTGTCATGTATTTGTTCTATTAAAGAACCAACTATGAATTGTTATGTGATAACGTCCTTAGTATTAAACAGTGATAGAGAAACCATGATAAGCGTTTATGGTTGATGAGATCTCTAATCACTTTAATAAGTTTGATACTTAAATGTCTCTAGGCTGATGTACTATTAAACAGGGCATTCATAGTACAAACATGCTTGCACGTATTAGATGTCTTATGTCTTTAAGGGTAGGGATAGATCTCGTCTATCGAAGTGTAGAGACACTTGGATTGTACGTGGACGTGTATTAGAGAATGCGTACGTTAGACTGACCCACTTACACTGTTAAGAGTCACACTATGTTACGGTTGTGTAATTATCCTTAGGACCGGAGACTACATGGCATCACGGTGTGGATTGTCATGCTTTGACACTATTGAGGTTTCCCCTAGCTATGAGGCAATCATGCGGTAGTAATTGGGTGTGATACTGAAGCATGCGAAGTATACATGTTTGGTCTTCCGGGAATCGCGTACCCTATCAATAGGAGTGAATATCCGAAAGGGCCTTCTTATAAGGAATGTCTTACTCTCATGAATCATTGCAAAGTGGAAGTAAATGAGTTACTTCGAGAGAATAGGATATCCAGATTATAACATACGGTCGTTGATGTTTCACACTCGACGAACGACCGTATGGATATATTATTATAGCGATAGGATTCTATTTACACGGTAACTGTTTCATATGAAAGGTAGTAGTCATTGCATTTGACTCATCCAATGATTTGGGGTCACGGTGTGTTGCTAGACGCTATCCCATGATCATTAGGTATAAAGGGAATTTTCGTAATTTTCTGTTTGTGCCTACGGCCAACATATTCGGAAGCCAATCGGGTCACACACATAAGAACTTCTAGTCGGATTAAAATTTAGTTATAGTTGATAACCAAATAAGGAAAGAATTTATCTCATACTATAAAGGTTATAGTGGTAAATGAATATGGTGGTATTTATTTATTATGAATAAATATAATACATGATATTAATTATGTTCATTAATTAAATATACATATAATGCATAGGTATATGTCGAAAATATATATGTATATGATACACATGTATTTTGCAAATTAATTAATCATAGCATTATATTAATTAAAGAATATTCTGGATGCCAAATATTTGGCAGAAGGTGGAGCCAATAATAGGTGTATAAAATACACTTGGATTGTGCAATTTAATTAATAAGATTACCATAATATTAATATTGGATATTAATTGATTTTTGGAAAGTATATTTATGGTAATAAGATAAAGATATATTAAATATAAGATATTTTCAATATATATCTTGGAAATATATTTAATTTATGATATTGAATATTAAATGAGATAAATCAATCAAAGGTACTTTCCTTACTTTATTATGAAAAATGTTTTCTTTCTCCTCAATCTACTAGGAAGCTTCTCCCAATCAGATTGGGATTGTCATAGGGGCGCACCACACTCTATTTAAAGGAGGGATTGGCTAGCTCTTTTGTATATCACCATTCCAAGAGACTAATAGTTTCTTGTGAAAAATGTAGAGTTTCTTAGAGAGAGATTTGTGAGAGAGAAATGGTCGGTCTAACAACAGAGTTTTTCTGGTAGCAATCAATGATGGGATTCCAGCGAGGTGTTCGTGTGGATCACCGGTAGAGGCCGAACGCTTGCGTGGCATCATGCAGAAACTACAACCGTAGACAAAGCGTCGATCTAATTGGATCAACCAAGGTATTATTTTGTTTACTTATTTTATGCTTGTTGCTTGAACGAAGTAGATCTTGGGAAAAAGGAAATCTAATTTTTGAATTCCGCAGCGTTCCCGCGATGATTTCCTAACAATGGTATCAGAGCGAGCTTCGAGCTTAAGCAATAAGCATGTTTATTTTAGTAATTAATTTTATCGTTTAAATCATGTAATTAAAAGATAAAATATTTTTTATTCGCAAAACGATACACGAAGAGAAAAAAAAAGGGTCGGGTGGTGGCCGGCCGACTGGCGGCGGCGGCAGGGCAACCTGCTCCCGGCGTCGGTTGACTTGTCGAAGGTGGTTGATCTCCAAATTTTTGTTTTGTGTATTTTGTGTTTTCAATACGGTTCACAGTTCTGATTAATATCTCTTTGTTTAGTTGATGTCGTGTGGGTAACTAATGGTTCAAATAATTTGGACCATTGGAATGTCACATGGCATTATTTGGTAAATATGATTTGCCTTTAAATAATCTAGGTCATTCCAAATTTTGTTTGGAATAGGTCTAGGCTCTTTTCAAAATATTTGATTTTGGAAAAAGCCTAGGCCTAGGCCCTTTTCAAAAAATTTATTTTGGAAAAAAGGGCCAAGGTTGGTGCCTTTTGGTTTATGAAACCAAAGGCATCCCTTTTGATTAGGAATCAAATGGAAAGAAACAAAAGAGACTTAACTTTATTTTTGATTTATTTTTTGAATAGTTCTAATTAATTATAATTAAAATTAAAATCGTTTAAAATTAATCATTAATTTCATTTTGATTAAAAAATCATTTAATTAATTAAATGTTAATTAGTTAATTGATTGGATAAAATTATTTGATTGATTAAATGTTAATCAATTAATTAAGACGCAAGTAGTTAAATTTTAATTTGTCTTTTTCATAAGTTATTATTGTATGAATTAGATGTGTAGATATAATATGATTATATGAACCCCGATTGATCATGTACTCGACCAATAGGATAGACGTGAATGATTTATTTTTCATTGGTTTAAAAATTGCCCTATGCCGTTATGAAGAATGTGACCTAGTTTATTTTCCGTATTATCCCATTCCTATGAGCTTCCCCGTGTGCGGCGGGTGTATTTATTTTATTTGATAAAATTTATTTGACAAGAATGGAGCGGAAGATTGAGACCAAAGAAAGACGAAAATAAAGATCACATTGGAGAATGAAGCATTGAAGATCCTATTGGCAGTTGCAGCTACCTTTATATTGTGACCCGCGGTTTTGTCAGATTGAATTCGAAACCGCACCTTGGAAAAGTCCATGATCTTACCGGTTACTTTACGTATTTATTTATTTTGTGCATATATTTATTTTATATGATACGATGATGCAGAACTAGGCACGATCTAGATGAATGTGTAGAATGTATTTCTATAGAGATAGATATATTTGATGAGACCGAATTAAAATTAATTAAGTGAATTAATTAACATAAATACTTCCACCTCAAAAGAATCAAGTCGAAATTGCCTCCCCATATTATAATGACGGTGAAGAACCCTTGTTCGGATCCAACTTATCAGCCAAAGGTTGACCTACCTCGGGTATATCATCATTATCGAGATATGATCGTATAAGATCTCACGAATATTGGGGTTATGACTTGACTAAGAATTCTCTCGGCCTCCAGCCAAAGCGGGGTCATTTAAGCAAGGGTTTGACTATTTCATAAGATGAAAAATTGTCAAAAAATTGACTAGTCAAACAACAAGAGTCGTATAAGATACGATTGACAAATAGTTGTCTATCTATTAGACTATTTTCGGCCCACCAGCCAAAGCAGGGGGTCGCAGTAGTTTAATGGGATCTTGTCCATTAAAGAATTTTGGAAAATTCTTGAAAGTCAATAGGGAGTAGTTGACCAGTGGGAGCAAAATCATAAACTAAAATACCATTTTTTATTTTGCATGTATAAAAAACAACACTCTTTTATCTTTACTTTTATTTTGCAGTTTTAGCAAAACTTTTATTTATGTTTTAGTTCTCGATGTATAAACCCAAATTAATGACAGTTACCTTTTGAGAAACGTTCTCAAGTATGGTTAAGTAAATTTTAATCCTTTTTAAATAAGCAATGATGCGATCAACCCCGTTATAGTAGTTCGAGACAAGGAGACTACATATTTGATGCAGTGCTCCATGACTTTAATTATTAATGAAAAGCGGAAGCTCATGATATGATTAAATCACTTGAAATATGTTTCAACGAATTAATCATATATTGGATACGAACCAATATGATCATTCAGTCATACGATGAAAATTAATTCAAACGTTGAATTAGAATGACCACATCAAATTTCGGAAAGGTTGTTTTCAAAATTGTAAGATTTCAGTATCGACTTATTTCTTTAATCATTGCTTGAAGGTTAATTAAATAGTTCATGTTTTGAATGTGATTCAAAAGGCTAAATAAACTATCTAATAAACATTCTATTTTCTTTATGAAAGGAAATTGAAGACATAGATCTTGTGATTTTTCTTAAGTCTTGTGAATACGAAAATAAGAAATATTCTACAAGTGCTTGAAGGATTAAAAAGGAAAGTTAAGGCGTGTGCTTAAATAGAGAAATTATCGAAGTCTCTATTCTAGGCAAGTATGCTGAGATAAATCTATCTAATTTCAAGTCAACTCTTAGATATATGATATCTTACGAGTATCATTAAATTAGAAGGATTAAAAACGGAATACACAAAGATACGGAAAAGTGGAGCAAACGTTTGCGACATTTTCGGTTTTGTATTCTGAGTCTAGTAAATATATAAAGCAACTAAATAAATGTTATCAGGTTCCAGTTCTTATGAAGAACATACTTTCAGTCATCCGTTAGGATTTAATGGAAAAATTCAATTGTAAGGAATAAACATTATTCCGATAAAGTTGAATAGTCATCAAGTCTAACATACTAGACTACAGTCACAATATAGTCGATATAGGTGATGAAACCTCAACCAAATACTAGTATGGCTGTTATCCTTGATAGTAGTGATTGTTCTAGACGGAGTCTCTGTGGAAGAGAATCGTATAATCAAATCTCATTCTGATGATGTCTGAACCGCGTGATTATGAATCTTGTGGGTAATGCATATCTTATCTAAAGATGACTGAAATACCCTTTTATGAAAAAGGTTACAAAATCTAGAAAGTTGTCTAAAACCTAAACATACCGATGTTTATTGGCTTATGACAATAAAAGCCACAAATAATAGTTTATTAATCTCCATGACTATTTTTAGAAATAGTTGAATGCACTTGGTGAAGTACAAAAATTCAGAAAACCCAAAAAGTTCAAGCTAGTACGAACATGAGATTGATGAGCTACTTAGGAATTAATCTCCAATTGGATTGAAGCAATTAATACCTGGTGGGTGTTTCAAGAGTCGTCTGAAATAGAATCAGATTCTCCCTTGAAGGATACCATCTTTGGGATTCGCAATTAGATTGTGTTCCTAAAATGGAAACAACACTTTATAGACACAAGCCATGTGAAGTATCCCTTATCCGTTTCGGGATAGTGCCCTTATACTTAACTGAGTTCCAAAGAATAAAGGTTGAATAAATTCCATATTAGATATGGAAGGGGATAATGTCGAATCTATCTTAACCGATGATTTGAAGTTGTCATTGGCAAAGTCAGAAAGGCTTGAAGCCTAGTACGACATATGCAACTTTGTGGAATATCTTAGCAAGCACGCTAGATAATGTTTACTTGTCCATGGAGCAAAAAGTGTTTGTCTCCAAACATGCTATCTTCTAAAGGAAGTGTTTTTTCGAAGAGAAACAGTGGGAGTGAATTTAGATCTCAAAAGAGTTTTTGAGAACCACAAAAAGATATTCAACCATTGAAACATGAGCAGACGCCGCATAGCGATAAGGTGTAGAACACCGCTCAGTGCACACAAATATTCTATAAGTCTGTGGAAAACCTCAAGCCTGAAAAGGCTGTTGGTGTGTTCATCTTGAAGAATGAATATCTCACGACTTATAAAGGAATGTTTGAAAGGCAATATTGAGAGATTTGGCCAGGAGCCATAATATTTAAATTAGATTCCATCAGTGACAACCAGGTTATGAACCCAGTCTGTCTTACCCAGAGGGAATGTCCCAAAAAGGCTGACATGGATAGTAATATGATTACCATAAGGCTATATTAATGGCTGAAGGATACGGGTGTAAACCTTGTAATTATCTATAAGCTGCCAACTGAGCCCAGTTTTATTCAGACTATTCTTGTTATAACTTTGTATCATGGATATATGATAGTGTTGAAGACGTTGGGAAAACTGCCCAATGTTCATAGATGATAACATGGTATGCGAGCCCACGAGATCCATTTATTGACCCAGACAAGTTTCTCTAGACGATTTCTTTGTTTGATAATCGAAGGGGTTTGATTTAGTCAAAAGAAGGGATATGCCTAATGTGCAATATGGATAGTAGGAGTGTGCTATGATTTTTGAGTAAGGTATTGGATATCTCTCTCAGGAATCATCAGCCCATGTCACAGTCAATTAATGTTTGGTAGATCAAGGTCATTACGAAAGCAATTGGATTAGCAGTTCTTATTTTTTGAAATAAGAATCTATAATGATAGATTTAACTGTTGTTAGTTTAGAGTTTACCTAAATAGATGTGATGCTAAAAGAGTTTAGCATAAATCGCGACAGGAGATACTGCTAGTCGGTGATATGTCTAAATAATATCGCCACCTATGAGTCCCGGAAATAGTCTATTTGGCCGACCGCGTCGGATAAGGTTCGCGGCAATAGCATTCACGACGCCAGTCAAGTTGAGGTTGCCACAGTCGGGTCCCCACCAAGAGCCTTCAACCTACAAGGTCACTAGTAGCTCAGGGGGGCGACCTGCAATCTTGGACAAGAGGTCCATAAGAGACCGTACAAGACTTAAAGGGAAGCAGCAGAAGGTAAGGGTAAGGCAGGACGATGAAGCAGACGACGTTGTACGTGGCAACCTACGCGACCACATAGGACGCCACCGAGATATTCAATCCATATGCCGTCTAGTTATTTAGATTAATTAACTGCAAAGATATCTTACAGTTACCTATCTTACTTAACCTATAAGCTTCCCTCCTTCTATAAAAGGAGGGCTTGTGTAACCACAAAAGAGAATTCGAATAAAACAAAAAGAGAACAATACTCTGTGAAAACATAAAATCTCTCAAACCGTCATACTCGCCACCGCAGCACCACCGGGCAACATTAGCCTTATACACTTCAAACACAGTCAAACAAGCCAGATATCCGTTTAATATACACCGCTGAGGCACTGTGATAATAAACCGCATTATCAGTTGGCTCCGTTACAGGGAAATTATCAGTCACTGCGACATGGAAGTCTTTCAAAATACTAGCATACAGCAGAGTGGAGAAGCATCACCTTCTTCGATACACTGAGACCAGCTGAGTTCACTCACACATCAGTGCTCGTCTCGCCAGAAAGAAGGTAACTTTAGCATAGCTTGCACGAAACTCATGAGTTAGCGTGAGAGAAGGCACCTCTCTCGTAGTGTTCTTCAATCAAGTTTGTGTTTTTAGTAGAGCTATCACAGTTTCAAGGAGCGCTGTGCTCGTGTTTATCTCGCCAATTTACCAGAAAACCCTCAAATCGCCCTCACCGTCATAAAGAATACTATCGGGAAAAGGCCGTACAAATTTTTGGGGTTATTTGCATTTGAATCATCACCTTTTACCCCTAAAATTTGTATTTCCGATCGCCACGTCACCCTAACTAATAATATCCAAAAGATCTCCCTCCAGCTCCCTCAAAAAACCCACCAAAATATCTCTGACCAACTACCCCAATAGTCAAAGAAAGTACCAAGTGGGTGAGGGTGTCAGAAGGGAGCAGGTTATCAGAGTCTGTAGATGTCCAATCAGCAAATCTTATCTCCAAGCCAAATTAGCTCGCTTACCCAGCGATGGCAGGAAGTAAGGGGTCTCCACTTACACCACAAACCCCGGCAAATGGGGGAGAGTAGTATCAGGCCCGTGCTGAGGGTGTAGGCGAGACGTTCGACAATCCTACTGCCGATGGGGATAAGTCTCAGAGAGAGGGCTTGGCTGTCGGCGATGCCCGGAACGTCTTGAATCAAAAAACTAAATCAAAAGAGCAATAGCGGCCCAAGATGAGGTTCGCAAGGAAAAGGCACCTAGGCCGCAGCACAGTCAAGAGGTCGTACCAGAAAAGGTACCCGGATTCCAAGAAGATCTTGAGGTAGCAGAAATGAGGGAGTACGCACCGTACGCCGAGACAATGTACCTGACTAATTCACAGTTAGTAGCTCTACGCCGGGCACCCTTACCGGAACGAACTCCTAATCAATCAAGAGGCTAGGTTAACCCTGCGATGGCAGAAAAAGGCTGCCAAATTCAGCCTCAATTAATAGACGTCGAGGATAGTGTTCAATCTTCGGGTCGTAAGG
This sequence comes from Gentiana straminea, assembly GCA_036785695.1. Taxonomy (NCBI): domain Eukaryota; kingdom Viridiplantae; phylum Streptophyta; class Magnoliopsida; order Gentianales; family Gentianaceae; genus Gentiana; species Gentiana straminea. The sequence goes on from JAVUPR010000142.1 coordinate 138,378, forward strand.
GTGGCAGGCAAGGCCAGGATGTCACTCAAACCTCAGCCCATCCTAGTCGCTCAAATTTGAAAGAAAAAAGCAACGATAGAGGGAAGGCTTTGAAAAGGTTACGTGAGAAGGACAGGGCCCTGGCCTAAAGTCGTCTCATCCTTCTAGAAAGAGAGATACCCCCAGGCAAGAGGGGAGGAGCGCAAAAGACGCCTATATAATCATAAGGGAAAAAAGAGCTCGTCAAGAGGAGTCGCAAAATCATGCGGGCTCAGAGTACAAGACTGAGCAAGCTGATGTTCAACCCCCATCCTGGCCAAGGTTCGACCCCCTTATGGCCGAGCAAATGAAGATAATGAGGAAAGAGATCGAAGATCTTAAGAGGTTGAGGCCCGCTCAAAAAGCCGCCCTGATCTCTGGGATCGATGTGCTCGCCAAGAGAATCACCGAGACATTGCCCACCAGCAAGGAAAAGGTTAGCTACCCCAGTTATAATTATTACAATGGGAACTCTTGTCCAAATGGTTGGTTCACCGCCTTCCAAGGTCGTATCACCTTAGCTACTCAGAATAGGTCCGCCTGGTGCATCTCTTTAGTCGGTAGCATGCAGGACAAGGCCACCTCCTGGGTTCGCGGGCTTCCTCATAGGTCGGTTGAAAGCTGGGAAGACTTATCTGAGAAGTTTGTTAAAGAGTTTGCGTCGGCGAGCAGACCGAAGAAAACAATTGAGGACCTTTATGAGGTTCGCATGGGGGATCATGAGTGGTGAAAAGATTATTATGAGCGGTTTATCAGGGTTTATGATCGAACAAGAAGCATTCCCGATGATGCCATCATAACTTTCTTCCTCACCGGAATAGCTAAAGGTCCGATGAAGATGGAGTTTAACATACGACCACCCAAATCAGGCCTTAGGGAAATGTTGGAAAGGGCTAGGATGATCGGGGTGAGCAAGGCACCGTCTTCTGGAAAATCAAAGTCTAAGGCAAAATAGCCTTCGTAGAAAGAGGATCGCGGGGACGATCGCAAGAAAGAAAAGGGTAAAGACGTGAACCTTGATCGCGATGCCAAAAAGCCAAACAAATTCAATGAAAATGATTTCGTGCCGCTCAACACTAAGGCATCCCAGATACTCTTCGAGATTCATGAGCATTTAGAGAAACCCAGACCTATAAAAGGTGACCCTGACAATCACGATAAGTCGAAATATTGAGACTACCATAAGGATCATGGTCACGTTACAGATGAGTGCTTCACTTTGAGAAGGGAAATCGAGAGATTGATCAAAGAGGGACCCGCAACTAAGTATAAGAGAGATGGGGATATCGGCCCCAAAAGAGGGCGACAGCATAGTATTTATCAGAAGGAGGTTCAAGTCATTCAAGGGAACCTCCCCAGCAACAGTCAACTAAAATTGCAAATAAACTTGATCAACACGCGTGGTTTTGAAAAACAGATAGTCTTGGGGGAAAAAGAGAAAGGAATCATTTTCACTAAAAGTGAACTCACAACTGTGGAGGGTCCTATAGAGATACCCATCATTCTCAAGGTCGGAGTCAATGACCAACATGGCGTCAACAGAGTCATGGTCAACACCGGAGCGGGCCGGGACGTCATTTATTTTGATTGTCTCAAGCAGATTGGGTTAGGAGAGGCCAAACTAAAGCTCTACCACGGAGTAATGGAGGACTTCACCAATGACACAGTCAGGGTCAAAGGCACCATCGACCTCAACATCATTCTAGGCGATTATGAGCCCGGCCGAACCGAGGTAATTACTTTTTTGGTCATCGACCTTCCCTCTTACTATAATATGATCTTGTGAATTCCTGCTATGAAAAAAATTCAAATGGTGGAGTCCGTCCCGCATCAACGAGTCAAATTTCATGTGGGAGATGATATTGCGGTCACCATGATCTGACCAGGGTTTTTTCTCGAATACATGACAAAGGACAGGGTTGAATCCAAAAGACCTAGAGTTTAGGGGTTCAATATGGCCACAGATCAGATCGCCATGATGAAAGAGGTCCCAGATAAAACTGTAGAGGTAGAAGCACTGCAGGTCCGGGATCAGCCCGAATTTACAGCTGAGGATGAGCTGGTCAAGGCTATCATAAATGAGAAATATCCCGATCAAAAAATAAAGAGCTGGTCAAGGCTATCATAAAGGCTAATCAGTTTTATGACTGGAGATGTTTTGCTTCTGTACTTAGCGGCCTCAGATCGGGCTGTCGCCGCTGCACTTGTCATGTAGGATGGTACCCTTCAAAAACCCATCTATTAAGGCCTAAGGGCTTATTTTTCATCGCATACTATTATAGTACTATCAGATGCTCCACTGCGCCAAGTCCTCCACAGGCCGGATTTACCTAGTCGCTTGTTGCGATGGGCCATTGAACTCACTGAATTTGACATCTGGTACGAGCCTCGGAAAGATATCAAAGCCCAGTCCTTACCCGACTTCATAGCAGAAACAAGCTTTAATGAGGAACAGCCGGAGCGGTCCACTTCGAAATCAAGCGACGACACAATCGTGACCACAGAGGATGAGCCTTAGAGGCCAATTCACTGTTGGCAGCTTTATGTCAATGGCGCTGCTAGTCATAAAGGTTGCGGTTCCGGGATTATCTTATTGAAACTAGGCACCTCGGAAGAAAGTGAAAAAGCTTTGAGATTTGATTTCACTGCGTCAAATAATCAATCAGAATATGAGGCGGTCATCGCAAGACATGAGCTTGCACGGCCATGAAAGTCAAAAATGTGGAGGTATTCTATGATTCACAGTTGGTGGTCAATCAAGTAACAGGGTCGTTCGGGATCCATTGCGAAATCTTACAAAAATACATTGATCTTGTCAAATGGCTCGAGGGAAGCTTCAAATACTGTAAACCAACATCCCTCGAGAGGAGAATCACAGAGCGGACTACTTGTCAAAACTAACAAGCGACGACGAAGTGAGTAATCTAGAGGTCATGGTGGAACACCTGTCTGGACCCGCCATCAACCGGGTCGAGATCATGGATCTCCAACCCACCAATCCCTGTTGGATTGATGAGCTAAAAGCATACATCGAATAAGGAACCCACCCGCCAGACCCCAAAGAGGCCAGAGCCCTGATCAGAAGGGCCGCCAGGTATACAATCGTGGACAATGTCTTATATCGAAATCATTCTCCAAGCCTTTGTCACGTTGTGTACGGCCAGAGGAGGTCGAAGGAATACTTACGGAGCTACATGAGGGTATGTGTGGCGGCCACCCCGCTAGCCACACACTCGCTCAAAAAAAATTACTGGCGGCTATTACTGGCCCAAGCTCGTAGAAGATGCCCAAATCTATGCCAGATTATGCGATAAATGTCAGAGATTTGCGGACATTCCCAGGCTACCATCAGTCAAACAAAGCATCGTCGTTGCCGCCTGGCCGTTCGACATATGGGCTATCGACCTCATCGGACCGCTTAAAAGGGGTCGCTCTGGATGCGAATACGTGGTCATCGCCGTCCATTATTTCACCAAATGGATCGAGGCCAAAGCCTTGGTAAAAATTAAGACAAAGGATATAACATATTTTTGGCTCGACCAAGTTTGGACCAGGTTCGGCGTCCCCAGAGTTGTAGTATCTGATCACGGGCCACAGTTCACGGAAGAGTTTGACACTTTTTGCAACGAAAATAACGTTAATCATTGGCAATCCTCAGTATGCTATCCACAGGGAAATGGTCAGGCAAAAATTGCCAACAAACAAGTACTAAGTGTACTAAAAAAGAGTTTGGACGACAAAGCGGGAAAATGGCCGGATCATTTACCAGCGGCCTTAGGGGCCCTCAAAACGTCGAGAAAGACAACTATAGGGGAAACTCCTTTTTCTTTGTCCTACGGGTCGGAAGCTATGGCCCCGGTGAAAATGGCACTACCAAGCTTAAGGGTCGCACATTTTAACGAGGCTGAAAATCCACTGACCAGACAGCTCGATCTCAATCTTGCGGCAGAAAAGCGAATAAACTCGTATGGCCGTTTTCTCAATTGCAAATAGGTGGCCAAACGACACCATGACAAGCATATCCGTGATCATCACTTCGCTGTGGGAGATTACGTTCTGAGAAAAAGGCAAGCAACTGGTCATAAAGCCAAAAAGGGCAAAAAGGGGACTTATGTCCTACAGGACAACCAAGGCCATGAATACGACATGCCTTGGCACGCCGATAACTTCAAAAAATATTACATGTGAGCCATCTATCTACTTTATTCAAGAAACAAGCGTATTTGGGAGGCCACATCGAATTAAAAAGGCTCGTTTTTGCTCAAAATAAAAAGGACCGACCGTTCTGTTCTCGACAAACCTACGGACAAAGAATTCCTTCGGTATAACCTAAAACAAGGGGTCCGGTGGAATTTCCAAAGCTACTATTTCAAACACATCCACAATGAAACAACGAATGAGTCGACACCCTAGCTACATCAGTACATAAACTAGAAATCAGCGAGCTAAAAGGAATGCGACGATCAGGATCCATAGTAACGGCAACCTTAACAGCCTCATAATGAATCAGGATCCACCAGTCAACATCCAACGGCGGGTCGCGAATAACATGAAGAAGGAAGGCCTCGGCCTCGGTAACGACCTCAAAATCCACAGATGGAAGAGCTTGCGAGTTAATGAACCTTTTCCACTCTCGGGTGCTACGAGACAGTTCAGACGTGGCGCCTAGTGTGCAAGGACATTCACGATTTGGGAAAAGCTTACAAATTGCACGACGCAGGCGGACTTGCCTACTCTCCTCATCACTAAGATTACAGGCAACCCCATAATGAGCAATGGGGTCGATAGCAGCACACAAAGAAACACATTGATAGCCTCCGGGAAAAAGTTGATAGAAACACCCTGAAGAAAGATAATGCTAACAGAATCCTCGGGAGAAATCTCTGACAAGACGGAGTAAAATTCCCTAACCATCGTAAGGTTGAAGGTTGTCATAGGCGGGGAGGCGAAGTCCAACAAACCAGAAAGCCGAACCCTGTGCAAAATGCTATCACCTTCAACTTTTTCCTCGTTCAAACCCCTCTCCCTCACACACTTCACCACATCAAAGTAACGCCAGAAATGGTCCTTGGCAGTGTTAGACACAGTAAGAAAGAAAAGAGAAACATCGCTCATAGGGCAAGCGTTGTAAACTTGTACCGAGCTACCCTCACCGGATCGAAAAGACTTCAGAAAAAAAAGATTTGTCCAGGAAATGAGTGAAGAAAGTCCAGGAAAACCCCCCTCATCTTATAGAGGATCACAAAAGGAATAAGCGGTCAAGATCAACGGATCAGACGGTCAGTATTCATGCGGTCTAACCAAATTTTGAATTTCAAAGGGTGTATTTAAGCGCCTGACAGTTACCGAAACGAGATTCAAGGCTGCGGTCATTGCGTAGTTACCAACACGGTCAAAAGCGTGCCAATGAGCTGTCCAATCAAGTCTGAACTTTAGCTTTTCAGCAACATGCGCACTACTTACCTCTGTCCAAAGGATTTTTCATTCCAGTCATGGAGGTTAGTCCTGTTTCACTCCAGCTCGCCCTCCCCTAACATAAAATAAAGAGGGCCGGATAAACGAAAATTTTAATTTGAGGCAATTCCGCCTTAAATTTCTAGCGAGCCCAACATTGCAGACTCGCCATAAAATAAAGGGGGCCGTGGAAAAATTTCTACAAGGTCGCCTTCAGTCTTGCTTCAAACAAGGGGCTGCCGATGCATTTTAAGATCCATCATTTGAAACAAGTCTACAGCAACCTCGATTGATATAACGGGGCCGCGTATGGAAGTTTATTTCGCCCGTAGAATAAAATTTTCACCCACAGTTTCAATCAAACCCATTAAGGCTTCGCTCAAAACTAGGGGGCGCATATTGGAATTTTAGAACTCAAAAACACAACCGTTCGGTAATTCTATTATTTTAGCAAGCCATTCTCTCAACCTCGCCAAAATAAAGGGGGCCGGATACATTCAAAAGAGCAAATCAAAAAAGCAAGTGCATAAATCAGGAGGCCAAATGCGGCCAAAAATCAATTTGCGAAATAAGTTATTACAATATAACAGCAAAAGAAAGCACAGAAATAGTTCAAACAAAAACAAAGTTGAATTATTATATGATCGCACAAATTGTTTCAAAAAAAATAGCATAAAATCTTCAGTTTGATCTAAGAGGAGTGTTGGTATGATCGCCGGTCAGGTTGAGATACTCATCACCGAATTGGACACCGCAGTAGGAGGAGGGCTCTTCAAAACAGCCAAGTTTACAGGGTTAACCAGTGGAGTGCCCCAAATTGGCTCGCCATCCCTCATCTGCCCAGTATGAATATCGATGATATGATCATTAGAATAAGGGATGTCCGAGTGAAGAGCTAGCAATTCAGGCTTGCGCTGGGACAAGTTAACCCACTTGACCATCTCCTCAAGGCTAACAAAATCCCGACCGTGAATCACCCAGAGGCATCTCGTGAAGTGGTTGAAGCCTTGGTCGAAGCTCGCCTCTTGAATATCATAGAATGCATCGGAAAGCTTATAAGCAGCGATGGCCACATGACTAGCTTCCTTAGCGTCCAGGGTGGCAGCAGCAAATTTCTCATTCAAACTTGCGATCTCTAGCTCTTCAACAGATTTGTTAGCAGACTCAGTCAGGATCGCCACCTTCTGTTGCAACTGAGCATCCAACCCCGCACTTGCTTTCATGGCCGCCTTCAGATGATCATTCTCCTCTAGGGTTTTTGCACACTTGGCCTCAGCAGCTGTCTTGGCCTTATCTGAAACGGCAAGGGCCGCAGTCGCTTTTCTAAGCTCGGCCCTGCGCTTTTTTGTTGCCTTAGTAGCCTTGTAGATGTGAGTTCCAAGCTGAAATAGAGAAGGGGATAAGCTCGTGGAAAAATGGAGTTGGAAAAAGACAAACAGAAATAAAACTTACCATAGAGGACGCGACCCAAACTAGCCGGCAAGGTCTTTTAGCTCAGCAACCTCATCTTTAGCAGGAGCATCATCTTGAACAACAACTCGGGCAATGATTTCTCGCCCAATTTCGATCTCAACACTCGGGGGTGAGTCCCACGAAAGGCGGCCCAAAGGTACAACATCAACTATAGCCTCTCTAATCTGGCTCGCCTTCTCCAAATCAATAGGACCCTGGGTAAACTCAGGATCCAACCAGAGAGCCTTTTTGCCTTTGTAACCATGAGTCACAGACCTTTGCAGGGATAACCCAGCCTCATTATTGAGCTCCTCTGTCTCCGTATCGGGCCTTGAAGTCGATTTCTCCGTAGGTCGCTTGTCAAGACGACCAGAACCCTTGGAAATTTGAGATTCACCTGCAGTTTTTGGCTTCTCAAATCTGGATCGCTTGGAGACGTGAGACTCTTGAGTGGGCACTTCAGCCTACGATCTCTTCTGAGCCCCGCCAGCTTAACTTGAGCCAGCACCAATATTGGCCGCTGGCTGAGGTTGCAGATTTGGGTCGTATGTTTCGTTAATAATGGAGGCATCCACAGAATGAGGGATCCTCCCTAGAACTTGTTTCAACTGCTCCTGTCTGACCCACACAGCTTCATCTGTGAGCCTCTGCTTCTGAGCCTGGCATTCATTCGCATCCACCATGCTAACTTCAAAAAGAGTGCATCAAAAGCATGACCAGATAATTAAATGCAAAGCAGTAAGGTGCGTGAAATAATAAAGTGAAAAGCAATAATGAAAGTTAAGGCAAGGTCTTCTATTAGGGTCGCCGTGGAAATGGGACACTCGGATGTGAAGCATTTGCCCAGATGACAATCTCCTATCCAATCAGAGTTGCTTTCCTCAGGATTAATAGCGACCAAAGCATGAGATTTAGGCGTACCTGTTATTCCCGCACTACTAGGGTGTGGCTCCTCCATATCAATAAGTTCAACCCCGGATACATTCCTCGCCGAAGGATCAACCCTGTCAGATCTTATGATCGCCATCAGCCCTTTGACGAATAGAAGCTCAGAGACAAGAGGAGAACCAACATCAAGAAGAGAAACCTTCCCTTTTCGAGGAGCGGCATTGAGAAAAGGCCAACCCACTTTTGATTCAACTTTAAAAATGCGATCCCCCTAGTTGTGTACCTTGTTGGGATAATGAAAGAATAAACGGGGAGTCTTGGTCCTCACTAAGATCGGCCCTAGGACTAGAAGTCACGCAAATAAGATGGAATTTTTTAAAGACGGAGAGAGTGAGCTCTTTCTTCATTGTCCGGCACAGGACAATATAAGCCATAATCTGAAATGGTCAATATAAAGCACTATGGAATCCCCCGGGCGACGAGCACCGATGAAATCTTCACGATCACCAAGTTTAAGCTTGTCTTCCTCATTGTCAAAATCGAATAAAAGTAACTTGTAGAGGTTGGGATCATTGTTGAAACGACGTTGGAGAGTTTTACCGAGATCATTGCTCTTTAGGATCCGATCCCATGGCTTCGCGACATCTTTCTCATAGATGTTTTGAAGAGCAAACTCCCTTAAAGCCTCAGGGTTGTTAGGTTTGGGGTTTTTTTCCCTTCGCCGCTGCCTCCCCAATCGTTGTGGTCGCAGACGCCCTACTCTTTCTCTTCGGCTTTTTGGGAAGCGCCCAGGGTAGTGTGCAATGCAGTGGCATGTTTTCCTCCTCGCTAGACCCTATCAATTCATGAAAAATGGCTTCCTCAATACGGGTTGCGTCCTCATCACCCCCAGCAGCTCCCCTAGTACTAACCTCAGCGGCCTGATCTTCTGTAAGAAAATCCTCCTCGCCTCCAGCGGTGCAAGTACTGGTTCCCTCGCCACTGCTCCGGACGGCTTCTTTACGACTCTTCATACCTCGCTGTTCCGGAGCTTGTAGAAAACTGCCGATACCAAATGGATCTTCATCTAGCTAAAGAGTGGCATCCCTCTCAGCCAGCTCATCGGCTAAATCATCTCCAGCTTCCACCTCAGGTCTAGAAGGGTAATTCTCCTCATCTTAGGCATAGTCGAAATCCTCTTGATCCTCGTCAGAGCCGCCTCCCAAATAATTCTCAGAATCAGACATCCTGTAAAAACAAGAAGAAAAGGTGGAGCTCTTAGTCACCCGGGATAATGAAGATCAAACCAGAGGGGTGATCGCACCCATCTCGACACCTTCCCCTCCGTTTTTACAGGAGAGACACAATGACAAGGGTCCTAAAGCTAAATGCCCAGGTATCTACTCGAAAATCTATCTTTGATAGAAAAAACAGATATTTTCATACAATTTCAGAGAAAAACAATACCAAAACAAGAACACCTACACAAAAATCCGAACTTTTACCCCAGAAAGTGCCTTAAATCATGGATACATTGCTAGAAACGAAACGAATTTACAAAAGGAATCAAGATACAAGAGGAAAAAAGGGAAATAGGCTTAGAGGAGGAGGAATTACCTGTTTTTGAAGTTAAAACGAAGTCAGAAACTGGAAAAACACGCCGGAATCCACAAACTCGTAGCCGGAATCTTCCGATCTTCACCACAATACCCTGAGTCCTTGCCTGAAACCCCAAACTTCCTACCGCCATCTCCCAATCCTCGTCAAAGCTCTCACCGGAAAACCCTTATGCTCACACAAGCACGAGATTGAGAGAGGAAAAGCTGAAGGAAATGAGGTAGGCAAAAAGTGTTGGAGGATTGGAGGGTTGGAACCTTATATAGGCAGGGGAAGTTTGATCGTGCGGCCAAGGATCGATCCATCCAACGGTCGTGGTTTGCGTGGTCGTTTCAGATTTTGAAATTCGAAAACCGTAATCTTTATGGGTGTCAATTCCCACGTATTTGTAGTTACCAAGAGGGCGTCAATTCCCACGTAATTGTATTTATCGAGAAAGCTGACAACAACCACGATCCGACGGTTCAACTACTCCGCTACTCATAAACTGATAGATCACCTCGCCAAGAACGAGCTCGCCATCAACAGGCTTTCAAAATCACTTTGAGGCCGCCCGCTTGAATAGTACGGTCCTAAGTAAACAAGTCGCTTTAGACAACAAGGTCGTCATAGACCCAAAATCACTTTGAGCCCGTCCGCTTGAATAGCACAGTCCTAAGTAAACAAGTCACCTCAGACGACAAGGTCTCCATAGACCCAAAATCAATCAAAGATATTTTTATTATTTTATTATGAAAAAGGTTTTATTTCTCTTCATCTACTAGGAAACTTCTCCCAATCAGATTGGGATTGTAATAGAGGCGCACCACACGTTATTCAAAGGAGGGGTTGGCTAGCTCTTTTGTACATCAAAATTCGAAGAGACTAATACTTTCTTGTGAAAAATAAAGAGCTTCTTAGAGAGAGATTTGTGAGAGAGAAAATGTCGGTCTAGCAACCGAGTTTTTCTGGTAGCAATCCCTGATGGGATCGGTGTTCGTGTGGATCACTGGTAGAGGCCGAATGCTTGGGCGGCTTCGTGCAAAAACTACAACCGTAGACAAAGCGTTGATCCAATATGATCATTCAACGTATTCTTTTGTGTACTTCATTTATGCTTGTTGTTTGAACGAAGTCGATCTTAGGAAAAAGGAAATCAAAATTTTGAATTACGCTGCGGCCGAGTTCCCGCATTGATTTCCTAACACTCTTCCGCGTCCTTTACCAGTGCCGACTCTTCGTTAAACCTCTCCAGATACTGCAGTATTGTCTCCACCTTTTTTTTGTTTGAGAGGCAGAAGATGAGTTGTGTTCCTCTGGAACGACTTTGTTGTGATGAAGGCATTGGCAAATGCTTTAGCCTACGCATGAAAGTTGGAGATCGACCTTGCTGGCAACTTCATAAACCATTCACGGGCCCTGCCCGTGAGCAGTGCAGGGAGGCCTTGCACCTTATATCGGCCGGGGCATTGTTCAGACTCATGTGTGTCATATACTGAAAGAGATTATCTGAAGGATCCTTGGACCCGTCGTACGGATCCATCTTGGTAACCTTGAACCTCGCAGGTCGAGGATAATTCTCCACTTGTTCGGTGAATAGCGATGTGAGGGAGAGATCTGTGGATCTTTTTCCTAATAGGACATCCAGCTCAGCTCTAGCTGCGTCCATTGCTCGGGGATCCAGTAGTTGCTTCCCGCGATTTGAAGAGGATGCATGATCGTTCCACTTTCCTCGTTTAGGCTTGGGAGGGGGAGGAAGTGTCTTTTACTGCTCATCTGCCTCTTCTGGATTCTCCTCCTCTAAATCCTCTTCTTTTTGATCTTCTTGCTCTAGATCCTCTTCCTATAGATCTTCTTCTTCTAGATCCTCATTTACGTCGTCGTCTATTGTGGCTGCCTTAAGGATGTCTTGTCAAGTAGCTTCATCCATAGCCACCAATTGATCTACAAGTGCTTGCTGGGCAGAATTGAGGACACTTTCCTCCTATTCTTGATTTTGACTGCTAGCGTTAGAAGCCGTGGCGTCTCCATCGTTGGCGTTCTGGCATGCCGTTTGCCACCTGTTGTCGTGTTTTTAGCATGATAGTACGATTGCAGAACCTTGAACAATCTTGTCAATAGAAGGGCCCACTTTCTAGCGTCAATTGACGATGCCGGAAATCGTTTAATAATAAACCCGAGGCCTATTTTCCTAGTGACAACAAATTCAAGATTCACGGCTATCAAAAAATACAAAGAGGGGTACTTTTGTGATGTTTTAGACTGAACCTGCGACGTTGTATATCAGGTTGCATATGTATCCCGCGTATTAGTCAGGAATCAAATCTCTCGTAGTTCCTTAGGGTTGTTTATTTAGGGGGCCTTATGCCCTAAGCATGCATGTGCTGTGTTCTTTGTGGGGTCTATTTCGTATCCCTTAAGTTTAGGATTTTACCGTGGTTATCCTTTGATTTTAGGAGAGGATCACGGTGGTTTGAATAATGGATCAGAGCCTTTATGGCCTAGGATTTTCCCATCATTATCCTTATAATAGACATGTGTGTTAAAATAAAAAAGGGTAGCTCCAGCCGACCTGCGCCGAACTGCACTGACCCAACTCCTGACCAACCTATGGTCGGTTGGGAATTGAGCCAGACCGATTTCCCACCCATGGTGCTGATCTACCCTTAGGCCTAAGGTGGGGCTCCTAGCCCTTAATTTTGTACATTATCTGTCATACTTTAATGTTGGGTCAACTATTAGGCTGACAAGTGATCGAGGGCTAATCCGACTTGTGTCATAGAGTTTCTGCTACCAATACCCTAATTAAATCAGTAAAATGGCTTTGCCGGTAGGAAATTAGATATGGGTAAGTATGTATCATCGAATAATACACTGGCAAGTTTGACAGCTTCGAAATTAAATAGTCCCTTTCGTACATGCTGCCAAAAGATGTTGTACATTATTTTATTCCCTTTCGGGTAGCTAAAAGGCCCACCGACAACTGGATCATTGACTTCATTGATTCATGGAAGGAAAATAGAAAAGAAAAAAAAAAAAAAAAGATAAAACAAATTAGAGCAGATAATGGTTGATGTTGGCGTAATCTTCTTGTTTGGTATGTGGGTTCTCTCTATCACGGAATCTCAGCTTCATGTAATCTTGGTAAAGGAATCCTCTGTATTTTGGAGACTCTCCGATCTGAGAAGTGAAGTGTGGTAATGGTTCCACCCACTTATCTCCAGGTAAGAAATGCGCAAAAACGATCGAATAACGGCTTTCCCCTTTTGGATTTAGCACTCTGTGAGTTGCGCTCTTGAACTTTTTGTTGCTCATCACCTGATCATTTTTCCCAATTCCCAATTTTCAGTAAATTGTTAAGGCAAGCAGAAAAAAATTAAAAATAAAATAAAAAATCTCAAAAGAGGTAGCAAGAAATGGAATAAACATTTTCGAGGTATTAGGTTGAAACATATACAGTTAAACCTCGATAAATAAATATTCAATAAATGAATAAACTCGTCAAATAAATAATTTTCTCCGGTCCTGACCCGAGTAAAATGGTTTAAAATAATCTTCAATAAATGAATAACCTCGCTAAACGAATTTTTTTTTTCCTGGTTCCGAAGGTATTTATTTATCAAGGTTTAAGTGTATGTAATAATAACCTGTATAATATCTCCGATATTAACAACCAAAGTGCCGTCAGCAGGAGCCACTGGGATCCACTCCCCATCTTTCTCAACTTCAAGTCCACCAACATGATCTTGTAATAACAATGTGATGGAGGTTCCATCTTCATGAGGTATCTTTCCTGTCGCTGAGGTTTCAGTAGCCGGAGGGTAACGGAATCCCACTAGCATATCGTAGGCTTTTTCGTTGTTGTATTCGTTGAGGAAATCCGGGGTCAGCCCTAAGCATACACTTATAATACTCTCTATTAACAGCGCCAATTTGGTCATGTGCGGAAATAACGCTTCCAATGCTTGCCTGCAATGATAAATTGATTATTCACTTTGTCACATGGGAGCTTGAATCTCCAATTTTTTTTTTTTCTTTCTTTTCTTTGATATAAACAACGATCCATTTTATTTTAATCCAGTGGGAACTGGGAAGGCTTCCAAAGCTATAAAGTACAGAGCTTGAATCTCCTTTAGTAAGCAACTAATTCAGTGAGTGCGTGATTTCTACATACATAGTAGTGAAAAATCATCAATTGTGTCACATAATTTTCGACGGTAGGTTCAAATTTTTCGACCTTACCAATTAAAAATCATCAATTTTTGTCGACATTTTTAAGTTGCGGTATTTTTCAAATTCTTTTTTGGCTGACGGTGAATTTTCAAGTTTTGATAATGCTATTATACATCGATTTTCATATTTATTATTGATTATGACGTATGGCATATTGATGATTATGGATCTCATCCGTTCGTTTCTTTCTTAATACGAAAACTAGATCTTCCAAAAAAGAAATATTATACATATATTAGGGAAACTGGAACAGATTTGTAATGGATTCAATTGGTTGTATAGCTACATGATACGAAAGAAAACTACTGTATAACTTACTGCAGTTCCGGAAAGTCTTTCGGGTATACATTCACCCCTAAATTTGGAGCAGCAACCATCAAATGCTCAAAGTACTCGACAGAGCCATCTGGAGGTCGGAGGTAACCCACCGGATAAACAGAACCGGCTTTAGGAACGCAGCTTTCTTTCTCTTTGGCCGGATATTTGAAGAATGTTTTCAAAAGTTCAAGAGTTTGATTTATAAGTTCAGACGGCACACCATGGTTGGCCACCTTGAAGAAGCCATATTCTGAACAGGCTTGTATGATTTCGAGGATTTCTTTTTTCTTTCTATTTTCGTCTCCTTCTCCGAAGAAGGGTCCGAGATCAATTGTCGGGACATATGATCCTATAGCCATGTTCCTTTCATATAATGTTTAATGCTTTCAAGCTTGCATTAAGTCTACGCAGTGGTTTCCTTATTTATAGAATCAAAATAAGTGTCGTAGATAACACCAACTATCCTTTTTTTTTTTCCATCCGTTCAGAAATAAGTGAGGCGCATTTGTCAAAACGATTTGTTTCAAAATAACAAGTAGCATTTATTGTATTTTTCCCCTTATATATTAACAATAGTGGATATACATATAGTATTAATTATAGACTAAGATTGTTTAGTCATTTTGATATTCAAATTAAAACATTAACTCGTATCTTAGTATGTGTGCGTGTTTTTTATAATTGTATCAATTATTTTAGAACAGAAGGAGTAAATTTTTTTTTTGGAACACTAACCAATCTTTTAATACAAACAAAGTAATTCATACTCCTTTATTTATTATTTTCGGGTACAAAAAAAAATACACGCACTACTTAATTGTCTTAGCAAAAAAATTAATTTAAATACTCAATTGATAAACTGGATCATTAAGTCATAATTTTTGATTCAAAATATTCATGAAACTCTAAAGGCAGGAAAATCCGGAATTTTTAGACTACATAAACTTTTTTTTTGTTTGTTTTTTGTAACGATGTGTTTGTCCTCTTCATCTTAATCGAATCTTAAGACTGTTCACAAGATATCCTTTTAGCTTTGATTGTAATATAATTTTTTAGGCCATCCAACAAAAAGACAATGCTTCCATTTAGAGGAATCCATGAAATATTTATAGAGAATCTTGTGTAATTGATGCACTTTCTAAAAATTGTTTGTCATTTTATATAATGAAAATCTTTTTTTTAACGTCTTTTATTGTTGTTTTTTCACTTTACCATTAATTACAGTAATTTTATGGTGGTCCAGGTGCAAGTTTTTGGACCACCAAATCAGCACTTTCAAAGGGATACATTGGTGGAAAGTTTTACAGGTAGAATTCCATTGGTGGAAGTTGAATTCCTATTGGTTGGGCACACCAAGTAGGATTTGGTCGTGGACCATAGTAAAATTTGTGCATTAATTAAATATTCTCGTAAAGGGTGCGTTTGTGCATTAGTAAATTCCGCGCGTTTACAAATGTTTGCCATTTTTCAGTTCAATAAAAAAGAATCATTGTTGTTATTTTCTCACACATTATTTAGCCATTACTTTATTCTACACTATAAATCATGCAAAATTTTGTATTCATCGGGACTTGAACCTACCACCTTCGGTTTAATGACTGCAATATCCCGAAAATTCGAGAAGGGTATAAATGTAATACGGAAATTTAATTATTTACATTCCTATTTTATATTAACCTAAAAGAAATAAATAAATAAAGGATTAATTATTGATTTAATGGAATTAATTAATGGGTATAAGAGAAATAATTCCCTAAATCTCCATAATTCATTCACGGCACTTTTTCTGAAAGTTAAGCGAAGAGGGCGACGACGTCAATAACAAGGAGAAGGAGAGAACATAATCTTCAATCCCGCGGCTAGTCGGTTGATCGTTCGTGTAGACCGTAGTAGACAAAGTTGGTCACCGCGAGAAGACGAATGTTTCCACACCAACAATTCGTGATTTTGTAAGTTTTTGGTTTTAACCTTTTCGGGAATCTCAATCGTTTATTGAGAAATATTTACGCTTTGGATGTTCTAATTGTTAGAATAGAATAATAATCGTAGTTTTACGTTTCTGAATTCATAGATTGTTCGTAGAAGTCAAGGATTCGAATTTACACCTTGTTGACTCGCTTTGGATTGCTTTCTTACCAAATTAAAGGTAAGGATGTGTTCAACGGTATTTAAGTATGTGTTTATTTATTCACGATTGTTGCTATTTTATATGTTAAAGGTTTGTTCCGTTATTATTTTATTATTACTGATGCCGAAAGAAGGTCTCTCATGATCCTGTTGCTATCGTGAATTTAGTTGCTGGTGATTGCAACTATATTAGTTGCTATTATCTATATATAATATATGGAGGAGTGGATTTAACCCAATTACCCAGGATTTCGCCCCAAACCCGGTGTATAACCTAAAAAAATTGAAAGCTAAAAGGAAAAAAAAATTAATGCTCATAATCTCATCCAAATACAACTCCTTCCAAATTGAAGCCCTAAAATCGCCTCCAATTTCATCAACCCTATCATCGGTTACTTCTCCTCTCAACTTCAAATCGATTACAACTTCTTTCGATTTCAAAGCGCGTTTCCTCAGCACCCCAATATCTCGCCAAATGCAACTGGAAATTCCATGTCTCTTTATTTTGTTCAAATTTTTTATATAAATGTGTATAAATAACTTGCTCTTCCTTTAGAAATGAACAGATAGATTATGCAAATTTGAATAGAAACAGACGAGTGGGATGAAGCAAGCATCTGGGATTTGCAAATTCTGATATACATATCCATTTTCATATGCTTTATGTTTTGTTGTTTTGTACTCTTAAATTTTTATTTGACTGTGTCAGAATGTCGACGATTTGCTTTTTGCTTTGTTCATTTGCAGATGATAGTTTCTGATTAATGAGTATCGGGCTGAATATCACAACGATAAAGAAAGACGAACGGATGGTTGCTGGGTTTTGGCCGTAAATGATGTCCGCATACTAATATGCTTTTTCTTTTATCAACATTAATGGGCCTTATGATCCACTGATTTTTTATTTTGTGTTTTCTTTGTAAGTATGTATCTTATTAGGCGTTTGATTATACCTAAACGCTACTACACGGTTAATTTTCAGATATATGACCTTGCCAAAGAGAATTTAGTTAATGAGGTATGAATCGGAATCACTACTCAAATTCTTTTATTAAGAACTTTTTATGCAGCTATATGTTTGGGAGATCGAGTTTCGAGAATAAGATCGTGTCAATTTTAATTTTTTTTATTGGAATTGTATTTGCACCGATGAGGAATCAAGATCATTATCAGGGTTCTCACGTGTCTACTCCGTTGTGCAGACCCAAAGCAGGTAACTATGGCTAAGTCAGGGTGAACGGACAGACCCAAAGCTGGTGTGTTCAATTCATTTGTTCTATTCATTATCACCATTTCTATTAATTTGAATATCATGTTAAAGCACAACAAGTTTTGATCTTTATGTTCAATTCATTCCCTTATATGCGGTTTGTTTGTTAATGGCTTTTCATGATTGTGCTGCAGTAGCAAGGCTGGGACAATTATCAACCCATCCAGGATCAGGTTGTATGCAGGGATCACGTTTGAATTGGGCCTAGATGGTGGCACACTCAACTACAAGATGTGCTGGTTGGGAAAATCCTTATGTTCTGATTTCCGCATTTTCGCGGCAGGTGAGTTTTATTTTCGGTGTTTCATTCTCTTTCGTTCGCGGCAGGTGAAATGGGCCTAGATGGTGGCACACTCGACTTTTGATTTTTAGTTCTAAATTCAAGTTTAAAATTGAGTGTGAATGTCGCATTGCTTTGTTAACATAATTGCATAAACATTTCTCTCAACATAGAAATCAACCAAATTTCTGTTTTGCATTTGATTGCTTCAATGGCTCATATTGATCATTACTAAAATCATCATCATATACATTTTACAATCAAAATCATTTGTATTGATCTTTGCAGGTACATTCCTATTAAAGGAAATACAAGAAAAAATATATTTATCTCCCTCTTCTCTCTTCACCCAAGCTTCGGTTTGCTGTTGATGCTTCTTCTTCCGGCTCTGACTAGTGCAAAACACCGATGCCGGTTGTCTCTTTTGTAGTTTTTTTGGTTTGTTTCTTTGTGCTCTACATCGGTTCTTGGTTCTCCCCCCTTGCTTATGGGTTTGTATATTGGCCATTTTCTAGCCTTTTTTGGTAATCACGTGAGGATGGAGGCTTCCATTGTTTAATTGGTTCTCTTCCATGGTTTCTGATTCTTGGTGCCTACTATCTTCCTCTTTTATAATTCTTTGTCCTATGTGGGATTCCTGCCAGATTCCAGACGATTTTATGGGAGTACTTCATCTCAGCAGCATGACAAAGTAGGAGCTCATTAGGTAACAACATAGAAGAAGTCAGTAGTACTTTCACGGTATTTTCTTTTGCATTATGGAACTACAAATTTGTTTAATCATCTAAACAAACAGTTTAAGCCTCAGGGATAAGTCAAATAGAAATTGGTCCAAAGAAAGTGACAGTTGCCAAATCGATTATGGAAAAGGCAGGTATGTCAAGTGTTTTTTTTTTTTTTGGAAGTTATGTCAAGTGTTTAATGTGAATGAAATCTAAGTTTTTTTTTTTTTGGAGATAATGATGATCATTTATTTATGCGAAATATAAGTTTTTTTTTCCCGGATAATGCGAAAAAAGAAAGATGGGTTTAGGTTAGGTGGGTCGGCTGACTTCGGGGGCCCCATTTTATTGCACCGCCTTCAATCAGTGTCATTACTATATTATACCTTTTAAAATCATTTTCAGGTAGCTTACGTGAATATAAGTTTGGACATTTTGTTATGTTGCAATTTTACAAATATGCATTGTTTCAAACATGATTTCCTCGATAGAACTTGGAGTAGCAGTTTCCTATATTCCATTGTCTTGAAATTAATTTGTTTGAGAGGTGATTTCCCTATTATTACGGTTATTGTAATCACCATGCATTTCGGTAAGGTTTTAATGATTTATCATATTTTTAATTTACTACTTACATCAGTAGATCTTGAGTGATTCTGGAGTCAAGTGCAAGGATTCCAAAGTCTTGACATTACCGTGTATCGACTTCTTCCAATAAAAAAAGTCTTTATAAACTACATCACTGAAGCATGACCCTTAATTTACATGGTCTAATGTATTTATTCGATTTTGTTTTGCGGCTTCTATTGTCAAAATGGTTTTTTGATTCTAAGGTAGTTGGTGCATTTTGTGTTCTCATTAAAGGTTCTTCAATGATGATTTTTTAAAATAGTTGTGATTGTTGCAATTTTTGTACCGCATCGTACTTTTCTTTTATTTAAAATTATCTTATTTGTTATTAAATTTATTTTGTTTATGTCCCGTGCATAATGCACGGGTTATTGGCTAGTTAATATATACTTGCTATTGCTATTGCTGTAGAAGAAAAATAAAATAAAAGAATTGAAGAAGAACTTTGCAGATGTTTGCCGTGGAAAAGGAAAAGAAAAAGAAAAGCAAAGTAATAATAAGTTTCTATTTACAGGAAATAAAAGGGATTGTTATTATGTTGATTTAAAAGATATTGTGTACGGTAAAAATGTATTATATTAATTTTATGCTTCTACGTGTAGTACACGATACAATGTGGTATGTATGTCTTTTGAGACATTAATTGGAATGTGGCAAATTCTAACTTCCGACTTCAGGTGCCTTAGCATCAATCGCCACAACTGAGACCCTCTGCGGGGAGAAGGTGGTAGCCCAGAAGGCGGTTGTTTGGACCTTGCGGGGTCATTGGTTTAGTAGTCATTGACACCTTTTACAACGTGCTAGGTAGTTAATATAGATTGTCAAGGACTAGATGTCCTTAGGAAGCCTTTTTAAGTGGAATGAACTTAGGTGGTTGGATTCACTACGTAATAAACATATGTGATTAGTCTAAAAGCTAAAACGTTGTATTTCTTGGTGAGGCACATTTATGATTCGTAGCATGGAATCATTTCTCATACGTAACGGACAATATTCGGGTTTTGGGAAATGTTTTACACGGAACCATCCATGCCATATGAGGTGCTGAATATGACCCGGTGCATACCCATCATTTGGGCATTGTGTCCTTGAATTACAATGTAACATAGATAATTGCTCGTGATGGTGCTAACAGACCTAGCAGAGGGTAGTGTATTTTAATGCAACATATGTGGTAGAGATTGTAGACTTTATAAATATATTGTGTAACCGTTCTTCTACCCCTTACTAAGTACGTAAGTACTTACCCCTTCTTTCTTTATTGTCCCCACCCCGAGAAGTTGGATATCTGGATGATGATGAGTATGGTTATGATGACGGAGCCGACGTTTGAGCTCAAGAGATTATGATGTTATGGACTTTTATTTTTATGCGATTTTATTATTCTGTTTTTGAGAGATAGGATTTACTATCTTTTCTGTTTCAAATTTGGATGTAATAAGTTAAACAACATTTATTTCGTTGTTTTGTCATTTAAGTTTCTTAGACGTAGATTTTGGGACTTTTGATCCGTTGTTTGTCGTTTGACAATCTTTTCCGAGTTATCTTTAGTTTTAATTTTTTCCGCTTTTACTCTGATTGATTGTTACGAGGCTTATGTATATATTACTTTTGACGATTTAAAAAGTTAATATATGCATGCCGAGCGTTTTTCCGGATAAGGACTCGGTATCCGGGACGGGGCGTCACAGTTGGTATCAGAGCGAAAGTTCCTATCTTACGTCTAAGATCGTAGTCTAAGATGAATTTTTATAAGTCTCTTTAGCAGCTTAGCTGGCCCTTTCTTCTTGTCTCATTGCTAAGAAAAGTGCAAGGAGCACTAGTAAGTTAGTCCGTTAAGTAATCGATCCTTACGGATGAAGTCTTTAAACCAAATCACATCACCTAGGATTAAGTGAAACCCCTCTAAGTAAAGCTTTGGGATCGGAGTCTTATGCCTACACCTTTAAGTTGAGGTCCTATTGTTTGAATATTCCTTACACTCCCTATTGTGATCTCTCCACTTCTTTCTACACCTCAATGTCAAAGAGTACACTTTGGCTTGACCTATTCCCGTAGAGAATGATGTCCGACTAACCTCTACAAATCCTCCAATCCCTCTTTTCACTATTGCTTGGTTAGTGTTTACCAAAATTCTTTGACCTTGCTTTGATCGAAATGGGTTCTACACGAACTCCATATACAATTCTATCCTTTCCAAGTGCTTCTCACTCGTTTAAACTATTAGTGTTAAAGGTCTCCTGCTTTGGCACATAGTTTTCTTCATCCTCGTGGTTGGCTTTATCCAACACGAGTGAATGCCTTTTGTTTTGGTGTTTTCCTTTCATGGAAATCCAGATCCCCTGCTCCACAAATTCTGAATATTTTCAGCAAGATAGATCTCTATTTTATCTACAACTTCTCTTCTTACATCAACTCGATAATCATTATGGATTGTTCAGAAAATTTCTGTTAATGCCGGACACTCTGTCCAGAAAATCTGCAAATCACTTTCACTTCTTCTTTTGTTTTGAACAGGTTAACCACATTCAAATGACCTGAATTTTGATATGTTGTAGACAACACTTTTATCTATAACTTTCCTTTTGGGATTAATTTCAAATTCCTTTTCGTTTGATCGCAATCTGCAATTCAAATCAGTGTTTACTAATCTGGAAATTCTGACAACTTGTGCTTTCGGCAAAAATAATTGTTTTTGACCGACTTATTCTCATCCAAAAATTCTAATCTTTTGCGGTCACCTGAGAAACTCTAGTATCTATATATTTTCTCCTTTGATCGGGCGCGAATTCCTCTTGGTTTGGGCTGCACAAGTTGATAATATCATATCCGGAATAAAATATCATTGACAATAGCCTAAAAGGGATCCTCACCTCCTTGACATAGTGTTTGGACTAAGGGAGTAATAAGTTATGATTGTCATGTTTTAGAAGTTTCCTCGAAGTTTGATCTTCTTTGGGAGTAAGTCTCTTAGTAGGATGCTTGTAAGGCTAACGTTATGGTTTCCTTTGCAGCTAAACAAGCACAAAGACGTTACCTTCCAGTATACCATGTCTGAAGTTCAAAACCTTTTATGCCTTTTCTAGTAAATTACTTCCATTCGATTCGTCACTTGAGGTATTTGAGTTCAATAACTTCTCGCCATCTTCTGTCATGAATTATATCAGAAACATATCTCCTTAAGCCTTCCTTTGTGAACAAGTTCACTCCTTCTTACTTTTCAAAATCAAAGAAACAAGTTCTCTCTAATGTTTCATTGATGTACTTTCATTCCTCCTTTCAAATCCAAAATTGATTAAATCTCCTAATGACAAAACATTCTTCTTACTTGTGTTCATTCTCATCTTCCCTCCTAAGGGTAGTGTTGATATTGCAAGCTTTTCATCTACTGTTGCTTGCTCTTTCAAGGTATGCATCTCACCATCTTGCCAGCCTGGTCTTTAAAGCCTACGATGACTTACATTTTCAATTACTTACCCTCAACCTTTTGGCAATCTACGCTAAACCAGTTCAAGCAGAAGGTTGTCTTTGCCAAGATGCCTTCCGAACCTATCTTGCCAACCAATATATGGACTCCACAGTCTTATTTATTTCAATTCAGATTAATGCACCTTGTGCCTTTTCAACTTAAAATATCTTTCAGGCCATTTAGAGCCATGAACCACCGGACCCACCTTTTGGCGTTCCCTCTTATGTCTTTGTGGTTCTATAACAATTTTGTTAAACCAGTTGAAATGTCTGTTCTGTTTTAACCTTTTCGTTCCCCCATAAGGAATAACCTTAAGAATTTATTTATTTTTGGCGTTTTATTACACCTCTCAAGTAGTGCAACCTTGAACCCTTGAATTGGACTGTTAATGATTTTTTTTATTTTTTTTTATTTTTTTACACCTCTTTTGGAAGTTTGAATTAATTCTACGAAATCAAATTTTTCTTAAGTGTCTTTCATTCTTCACACAAAAACATGGTTATCACACACTCTTCTTTTGAATACTTTTGATTTTCCTTTACATTACCTTGAGAAAATTTCTGTCTCATTTCAATCTTGAGATAACCTCTCTTTGACTTGTGCAAACTTGGACACTTTTTGACAAGTTTTTATTTCATTCTAAGACCTTTTTGGTATGCTCATTTTGGCACCTTAACATCTTCACATTTAGATTCTTGCTCTCTTCTTGATTTCTCGGTTGTTTATTCTTTCAGGTGCTCGACCTTGCACTTTTTCTTTGTTCTTCTGTTGTGGAATGATTATTCATCTACGACATTCACACGAACTAAGGATTCTCCTAGTTCGCTAACAGCCACCTTGTCAACCAAATGATTAACAATCAAGGTCACCTTCCTAGTGTTCTCAAGCTCGGTGTTCCCTTCCATGCATTGAGAATACTTCCAAGTCCATCATATGGCGCTTCCCTTGATGTCTCCACTTTTTACGAGCTTATGTAAGAGCTCATTGTCTCCTTTCAAGTGGCCTAAGTTCCCTTGCAGACCACCGTATCTTGCAGCATTCTACCCTCTCAAAAAAATCTCATCTGCAAGATAATCCTTTTGCTTCTTCTTTGGTGGCTATCTTTTGTATTATGATACAATGCTCCACTAGTCAGTTTGGAACCAACTTCAACTTCCCTCGACCTAGAATCATCATGTTTTGTTTGTAACCCCTCTACAACATCTCTTGTTTTGAGAACTTTTTGCCCTTCTTCGGCTTACCAAGTTGACATACCACCCTGATACTCGACTTGTCACACTTCAACTTTATTTGTTCTCTAAGCTAACCCTTTTTGGCAAATGGATTGGATCATACCGTCAAAGAGGAAGCATGGAAAATATATGTTCTCCACCCCTGAAAAGTCTCTGAAATCCTTTATCTGGGATACTTGCCGTTCTTCAGCAAACTTGTATTGCAGAGATGAAGCTTGAGATCAAAGGAAGTAAAGTATGCGAGAAGTTGTGGGCCAGTTCAGAAGCTCAAGCCTTCAGGACATAGGTCAGCAGGAGCAAGTAAAGTGTATTGAACAGTTGATTGTAAGTTTCGAGGCAGTTGATAAGTTCGTGAAGGAACAAGACGAAGATCCAATGGTTTTCGTTTACAAGCAAGTGGCCAAAAACCAAACCCATCAGCGGTCACAAGTTAGAGGAGATGGCAACCTATGGCATCGGAATCGGCTCTGGGTTCTGAATACGGAAGATCTGAGGAAGAAGGTGATGTATGGAGCCATAAGATAGCAGTTGCAGTCATCCAGGAGCAACCAAGAAGTACAGAGAGCTGGAACAATACTACAGATGGTCTGTCATGAAGATAGAGATAGAAGCATTGTCTACAACAATAGTTACCATGTCAACATCCAAATCCCACATTTGAAGCTCTGCATGGAAGAAAGCATAGAACGCCAGTTTTTTTATAGATAAAGTGGGATAATAACAGAATACATGACAAGAATCGATACAACAATCCATAGAGGAGATTGAAGTGGATCGTCGCAACCTCGGGATGGCTCATGACAGGTAGAGAAGTTGGGCAGATGTTTGAAGAAGGCCGTCACAGCCTGAGGCTGGAGATAAAGTGTATGTGAAGGCTTCCCCAGTTAGAAGAGTAAGACGGTTGGGCTGACATGCAACTAAGCACCAATTATGAAGGCTCTCACGTGATCTTGGCTAAGGCGGACATCCGTTTGGAGTTACCACAATCACTTTTACAATTCCAAGATGCTCTTCATGTGTCTATGATAAGGAAATGGTTAGCCGATGTTGATGTGAGTCAAGCTTTGACCTTGAAATGGTTTAAGAGACTTTGACCTCCGTGGAAGAATCAAGTGCACTCTAGAGCGGAAGATGAAGAGAACTAAGAAGGATGACGTACAACTAGCCTTGGGTCATTGAAGCAGTCACACACCGGCAGAAACGACATGAGAGTTAGAAGCCGAGACGCTTTGCGAAATTACAGAGTTCAAGTAGCTATCAGTCATGTTTAGTTTTGAGGACGAAATTTTTCTTAAGGAGGGAGGAATGTAATATACCGAAAATTTGAGAAGGGTATAAATGTAATCCGGAAATTTATTTATTTACATTCCTATTTTATATTAACCTAAAAGAAATAATTAAAGAAAGGATTAATTATTGATTTAATGGAATTAATTAATGGGTATAAGAGAAATAATTCCATAAATCTCCATAATTCATTCACGGCACTTTTTCTGAAAGTTAAGCGAAGAGGACGACGACGGCAATAACAAGGGGAAGGAAAGAACATAATCTTCAATCCCGTGGCTAGTCGGTTGATCGTTCGTGTACAAGACAAAGTTGGTCGCCGCGAGAAGACGAACGTTTCCACACCAACAATTCGTGATTTTGTAAGTTTTTGGTTTTAACCTTTTCGGGAATCTCAATCGTTTATTGAGAAATATTTACGCTTTGGATGTTCTAATTGTTAGAATAGAATAATAATCGTAGTTTTACGTTTCTGAATTCATAGATTGTTCGTAGAAGTCAAGGATTCGAATTTACACCTTGTTGACTCGTTTTGGATTGCTTTCTTACCGAATTAAAGGTAAGGAGGTGTTCAACGGTATTTAAGTTTGTGTTTATTTATTCACGATTGTTGCTATTTTATATGTTAAAGGTTTGTTCTGTTATTATTATATTATTTCTGATGCCGAAAGAAGGTCTCTCATGATCCTGTTGCTATCGTGAATTTAGTTGCCGGTGATTACAACTATAGTAGTTGCTATTATTAATATATACTTGCTATTGCTATTGCTGTAGAAGAAAAATAAAATAAAAGAATTGAAGAAGAACTTTGCAGATGTTTGCCGTGGAAAAAGAAAAGAAAAAGAAAAGCAAAGTAATAATAAGTTTCTATTTACAGGAAATAAAAGGGATTGTTATTATGTTGATTTAAAAGATATTGTGTACGGTGAAAATGTAATATATTAATTTTATGCTTCTACGTGTAGTACACGATACAATCTGGCATGTATGTCTTTTGAGACATTAATTGGAATATGGCAAATTCTACCTTCCGACTTCAGGTGTCTTAGCATCAATCGCCACAACTGAGACCCTCTGCGGGGAGAAGGTGGTAGCCCAGAAGGCGGTTGTTTAGACCTTGGGTCATTGGTTTAGTAGTCATTGACGCCTTTTACAACGTGCTAGGTAGTTAATCTAGATTGTCTAGGACTAGATGTCCTTAGGAAGTCTTTTTAAGTGGAATGAACTTAGGTGGTTAGATTAACTATGTAATAAACATATGTGATTAGTCTAAAAGCAAAAACGTTGTATTTCTTGGTGAGGCACATTTATGATTCAAATCATGGAATCATTTCTCATACGTAACGGACAATATTCGGGTTTTGGGAAATGTTCCACATGGAACCATCCATGCCATATGGGGTGCTGAATATGTCCCGGTGCATACCCATCATTCGGGCATTGTGTCCTTGAATTACAATGTAACATAGATAATTGCTCGTGATGGTGCAAACTGACCTAGCATAGGGTAGTGTATTTTAATGCAACCTATGTGGTAGAGATTGTAGACTTTATCTTGATGTATATTATATAAATATATTGTGTAACCGTTCTTCTACCCCTTACTAAGTACGTAAGTAATTACCCTTTCTTTCTTTATTGTCCCCACCCCGAGAAGGTGGTTGTCATGATGATGATGAGTATGGTTATGATGACGGAGCCGACGTTTGAGCTCAAGAGATTATGATGTTATGGACTTTTATTTTATGCGATTTTATTATTCAGTTTTTGAGAGATAGACTTTAGTATCTTTTCAGTTTCAAATTTGGATGTAATAAGTTAAACAAAATTTATTTCGTTGTTTTGTCGTTTCTGTTTCTTAGACGTAGATTTTGGGACTTGTGATCCGTTGTTTGTCGTTTGACAATCTTTTCCGAGTTATCTTTAGTTTTAATTTATTCCGCTTTTATTCTGATTGATTGTTACGAGGCTTATGTATATATTACTTTTGACGATTTAAAAAGTTAATAAATGCATGCCGGGCGTTTTTTCCGGATAAGGACTCGGTATCCGGGACGGGGCGTCACATGGGCCGATGTCATGTTTCGCAATTCATACTCCTTTAATCCCGTAAGATAGAGTGTTTTAGTTATTGTATTCCCAATATCTATATATTTCTCGCAAGAGAAATGTTTGTGCCGGCCACAACAAAATTTGCACAACAAATGCCACAACAAACTTTTAAACCATTGATTTTTTAACACTCATACCATTGAATAGCTTCTAGTATATTGATGAGAAAGAAAAATATTTTCCTAATAAAATAAGAAAAATCACTATAATTGGTTTATCTCTTTTATTTTAATATCTAATATTAAATAAATCCAATTATTGCCAATATCCTATATTGAATATCTTTATCTTATTACCATAATTCTATTTTCCAAAAATTAATTAATATCCAATATTAATTTTATGGTAATCTTATTAATTAAATTGTACAATCCAAGTGTATATAATATATACACTTGTGTCATGCGCCCCTTTATGCCAAATATTGGCATCCGGAATATTCTTAAATTAATTTAATTATAATTTATGTATTGTATTTAATTTATTTATAATAAATAAATACCACAATAATAATTTACCACTATAACCTTTATAGTTTTGAGATAAACTTTCCTTATTTAGTCATCAATTATAATCCCATTTTAATCTGACTCGATATTCATATATGTGTGAAGGATAGACTTCTGATTGTGTTGTCCGTAGACATAAGGCGCAATTACGAAAATACTCTTCACCTCTAACGATCATGGATAGCGTCTAGCAACACTTCCATGACCTCCAATCATCGGAAGAGTCAATACGCAATGACTAATACCTTTCATGTGCTTGGTTAGCATGTAAATAGAATCATATCGCTGTAGTAATATCCATACGATCGTATCTTTATCGTATCCCGTGATCTGGACATCAAGATTTCTCTGAATAACTCATTTACTCTCACTTTGCAAAGATTCACGAGAAGTAGACAATCCTTATGGGAAGGCCCTTTCGGATATTCACTCCTACTCATAGGGTACCCGATTCCCAAACGACCTAACATGTATACTCCACATGCTTTAGTATCATACCAGATCACTACAGCATGATCACACCAAGGAAAAAGGAAACCTTAATAGTGTCAAAGCATGACAATCCACACCGTGATGCCATGCAGACTCCGGTCCTAAGGATAATTACACAACAGTCACATAGTGTGACACTTAACAGTGTAAGTGGGTCAGTCTAACGTATGCATTCTCTAATAAACGTCCACATACAGTCCAAGTGTCACTACACTTCGATAGACGAGATCTATCCCTGCCCTTAATGACAGAAGACATCTAATACGTGCTAGTCTATTTGTACTATCAACGCCCTGTTTCAACAGTACATCAGCCTAAAGACATTTAAGTGTCAAACTTATTAAAGTGATTAGAGATCTCATCAATCATAATCACCATCATGTTTTCTCTATGACAGTGTAATACTAAGGGCGTTACCATATACACAATATAAAAAATTGGTCCAATAAATAAACAAAGTACATAATAACAAAAGTGCATTTATTAATCATAATAAAGTTATTACATGAACTTAAATAGACTGTAAATGACCCGACCCGGTTGGATCCGGTCCAACCCCATTGGGTTTAGCACACCTATTCAACAATATCCCACTTGGCCTAAAGCCAATCACCCATATGCCTAAGCCCATAAATGTGAACATGTTTCTCATGTTTAGCTTTTTACAATGCCTTGGTCAACGGATTAGCTATATTATCATCCGTGTGGACTTTCTCTATCCTTACATCTTCTATATCAACTATCTCTCTAATAAGGTGATAGCGCTGTAATACATGTTTGGACTTTTGATGAGACCTTGGTTTCATTTGACTGAGAAATTGCCCCTTTATTGTTACAGTACAGTGAAATTGGACCTTCAATAGAGGAAACCACACTAAGTTCAGTAATGAACTTCTTCATCCAAACTGCTTCATTCGCCGACTCTGAGGCTGGTATGTAATCGGCTTCCATTGTAGAATCTGCAGTGTCTCCTGCTTGAAACTCTTCCAGTTCACTGCTCCGCCGTTAAGCATGAAAAAAAAATCCAGATTGTGACTTTAAGTCATCCATGTCAGTTTGAAACTGGCATATGTGTAACATCATAATACCAAATCATTGTCCCCAAACACTAAGAACATATCCCTAGTACGTCTCATGTACTTAAGGATATTCTTGACAGCAACCCAGTGACCATCACCTGGATCCTACTTGTCATACTAAGAGGGTACGAGAAATCCGGCCTTGTGCACAACACGGCATACATGATAAACCCTATAGCCGAAGCACACATGACCTTGGAAATGCATGCCCATTCCTCCTGTCTTAGGACACATTTCCTTTGATAGGTAGACCCCATGTGACATGGGCAGCAACCATCTCTTGGATTGTTCCATGCTGAACCTTTTCAGCATCCTGTCTATATAGGCGGATTGTGACAGACCAAGCAACCTTTTAGATCTATCATTGTAGATCTTAATCCCCAAAATATAAGTTGCTTCTCCCAAGTCCGTCGTAGAGAAGTTCATGGATTACCATGCCTTAACCGACTGCAATATGGGCAAATCATTCCCTATTAGCATTATGTCATCTACATAAAGCACCAGGAAAATGATGGCGCTCCCACTAACCTTCTCGTAAACACAAGGCTCATCTTCGTTCTCGATAAAATCAAACTGTTTGATTGTCTCATCAAACCGAAGATTCCAACTCCGACAATCTTGCTTCAGTCCATAAATGGACCTTTGTAATTTGCACACCATCCTGGATTTATTGGTTGTGAAACCCTCAGGTTGTGTCATATACACTTCCTCAGACTGATTCCTGTTAAGCTATTTTTACATCCATCTGTCAGATTTTGTAATCATGGTATGCTGCAATAGCAAGCAGAATTCTAATGGATTTTAACATGGCAATGGGCGAAAAGGTTTCGTCATAGTCAATACCTTGTCTTTGCTTATAACCTTTTGCCACTAACTAGCCTTGTAGGTGACTACGTTACCATCCATGTCGGTCTTTCTCTTAAAGACCCATTTGCACCCTATAGGAACTATTCCTTCAGGTGGATCAACTAAGTTCCAAACTTGGTTGTCTTTCATGGACTCCATCTCAGAATTCATGGCTTCAATCAATTTCTCTTTGTTAGGCCTCATTAGCACCTCCTCATAAGTTTTAGGGTCCTCATCTTCCATGAGGTATACGCCTGTGTACCTTTTGGGTTCATGGCATTCCCTGGTAGATCTTTGAGGTGCTACTGTGTTTGGAGCAGGGACTTGCGGCACCTCTTTAGGTGGTGCCTACTTTACCTCTATCAACTGATTGTTGTCCGTAAGTGGTTCTTGAAATTCTTGAAGATCAATTTTACTCCCACTGGCCCTCTACAAAATGAACTTTTTCTCCAAGAAATGCCCTGTCCTGGCAACAAACATCTTTTGTTCTCCAAGGTGGTAAAACTGGTATCCTATAGTTTCTTTAGGATTGCCCACAAATAGACATTTATCAGATCTGGCTTCTAGCTTTTCAGGCATCATCCGCTTCATATAAGTCGGACGACTTCGGAAAGTACTTTATTTTAAGTAATCTAGCATCATGATAACATCCTTTCGACTTTGTACAGACCATTGATAGTAAACATTTTTACTACTGTCAAAGTAAATATTTCCTCTAGACTCTACATCTTGTAGAAGTTTATTAGTTACTCGAATACTTAGTTGAGGTAGTAGATTATTCATAGTGAGATTAATGGTACCATCAGCATCAAAGAATCCTGCAAACCAATTTGATTGAGCATCTAGTGTAATAGGTAGAATTAATGGGATATCCAATACTTTACATCAAGGTTTAAGATATGAAAAATTCGGTTTCCTTTTTGTCCATACCTTGTATGGCGTGGAGTCAACCTTCTTTGATGGAGCACAGTTAAGTACGTAGGATGTTGTTTCGAGAGCATACCCCCAAAACGATTTTGGAAGAACTGCATAGCTCATCATGGATCGCACCATGTCTAACAAAGTGCGGCTCCTCCACTTAGATACGCCATTCATTTGTGGCATCCCAGGATGGGTCCATTCAGGTAAATTCCCGTTCTCTTTTATGTAATCTTGAAACTCTCCATCTAGGTATTCACCACCTCGATCGGATCGAAGCGTTTTAATCTCTTTACATAGTGATAAAGTAAGAGTATCCCTCTTTGGATCTTATCCTTTTGCCACTAAATGGTGATTTTGTCATCTTGCCCAGTAAACAAGCTTCACATGTATCAAACGATTCATAATCGAAATGATCCAATAATCCATCTTTATGGAGTTTGGAAATACGATTCTTATTTATATGGACAAGTCTACAATGCCATAAGTAGGATTCATTCAAGTACCTTGTTTTAGCTTTCTTATTGTTTATATTATGTACGTCAAAATTCACATCTAATATGTAGAGACCATTGCTAAGTATGCCAGTACCATAAAATATTCCATCACATGAAAAAGAAAAACATTTATTCTCAAACGTAAAAGAAAATCCTTCAACATCTAATATGGAAATGGAAACGATGCTCTTTGTAAGAGCGGGAACAAAATAACAGTTATTAAACTCTAGTACTAGCCCACTGGGTAATGAAAGAAAGTAAACTTCTATGGCTAATGCAGCAACACTTACTCCATTCCCAACGCGTAGGTCAACCTCTCCTTTCTTCAGATCTTTAGTCCTTCTTAGTGCCTGCATATTCGTACAAATATGATAACCACAACCAGTATCGAATATCTAGTTGTTAGACATAGAAGAAGCAATATTGATCTCAATCATAAACATACCTAAAGTTGAAGCATCCGTATGCCTCTTCTTCGTCCTTAAGAAAGCTTTGCAGTTTCGCCTCCAATGACCAGTCTCACCGCAATGGAAGCAAGCATCCCCGGACTTGTCTTTGGCTATTTTAGGCGCAAGCTTAGGGGGAGCCTTTGCCTTCTTGGTCTTTTTTTGGATCTTTTTCTTTCCTTTTGAAGAAGTGACGAGAAACACTTGCTTGCCCTTTTGCACAGTACCCTCAGCAGTTTTCTACATGTTCAATAACTCCGCAAAGGAGCAATCTATCTTGTTCATATGATAATTCATCACAAATTGTGAGAATGATTCGGGTAAAGATTGCAAGATTAAGTCAATAATTAACTCACGTCCCAACTTGTCGCCAAGCTTTTCAAGCCTCTCAATATACCCGATCATTTTTAGCATGCACGACCCCACAGAAGTCCCGGGCACCATCTTACAACATAACAGGCCTTCGAGACCCGTACCTCTCAGTTCGAGAATGAGAAGCATAGAGCTCCTTTAGGTGAACCATGATTGTCTAGGCGTCCATAGACTCATGTTGTTTCTGCAGTTCAGGTGTCATAGAAGCAAGCATGCTACATGTAGCATCAGAACTGTCAGAACAATGCTTGTTGTACTTCTCGACCGCATCTATAGCCGCGACCGGTGCGGGTTTTTCCGGTATGGGTTTGTCCAAGACATAGCCAATCTTTTCATGCCTCAAAATGAATTTGAGGTTTCTTTCCCAGTCGAGAAAGTTGGTTTCGTCAAGTTTGTTATCAATGATAAAATGAAGATTCAATTTGTTCGATATTCTACAACAAATAAATAAAAATAGAATAAGTTAAGTTCATGTATAGAAAACCTAAAATTGCACTTTAAATTTTATAAGGTCTTGCTCTCACTAGCCAACTATTCCCTATTGGCTTTCAAGAATTCAATTAATTCTATAGTTGCTAGAATCCCATCTGGTTGACTCGATCCCTGACGTGGGCCGATCGACCAGGTCAATTTTGACGGGTAGGTACAACTTACCAATCGTGTCCAACGCGACTTCCAGTGGTTTGACTAGGCAACTCTTTGACAATTCACATCGTCTATATGATAGCCAATCAAACGGTCCTGACGTGGGCTAATCACCACAAGATTCTTAGTCGAGTCATAACCCAAGTATTCATGAGATCTCATAACGATCATATCTTGATAATAACGATATACCCGTGGTAGGTCAACTCCCGACGTAGGCCGATCAGTTGGATCCGAACAAGGGCTCTTCACTGTCATTATAATATTGGGAGACATATTTATGTCTCCATTTTTCTCTGTGGGAATAATTTTAAATTAATTCTCCTAATTAATTTTATTTAATTACGGTCTCATCTAAACGTGCATATTACTACAATATTATATAAAGTAATACATACACAACATTCCGTGCACAAAGTAACCGGTATGATCATGGACTTTTCCAAAGTGCGGTTTCGAATACAAACTGACGAAACCGTGGGTCACAAGCTAAGGGTAGCCGCAACCACCAATGGATCTTTGACATGCACCGTCTCCATGGATCTTTATTTTTCTCTCTCTTTGGGCCTTCGTCTTTGTCTTCAATGCATCATTACATATAATCTGACTATTAAATTTTACACACGCCGCACACGGGGGGGGGGGGGGGGGAGCTAACGGGAATTGATGAGAGAGAAAAACACTTTCCTAATAAAATAAGGAAAATCACTATAATTGATTTTTGTCTTTTATTTTAATATCTAATATTAAATAAATCTAGATATTGCCAATATCCTGTAGAATATCTTTATCTTATTACCATAATTCTATTTTCCAAAAATCAATTAATATCCAATATTAATTTTATGGTAATCATATTAATTAAATTATACAATCCAAGTGTATCTAATACACTTGTGTCCTGCGCCCCTTCATGCCAAATATTGGCATCCTGAATATTATTTAATTAATATAATTATAATTAATATCTTGTATTTAATTTATTCATAATATATAAATATCACCATATTAATTTACCACTATAACCTTTATAGTCTTGAGATAAAACTTTCCTTATTTGGTCATCAACTATAACCGCATTTTAATCCGACTCGATATTCATATGTGTGTGACCCGATAGGCTTCCGAATATGTTGGCCGTAGACATAAGGTGCAATTACGAAAATACCCTTCACCTCTAACGATAATGGATAGCGTCTAGCAACACGTCCATGACCCCCAATCATCGGAAGAGTCAATACGCAATGACTACTACCTTTCATTAGCCCAGTTAGCATGTAAATAGAATCCTATCAAAGTAGTAATATCCATACGATCATATCTTGATCGTATCCTATAATCTGGACATCAAGCTCTCTCAAAATAACTCATTTACTCCCACTTTGCAAAGATTCACCAGAACTAGACATTCCTTATGGGAAGGCCCTTTCGGATATTCACTCCTACTCATAAGGTACGCAATTCCCAGACGACCTAACATGTATACTCCGCATGCTTCAGTATCACACCCGATCACTACCGCATGATCGCCCCATGGCTAAGGGAAACCTCAATAGTGTCAAAGCATGACGCTCCACACCATGATGCCATGCATACTCCGATCCTAAGGATAATTACACAACCGTCACATGGTGTGACACTTAACAGTGTAAGTGGGTCAGCCTAACGTATGCATTCTCTAATACACATCCACGTACAGTCCAAGTGCCACTACACTTTGATAGAAAATCTATCCCTGCCCTTAAAACATAAGACATCTAATACATGCTAGTCTGTTTGTACTATCAATGCCCTGTTTCAATAGTACATCAGCCTAGAGACATTTAAGTATCAAACTTATTAAAGTGATTCGAGATCTCATCAACCATAATCACCATCATGGTTTCTCTATCATAGTTTAATACTAAGGGCGTTATCATATACACAATATAACAAATTGGTCTAAAAAATAAACAAAGTATGTAATAACAAAAGTGCTTTTATTAATCATAATAAAGTTATTACATGAACTGAAATAGACTATAAATGACCCGACCCGGTCGGATCCGTTCCAATCCGATTGGGTTTAGGACACCTATTCAACATGGAGTACTTCAATACCATGAAAATAGGATAGCGAACAAAGATCCTTAACCGGAAAATGCCAACCAAGATACGAGATAACCTGTTCAACAAGATGAGACGAAGAGCCAGAATTAATAATATCATCCACATAAATAAGAATAAAAACACGAGCACCATCATGAGACTATATGTATAAAGAGGTGTCAGCTTTCGAGCTGACAAACCCAAACCGAGAGAGCACATCAATAACCGTGAAAACAATGCACGACGGGCCTGACGAAGGCCATAGAGACTGCGGCGAAGGCGGCAAACATAATCAGGATAATCAGGGTTAATAAACCCATGTGGCTGCTGCATATAAACTGTTAGGAAATCTACGCGGGAACGCAGTGGAATTCAAAATTTTATTTCTTTTTACCAGGATCAACTTCATTTAAGCAATAAACAAATAAGTAGTAGACGGTGATTACCTTGCTTGATCTAAAAGATCGACGCTTTGACCGTCTAAGGAGAGTAGTGGTACATGGAGCCACCTAAGCATTCGGCCTCTACCGCTAGTCCATAGGAACAATCCACCAGAATCCAACCTTGGATTGCTACCAGAAAAACTCAGTTGCTAGACCGACCTTTTCTCTCTCCCAAATCTCTCTCTAAGAAGCTCTCTATTTTTCACAAGAAACTATTTCTCTCTTGGAATTGTGTTGTATAAAAGAGCTAGCCAAGCCTTTTATACGAGATACCTGCACCACAACTGTGTTCCAATCTGATTGGGAGAAGCTTCGTAGTATATTAGGGAGAAATAAAACATTTTCCTAATAAAATATGGAAAGTATCTTTGATTGAATTATCTCATTTAATTTAATATCTCATATTAAATATTTCCATGATATTGTCAATATCTAATATTGACTATCTTTATCTTATTACCATAAATCTATTTTCAAAAAATCAATTAATATCCCATCTTAATATATGGTAATATCATTAATTAAATAGAACAATCCAATTGTATCTTAATACACTTAAAGTGGCGCCCCAAACACCAATCTTTTGGCATCCGGAATATTATTTAATTAATATAATGCTATGATTAATTAATTTGGAAAATACATGTGTATCAATATACACAATATATATATTTCGACTTATACAAATACGTTATATGTATATTTAATTAATCAACATAATTAATATCTTGTATTTAATTTATTCATAATAAATAAATACCACCATATTAATTTATCACTATAACACTTTATAGTCGAGATAAAAAATTCCTTATTCGGTTATCGCTATAACCGCATTTTAATCCGGCTGGATGTTTTTATGTGTGTGACCTGAAAGGCTTCCGAATACGTTGGCCATAAACACAAAGTGTAACTTACGAAAATGCCCTTCATACCTAACGATCATGGAATATCGTCTAGCAACACACCGTGACCCCTAATCATCGAAAGAGTCAAATAAAATGACTACTACCTTTCATGTGAAACAGTTACCGTGTAAATAGAATCCTATCGCTGTAATAATATCCATACGGTCATACGTCGAGTGTCAATACATTAACGACCATATCTTATAATCTTCATATCATTCTCTCGAAGTAACTCATTTACTTCCACTTTGCAAAGATTCACGAGAGTAAGATGACGATGCCCAAAATTTACCATACCCACGTGTCGCCTCCACATCAGCACAAAAATAAATAAAGATAGAGAAAAGCCTCCATAAAAGGCCAGAACCCCCAGTACCCGAGTTGCATGAGCTCGATCACCATCCTCCGACCCATCCAGGTCGGCCCGTACTTGTGATCAAACTTGCCCCTGCCCGACCCTATAGGTCGGCTCAAGTCCCTCTCAGACCAAACCTCTTATGCATTCAAAAATTTGTGCTGACCGCCCGGCTATCTTCCCCGACCTTCATAGGTCGGCCCAAACACAGAAGGGTTCAGCCAGGTCAGCTCGGGCCGTCTAAGTCAGCCAGAGTCCATCCTCAATCGTATTTCACACGTGTGTGATATTTAAATATGGGAAGAATCCCACATAATTAATACTCTGATTCTGACAGTCAAATATATCCATAATTATCTCCTAAAAATTACGAAGATTAAATCGTAATTATCTTTTCCTTAGGGAACACGAAATCCAAGCCGAACAAGGACAAGGCCCATGGTGCCTTAGGGCATAACTCTCCTCTATATAAACCATCCCTAAGGAACTACGAATACTTGATTCCGATAGAGG
Organism: Gentiana straminea; assembly: GCA_036785695.1. NCBI lineage: Eukaryota > Viridiplantae > Streptophyta > Magnoliopsida > Gentianales > Gentianaceae > Gentiana > Gentiana straminea. The sequence continues at coordinate 175,556 of JAVUPR010000142.1, forward strand.
CATTAGATAGGCAGCTTGAGATACTGTTTCTCAAGTCCAGTCTAAAACACCACCAAAACAACCCCTCTCTTTTTATCGTGTTCTTGAAGCTTTGGCAGGTTTCCATTAGGAGAACAGCCCTAGATTTATCATTGATAATTTTGGGAATCGTCAAATGGCGCTAGAAGGAGGGCCTCCCACCGGCAACTTTGTCAAAAATCAAATAGCAAAAATGCAGCAAGATCAGAGGGCAATTGCCAGAGATTGAAACGTTGACATGCAAATTATACCATTCAGATTGAAGAGAAATGAGGTACGAGCAAGCCCCAAAATTTTGTGTCGATTGGAGTCCATTTTTGTGCCCGATCGTCACCGTAAAGTTATTGCTGCTGTATCACCAAAAAATGCAGCAGTCAGATCCATAGTTTATTGCCAGAGATAGAACCGTTGAAACACAAATTCACCGTTCAAATTAAAGATGAAGGAGGGACTAACAATATCTCCTAATATCGTGCTGATCGGAGTCCATTTTGATACCCGATCTTTGCCGTAAAGTTGCTGCTGCTGTTGTATCACCAAAAAACGCAACAGTCACATCGGCGGCCAATTTCCAGAGATCGAGCCATTGAAAGAATATTTCCACCGTTCATATTGAAGAACAAAGAGGGACAAACAAGTCCACCAAATTTAGTATCGATCGGAGTCCGTTTCAATACCCGGTCGTCGCCAGAAATTAGCTGCTATAACACAAAAATATGCTGCGAGTTTTTTTTCTTATTCTTCAAGATCCGAGCCGATCTCTCCAGCTCTCCATGATCTGAGCCAAGAGCTCTCCATGATCCGATCCGAGCTCCCCAACTCTCCAGATCCAAGCTCTCAAGATACAAGCTATCATCAGGTTTTAGTTTTACAACTTAAAGGATCACACTTCCTATTATTTTTGGAACTCTCCCGACATGAAATTATGGGAAGAGCCTTCTGTAAGTCCGACTTCAGGTCGGCATCATATTTGGAACTCACCTTCGGACGAGCCTTCTGTAAGTCCGAATTTAGGCCGGCATCATATTTGGAACTCGCCTTCGGGGGAACCTTCTGTAGGTCCAACTTTAGGTCGGCATCATATTTGGAACTCGCCTTTGGGCAAGCCTTCTCTAAGTCGGACTTTAGGTCGGCATCATATTTGGAACTCGCCTTCGGGCGAGCATTCTATAAGACTGACTTCAGGTCGGCATCATATTTGGAACTCGCCTTCGGGCGAGCCTTCTATAAGTCTGGATTCAGGTCGGCATCATATTTTGAACTCACTTTCGGATGAGCCTTCTATAAGTCCGCCTTCAGGTAGGCATCATATTTGGAACTTGCCTTCGGGCGAGCCTTCTGTAAGTCCGACTTCAGGTCGGCATCATATTTGGAACTCGCCTTCAGGCAAGCCTTCTATATGTACGAATTCAGGTTGGCCTCATATTTGGAACTCTGATCCTTCTCTAAGTCTGACTTCAGGTCGGCATCATACTTGGAACTCGCCTTCGTTCGAGTGATGGCACTTTTCTGGATGTCGAATCTAACCGGTAGTGTACCGGGTCAATTGTAGTCTAGTACGGTGGTCAAGGTCGTATTCCATAGGGATTTGTGAGGTTAAACACTTAAAATCTTATATTAATTCAATCTAGGTCACAATTTGCAAGATAGTAAATACATAAGTAAATTCTCTCATAACAACAAAGATGATAAAATGATAAAAGAACCTAACCAAGATGATGCGTAGACTAGCAATTCTCTTGTAGTATCATAGGAATGATTTCCTTCCTTCCTACCATTCGTGTTCAAAAGTGTGAAACGGTGCATTCCTAAGCAAGTAGTTCCCCCTCATACGAGTGTATGGAACTACTCTCTACCTCCTCCATGGCCTAAGTGTCTTAAACCTAATGAATTGGTATGATAAGCACTTGAATTCAATGACAATGTCAACTATCCCGGGATAAGAAATCGAATGCCTCGAGAGGTCGATTTTACTTTCCGGTTTTCGTACCCTCTTCACACACTTAACATCTCCTTTCGGTCTCCGTTAAATGTGTAAATGCTAGCACTAGTTAGTCACTCTAACAAGCAATTCATACAATGCAAGTTGGAAAAGATTCACAACAATCAGAACAAACAACACAAACAATCATTCCCAATCAACAAAAGAGAATAAACTAATTCTACAACATAATCTTTGCTAGTTTAACCTAGCCACTCATAACTACAAACATTAACATAACAATGCTAACATTCATAATCATAAGAACACTTGAATCAAAATAAGGATTAAGGATTACCAATCACAAGTAAAGAGCTCGAAATTGGTGTTCTTCATTCAACTTCAAAACCTTCAATGGAATCAACACTAGTGTATTCTAAACTCCAATCGAAGTAGTAGAAGTTTATCTAAGAATCCTTAATTATTACAGCAAATCCAAGAGTTAATTCTACTTAAATTCTGGCTAGGAGAGCCTTGGGGGGTGGAGGTGTCTTCAAGGAGGAAGAAGTTGAGGAAAATGAAGTGTGTTTGATAATTTTCGTGAGTGGAAGAATAAAAAGGATCAATCATTTGTTGACTCAGCAATAATGGCGCGTGTCATGCACACTGGCATGCATCATGCACTCTATTGAAGGATTGTCGTCGGTCACTAACAATTGGCGTGTGCCAAGTCTGATGTGGTGGTTGGGTCAATGACATGCGCATTTAATGCTCAGCTACACAGAGAAAAAGGATTGGAAACAGGGATCTGAGAAGTTTTGAATAGCACATATCTAAAGATCCAGATCCAGAAAATCAGATTTCACATCTAGAAAAGGGGAAGCCAACAAAATTGCCTTGGAGATTTACAAGAAGAATCCAGTAACCCATTAAGGGCGAAGAAGGCATCTTGGAGCTACAACGCTATATCCAGAAGAATCAGACAGCTCACTGAATTAATCATTTGATTAATTCTAAAGCTAACCTTTGTGAAGAAGGGTTGGCTGTGCACAGTTTCAGGAGAGCAATTCCACCTTTCCTCAAATGGTTGCAACTTGGTTGCCACAGCTGTTGGTACCGTCTGCGGACTGTGTGTATGTCAGTGGTGAGCTGGTGAAGGATTCATTCCACCTCCGAAGGATCAGTGTGCAGAATGAAGGGAGCAATCCTACCTTTCTTCATTATGTGTAGACAGTGAAACTAGGGTGTCGTGAAGGACTTTCATTTGGCTAGGATTTTGTAACGGTTATCTCAAGATTCTAGTGATACCTCCTACACCACAGGAGAAGGGGAGACGTACGGGATTACACCACCCGGAACTTCCATAAAAAATCTTATGTTGATTCACTTTATGTATTTACATTCTTGCTGTGATTGATTTAATTATTGCCTTATCTATTTATTCTCACACTCAGCAAACGTAAAACACTGAGTCACCATAAAACTAATACATATAAGGTTCAGATCTTTATTGACACATCTATTGCACTAAAGGCTAGTCTTATCCGCTGCCAGTTAACTGGGCTAAGAATAAGTCGGTATTGACTTATACTCAGTTGAGTTAGCTGAACTCTGCTCAAGTTAAGGGATAGGAACAAAACTGAACTAAGCATCAGTTTGAGTTTCGGAGAAACTCAGTTCCTGGGGCAATTTCAGTTCAGGAAAAGTTTTTGGTGACATGTTTATTCACCCCACCCCCCCTCTAAACTTGTGTTAGCCTTTCCAAGGGGCCAACAATTGGTATCGGAGCAGTTCTTCCATTTGGAAGTGATTCAACGATATCTTACAAACCAGTTGTTGAAGACCCCTCACTGTATCAGTTGTAAAAACACTTAGTTTGATTTCAATGACTACATCTAGAATTAGATGTTGGCTTATTCACCCCCTGACTTATTCTTTGAAAAATGTATCTGATTTTCAGGATCAATTATTTGAGAGGTTCAGTACGCCAAATCTGCATACAAATCCAGAACCTCAACTCAGTGATGATATGGATACATACTTCAATGTTTATATAGACAAATCAAGAGGAGTTCCATCACAAAGAAATCTCTAAGAAGAAGAAGAAGAGAAGTTGTTGCAAGTTGCTATTGATATTGAAGATTCATTAGAGCAACAAAAGAATGTATATGCAAATCTTAAAAATGTATCAAACCAACAAGAAAAGGTACATTCTTCAAATCGGTTATCATTCGCTGAAATCAGTCAGAGAAACTCTGAACTTGTCAAGTTAACCGAAAAACTCACATTGGAGTTAAGACTAAAAGATTTAGAACTTGACAAAGCAAAAGATTGGAATGAGTTTCTTGAAACTGAGATGTCAAATCTTGCCGAAAGACTAATACATAGTAAATTTGACAAAAGCAATGATGATTCCCCACCACTACCCAGTCTTGAGATTTCAAAGAGTATAAACTCTAGACACCAAGATACTGGAAGACCTAGTAGATTACACAAAGGAATTAAAGCAGTATTTGGATTCAAGTCTTTCTCCTCGACACAACTACAACAATTGCATAGAAGCACCTTGGAATATTTTTCGAGAGATCCTCGACACAGTCTCAACTTGTGAGAAAGCACTTTGGAATAACCTCAACACTTAGAAAATATGTTTCTAAGCACCTTGGTATATGACACCCACAAAGGTTGCTCAAGCCTTTGATAATCCGAAAGAACCTCTATCCAGAGAATTCAACACACTAATCCAAGTGTAGAAAATATAAAATTTTATTATTGCAAAAGATGATTGTTCAATACAAGTACATAGCTTGGGTATTTATAGGTGTAAAATTGACAACTTCTAGACAAAAAAACTACTTCAAATTTCGCCCCCCTACATGCTGCAAGAAGTCCTTCTATGTCTTCTATGCAACCTTGTAGTTTCCAAGTAAGACTTTTTGATATTTTTTTATGACTAGGATACATTGCACCTATTTTCTTCATGAAAAACTCAAAATGGCGCCACCCATTTATTTATCTACTTAAAATTTTACATATATTATGGTATAGTAACATAGTTCATTTATTTAATAATTACTTAATTAATCCGAGATCCCGTCGAATAAATGACGGTCTTCAAAACTTCAAAATCTTCATTATTCTTGGACTTGTAATCTTGAATTAATATTCAATGAGTCGAGCTTAATTCTGCGTTGGAGTCGGGTGTCGGGTCCAAGTTTAGTTGTGACAGGTGGTGGAGTGTCGGAGCTCTCTATATTTACATTATTCCCTCCCGTTTGAGAAGGATTCGTCCTCGAATCAGAAGGACATCATAAAACTGATCACTTCGCAGAAAGTTTAGAGAACCCAAATAAAATGCCATTATTATTCCGGGATCAAATATATTGCATAGAGACAACTACAAATTATCCGCATGGTGAGATGGCGATCCATGCTTTACCAAAGAAAAATCAAAAATATCCCTCGGCTTGATGTAAATGTGGTTGAAGACCTTTCCATCCACAAATTCAGGCGCACCCATTTCCACCTTCTCGCCAAGAAATATAGGGCTAAGTTTTTCCGCCAATTCCTCCACACCTTCACTTTTTTATTTGATTGTTTCCACAAATTTCTCTTATGTTATAGCTCCCGGAGAAAAATCAATTTGATGCTCCACTCCCCGTAGTGGTGGTAATCCACGTGGTTCTTCTTCAGGAAATACATCTTCAAATTCCTGCAAAAGAGTTAGAACAATATCGGGAAGAGTTCCCGCAAGATCAGATATAATCATATAACAAGGATATGAAATAGAAAAATCACTATTAATTCCCGAATGAGATATCAATGGATAAAAATCCTTATATATGAACAAAATCGGACTCCGAACAGCCGCACAACTCACTTTCTTAACACGAGTTTGTGAGTTAATTTTTACAGGCTCGGGCGGTACTTTCCCAACCGCTTTTTCAGAAGAAGTACGTGCTTGTTCTCTTTTTTCAGCAAATTTGACATAATCGGCATGAGCCTCGTGTGGAAGTAACGGACACAAAGTGATACGCTTGTTGTTGTGGGTCAAAGTATATTTATTGAGAAACCCATCATAAATAACATGCTTATCAAATTGCCAAGGACGGCCAAGTAACAAATGAGTGACATGCATTGGAACAACATCGCAAAGAACTTTATCGTCATATTTTGACAAGCTAAAATTCACGTATGCTTGCTTTGCCACTTTCACGGATACACTCTCGTTCAACCATTGCAATTTATAAGGTTGTGCATGTTTTATTGTTGGAATTTTTAACTTTTCAACAACCTCACTACTAATCGCATTGGTACAACTACCGGAGTCAATTATCATCTTGCAAATTTTTCCTTCGATCAGACAACGAGTTTGAAAAATACTCTCACGTTGTATTTCGTTGTTATCAATTTGACTCACCGTGCTAAGGACCCTTTTTGTTACAAACAGTGTGCGCTCATCATAAAAAGTACCTTGGTCTTCATTCTCATCGACCTCAACTTTTTCACTTTCATTAACTATTTCATTCTCATCCTCCGATTCTGACTGATGTCATCCATCCTTATTAGCAATATAAGAGCGCTTATTTCCACATTCATTAGCCTTATGTCCCAACCCTTTGCATTTATAACAAATCACAGGTTCTTCAGATTTTTCCTTAGGCGCAGATTGGGGAGGGGTATATTTAACCGCAGAATTTTTAACAGGAAACTTACCTCCGTCGCCCTTAGATGATGTCGGCCTATATGGAGCGGTGCTGGAAATTTTGCTAAGTTGTGCTTTCCGCCTTTTGAGTTGCTTTTCTTTAGTCAGAGCTGCATGTACCATTTCATCGTAAGTTGTGCAATTCATCATCTCAACCGGGTCGGCTATCTCAGGCCGCAATCCTGCCAAAAACCGAGCCATGGTGTGTTCATCGGATTCGTCCGTATCGGTGCGAATTAATGCCATCTCCAATTCATCTTGATAGGCTTGAACTGATTTCTCGCCTTGTTGGAGAGTGTGCAATTTCCTCACTTGCTCCCGTCAATACGACTCGGACACCCACTTCCTATGCATCTCATTTTTAAGTACTTACCAAGAGGATATCACCTGTTGTCTTGATTTCCTGCGCTTTTCATTAGTTTTCTGAAACCAAAGCATAGGTCGTTCCTCAAATTCACTTGTGGCAAGTTGAACCTTAGTTGTTTCCGAATAATTAGGACAATCAAATATTTGCTCAATTTTAAGAACCCAAGAAAAATACTCATCTGGATTAGAATTACCTTTAAACGCCGGAATTTTCTGTTTAATACCTTGGAGATTTTCTCTTGGTGCCGCCAAGACAGTAGCTGCATCGTCAAGATCGTCATCTCCATTTGCAGAATGATTACTGGGTTCAGGACCGTGTGCTGGAATACCTTGTGCCAGTTGCAGCTGTGCAAACCGATCATCTATTTTTTGAATCAACATTTGAGTAATCTGCTGTAGGCGTTGTTGGTCCCCTCATCCATACCAGGAATTTGATTCTGGTTGTTCATTTTTTTTTTGAATGTGTGTTGTTTCTCAAGATGGAAGAATATACCGAATATATCAAGCAACTTAGAAACCTTGAGGATTCTTACAACGAGATGTAGACACAAGAAGTTAAGTGTCGTTGGAAATTCTAGGCGCTACTCTGAAATTTAGAAAATATCAAGAGACGAAAAATACTACACAATGTAACACAAATTATCGAAGTGTATAAATCGAATTTCTTTAATTTTTTTTAACTTGTTGCTCGTACGGAACATTATGCTCGTGCGGAACAAATTATTTTTCAAATACACACGATTTACTTGTGCACCCTTTTTTTTTTAATTAATATATATATATATATATATATATATATATATATATATATATATATATATATATATATATATATATATATATATATATATATATATATATATATATATATATATATATATATATATATGTATATATATGCTCGTGCGAAATAAAGTGTTCTTCAAATACACACGATTATATGCATACTATGGTTCTTCAGGTACATACGATTATATGCAACAATAAGGAAGGTAATAAGATGAATGATAGAATACCGTCGATTCCGCCTTGTTATCTGATACCAACTAATGTGATTTTGCGTGGATCTAGGAAAAGCGGTATTGGATTCAAGTCTTTCTCCTCGACACAACTACAACAATTGCGTAGAAGCACCTTGGAATATTTTTCGAAAGCTCCTCGACACAGTCTCAACTTGTGAGAAAGCACCTTGGAATAACCTCAACACTTAGAAAACCTGTTTCTAAGCACCTTGGTATAGGACACCTACAAAGGTTGCTCAAACCTTTGATAATCCGAAAGAACCTCTATCCAGAGAATTCAACACACTAATCCAAGTGTAGAAAATATAAAATTTTATTATTGCAAAATATGATTGTTCAATACATGTACATAGCTTGGGTATTTATAGGTGTAAACTTAACAACTTCTAGCTAAAAAAATACTTCAAATTTCGCCCCCCTACATGCTCCAAGAAGTCCTTCCATGTCTTCTATGCAACCTTGTAGTTTCCAAGTAAGACTTTTTGATATTTTTTGATGACTAGGATACATTGCACCTATTTTCTTCATGGAAAACTCAAAATGGCGCCACCCATTTATTTATCTACTTAAAATGTTACATATATTATGGTATAGTAACATAGTTCATTTATTTAATAATTACTTAATTATTCCGAGATCCCGTTGAATAAACGACGGTCTTCAAAACTTCAAAATCTTCATTATTCTTGGACTTGTAATCTTGAATTAATATCCAATGAGTCGAGCTTAATTCTGCGTTGGAGTCGGGTGTCGGGTCCAAGTTTAGTTGTGACGGGTGGTGAAGTGTCGGAGCACTCTATATTTACATCAGGATCCATGTGAAATCAACTAAGGTTGAGCATAATGGTTTATCTAGGAAGGAGTTGAGAAGGCTTAATTCTCTCAACCAAGAAACTGAAAGTTATACTTCAGTAACTAATCCAGCCAGACCCAAGAAGATATGGGTACCAAAGAAAACTTAAAAACTATTTTGTAGGATGAGTCAGTTCGCAATGCTGAATCCTGAACTTACTTCCAAACAAAAGCTGATGAAGGACAAAATGGTCAAAAACAGAAGACTTTCCAGCTACCATCTGACGCTTGAGCTGACATGAAAAATCACTTGAAGCCACGTGTCAATCTAGGAGAAAAAGTAGATGTACATCCCTACAAATCTCATTGATTGTGACACGACTCTCATTTTGAAGTCGATTGAAAAATGCAATCTTGACAAAATTCTGTTCAATCAATCTCAAAGCACTCAAGATTCTTCCAAGAACTCCTAATTCAGAAAATCATGGAGCCATACAACATTGATGATGGAATCACCACAAGTCTGGATGATTTCTGTCAAAAATTTTCAAACTCCACTCTGTCGACTCAAATTGTAAGCAAAATCAAGAAAATTAGAGGATTGGAGAACTTGATTGATACAAAGGTCACTACTTTGTGTCCAGACGGCATCAAAGATTTGTACAAAAATGCCATAGTCACCAATAATGGAAAAAGCTTCAGGACAACCGTCCAAGACAAAAGCATTAATGTTGATGAACATTTGCTCTCACTAGTCTTTGGCTTGGACATAATCGGAGGATCTTCATCTCTAACATTTGGAAATGAAGAAAAAGGCAAGCTTTGAAATGTTACAGCACTTAACAGGGACGAGAAAAATTTCATTGGATCCATCTACCAACATAGACCAGAATTCGCATTCCTGACGATCCTTCTGACCAGAAATGTCATTGGCCATGCTCGGAATTTCTACACTCTCTCGACAGATAAACTAAAGCTGATATATACCATTTGGTTTGGAGAAAGATTTGATTGGAACAAGTTTGTTCTCAATCATTTGATCAAACAAGTTTCAGACGAAATTGAGAAAGCCAAAGGAAGGAAGGCTTCTGGAGAAAAGTTTTTATTAAGAAAAGGATACACTTATCTAGTTCAAAGGATACTAGATCATTTCTCCATTTCAAAATCCACACAAACAGAAGTAAAACACAAATCAGTGCCTACTGGAGCGAAGAAGAGGAAAGTTGTTGAAGAAGAAAGAAGTGAAATTTAAGATTCTAGTTCAAGTGAGACTGTAAGGTTGGATGACAGAACTCTGAGAAGATATTAAAAGATGTGGAACAAGCTTCAGGCAAAGAAAACTGAAACTGAAGTTGTAATTCAGATTGATGAAGAAACTGAAGAAACTGAAGAAACTGAAGGAAATGAAGAAACTGAAGAAAGTGAACTTCCCACTGAGACGTATGGAGAATACACTGAAGAGAAAAGAGAAGCTGTGGAAGATGCTGAATTTTGCGAGGCTGAGTATGAAAAGGAACTAACAAGTCATGATGTTCATTTTTATTATCATGAAACCGGTTCCTCATCACAAGTTCATGAGGCATCCATAAGCAAATCCACAACTGAAAGATCTCAGCATCAAGAAACTGAAGCGGAAAAACTGGAAAATTTGAAGGAGATCATCGAAAGTCTGATGCAGACTTTACAGCAAAAACTCTACAATCTACATGACCTTGTTGGACGAACTCATTTTTCAGGCTTGAACAATTACCCCAACATCATCACCTTACGCAAATTATTTGAAGAAAGCTTTCGAATATCTTCAAACAAGGGGGAAGATGAAGCTGAAGATGATGCTAAAGCTGAAGAGGTTTATGCCAGAAAATTGGTGGAAGAACAAGATAAACAAGTAGATGCTGATCTACTGACCATTAAACAAGATGGAGAAGAAATTGATAATCTGATCGAGAAGCTAACTGTAGAAGAATATTTTAAAGAAACAAGAACTGAGGAAGGTGAAGAAGCCTCAGTTAAAGCTGTGTTGAATATTAGAAAGAAACTTGTAATGTGTGTCAGATTCCTTGAATAGATGAAGGCGATAAAAACTGAGGGGGAAGCTGAAATGAAACCAGGAAGGAGAGCTGAAAAAGAAAAACTTAATCTCATTTCAGAAGAAGAAGAGAAAATGATGGATGAGGAAATCAAGGAAATTTTGATCAAACTCAAGAACCAAGACAATGAAGAGGCTAATCAGTTGATCACTGAATATCTGAAAATCAAGCCTAGAGACGGAGAATCAGAAGAAGAAGGAAAGGCAAGAAGACTCCTGGAGACTAAAAGAAGCATTTTTCTTGGAGAAAATATGTTGGCTATTGAAAAAGAAAAGATGTAATTTATGATGTAATTTACCCATTGTTAACTCAGTTTGTTTCAACTTTAATCTTGTAATGAACTCAGCTGTTTAGTTTGTTATCCAAATTGTTTTTGTTATGATTTCTTGCACCATTCTTTTATTATTGCTTTTAGGGAGGGTTATGATACATCATCAAAAAGGGGGAAATTGTTGGAAATATTATTTTGATGATGATTTGTCACGTAATTAGATAAATCATTTACAACCCATGATGATGAAGTCATAACTAATTGTTATAGTGCAAAATGAAAGAAGAAGCAAGAAATGGTCTAGAGAAAATGTATAAGTTCTGTCTAGAGTCTGAACGTTGTATAGGTTGTTTCAGACAAGCATTGTAATAGAATAGGAACTAGACAAACAGCCGAGTCAACAAGAAAACTGAGTAAACATATGAAGAACTGAGGGCTCGGACTCAGTTATGAGAAAGCTGAAGAATATAAATTCGCTGAGGGATACAGACTCAGTTGGCTTATCTTGAAAACTGAAGGACTGAGGGATACAGACTCAGTTGTCGAAGACTGAAGAACTGAGGTGGCAAACTCACTTAGAAGCTGATTAAGTCGTGACTATAAGTCAGGATTCAGGCAAGTCTGTGGTGACCTTAAACTATACTATAGATCACGTAAAGCTGAATAATCTTAAGGAAAAAGATTATCAGTTATCAGGAGAAGAAGGAAGCTGAATGGTGTACTCCGACTTAATCATTAAAAGTCGGATGTCAAGGATACAAGGTACTCAGTCTTGAAGAAGAGTAGAAAACTGAGTTAGGGCCTTGTTTAAATTTGAACTGACAAAACGACAAAAGGTCATACAGATGAACGTTGGCTAAACGACAAATGTAACGGCTACAAGTGCTAGTTGACCTTTGCATTACCCCTATAAATACACAGAAAAAAGGATTGGAAACAGGGATCTGAGAAGTTTTGAATAGCACATATCTAAAGATCCAGATCCAGAAAATCAGATTTCACATCTAGAAAAGGGGAAGCCAATAGAATTGCCTTGGAGATTTACAAGAAGAATCCAGTAACCCATTAAGGGGGAAGAAGGCATCTTGGAGCTACAACGCTATATCTAGAAGAATCAGACATCTCACTGAATTAATCATTTGATTAATTCTAAACCTAACCTTTGTGATGAAGGGTTGGCTGTGCACAGTTTCAGGAGAGCAATTCCACCTTTCCTCAAACGGTTGCAACTTGGTTGCCATAGCTGTTGGTGTAGTCTGCGGACTGTGTGCATGTTAGTGGTGAGCTGGTGAAGGAGTCATTCCACCTCCGAAGGATCAGTGTGCAGAATGAAGGGAGCAATCATACCTTTCTTCATTATGTGTAGACAGTGAAACTAGGGTGTCGTGAAGGACTGTCATTAGGCTAGGATTTTGTAACGGTTATCTCAAGATTCTAGTGATACCTCCTACACCACCGGAGAAGGGGTGAAGTACGGGATTACACCACCCGGAACTTCCATAAACAAATCTTATGTTGATTTACTTTATGCATTTACATTCTTGCTGTGATTGATTTAATTATTGCCTTATCTATTTATTCTCACACTCAGCAAACGTAAAACACTGAGTCAGCATAAAACTGATACATAGGAGGTTCAGATCTTTATAGACACATCTATTGCACTAAAGGCTAGTCTTATCCGCTGCCAGTTAACTGGGCTAAGAATAAGTCGGTATTGACTTATACTCAGTTGAGTTAGATGAATTCCACACAAGTTAAGGGACATGAAGAAAACTGAACTAAGCATCAGTTTGAGTTTCGGAGAAACTCAGTTCCTGGGGAATTCTAGTTCAGGAAAAGTTTTTGGTGACAAGTTTATTCACCCCCCCCTCTAAACTTGTGTTAGCCTTTCCAAGGGACCAACAATTGGTATCGGAGCAGTTCTTCCATTTGGAAGTGATTCAACGATATCTTACAAACCAGTTGTTGAAGACTCCTCACTGTATCAGTTGTAAAAACACTTAGTTTGATTTCAATGACTACATCTTGAATTAGAAGTTGGCTTATTCACCCCCCGACTTATTGTATGAAAAATGTATCTGATTTTTAGGATCAATTATTTGAGAGGTTCAGTACGACAAATCTGCATACAAATCCAGAACCTCAACTCAGTGATGATGTGGATACGTAATTCAATGTTTATATAGACAAATCCAGAGGAGTTCTATCACAAAGAAATCTCTCAGAAGAAGAAGAAGATAAGTTGTTGCAAGTTGCTATTGATATAGAAGATTCATTAGAGCAACAAAAGAATGTACATGAAAATCTTAAAAATGTATCAAACCAACAAGAAAAGATACATTCTTCAAATCGGTTATCATTCGCGGAAATCAGTCAGAGAAACTCTGAGCTTGTCAAGTTAACCGAAAAACTCACATTGGATTTAAGACTAAAAGATTCAGAACTTGACAAAGCAAAATATTGGAATGAGTTTCTTGAAACTGAGATGTCAAATCTTACTGAAAGATTAATACATAGTAAATTTGACAAAAGCAATGATGATTCCCCACCCCTACCCAGTCTTGAGATTTCAAAGAGTATAAACTCTACACACCAAGATACTGGATGACCTAGTAGATTACACAAAGAAATTAAAAATGAAAGATCTAAAAGGATCCTTGTGAAATCAACTAAGGTTGAGCGTAATGGTTTATCTTGGAAAGAGTTGAGAAGGCTTAATTCTCTCAACCAAGAAACTGAAATTTATACTTCAGTAACTAATCCAGCCGGACCCAAGAAGATATGGGTACCAAAGAAAACTTAAAACTGTTTTGCAGGATGGGTCAGTTCGCAATGCCGAATCCTGAACAGACTTCCAAACAAAAGCTGATGAAGGACAAAATGGTCAAAAACAGAAGACTTTCCAGCTACCATCTGACGCTTGAGCAGACATGACTAATCACTCGAAGCCACGTGTCAATCTAGGAGAAAAAGTAGATGTACATCCATACAAATCTCATTGATTGTGACACGACTCTCATTTTGAAGTCAACTGAAAAATGCAATCTTGACAAAATTCTGTTCAATCAATCTCAAAGCACTCAAGATTCTTCCAAGAACTCCTAATTCAGAAAATCATGGAGCGATACAACATTGATGATGAAATCACCACAAGTCTGGATGATTTCTATCAAAAAAATTCAAACCCCACTCTGTCGACTCAAATTGTAAGCAAAATCTAGAAAATTCGAGGATTGGAGAACTTGATTGATACAAAAAGGTCACTACTTTGTGTCCAGACGGCATCAAAGATTTCTACAAAAATGCCATAGTCACCAATAATGCAAAAAGCTTCAGGACAACCGTCCAAGACAAAAGCATTAATGTTGATGAACATTTGCTCTCACTAGTCTTTGGCTTGGACATAATCAGAGGATCTTCATCTCTAACATTTGGAAATGAAGAAAAAGGCAATCTTTGGAATGTTACAGCACTTAACAGAGATTAGAAAATTTTCATTGGATCCACCTACCAACAGAGACCAGAATTCGCATTCCTGGCGATCCTTCTAACCAGAAATGTCATTGGCCATGCTCGGAATTTCTACACTCTCTCGACAGATAAACGAAAGCTGATCTATACCATTTGGTTTGGAGAAAGATTTGATTGGAACAAGTTTGTTCTCAATCATTTGATCAAACAAGTTTCAGACGAAATTGAGAAAGCCAAAGGAAGGAAGGCTTCTGGAGAAAAGTTTTTATTAAGAAAAGGATACACTTATCTAGTTCAAAGGATACTAGATCATTTCTCCATTTCAAAATCCACACAAACAGAAGTAAAACACAAATCAGTGCCTACTGGAGTGAAGAAGAGGAATGTCGTTGAAGAAGAAAGAAGTGAAATTTCATATTCTAGTTCAAGTGAGACTGTAAGGTTGGATGACAGAACTCTGAGAAGACAGAAAAGGATGTGGAACAAGCTTCTGGCAAAGAAAACTGAAACTGAAGTTGTAATTCAGATTGATGAAGAAACTGAAGGAAGTGCAGAAACTGAAGGAAATGAAGAAACTGAAGAAAGTAAACTTCCCACTGAGACGTATGGAGAATACACTGAAGAGAAAAGAGAAGCTGTGGAAGATGCTGAATTTTGCGAGGCTGAGTATGAAAAGGAACTAACAAGTCATGATGTTCATTTTTATTATCATGAAACCGGTTCCTCATCACAAGTTCATGAGGCATCCATAAGCAAATCCACAACTGAAAGATCTCAGCATCAAGAAACTGAAGCGGAAAAACTGGAAAATTTGAAGGAGATCATCGAAAGTCCGGCGAGACTTTACAAAAAAACTCTACAATCTACATGACCTTGTTGGACGAACTCATTTTTCGAGCTTGAACAATTACTCCAACATCATCACCTTACGCAAATTATTTGAAGAAAGCTTTCGAATATCTTCAAACAAGGGGGAAGATGAAGCAGAAGGTGATGAAGCTGAAGATGATGCTAAAGCTGAAGAGGTTTATGCCAGAAAATTGGTGGAAGAACAAGATAAACAAGTAGATGCTGATCTACTGACCATTCAAAAAGATGAAGAAGAAATTGATAATCTGATCGAGAAGCTAACCGCAGAAGAAGATTTTAAAGAAACAAGAACTGAGGAAGATGAAGAAGCCTCAGTTAAAGCTGTGTTGAATATCAGAAAGATGCTGAAGGGGATGAAGCTGAAGATGATGCTAAAGATGAAGATGTTTATGCCTGACAATTGGTGGAAGAACAAGATAAACAAGTAGATGCTGATCTACTGACCATTCAACAAGATGGAGAAGAAATGGATAATCTAATCGAGAAGCTAACTGCAGAAGAAGATTTTAAAGAAACCAGAACCGAGGAAGATGAAGAAGACTCAGTTAAAGCTGTGTTGAATATCAGAAAGAAGCTTGTAATGTGTGTCAGATTCCTTGAAAAGATGAAGGCGATAAAAACTGAGGGGGAAGCTGAAATGAAACCAGGAAGGAGAGCTGAAAAAGAAAAACTTAATCTCATTTCAGAAGAAGAAGATAAAATGATGGATGAGGAAATCAAGGAAATTTTGATCAAACTCAAGAACCAAGACAATGAAGAGGCTAATCAGTTGATCAGTGAATATCTGGAAATCAAGCCTAGAGATGGAGAATCAGAAGAAGAAGGAAAGGCAAGAAGACTCCTGGAGACTAAAAGAAGCATTTTTCTTGGAGAAAAGATGTTGACTATTGAAAAAGAAAAGATGTAATTTATAATGTAATTTACCCAATGTTAACTCAGTTTGTTTCAACTTTATTCTTCTAATGAACTCAGCTGTTTAGTTTGTTATCCAAATTGTTTTTGTTATGATTTCTTGCACCATTCTTTTATTATTGCTTTTAGGGGGGTTATGATACATCATCAAAAAGGGAGAAATTGTTTGAAATATTATTTTGATGATGATTCATCATGTAATTAGATAAATCATTTACAACCCATGATGATGAAGTCATAAATAACTGTTATAGTGCAAAATGAAAGAAGAAGCAAGAAATTGTCTAGAGAAAATGTATAAGTTCTATCTAGAGTCTGAACGTTGTATAGGTTGTTTCAGACAAGCATTGTAATAGAATAGGAACTAGACAAACAGCTGAGTCAACAAGAAAACTGAGTATACATATGAAGAACTGAGGGCTCAGACTCAGTTATGAGGAAGCTGAAGAAGATAAGTTTGTTGAGGGATACGTACTCTGTTGGCTTATCTAGAAAACTGAAGGACTGAGGGATACAGACTCAGTTGTTGAAGACTGAAGAACTGAGGTGGCAAACTCAGTTAGAAGCTGATTAAGTCTTGACTATAAGTCAGGATTCAGGCAAGTCTGTGGTGACCAGAAACTGAACTATAGATCACGTAAAGCAGAATAATCTTAAGGAAAAAGATTATCAGTTATCAGGAGAAGAAGGAAGCTGAATGGTGTATTCCGACTTAATCATTAAGAGTCGGATGTCAAGGATACAAGGTACTCAGTTTTGAAGAAGAGTAGAAAACTGAGTTAAGGCCTTGTTTAAATTTGAACTGACAAAACGACAAAAGGTCGTACAGATGAACGTTGGCTAAACGACAAATGTAACGGCTACAAGAGCTAGTTGACCGTTGCATTACCCCTATAAATACACAGAGAAAAAGGATTGGAAACAGGGATCTGAGAAGTTTTGAATAGCACATATCTAAAGATCCAGATCCAGAAAATCAGATTTCACATCTAGAAAAGGGGAAGCCATCAGAATTGCCTTGGAGATTTACAAGAAGAATCCAGTAACTATTAAGGAGGAAGAAGGCATCTTGTAGCTACAACGCTATATCCAGAAGAATCAAACAGCTCACTGAATTAATCATTTGATTAATTTTAAACCTAACCTTTGTGAAGAAGGGTTGGCTATGCACAGTTTCTGGAGAGCAATTCCACCTTTCCTGAAACAGTTGCAACTTGGTTGCCACAGCTGTTGGTGTAGTCTGCGGACTGTGTGCATGTCAGTGGTGAGCTGGTGAAGGAGTTATTCCACCTCCGAAGGATCAGTGTGCAGAATGAAGGGAGCAATCCTACCTTTCTTCATTATGTGTAGAAAGTGAAACTAGGGTGTCGTGAGGGACTGTCATTAGGCTAGTATTTTGTAACGGTTATCTCAAGATTCTAGTGATCCTCCTACACCACAGGAGAAGGGGAGACGAACGGGATTACACCCCCCGGGACTTCCATAAACAAATCTTATGTTGATTTACTTTATGCATTTACATTATTGCTGTGATCGATTTAATTATTGCCTTATCTATTTATTCTCACACTCAGCAAACATAAAACACTGAGTCAGCATAAAAATGATACATAGGAGGTTCAGATCTTTATTGACACATCTATTGCACTAAAGGCTAGTCTTATCTGCTGCCAGTTAACTGGGCTAAGAATAAGTCGGTATTGACTTATACTCAGTTGAGTTAGCTGAACTCCGCACAAGTTAAGGGACAGGAACAAAACTGAACTAAGCAATAGTTTGAGTTTCAGAGAAACTCAGTTCCTGGGGCAATTCCAGTTCAGGAAAAATTTTTGGTGACAAGTTTATCCCCCCCCCCCCCCTCTAAACTTGTGTTAGCCATTCCAAGGGACCAACAGTCAGGAAACTTGCTCTTGGCCTCATCGACCTTAGAGTCTAGCCATGATTGAGCACTGAGGTAGGTAGTAACGTCAAGGCCTGAGAAAACTCAGGAGAAGCCTTGTACTTCTCAATGGTCTTGGCCATCTGACCTTGGATAGCTACATCCAGATCATTCTTCTCCTTACAGAGCTTGGTTTGGCCTGCTCCCGTTTGGTCATCTCTTGAGAGTGCTGATCTATGGCAGCTTGTAAACTGGTAATATACTTGTCTTACCTCTCCTTTAGCTCTGCCTCTTGAGCTTGAAGTTTCCCTTTAAGGGCGGCATTATCCTTCTCTTTGGACTCAATGGAGCCATTGAGTCTTTCCCGATCTGCACGGAGATCGGCGATCTTCTTCTCAAAGCTTCCCGTCTTGACTATATAGTTAGACAGTCGTTGGAAAGCTTCCTCGCTAAACCAGGTCCCCTGCTTGATAAAGCAAAAGCAATCAGAACAAATACGCTAGTGTGTCAAGGTGCAAAACTCAAAAAGGGAACACCAACTCACATATTCCATGGCACCAAAGCCAATAGCAGCTAGCTCACCATCAGTCATCTCAATGATGTGTTGCTATTCAGTAGAAGTGTATTTTCTTTCTCGAGACTAATCATGAGTCTCATTGGGGAAAGCAGCAGATCTACTTCTCTTACCTAACCTCCCCTCCAGAGAAGTCACCTCAGTTCGGCCTTGACTTTGAAGTTGGAGGCCCTCTTCTTCTTATTCACTAAGGCTAAGACTTCCGGGTCACTCAGATCGGCCTCCCCTCAAATAGAAGGAGTGATTTCTGCATCTTTAGTAATGCCAACCGTAGAATGGATTCCGCCTGCATCAAGATTAGGATCAGTTGGTGTTGGTCCCAGCGAAGGGTTTAAATATAGTCAGTGAGGCAGGGGTGAATGACTGTATTGGGATTTCAAAAAATTCTTGATAAAAAGATCTTGTGCAACGGAATTAAAACCCTTCTAAACGTATTTTCAAAACAATTAATCAATCATAGGCAAATATAATAAAGTACTGAATGTAAATGCAGAAAATAAAATGCTGTGAGTAAATAACACAAGGTTCATAGTGGTTCAGGGTTGTGTAATCCCTTAATCCACTATTCCCTTGTGATGATTGGAGGAATTCACTATTATTTTTCACCAATACAATAGTTATCATTGTCCTTAGCTACACAAGCTTCACAATCTACAGACTATCACTCTTTCTCTATAAAAGCTTCAGTGACTCAGTCTTCACACACTGCTCATTGAGAACAATTCCTTTAGCTGCTATCACAGCAGCACAACTCCTTCTCAGATATCTCTGATTCAATTACTTGAGAGGGGTGTGAATTTGATAAATCCAAAAAAATGATCAAGTTTAGACTTGGATATTTTCTGATGAAGATCTTGATAATTCTGAACTTGATTGCCTTGATGTTGCTTTTTAGATCAATTATGATGGTTTATGATTTGAGGGAGTTTCAGCACTTAGAATTCTTAAAACATTGATCCTTCTTGTTGTCTGTCAATACATTCTATTTATAGCCGTAATTTGAATTTTCATCCGTTGACTATTTAATGCTCAGAATCATCTTTGATTATGGCTTGATTTAATCCTCCTTGAATTTAGTGATCCGGGTTTTCTTCAAATGT
Organism: Gentiana straminea; assembly: GCA_036785695.1. Taxonomy (NCBI): domain Eukaryota; kingdom Viridiplantae; phylum Streptophyta; class Magnoliopsida; order Gentianales; family Gentianaceae; genus Gentiana; species Gentiana straminea. The sequence goes on from JAVUPR010000142.1 coordinate 195,550, forward strand.
TCATCATAAAATCCGTCATTGATTGGTTGTGAATTAATTAGTTGATCTTCCATATTTTCCATATTTCTGATTAGGTCATAGTAGCTTACTTGACTTAGCTGCTTCTTCTTTACTTTACTGGTTCAATGATTCCTTCACTTGACTGCTCCTTAGTTACTTCACTGGTCAAGTGACAGCTTTACTCGGTCGCTTGATCTTTTACTCTGTTGTTGCTTTCTATATCAGTCGATAGTCATTTACTTCACTAATCCTTAGTTTTGTGTGAGATCAGTGTACACCATATTATAGAAAATTAGTTTCAATACTTGTAACAATACTTAGACTTAACCAAGGTCATCACAGACTTCCTTGGTTTTAAGTCGGTCTATAGGTCTTCACTTTACTGTGCCGGTGCCTTTCCATTTTGCTGGTTTTCTGCCTTTACTGAGCCGGTCTACCAGTCTAGTACAATGCTTGTCTAACTGAACTTATACAACATGTCATACTTCTAAGTAAATCCAATACAATTCATTCTAACTTATTTTAACTTATTTCAGGCTTTCTATAACAGCTAGTATGGCCATCATAAAAAAATTAAAATGTTTCTAACAATTTCCCCATTTTTTATGATGCCAAAACCCTCATAAGACCAAACATAAGTAAAGCATTTTTATATAATAAATAAGAATGAAATTTAGAAATTCTATTCATCCGTAAAGGGTCAAAATGGCAAAATATTCAAAAGGACAAATAATAGATATTATTACAACTACTAGTTCTTAAGACTTTCCTTGTACCTCCTGAACATTGTAGTGTGAATGCCCATCATGTCCTTGAAATCCACTTTTAGAAACTTTCACATCAAGTATGCTAAGGCAGTTTCCCTAGGCGGGTTCCCAAAACATCTTATGTTGAACAGTCTGTTGAAGTCTTGCAAGGTTTCATGTGCCTGTGGCTTGCCAAAGTATTCCTCCATCCTTTTCTTAGCTTCAGTAACATCTCCATCAACAAGTTTCAATTGTTTGAGCATGTCTCATTGTTCTTTTTCTTATTTTCCAGACATAAGTCTGAACTCCTTTCTCATATTTTCAAATTTTGCTTCCCATTCCTTAGTAAGCTCTTCGGAAATTTTTAGTTCTTTGAGGGTGTCAACTATTCTTCTCTGTTTTGAACTAGGTTCCCCCTCAACTGATGCTCTACTTTTAGTTAAATACACTCCTTTTATCTCAGCATACAACTTGGCCATGTCTGGCTAAAGTCTTTCTTCATTTTTTGATAGCCAGTCGAACCATGCCTCATCTTGAGACCTGTTAGGATATAGTAAGTCAGAGTTTTGTAAGAAATCCATTGTCTCACTTCTAACTTCTTCCTCATTAGTCTCCTAATATCTATGAGCAGTGGAGCTTCCTTTGTGGCACTCAGAGTGAACTTCCTGTTGACTGACTTTGATACTTGCTGGAGGTACTTCTTTGATGGTGACAACTTTTCTGTTGTTGGCCAGATCCAAGCCTTTTCTGATTTCCTGATTTGTCTCTGTCATCATCCCTTCTGTGCACTAGGAATGGCAAGCTAATGAAAGACTTATTTCTTGCCCTTTCCTTTTCTTCTCGAATTTGCCTTTGCTGCTCCTCGATCAGCTTCAGATCTGACTCTCATCTCTCTATCTCTTGCTCTAATTTGTTCTTCAGTGAAGTGAGGTGGTCTAGTTGTAAATCCATCAGTCTTATCTCCTTCTTCCCCCATTTTGGCATCATCCTTAGGGAGTTGGAGCAAGATATTGTTTGTTGTTTCAGTAGCTGCAACTATGGTGTCCAATTTGGACTCAATTGCAGTAAGTCTCTCTCCTTGTTTATTAATTGTTTGCACAACATGGGCCATTATGGTTCTAATAGCAGCTGCTAGACTTTTATTTTTCCAGTTAAATGTGTTTTTTCTGACCTATGCACCTGTTGGTTAGATTTGTGTTCATCTGAACGATAAGTTGACTCTGATTCCTCACAATGATATTCTGCATGTCAATATACTCAGCTACCGCTCGAAATCTTTTTTCTATTATGGTGCTTTCATCTTTAAATGCTACAGACATGGTTCTGAGATACAAGGCTTGTTGTTCCTATACTTAATCCAATGTATCCACAGCTGCCTGGAAACCCTGATCAGAACTGCCAATAGATTTCTTTGCCTGAGCTTGTTGAGGTTGAGTTTTCTATGCTCGTACCTCTTTTGAAAGTGGAGGTGGTATCAGGACTGGTGTTGTGTCAACCATCAGAGTCTGTGCCGGAACATGCCTTGGATTTGACACCCAACAACCTTCCAAGGATGGATCAAGTAAGGCTGATGAACTTAGTGCCAGGATTGGTCTTAAGTTTGTAGCTACACAAGATCCTACATCCCAGAAGGCTACTGAGGCATTTAAGCCTGCCGAAATGCTTCAAAGAAGCAAAATCTAAAATCTAAAATGACAATTGAACCTAGAAACAAGGGTAAATCCAAAGGTAGGTGTGTGGCACCTTCTAGACCTGCAGATAACAGATCTGCAGAACCCCGAAAGGACAATCCAAGATCAGCCAAGAACCATAAATATCCCAAGAATAATAAAGTCAAACCTAAGAATTTTAATCATTCAAGGGATACTTATCTCAGGGGAAAGGTAGATTGTTCCCTGCTGATGAAGTTGGGATATTCCCTTCCCTACTGTTAGAAACAAGAAGTTTAACCATAATGCTAAGGCTAGACCTCGGCAGTGGAATCAGCCAAGGACTCAGCAGAGACCTCAACCGAGGCCTCAGTAGAGACCATAATATAGGTCTGTTCTTAACAGACAACAACCTTATGGTTACACTGATGCACCTAAGAATAGAAATCACTTTGCACAGTATTATGTACCAAAAGGCCAAAAAATATATATGAATGCTACACAATCCAACATAAGTTACTATAGGAATATGGCATACATATACGAACAAAAGTGCAACACCTTTCAAAAGAGACCTTATAGAAATATGCCAAGGGTTGTGTTTACAACTGACCACCATGGACTCAAATAGGTTTGGATACCTAAAACACATTAAATTTGTTTTGTAGGGTGTCTTGTATTTTGACAGTGGATGTTGCAGACACATGACAAAGAGCAAGCACTGTTTGGTGGATTTTGTTGCCAAGGATGGACCAAAAGTCAACTTTGGAAACAATCAAGAATGTTGCTTATATTGAAGGGCTAGACTACAACCTGCTGAGCACCAATCAATTTTATGACATGGGTTATAGAGTCACTTTTGACAAAAATCATTGTACTGTGTTAAGTGAGATGGCACATCAATTAGTAATAGCTGGAAGAAGACAACATAATATGTACATTGTAGACTTGACCACGGCTGTACCAAAAACATGTCTCATTGTACTTACAAAATCAGAACTCGACTGGCCATGGCATAAGAAGTTAAATCATCTAAACTTTGATGATATCAATCTGTTGGTGAAAAAGAAGCTGGTGGTAGGTCTGCCTGAAATCACATATAAGAAGGACGGTATTTGTGATGCTGGTCAACAAGGGAAGGAGACAAAAGCAAGTTTCAAGACTAAGACTCAATAATCTACTAAAAGAGTTTTGGAGCTGATGCATATGGATGTTTTTGGACCAGTGATACCAACAAGTATAACTGGAAAGAAGTATACTCTGGTAGTTGTGGATGATTATTCAAGATACATTAGCGTAATCTTTATGAACAAGAAAAATGAAACACTACAGAAGATATCTGAACTTTTGAAGAGGTTACATAATGAGAAAAGTGTTACAATAGTAAATATCAGATCAAACAAGGGTATTGAGTTACTAAACAAAGTCATTAGAGAGTACTATGAACAGGATGGTGTTCTGCATAAACTAGCAGCCACTAGAACCCTTCAACAGAAAGAACAAACAGGACATTGAAGGAAGCCAGCAGGGCAATGATTAGTGAAGCAAAGTTACCAGAGAGGTATTTGGCTGAAGCCATCAATACAACATGTTATACACAGAACAAAACTTCTATAAATAGAAAGCTTGACAAGACACCTTATGAAGTTTGGAATGGAAGAAAGCCTAACATATCCTATTTTCATCCATTTGGGAGTAATTGCTTTATTTTGAATCATAAGGAGCAATTGAAGACTTTTAAACCCTGAACAAAAGAACACTTAAACATGAAGTTTCTATACATGTTGTGTTTGATGTACCAAAGTTCACTGGAATGCAAGATAAGAAAGTTCCAGAACCTGTTGTAAATCAGGAAACCACAAACCCTGAGTATGTGAATATTCTAATAACGTTAAGTGATATAAATTTTTTGAATTTGGAAGTGAAAATATACCTACTGCTGCCCCTGCTGAAGGAACTGCTGATTATACATTTGATACAACAACTGACCCTGCTGAAGGATCTGCTGATCCCCCTACTGAACCTACAGGAGACCCATCAATAAATCAAGTTCCAGTAAATCAACAAAATAATGATTTACAATGGTTGAAGGATCACCCTGCTAAACAAGTAATTGGTGATGTACAACAAGGTGTCAAGACTAGAAGATAACTAGAAGCTATGTTCACTTGTTTTTTTTATCTCAACTAGAACCTAAAGCTATTGAAGAAGCAATTGCTAATCCTGATTGGATAATTTCTATGCAAGAAGAACTTAATGAGTTTGAAAGAAATCAAGTATGGACATTAGTTGAAAGGCCAGATCATGGAAATATCATAGATACAAAATAGGTTACAGAAACAAGTTGGATGAATCTGGTATCATTGTTAGAAATAAGACTAGACTAGTTGCTAAAGGCTATTCACAAGCAGAAGGGGATATATTTTGATAAGACATATGCCCCAGTTGGAAGATTGGAAGGTATCAGATTGTTTTTGGCATATGCTGAGAGGCGGTGGTTTACACTGCGGTGGAAGAAGAAGTTTATGTACAGCAACCTCCTGGTTTTGAAGTTAAAGATCAAGAAGATAAAGTGTATAGACTCAATAAGGCACTTTATGGACTGAAATAGGCACCAAGAGATTGGTATTAGACTCTCTCTTAATTCTTGGTGAATAATGGTTTTACTAAATGAATCATTGATAAGACTCTTTTCAGAATATGTGAAAGAGACAATACTCTACTTGTACAAATCTATGTGGATGATATCATATTTTGTTCTGAAAATGAAGTACTATGTGAAAAGTTTGCTAATCTCATGAAAATTAAGTTCCAGATGAGTATCATGGGTGAAATGAACTAGTTTTTGGGATTACAAGTCAAGCAAATGAAGGATGGAATCTTCATTCATCAAACAAAGTATACTAAGGAGCCGCTGAAAATGTTTGGTATGGAAAATGGCATGAAAATTACAACTCCTATGGGTACAAGCATCATATTGGATGAAGACAAAGATGTTGATCAGACTTTATCTAGAAGGATGATAGGAAGTATGCTGTACCTCACAGCCAGCAGACTAGATATATCATTTGCAGTAGGTGTATGTGCAAGATTTCAATCAAAACTCAAAGAAAGTCACTTAGCTGCTGTCAAAAGGATACTCAAATATCTAAAAGAAACTTTGGGTGTAGGGGGCCTCAATGGTAAAATCAGTCGGGGGACCTGAGAGGCGGTGGTTTACCCTGTGGCAGATGTCAGCGGTTCGAGTCCGCTTATCTCCAACTCGTGAACTTAACCAATAAAAAGCTATATGGTTTCAAAATATTGAAGCTTCAAAGATATATCCTACTCAGATTATGATTATGTTGGATGCAAGATTGATAGAAAAAGCACCACATGAACGTGTTAGCTGACAGGTAATAGACTTGTCTCTTGGTTCAGCAAGAAGCATAATTCAATATCAACTTCCACTGCTGAAGTAGAATATATAGCTGCTGGAAGTTGTTGTGCACAAGTCCTATGGCTAAGACAACAATTACGGGACTATAGGATGAAGAAACAGAAATTCCCATAATGTGTGATAACACAAAGGCAATTGCTATAACATAAAAGCCTGTTTTGAACTCAAGAACCAAACACATTGATGTGAGACATCATTTTATAAGAGATCATGTTTAAAAGAAAGGTGTTGTGGTTCTTTACATAACTACTGAAGATCAACTTGCAGATATCTTTACAAAGCCTCTGCATGCTAATAGGTTTGCTAAGTTAATAACTGAACTTGGGATTATCAAGGTTTACTAACCTGCTGATGGTCAGCAGAGCACTGGAATTAACAAAGGGGACTAGTCTTTGCCCTGCTGGGTGCACTCACTTGGAAGATTAGTCACTGGCATCAACAATTTCTAAATGCTCTTGAAGATTGGTCAACTGAGAAAATGAAGTTGCCAAAGGGATTGGCCTTTGCCCTGCTGGGTGCGCTCACTTAGCAGATCAGTCATTGGTATTAAATTTCATATTGTATACAGTTGGGCAATTCTATATGTTGAGTCAGCTAGATCCAAATGTGAAGATCCGCTGGGTACTCAAGATGTCAGCAAACTCACTCCCTACCGAAGTACATCAGTAGAGTCTCTACAGCAAACAGTCTACTGATGGATCAATGTGCTGATGAAGTCAAATTTTAATGAAAGTCAACAAATGAAGTTAATAGGTTTTAACCTTGTTCGTGCATTGGGATGGTGCAAATGCAAGTGTACGTGCCTGGAGAGAGTATAGCCACTATAGCATATATATCCGAGAATATGCAGAGAAATATGCTTACACTCTCCTTCTAACACTCAAGCTCTTGCATATACTCTTAGTATTTTCTTCTCCTTTATCTCAAAATCAAGAAGCAAAATGTCTGCTGATGATATCTACATCGGTTCAAGTTAGAGTGTTCCTGGAGTTTTTAAAGCCGCTAGAAAATATCTTGCAATAAATCTTAGAAAAATGATTCTGCGTTATAAAAGGTCTGGAGAATGTGCTAAACATCAGGTTGGACACAATTTCTTACAAATATGTGTGTGATTTCTGGTGGAACATGAAGATATTTCCAGAAACAAAAGAATTCCTTACCACCATTAATGGATATATGTTACATATCTCTTCAGAGTTGTTAAGTGAGATTTTGTGTTTGCACAAGGAAATGGAGAACAAACAAACCTAGAAAATATGCATTTTCCCAGATTGACCTTCGTTGATTCAATCAAGACTAATCCTAATGAAGCTTCGTCAATTGGAATCAATGTTAAGCATGCAATTCATGAATATGGTCAGCTGAGCAAATGCATTATCAGAAAATTACTTGGGTTATCAAGAAGTTATGATACCTTGTCTAGACCCAAGATTGATTTTTTTTTTTTGAGAAACTCCAAGTTTGATTTAATGATTATTATTTCAAGAAATATGAGGTTTGATTGGGCCAGTTTCTTCATACACTATATGAAAAAGGTTATGCCAGAAGATAGAGAGACAATTGAGAAAAGAACCAAAAGCAAAAAAGCCTGTCAAGTGTCTTGGATCTGGTTTCTTTATCAAGATAAAACCATTCGGATTGTTGGTGCAAAGTATAGTGAATCATTTGCAGGTTGCTGATGTTGCTCCTCACACTATCAACAAGGAAATATTCAAACCTGAAGTCAATACACCAATCCCTGTTCTGGATGATGATGAAAAAGAAGATGTGAATGAGAAAATACAAATGGGTATTGAGAGAAGAACAAAAAGGAAAACCGATCCTCAAGTTGCTGAATCAAGGAAATCAGTAAATAAGAAGAAACTTGCTGAACACACAAAATCAACAGTAGTCTCTAAGTCAGTTACAAGGAAGATAACTGATGTCCTTAAGCCTACAAAGTCTAAAAGACCAACATACTCTACAAAACCTTCTAATACAAGCACTACAACTGATTCCCCTACACCTGTCATACCTATGAAAACAATAGCTGCTCAAATCTATACTGAGCAACTTAAGGAAGACTCAAGAAAGAGAAAGACTATAAACAAGGAAGCACTTGAAAATGCCCTGTTTGAATCCTTTAAAAGGCCAAAGAAAAGACTTAAACAAATTTCTAAGAAGTGGGTTAAACATGTAAATGGAAAGGTTTTAAGAACCTTGGAAGAACAAAAAGAAGAAGATGATGAGGCAGTAGAAGATGAGGAAGGTGAGAAAAAGCCAACTTAAGTGGCTGTTGATGTTTTATAAGAGCATGCCGAGAAGGCTGCTGAAGTTGTGCACACCCCAACTGTGTGTCAAAATAATCATGGTGATTTAGCGATGGTGTAAATGGTGGATATCTTGCAATAAAAGTGTATGACAGTGATGCAAGCCGGTGGTGCACGTCGGTGAAGTAGTGGCACAATATGAATAGTAGAGAGTATGCAATTTGGCAGAGTTTTCCTTGTTTTCTATTTATTGTGTATATCTTTCATGGTTACATTGAGCCCCCTTTTATTGGAGGTAGAAGAAGCTAGGGTTTTAGCTACAGACAAATAAGTACGGTATCCCTTCGATGCGGTGCCAAGTGTATATCAGGTCGCCAAGCGTATGGTCGCATGTCATCTTTCTTGTCATCTGGCTGATTCCCTACTTACTTCTGTATAGGCTCTCATGGTCTCTGACGGACCTCAATCTCCCAAGGTTGCGGGCTGCCCCTAACTTTCTAATAATGTTGCAGGGTTGGAGGCTCTTGGCGGGGACCTTTGGCCGGCGATCCCAATTCGAGTTGTATCGTCTCCGACGCCCATGTTTCCTAGCCTGGTAGCTGGAAAGGTTCAGATAGGGGATCCATAGGTGGCATCATGATTTAGGAATATGAATGGCCCCTACTCCGTATCCTAGGCATTTTCTCGAAATGAAAGCATGGAGTAAAGTGTGTTCATGGATTGCCAGCGGCTCTGTTTGACCACTGAATGTTGTGTTGGTTTTTAGTAACCTCGGTGTCGTTATGCGACTTGTTTTTTAAGGTCATGCAATGTAGCAGATGGCCATACTCCAACTGCAAATGCTATATCGGGTATGCTTGCATAGATAGAGTAGAGATCCAATGATCCCCCTATACAACTTTTGATCAACATCTTTTCCAGTTTCATCTTTCCCAAGAATAACTCTTGCACTCATTGGTGTATCTCCTGTGCCACTTGAATCCATACCATATTTGTGTATCAAGGCATTTGTATACTTGGCTTGATTGATAAAGATGCCATCCTTCATTTGTTTCACTTGTAAACCAAAAAAGAAATTGAGCTCTCCCATCATGCTCATTTGAAATTCGCTCTTCATTAGATTTGCAAATTTCTCACACCGCTTCTCATCTTATGATCCAAAGATGATATCATCAACATAGATCAGAACTATCAATGTGCTTGTACCTTCTTCTAGCTTGAAGAGAGTCTTGTCAATGGCCCTTTTGTTGAATCCATTATTGATTATATAGGGTAACAATGTCTCATACCAGGCTCTGGGTGCTTGTTTGAGTCCATATAGTTCCTTTTTGTGCTTGTACACTTTATCTTCTTTCCCCTTGAGTTGGAAACCAGGGGGTTATTCCACATATACTTCTTCTTCCAAAAGTCCATTCAAAAATGCACTCTTGACATCCATTTGATAAACTTTGAAGTCTTTATGTTCTGCAAAATTTAGAAGGAGTTTGATTGCTTCCAATCTTGCTACTGGTGCAAAGATTTCATCATAATATATTCTTTTTGCTTTAGAGTAGCCTTTTGCAACTAGCCTTGCTTTGTTTTTTACAATGTTCCTTGTTCATCCATCTTGTTTCTGAATACCCATTTTGTTCCAATGATGTTGGCCATGTCTGGTCTATCAACAATTTCCCAGACTTCATTTCTCTCAAATTCATTGAGCTCTTCATGCATGGCTGTAATCCAATTAGCATCTTGAATTGCATTAGTTATAGTTTTGGGTTCCACCTGTGATAGAAAACAAGTTAGCATTCTTTCCAGTTTTCTTCTGGTTCTAACTCCAGTATGAATATCTCCAATGACTTGATCTTCAGGATGATCTCTCAGCCATTTCAAGTCAGGTTGAAGTTGCTCTTGATTTTGTTCTTCTACAACTTCAGCTTGTGCATCAACTTCATGTTCTTGTGTTGGTGCTTCTTGAGTTGTATTGACTAGTGCATCATCTTGATTGCCAAAGGTGTGAATCAAGATTGTGGCTGGTATTGTTGTATTCATTTAAACTTGTCCTTGTACAGCTTCTTCTTCAAGATCTTTTAGGCTTTCACCATTTGTGTTTGGTTCATAAAAAAACTATATGAATTGACTCTTCAATCACCAAAGTTCTTTTGTTGAGTACTCTGAAGGCTTTGCTTGTGTCTGAGTATCCCATAAAGATTGCTTCATCAGCTTTTTCACCAAAAGTATGCATCTGATTCCTATTCAAAACAAAACATTTAGATCCAAACATATGTAATTGTGAAATGTTAGGTTTTCTTACATTCCCAATTTCATATGGTGTTTTTCCATGATGTTTGTTTATGATTGATCTATTTTGAGTATAGTATGCTGTATTTGCAGCTTCAGCCCAAAATCTTTTTGGTAAGCATGCTTCTACAATCATTGTTCCGATTGCTTCCTTGAGTGTCCTGTTTCTTCTTTCTGTTACACCATTTTGTTGTGGAGTGCCTGTTGTTGATAGTTGATGTAGTACTCCGTTCTCTTCCCAAAAGGTCCTAATCACTTCATTTAGGAACTCTGTGTCTCTATCTGATCTTATCTTGATGATCTTCAACTCTTTACATTTTGTATTCTTCTTAGCAAATCTGGTAGCCTTTTTAGTGTCTCTCTTTTCTGGTTCATGAATATGATCCATGTAAATTTGGAAAAGTCATCCACCACCACTAGAGTGTAATTCTTTACACTTACACTTACTGGTGTTACTGGTCCAAAAAGATCCATATGCAAAAGGTGTATGATCCTTGTTGTAGATTGATAAGGCTTTGACTTGAGGGAGCTTTTGATCTACAACCCCTTTTGACATGCATCACAAAGGATTTCCTTTTTGAATGTGATATCTGGAAGGCCTTCAACTAGCTTGTTCTTTGACAATTTGTTGATGTTCTTGAAGTTGAGATGGTTCAGTCTTCTTTCCAAATCCAACTAGTTGATTTCTTAGTTTTGACAAGCAGACATGTTTCTGCTTTTTCTGTCTTCCAATCCACCACATACATGTTGTCTTCTCTTTTTCCTCCAAGTACAACTATACTGGCTTGATTGTGAATCACTTTTCATCCTTCTTTGTTAGATGCACATTTAGCCTTTGACACAGAATTGACTGATGCTTAGAAGATTGAAATGCAATCATTTAACGTAAGCCACATTTTGAACCTTCAACTTGTGCTTGAGCATTGTGCCTTCCCCTTTAATTTTGCCAGGGTTCTCTTTGCCTCCAAATGTGATTTTGTGTCCATCAAAAGCTTTAATGTCATTCAACCATTCTTTGTTCCCTTTCATATGTATGGAACATCCACTGTCTATGTACCAGATATCCTACAAAACAAATTAAGCATGTTTAGGTACCCAACATTGTTTGGGTCCATACCTGTTAGCAGTCATGCCTCCTACTCCAAGTGTATATCCAAAATATTTTCTTCTTGGATAATTGAAGTCATCAACTTCATATGTATAAGGCATGGCTGAATACCTTCTAATATTTCTACTAGATGTATTATGATACTTTTCTCTACTTTTTGGTGCAATTGCATCCTTTTTCACTCTCTAATATGCAGGAGGAAAGTTATTTTCGTATTGCTTCTTGTGTCCAAGATCATGGCTCAGTTGGCTTTTCCTGAACACATGTTGCATAGCATGAAATTGTTTCTTCTTGTATTTTGGGGGTGCAACATTCCAATCATCCTCTGAAGGTAAAGTCTTTCCTTACCTGTCAGTAAATCTCTGCCTTTAATTGGCTGGTTTGATGATTTACTCTGTTGTTTTACTACACTAGATTTTTAATTCACCGGTGCATGGTGAGTAGTTGAAACTATGGTCTGCCTTTTTCTGAATTTAGGTCCAGTTTTGGTCCTTGATTCAGAATTGTGTTGTCCATTGTTCCTTTTATCATCCTGACTGTTGTAGGCCAGACCAGATTTGGATCCAAACCTTTTTGGGGGTTTGTAAGCTGGTGCATTGAGTGGTGCGGTGGTGCTCTTGACTGATAGGGATATTTTCTCAGTTGGTCTGTCAAAATCAGATGAGTGATCATCTACTGCTTGTTGATCAGTTGAGTGTACTTCCTTACTAGTTGATTCAGCTTTAATTTCATCCAGTTCTTTCTTTAATCTTTTATTTTCCTTTCTCAGATTCTCACATTCTTGTTCCAAAATTTCATGATTTAATTGAATTTCTTCAAATTTACTCATGAGATTTTGAATTAGGTTTACAGAATCTAAAGGGAGAGTACAAGATTGTGAAGTGTCAGATGTGGATGCACTTGATGATGAGTATGAACTAGTTATTATCTCTGTTTCATCGGCTTCCATAGCCATAAGACATAGATAGGCTTTGTCATTGTCTCAGCTGTTGGATTCATCATCATCTGAATCATTATCAGATGATTCTTCATTCTTTTCACTACTGGTTTCAGCTTTAAGTGCCTTCTTGCTCTTTCTCTTTTCAGTTGTTTTGTACTTTTTTTTCCTCAACTTCGTCTTTTTCTTCCGGGAAATCTGCCTTTAAAAGACCTTTCTTCTTGCAATTGAAACATCTGTATTCATAATCTTTTTTCTCCATGTCTTTGCCTGAGCTTGACTTCTTGTTTGATGATGAAATTCCTTTGAATTGTTTCTTCTTGCTAAACCTGTCAAAACGTTTAATTAGTAAAGCAATTTGTTCCTTTAGCTCCTGTGTCTCTGTGTTGCTTGTATCAACCAATTTGCTTTGCTGGGATGCAACAAGTGCACTGGCCTTGTGTGCCTCTGCTAGTGCACTGTCTTCTCCGTTTAACTCAAATTCATGAGCCTTTAATTCGGACATCAGAGTCAAAGTATCAGTATTTGCAAGATTTATTGTCCACTGAGTACTGATGTGATGATCTTCCATCTTTCAGGTAAACCACTCAAGATTTTCAGGCAAACTTCCTTCTATGGGTATGTATGTCCAAGTTGTTGTAGTTCACTGATGATGCTTGAAATTCTATTATACATTTAATCAATTGATTCACCACTCTTCATTTGGAAGTTTTCAAATTTCGGTTTTACAACAGACAATTTGTTTTCCTTGACTGCCTCTGATCCTTCATTGATCAATGCTACTTTATCCCGCATCTCATTTGCTGTTTTACAGTCTTTGATCCTCATGAACGGATTACTGTCCAGAGTCTTCAAGATCCTATCTTTTGCAACAAAATCGAGATTTGCTCTTCTTCTGTCATGCTTGGTCCAATCTTTCTTGAGCTTGTCTATTTCCTTTCTTTGATCTGCTCATGTGGCTATCACAGCTGTGATCTTAATTGGACCATCATTGATTACATCCAGCATCTCCTCACGAGTTACTGCAAGAGGAGACAACATTCTTATTTTATATTCATCAAAATTATTCACATTGAATACAAGCACTTTAGACATGGAATTTGAGGAAACCATAAGTACAAATAAGAGATTTATTTAGAAAGCACAAATTTGAAAACTACTTTGAAAATATGTGATCTCCATGTTACCAGAAATGAGATCCGCTCCGATACCAATTGTTGGTCCCAGAGAAGGGTAAAAGTATAGACAGAGGGGGGAGGGGAGGGGGGTGAATGACTATACCGGAGTTTCAAAAACTTTTGTCAATATAAAAGCTTTTGTGCAGCGGATAAGTCCCTTATTTTAATGCTATTTCAATGTAGGATATGCACACACAAAATATGAATTATGCAGTAAGTAAGTGTAGTAAAGTAAAGCGATGAAAGTAAATTGACACAAGGCTTATAGTGGTTCAGGGTGGTGTAATCCCTTAATCCACTCTTGTACTGTGATGATTGGAAAAATTCACTATTGTTTTCACTGATACAATAGTTAGATTGTCCTTGACTACACAAGCTTCACAATCTCTAAGACTATCACTCACTCGCATCTTAAGCTTCAGTGACTCAGTCTTCTACATTGCTCCTTGAGAACAAATCCTTCAGCAGCTATCACAAACACAACTCCTTCTCAGATGGCTCTGATTCAGTCGCTTGACTGGTGTGAATTGGATTCACAGATTATGTTGATCAATCTCAGTACTTGATGTGGAATTTTAGTTCTGATTGCTGAGTTGATCTCTAGAATTTTACTTTATGTTCAGATAGAAGGCTTTTCAAATTGACTGAGTTTCTGCTTATTCTTATATAATTCAATCGTTGTTTTTCATGTCTGTCAATGCCTTCTATTTATAACCTTGATAATCCTTTATTTGAATTTCCATACGTTGGCTATTTAATGTGGGGAATAATCCTTGATTTAATTCTTGATTCCACTAAATTATATTCTCCTTGATTTTAGTACTCCTGATTTTTCTTCAAACGTCTATCACAAAATCCGTCCTTGATTGATTGTGCATTTAATGTTTGATTCTCTGAATCTTCCTTATTATCTCACGTTTTGAATAAGTATAGATGATATACCCTACTCAGCTGTTCCTTTACTTGACTGTTTCTTGAACAGTTCAGTGTTCCTACTGACTTAGCTGTTTAGTTCTTCCTTCACTTCTTTCTCTTACTCAGCCGATAGACAGTTTGCATTGTCGGTTAAATACTTTCATGATATCTTTGAACTTTCAAGAGTACTTGCACTTCACTGATCCTTGTTTTGAGAGAGATCAGTGTACACCATATTTAAACGATGAATTTCATCACTTGAAATATAACTTAGATTTATCCAAGGCCATCACAGACTACCCTGGTTATTAGTGGTTATTAGTCACACCATATGTCTTCATGCTTCTCTGCTGGTACTTGGCTGCTTTTACTCTGCCGGATTTCTGTTTTACTTAGCCATCATACAAACTAGTACAATACTTTTCTGACTCAACTTATACAATATGTCAGACTCTAAGTAAAGACTTATATAGAGATTTCTAACATAGTTCAGGCTTGCTATAACAGCTAGTATGGCCATCATCAAAACATAATAAAATGTTCCTAACAGTTTACCATTCTTTGATACGTCGAGCATGTATTCTTTAGACCAAATGGCATCATTTCATAATAGTAAAGTCCGCCCGCAGCCCTAAAGGCTGTCATTTCTTTGTCACAGTCAGCCACCTTCATTTGATGGTAGCCCGAATAAGCATCTAGGAAGCTTAGCATCTCATATCCGTCTATTCCATCTACCATCTTGTCGATTCTCGGCAGTGCATAAGGATGTTTCGGGCATGCCTTATTTAGATCTGTGAAATCGACACACATACGCCATTTCCCGTTGTGCTTTTTTACCATGACTACGTTGGCAAGCCAGGTGGGATATTGAAGCTCTTTGATGAATCCCTAGTGCCAATAATTTTCCGACCTCCATTTTGATGGCGATTTCTTTCTCTTTTGAGAAATGACGGGTTTTCGGATGAATCGGCCTGAAGTTAGGGTTGACGCTGAGGTAATGCAATGCGACCTCAGGCTCGAAACCTCTTATGTCGGTTACTTCCCATGCAAAAGCATCAAGATTTTCCTTCAACAGCATGACCAGCCTCTCTTTCTCGGGATCATCCATTTGTGTTCCGATCTTTATTTTTTGGTCTGGATATTTCTTATTTATGATGACATCGACGAGCTCATCATGAGCTGTGAATTCGAGCTGTTCTCTAACCAGTAAGGCTTCACATTCCACTGCTTTGGTGGTGACCTCTTTGACCATGCTGATTTGATTCGAGCTTGCAGCAAACTCTTCGGTTTTGGGCCGCTTTGAGTCCGGTCTATTTTTGGTGACATAATCGAGGAATAGTCCAGGCCGAATTCTGGCGACTCCAACATTGTCGCCCACATGGAACTTGAGCCTCTGGTGTGGGACGGATGCGACAATTTGAAACTTTCTCATAGTAGGTATCCCTAGGAGCATGTTATAGTAGGACGGGAGATCGACAACCAGGAAAGTTACCATTTTCATTCGACATGGTTTGTAGTCACCAATTGTGATTCTGAGATCGATGTTGCCCTTTACCCGAACCGTGTAATTGGAAAAACCCTCTAGCAGTCCTAGGTAAGGCTTCAGCTTGGCCACTAAAACCGATTCGCTTTAAGCAGTCAAAGTAGATGACATCTCGACCTGCCCCGGTGTCTATCATGACGCGATTGACTCCATTTTTATCGTTTACCCCTACTTTGAGAATGATGGGTATATCCATGATTCCCTCAACTGTCGAGAGTTCTCTTTTAGTGAACGTGATTCCATTTCTAACACTTCCAGGACTACTTGCTTCTCAAAACCTCAGGTATTTATCAGAAGTATTTGTGATTTCAATTGGTGATTGCTGGGGAGGTCTCTATGAATGACCTGGATCTTTATCTGATACACATAGGGTTAGAATCCTCTATGGTCATCGGGGCCGGTGACCCTTTTATGTTTTGCGGCCGGCACTTCATCGATCAACATGTCGATAGCTTTCTGGAAGGTAATGCATTTGTCAGTTATGTGGCCATGATCTCTACGATACTTGCACCATTACGACTTATCCCGGCTTTCTGGTTCGGTCTTCATGGGCCTCGGTCTTGGGATATGATCTCAAATCTCAAAGAGGATTTGTGTCGGCCGGCGTGGCATTGAGAGGGGTGAAGTCGATTACATTTAACTTATAAGGCTTTTTCACCTCACGATCTTGGTTTGCACTTTTGCCACGATCATTCATGCGATCTTCCTCACGATCCTCTTTTCTATCCTCTTTGTGAGAATGGTGCTCTGCCTTCGATTTTCTTTTTCCGGAATGGTGCGACGCTTCACTCAGCCCAATCATCCTGGCTCTCTCTAGCATCTCTCTCAAACCGGACATTGGCGGCTGAAGACTAAACTATGTTTTCATATGACCCTTGGCTATTCCAATTAAAATGCAAGTGATGATGGCATCATCTTGAATATTCCTGGTCTGGTCGTAGATTTTGAAAAATCGATCGTAGTACAATTTACCAGACTCATTCTCTCACATACGAACCTCATAAAGATCTTTGATGTTTTTCTTACGCATGCTTGCCGATTCAATCTCCTTCACGAACCTCTCAGATAAATCTTCCCAGCTTTCGATCGAGCCTCTGGGTAGTCTGAAAATCCAGGATGCAACCCTATCCTGCATACTGCCACGAGGGCAATGTACCTAGCCGATTTGTTTTGGGTCGCTAGGGTGATGCGACCTTGAAAAAATGTAAGCCAATCGAACGGATATGTGCTTCCATTATAATAGTTGTAGCTGGGGTAGTTTTCCTTTCCTTTCTCGGTCGGCAACTTCTTGATGATTTTCTCTAAGAGTAAAACTATTCCTGATACTGGGGTGACTTTCTCCGCAGGCCTCCATTTTTTCAGCTCTGCTATTTCTTCCCTCATTATTTCCATTTGTTTGGATACAGCGGGGTTGACTCCTTGCCTGGGCGGGGATGGCCTCACAGCCCGCCCCGATATATGCTTGGAGTCCCTACGATTTCGAGATTCCACTTGCTCGTCTTGCTTTTCACATATAATCAGACGAGTGACTCTCTCGTTCCTTCCCTCTTGTCTTGGTGTTACATTTATTTCAGGGAGACCTAGACGAGTAAGTACGGAACCTCCTTCTTTTTCACCTACCCTTCTCAGGACAGATCTTCTTTCCTCGCTTTTTTCCGGCTATTCCCGTGATCAGGTCGGCCCGATGTTTGAACCATTTCGTGCTCTTTCCAATGGCCTTGTCAGCCTAATGAGTGAACACTTTTTTCAAATTTGATCCTCTTGGGTTGACTTTGGTGACTCTTTCCTAGTACCTTTCCATTAGCCTCAACCCTCGGTATGATCTGCTCGAGGACCTGTAAGGGCTCCCGACCTAACGCGACCAGACGAGTGTTAGTCCGGTACATCCTTTCCTTATATTTTGCATATTCTATCATTGCTGTGACTTTCAGGTCCTATTGGAACCCGGGTATTTTTCCTGGTTATACCTCTTGGCTTCACGGCGGACTCTACTCCCCGATCGGCATTTTTTCTCAATGAGCTAAATCCAAAGCCGCTTCTTTAGATTTAGTTTTCTGGTTTAGGATTTTCTAGCATCGATGGTAATTAGATCTTCCTGACGGGATCAATTCCAATCTGCAATGGGATTATCAAATGTTTCCCTTACACCTTTGGTGCGGTGTTGATTATGCGTGGGCGGAACCATCTGTGAATTTTTTCTACCCGCCATGATGCCTCGCGCGAGATGGTTTGGCTAGAGACAAATACGTACTCTGGTTGCCAACTACTTTCTGACAAAATCTGATTTGCTTTCTGCCACCCTAAACTACCATATGCTATTTGACTTTTGAACAGCTTGATCAAAATCTTTTGATGGTGACAACTCCGGCGGGACAACAACCGAAAATACAAATTTCAGGGGAGAAAGGTGATGATTCAAACGCAAAAACCCCTAAAATTTTGTGTTTCCGCCTTGAATGCACACACACCACTAAGTCGAGACTGATTTTTGGCACAACTCAACATGTTTGACAAGAGTAGCAAGCTGAAAAGACGACGAAGGCACTTTTGATGGTGAGATAGTGAAATTTGGCCATGATGATATCGAGAGAGGTGATACTCTCAAACGCTAACTCGATATATCACGTGTTCTCAACAAGAAACATAAGTGCTCAACTGAAAAGAATGAACTTTTTCTATTGAAGATGATGAAAGGGTTTCAGCCATGAGAAAATAGAACAAGAAACTCGGCAAGAGAGGAGATTTTTCAAACGTTAACTCATGAGTTTTTCCAAAAGCTTTGCAAATGTTACCTCCCCTTTTATGCTTTTCAAATGAGAGAGTTGATTCCGGGTGCCTGTTGAATGATGAGAGCCTTGCTAGACCTGGAAGTGGTAAAACAGATGATTAAGATCTGCAGCCGTGCCATGAGAGGAGCTTTCTGGATGATCTTTACACCTGGAAGACCGGAATGTTTGATGCTTTTCCTAGAAATGGAGCCAACTGATGACATCAAAATTATCACGGTGATTTAGCGGTTGTGTAAATGGTGGATATCTTGCTATAAGAGTGTATGACAGTGATGCAAGCCGGTGGTGCACGGCGGTGAAGTAATGGCGCAATATGATCAGTAGAGAGAATGTGCAATTTGGCAAGTTTTTTGCCTTGTTTTCTATTTATTGTGTATATCTTTCATGGTTACACTGAGCCCCATTTATAGGAGGTAGAAGAAAGATAGGGTTTTAGCTATAGACAAATTAGTAAGGTATCCCTGCGATGCGGCGCCAAGTATATCGGGTCGCCAAGCATATGAACGCATGTCGTCTTTCTTGTACTATGGCTGATTCCCTGCTTACTTCTGCATAGGCTCTCATGGTCTTGAACGGACCTCGCTCTCCCAAGGTCACGGGCATGCCCCCTGACTTTGTAATAACCTCATAAGATTGGAGGCTCTTGGTGGAGGCCTTTGTCCGGTGATCCCAATTCGAGCTATAGTGTCGCCGATGCCGTGGCTGTAGGCCTTGTTTCCTAGCCTGGTGGCTGGAAAGGTTCAGACCGGGGATCCATAGGTGGCATCATGATTTAGGCATATCACTATGGATAATACAACACAGGGGGAAGTAAGAGCTGAACAAACCCCTACTGAGGGTGATGCAACACAGGGGGAAGCAAGTGTTCAACAGATGAAGGTAGTTGACACAAATATTCCTCAATCAACTGAAGAAACTTCTGAAATCTCTCACTCTGTTGAGCCATAACCTGCTGCAAGGAAACCTATTATGCCTTATGTCAGAAAGCAAAGGAAACGGTAGGGAGATCCAGCTATGGAAAGAATCTCACAGTATATTCAATTGTAAATATTTTTTTACAAGAAGAAAAAACATGCTGCTGAGATGATGATAAGTTTTGAAGAATGGGGTTTTGAATCATTGGGAACTTAGAGTCTAATAGATCTTGTAAACCATGAAAAGCTAGTTTCCAGACTTCAAGAAGCTGTTGAAGAAGGAAGAAGCACATGAAATATGTTGTTTAAGGAACCAAAATACAAACCATTTGGTGACTCTAATGATTCATCATCATCTGACTCTGATGATGATCATAATTTGCATCTTGGAGAAAAAAGTGGTGTTTTCAAAGAAAGGATAGCAGAACTTGTACAAGATAATTCTGGTGAGAAGAAATAGGAGCAACTTGCTAAGGATCCAAAACAGTCTACGAGGGACAAGAGGCTGCTGATGTTACCGAAGATGAAGTGTTGATTGCTAATACTACTGAATCAACAAAAACTGTTTTTATTCACAGAAAGACAATCCTAGAAGACGAAGATGAGTTACTGGATGCCTTTGCTGGTGAATTGGAAACTGAAATTGAACAGTAGATGTTATATCAGAAGAATCAGTTCAATTTCAAGATAGGATTAGCACATATGATACTTTTGTTGGTGCTGCTGTTAATCCGGAAGTGGTTGCACAACAAAGGACAGTCTTAGAAGAAAACATGGTAGTTTTCCCTGCCATTGCTGAAGGCCAATTTGGTCAATTGGGTGTAGTTGCACCTACCGAACAACCTATTCCTATAGTTGTAATCACAGATACACCTATTGAGCCAAATTTGGTAACTCCTATGTTAACATAGGAAGTAACACAGATTGAGACTTGATCTGACACTTTAACACCTACACTGATTTAAGTTGAACAAGAAAAGGAGGTTCAGTCTGCTAGAAATCAGACAGTAATTGGACAAAGGTTGAAACTGGTGGTTCAATATATTTAGGATCAGGCAAAGGTTGGAACTGGTTTTATGATTGGAGGAATCCCCTGTTAACAGTGTGGAATCTGCTAGGGAAGATGCCCCTACTAATAAAAGAGAACAAGTTGTTGATGTTGTTCTTGAACAATCTGAAGAAGAGCAACTTGTTGACTATGGTGAGAGTGATGATGAACTTGTTCATGAAGTTCCTGAAGAAGAACTTGATGCTGATGTTCAAGAGGATCAACAAGCTGCTATTGATGATCTCGGACTGGATGAAAGTAGTCATGAACCTTTTGTATGGGACATTAATTGTGCAATAGTTGTAAGATATCCAAGGCTTGATGAAATTGTGGATATGTCTACTAAGAATATGGCTGGTGTTTCTTTCACCATACCATGTCATATTCTGGTAGAGTTAAGGGTTGTTAGAGAAGATATCAATCAGCTGAGGGGTCAACTGAGATGCAGTGAGAAAAGATTTGAAGATCTTATCAATCTGGTTGAGAACAGAGGCAGGACAATAGATGCATCTGCATCAAATATTACTTATCTACAGATTAGATGGAATCATATGCATCTTGTAGTTAGTCAAGTGAAGATAGGTACTGCCAAGAGAGACAAGAACCTTGCTGAGGAGGTCACCAAGTTGCATAACAAAATGACTGAAAATCCCTCAGTTACCCCAAATGATCCTAAATATCTTGAGTGGCTAAATCTGCTGGAACAAATTCTGCAATCAATGATTACTTCAGTTGATACTAGAACTGAAATAATGGAAGGCCAACTGAATAATCTTATAGCCACCCAAGAAGGAGTCTTAAATTTACTACATTGTTTTATTGATGATGTAAATAAGGAGGAAGAAGTTAGAACAGCTTAAGCCAAAGAGGTAGCTAGGGTTTACCAACAAAGAAGATATGAAGCTAGAATTGCTGCATTTAGAACCCCTGCACCTGGCATAGTTGAACTGACTGATGATCTGTTGAAGGAATTTACAACTGCTTTCAATGCAAGAAGAAGACCCTACAATCACATGACATGCTTGGAAGGGTTAAATACTTTTCTAGGATTGAAACTTTGGGAAGTAAGGATTATATCTATGAGATCAAGCAGTACTGGAAGAGGTGGAAGAGATCAGTCAGCTGAACAAAGATTTAGAGGACTATTAGAGAAGGATTAATTGAATGAGTTTAAGGACCTCTATATGAAAGGACCTTTCAATTGGTAAGTAATTCAGATGACTATTATAGAAGAATGGGAATTGTGGAAGAAGATACACATCTTGATAGATTTCTCAAGGATTGAAAATCAGTGGATTATTGATTTGAAAAGATAAATCAGGGAGAATCAATAGAAAAGAGAAAGAAAGAGACATTAATTCAGTGGACTACACAATACCTTTAATTTTTCTGAAATTAGTTGTAATATTGTTTGAACAAATTTTTGAACCTCAATGATATATATAAATGAAAATTGTTCTGTTTTTATTGTCTTTATCTTTTTTACTTTGTTGTAAGAAGGGTATTGGCATCATCACTAAAAAAAGGGAATTGTTAGACATATTTTAGTTTTAATGATGAGTGCCAGACCAACTGTTATAGGCAAAAGGCAAATGATGTCTAGAATAAATGTATAGGATTACTAGAGTTTGATCCTTGTATTTGATCAAACAAGCACTGTAAGGAGGTCAGCTGATTAGTTCAACAGACCTATCTAGACTAGGTGTTTAGTAAAGTGTCTAGGACTTGCTAAAGACTGAAGGCTGAGTGTTCAGCTCAGTATTCAAGGCTAAGGGTTCAAACTTAGTAATGAAGACTTAAAAGCCAAGGATGTGGGATTAGGTAAGTATGTAATGGCCTAAACTGGTCACATATATCTTGTATTGAAGGTCTAAGTTCCATATAAGAAAAGGTGATGACTAGGAATTAGTTATATTTAAAATGATGTTTTTTAACTTAAAAAATAAAAGTTCGATGAGAAGCAGTCAGTTGAGTGTTCATACACAGCAGACCATAAGTCGGCTGACCAAGTGTATACCCAGCAGACACATGAACCAAACATCAACTGAGTATACATAAATCAAATTAACCCATTTCAAGATTTTTTTGGAAGGTTAAATGGATAAGGATGAATAAAAGGCAATGGATTAATTAGTTGATCAATGGTGGACATTGAAAGAACGTTGTAAGGATTTTAGAGCCAAATCAAATTGGAATGAAACCATTGGTTGATAGTCTGTCTGTCAGAAGGACACTGACAAAAGAGTACAACAAAGGGACTTTCAGGGAATAATCAGAAAATCCAGTAATGGTCATATTTGAAGTTCAAATTCAAGCATAGGATTTTAACCTATAAATAGAGGACCCTGGAATCAGATTATACATGACCTTACAAGCAATCAAGAGCATTACATCCTGCTGAACTGAGCATTCATACTGATCCAGAAATTCTTCCAGTGTTACGGCATTCAAGTATCATATAGTATCTACACTTGGAGAACATAAGCAACTCATGTTATCATCCTGATCAAAAGCTTACTGAAGAAGAATCACTTTCTTGATTCAAACCCTTCTTTTCAAGAAGAAACCTGAAGATAGAGATGCACTATTGAGTGTCAAGCACTTTTGTTTTTTTGGTGGAGCTAGTGAATGGACTATCCTACCCGTCAAGGAGTAGTGGAGTACATAGGAGCAGCACTT
Organism: Gentiana straminea; assembly: GCA_036785695.1. Taxonomy (NCBI): domain Eukaryota; kingdom Viridiplantae; phylum Streptophyta; class Magnoliopsida; order Gentianales; family Gentianaceae; genus Gentiana; species Gentiana straminea. The sequence continues at coordinate 219,024 of JAVUPR010000142.1, forward strand.
CTACCTGTTCTTAGTATTAAGTTCGTGAAGCCATAGTTATTGGTCAAGGACAAACAACTTAGGGACTTTTGAAACAGCAACCACAAAAGACTCTAGTGAACTGCCAGGATTACACCACTTGGAACCACTATAAAATTTTCCTTAGTATCATCTTTTGACAACAAGTAAAAAGGATTAAGTATTTTTCCATTGCATAAAACTCATCAGACTATATAGTCATCAAACTATAAGATCAGCTGATCTGTTAAACTCCAAAAAGTTTAAAGTGTTATGTTTATTCACCCCCTTTAAACTTAACCAAAGCCTTTTCAAGGGACCAACATCTCCAACAGCAAGTTGCAATTGTTTGAGCATATCCCCTTGTTCGTGTTCTTATTTTCAAAACATAGGTCTGAGCTCCTTTCTCATATTTTCAAATTCTACTTTCCATTCCTCGGTAAGCTCTTTTCATCTTTTTAGTTCTTTAACTGCCTCAACTGATCTTCTCTATTCTAAACTAGGTTCCCCCCTCATCTGGTGGTCTTCTTTGAGATAATTACACTCCTTTTATCTCAGCATACAACTTGGCCATGTCTGGCTGAAGTATCTCTTCATGTTTTGATAGCCAGTCTAACCATGCCTCATCCTGAGTCATGTTCGGCAACAGTAAGTCAGAGTTTTGTAAGAAATCCTTTGTCTCCCTGCTAACTTCTTACTCACGAGTCTCGTGATATCTATGAGCAGTGGAGCTTCCTATGTGGCTCTCAGAGTGTCCTCTATGACTAGAGCTACTTGAACTTCCTCTTGAGTCACTTTGATACTTTCTGGAGGTACTTCATTGACGGTGACTACTTTTCTATTGTTGGCCAGATCCAGGCCTTTGCTTGTTTCCTGATCTATCTTTGTCATCGATTAGCTTTAGCTTTGACTCTCTCTCTATCTCCTGTTGTAATTTGTTCTTCAATGAAGTGAGGTGGTCTAGTTGTAGATCCAGCAGGCTTATCTCCTCCTTTCTCTTTTTTTGGTATCATCCTTAAAGAGTTGGAGCAAGATATTGTTTGTTGTTTCAGAAGCTGCAACTACGGTGTCCAATTTGGACTCAGTTGTAGTATGTCTCTCTCCATGTTTATTTACTGTATGTACAACATGGGCCTTTCTGGTGCCAATAGCAGCTGATAGACTTTGATTTTCCATTGAACTGTGTTTTTTTGCCCTATGCACCTATTGGTAAGATTTGTGTTCATCTGAATGATAAGTTGACTCTTATTCCTCACAATGATATTTTGCATGTCAATATACTCAGCCACTGACTGAAATCTTCTATCTAATATGGTGCTTTCATCTTCAAATGTTGCAGATCATGTAAAGTTACAAGTTAATTACAATGTGGCTGATCATGGGGTATTTATAGCTTCACACACCTCATGAATTAGTTAGAAATTGATTACAAACGGTTACAATACATTACAACTAGATATCCACATTATATCAAACCGATCGAGGCCGCCGAGTCTCTCGTCTTGTCGCAGACCGCCGGTGTTCATCTTTGTCAAGAAGCCGCCGATATCTTCGATTGATCAGCAAAGTGCACTCAGTATTCCCATTAGCTTTTATACTGTAACGCCCCCTCAAGCTGTGAGTGGTTCATGAACAGCTTGCACTCAGCATTCCCATCAGCTACTTGAAGTCCGAAAGAGCTTTGAAACTCCCAATTTATCTAGTAGATAAGAGAAAATAGGTGCCTCAAAGGCTTTGGTGAGAATGTCAACTATTTGTTCTTTGGTATTGACCAGAAGAAGTTTGATGAGTCCTAATTTGACCTTGTCTCTCACAACATGACAGTCAATTTCAATATGTTTCGTTCTTTCATTGAAGACAGGATTGTGAGCAATGTGCATTGCACTGGCATTGTCACAAAATAGGACAGCTGGCAACTGGATTGGAATTTGTAAATCCTGTAGTATGTAGATATGCCATTGGATTTCACAAATTGCATTTGCCATTGCCCTCGATTCAGCCTCTGATGAGCTTCTAGCAATTGTTGTTTGTTTCTTTGCTTTCCAGGAGGCTGGAGAATCTTCTAGGATCATTATGTAACCTGAGTCTGATCTTCTTGTTTCAGGACAACCAGCCCAATCACTATCTGTAAAACTCTTAAGTACAAGATTATTGTCTGCTTGGAAGAAGATTCCTTGGCCAGGATTGGTCTTCAAGTATCTCAGCAGCTTGTAAGCTGCCTTCATATGGTTTTCAGTGGGGGTATCTAGAAATTGACTTAGTTGTTGGACTGTAAAGGCAATGTCTTGTCTGGTAAATATGAGGTAAATTGATTTACCTACAAAGGATCTATATGCAGTGTTGTCTTCTAAAAGTGGTGAATCACCATGTTGTAAGGTCTGCTTGGAATTCATAGGTGTCTTAGCAGGTTTGGTTACCAAAAACTCATATTCTTTTAAGAGGTTAAGTGTGTACTTTCTTTGTGAAATAGATATACCTTTGGGACATCTGGCAGCCTCAATGGCTAGGAAATATCTCAGTTTTCCAAATCCTTAACTTGCAGAATCAACTCTTCACTAGGACTGGCAACTATGATGTCATCTACATATACCAATAAGGCAATAAATGACTGTCCTGACCCTTTTGTGAATAGACTGTGGTTATGTTTGGATTGAATGAATCCTTGATCCTCAAATGATTCAGTCAACTTACAATTCCATTGTCTGCTGGCTTGTTTGAGGCCATATAATGAGTTGGTAAGTTTACAAACTTGGTTTGGTTTAGTTGCTGCACAGCCTGGTGGTAACTGCATGTATGCTTCTTCATGTAGATCTTACATATAGAAAGGCAGTATTGACATCCATTTGATGTAAATGCCAGTTGTTGGTTGCGGCTGCTGCAAGTAAGGTTCTGACTATAGTGATCTTGACAACATGGGAAAAGGTTTCTGGATAATCAATCACATATGTATGAGTATAGCCTTTTGCTACTAATCTTGCTTTGTATCTCCCTACTGATCCATCCTAAATATATTTGATTTTGTATACCCATTTGCACCCTATGGGTTTCTGAAGGATGCAGGTTCTTAGATCTAAACGAGTTAGATCTACGCGCAGCGGATGGATCACGATTCATTCATCACAATACATAATTAAAGGACTTAAACTACTACAAGGGGGTTAAGATCAAGTTACCAATTGTAGGAAGAGAAGCCAAGATCTTCCGATGTGTTCTCCAAACGGTGGTTGGTGGACACCCTTCTTGATACACGAGCCTCCTTGATATGCAACACCAAGAAAAACTCAAAGTTTTTCTTCTACTAAAAACCCTAGTCAAGAAAAAACTAATTTTTCTCTCCCCTTTTGCATAGTGGTCGAAATTTTTGCCATTGTCTAAGGCTTGGGAGAACTCTCTTTATATAGGAGAGTAATCCTTGTCCTCCAAGGATTAAATAATTAAGAGATAATTATTCCATTAATCCTTTATTCCAAATAAAAGATAAATAAAATGATTATCCCAAACAAATTAGGATAAATCATATTATTATCCAATATTCCATGAATTATCATTTAACAAATAAATGATAAATCACATGTCAAATAATTATCCAAGAAAACTAATTTCTCTCTAATTAATTAACAAATATTGGCGCCACCTTTGGGGTTCACTAAGCCCACATAAAATGTCTTTCATGTGTATTATATTATTTAGCGCAACTAAATAATATCCATGCATATCAGTTAATTAGCCCAGCCAATTAATTATCACTGAGGCCCAAATAACAAGATTATTAGTCCGAATTACAGAAGCCACATTGGGGACCATGGACCTAAAACCAGTAGCTCCAATAATTAATTATTCAACAAACAGAATAGGTACATTAATTATTAATTCCGGGATTACGCCACCATAAACCCGAAACTGAACTCTACCGATTATAGATGTATACTTATACTCAACCCATAGAGTGAATAAGCGTCCATTGATATAATCACTACATACGGATTAACCCTCCATATTCGTCCATTACGAGTGGGAAGTCTCCGTGAACCCGACTCGAATATCTTATCCTTATTTACCATTAACCCCCGATGATCAATTAGCACACATATCCGACTAGTAGCTAATTAGTCAAATGTGAACTCCCGGGATCGATCACTTTCTTAGGGCTAACAAATAAGGGATCTGTCTCTCTACTTCCCGCAGGAAGGAATGGATTCCATGTCCGTGAAAATCGAACTACTCACTCATCCGGAGATAGTGCCAATGAGAAGTGGCTTGGAACACATTATTTAAGTGAACCGTAACTAACACATCAAACACTACCCCGGGACAAGCAAAGCACCCTGTGATCACCTCGGGATTAAGGTTGATCCATATATGATCATCTAATGATTTAATAAGATTCCTCGATTACGGAATTATACCAAGAAATACGATTAAATCGGTCCACCCCTATATGAATGCCATCATATATAAATGCCCCACGTAGGTACCCTCTGCACCGACAGTCCGGATAAGACTATCACACCCTAAGGTGTTCGGGCGCATTATTGGTGTTTTAATCAAGAGACCCTAAACTCGATTAAGTTCACCACGGACTAACAGTTTAAGTATATCACCACTAACTCAATCCTCACGTGCATGCCATACACTGAATTAAGCGGTTACATACTGATATACTTAGGGTTTGCAGCAGTGTATTATTTACAAGCACAAAGCAAATAATAAGGTGAGATAAAATCTGTCATCCATTGTTAAAAACAATTACACAAATTGTCTTTCGGGCATTACACCTAACAATCTCCCACTTGCACGAAATGACAAGCGACGATTGTTTTTAGAGCACACCCCTTTCTCATCTTATTCACAACACTCTCCCACTTGCTCTAAAAGCATATGAGACATATCCATCAATGACGTACCCTCCAAGCACTCGACTTGGTACACTGATTAGCTAGGTTGTCGACTCGAGACGATCTTTAGGATTGAAACATAGCCGGTCCTTCCAATCAGGTGGTACTCTCTCTCAATATGCTTTTGACTCTTTATGACTGAGAAGATCCTTCTAAGATATCTCTTCACTGTTTTCACGATGAAGTGATATCGGCTTATCAGACCTGGAATTACTTTCAGACCAAAAAGGAAATTCTAAGCACTATGAGTAAACACTGAGCCCGAGATCAACTTAATGATCATCCTTAATCTGACTGTAAGTCAGAATCAGTGTAGTCAACCATATTCAAGTTTGCACCCGAATATACAAGCACATTATTCCTCGTTCTTCAAAGATACTTGAGGACGTACTAAACCGCTATTCACTGCTCGAATCCGAGATTCGACTACTATTGACTTATTATGACCTGACTTGCCGTTATCCAAGAGAGACTCTATCCCATTTTCTCTTTATCCGGAGATTTAGAGAATCATTCCTGAGATGTAAGGTAGGACTACTCTCGATGAATGTTGCATACGTATATGCATGATCATCTTATTCAATAAGATAAGTGGGATAGCCAATGACTCATTCTCGTGAATTTGACCGAATCAAATTCTTAGAATATAGTCCAATTCTCTCATCCAGAGAATCTTGGCCTGTCAGTTCCCGACTTCAGATAGCACACACATGTTGTTTCCAACTGTTTCAGTGTTATCATTCATGAACACTAATACTACTACTTTACCAATATTGATATCCAGTCTACGAAAGACTTATCAATACTCTGGTCAAGTCCACATATTTTAAAACATGTGACTTTTAAATGACCGATAGGTTCTCTTAAATCCACAAAGGATATAAGCCATGGCAGGCCTCCTACCAAAGGTTCTTTCTGAATGAATTAAGATATCGTTAGTCTCGCAAAAAAGGTCTTAGGGAATCACCCCTATCTTCTGCTTTGTAACGAATCCGTTATTCATTCTTAGCTAAAACCCTTCCGTTCTGAATGAATTCAGATTCCGTTGTTCGGCAAGAAAGTCTCAGGGAATCACCCCTATTTTCTGCTTTCTAACGAAATCTAGCAAGACTGAGTGGTGAGAGAGTTCAAGGTCTGGTTAACTCTATACTTGTCAGGGAATCACACCTATACCACTCAGCTTTGCGTTGAAAAGTTTAAACTTTCCTATTCATTCGACTCTTTTCCGTGTAGATCCAATTGCTCCCACTGGGCCTGAGACACTCAGGTGGTTCTACAAGAGGCTGAACAGAACTGGAGTACCAAAACTCTATTCACAGGGTTAAGGTTTTCAAACCAACCTCTATAATCAGAATCCTATACAGCCCACCAAGAGCCATAGGTTATCAATCACCCCAGCAGACTATAAAGTCAACAAAATCACAATGGGTCAATGGTTAAACCATACTCCCATTGCGTCTTGGGTGGATTGACATTCTGATCTAGTAGTATTTATCAGTGTAATCACCAACAACTAATGTTGGACGTGGTCTGATTAAATCATATAGTAACTACCTTTGGGTAACCGTACTCCAAGGTTTAAGGCTGTTTCTTATAGATTCTATCAGAAGGCTTGTGATAGTTCAACCGTCACTTTCTGATCTCAAGAATCTTATAACCAACCTTTACTCGTCTCATTAAGATATTTCATGAACATTCACAATTTGAACGTATGCGCAAAATGCCCAGTCCTACCTTCAAGCATTAAATGCTAAATGCCTACATTTACGGATGTGTTGTGAACCGAATTCACTCCTTATCCATAAACTCACTAGCATCTTCTAGGTAGACTTCTCGGTTTACATAATAATGTTAACCGTTATTTTGCAACGAATTATCTTAATCGAGTTTAGCAGTGTATTGTAGCATATCAATAACTATATAGGGCAAGTCTATGGTTTCTTCCTCAGTGAGAAACATTCCACTAGGAGGCAGGCCGAGCATCAGTCCCAAGACTATGCGATAGCCTATTTCTGAGCATGGAATACTCTATTCTCTGCTAAAATCAGAGACTCCTCCTCGTATTCTTTTGATAAACTAAATCACGTTTCGAGTAGTTATCAGACAAAATGTCACCACTCAAAAAATCCCACTAGCTTGTATCTCTCACTAGACCCCGAAGGTCATGGTGAACAAGCTATGTTACCCCTTCAAATCTATTACCCTTTCCCGATTGAAAGGAAACTTAGTCATTGTTCCTTTGAGATAGTGTTCCTAGGCGGGAGATCACCCTTAGCCGGTCGTCGGGTCTTATCTCTAGGATATATGCACTAATTAATAGATATTGAAAGGTCGCTTATCTTAATACGGAAACCTTTTACCTTTAATAGTTTTAGATGTGTTATACTTATTCGGCTTTTCTTAGTGGTTCGACTTTATCAAACAAAAGTCCGAGTCTTGGATTCGTACTACAAATGTCATATTCACTTTCTATGAGGCAACAATATATCGAGTTGAAAGTGAATCCATTTGTTTCAACGAATCTGTAAACAGAAAAATAAATTTTTCTATGATATTCAAGGATAGAATCCGAAATTCATTTCCTTATATCACTCCCACTATTGTAGCTGAAATTACTGCCCGTTGTTACTCTATTAATCGTTAATGCACAGCTTCCTTGTTCTTCCAAAGAACTAAGCTACCGAGTCATGTTACTCGGTTAAGAAAGTCGCTAAGGATTCATTGGTTAGTGATCCGAAATCACTTTCCTTATCCTATGCTTTCTTTAATTAATGTTTCAGTTTAGCCTCAAAACTTTAGTTAAGATGATTAACACTTACAGACATTCTTTCCCATTCTCAACTTTCCTTAAAAGGAAATAGTCTTGAACTAGCGAGTTCAATTGAGTAGACACTACTCGTGAAGCGTGGGATGTCTAATGAAAGCGTTACCCAGTGGGACTAATTTTCTAAATTAGAAAAATATAAGACAAAAGCTCCCACTAGTTTATCGGTTCCAAATACCGTCTAACTAGCGACACTTTAATTTATGATTCTCTAATTTTTCTATTAGAAAATTTCTCGTGTAGACACTACACAATTAAAATTCACTAGAAGAATTTTGTCGTCCCAATCATATTTCAAACTAATTATGGTTGTCTCTCATTCAACACGAGTGACAGCAGTGACATACTTGTTTACGTCACTTAAGTCTTGAAGGCTCAAGAGAAATATCTCTTCCGAAAAATTAATCGCATGTGAGATTAATAGGTACAACGTTCTAGTTACTAACCACTTTTTAACGAAGTCATTACTAGTCAATTTTACACTAGCAGTCTAGCACCTTAGAGAGATATATATAACGAGTTGTAAATAAAATTGACAGAATAAATCCAAATCATACACTACTAATAAATTTTAGGAACATAAACTAAGTACTTATAGTCTATCCTACCGTTCCAAGGATTTAATCTAATGCCTCAGTGCCGCCTTAGGGTAGGTCAAAGAGGTTTCGATTAATATTGAAGATCAACTTGAGAATCGAACATCTCATTTGTGATCGTCAATCACCTTTCCTTTTTCATCCAAGGTACTACCAAAAATACCCTTTATGAGTGTGACCTACTGTCTCAGATTTTTAGGTAGACCCCGAGTGTGCCGCCTTAGGGTCGGTCAGTGACCCGACGAGTACCCAAAATCCTATCCTTTCAGAGACCAAGCCTTGAATTTTGATTGCGGTGAAGGCCTTTGATAACGGAAAAATTCACTGTTATTTTTATAACTTTTCAACCCGTTTCTGATATCATTTCGAGTATTTTTATATCAGTTCGAATCATTAATTCCAATGTTTCATCTAAATATGTTAGTAGTGACTATTTTAAAAAATATCGTGTTTTTATAAGTTTTTATTAGTTTTGTACCGGTTTAGTAACCGGAGTGTCGTGTCAGATTTACGTTTGGTATTTTGGTGGTTTATTGCAGGATTATAAGTAGACCAAAATCCTACGTAAAGACATGTTTTGAGCCCTAAAAGAGGTGTTTAGAGGGTTAGAAGAAGGTGCCACAAGCTTACGAGTTCAAATGGATCAAATTTTTCTTAAGTACTTAATCGTTACATATTTTCGACGAAGATTTGACCCAGCTTAGAGGCATTTTCAGGGGATGACTTCTTAATGAAAGTTGTAGATCTTCACATAAGCTTTCCAACGCACTTTGAATCAAGTCAATCGGACTTCTACAACTCAAATGGTGGTCAAGTGGCTAATTGACTTGTATTAAGGAAAATGTCGCAAAACGACACGTAATGGGAATGGCTCATCAAAACGACATTTTTCGAAGAAGAGTCCTTCATGAAAGTTGTAGAGTTTTCCGGGTGCTTAATTATGACATTTGGATCACGTCATTTGGAGGTCTACAACTCGAGATATGAATTTTAGAAGTTTAATATATAATTATATAATTATATATACATACGTGCACATGCATTCGGTTAGAAGTAATCATTACAAATGATGATTCGGGACCGATCCGGCTCCCTTTCGGGACCGGTCCGGCCTTAATCAATTTGTCTATATATATGAGAGCAGATGCAACAGATGAGGAGCTCCCTTCTTCCCCTCCTTTCTCCATCTTTTCCCTTCTTTATTTTATGTTGTTAGGGGCCTATAAATTAGATATATATGTAGTTATAATGTCGATGTAATAACCCGACTAGTTATCGTTTTAATATAATTTCGTTTCCGTCTTTTATTGCTTTCTTTTATTTTTATGCAATTAGTATAAATATATATATATATGTATATTATATATATCTATATGTATATATATATATATAAGTATAAGTAGTAGTATCTATAATTATATATATATATATTTTTACTTTTACGCATTTACTTACGTATTTACTTTTACGCACTTATATATATATATATATATATTTACTTTTACGCAATTTACTTACGCATTTTATTTACGCATATATATATATATAGTATATTTACTTTTATGCACTTATATATATTATTAGCTATATAACTATATATCTATATATATAAATATATATATGTACTTATAAAAAAAATGAATTCGTTTTTACTTTTTGTCGTTAATATAATTTCCGTTAATCATTCCGTTATTATCGCCAAAATGAATAGCTAAACGTACGTATAGTCGAATTATGTAAAAACGAGTAAAAACGCCCTAAGGGGGATTAAACGGGAGTTGTGTAGCGCGTAAAATAATGTTTTAATGAGTAATCCACGTCCTAAAACTTAATCTGAACGTCTTTGAATTAAACTGATCATTTAGTTCACTGTCACACACATCGAACCTATAAATGTATTTTGCGGTGAGATGTGGGAAAAGGGGTTTTGGGATCGTTGCGTAGATTCGGCCTAGTTGTTAGGACTGTTTCCAATACAGAGGTTTGTCATCGTTGTTCGAGCGACTCAAAGAGCGTAATCATGTTAGGTTAATTAGTTTTCTAAAGGGAAAATTAATTAACTTCACATAGGGTGTTGAGTGAGAGTTGTTCAGATCTTAACACCAGAATTAGGAGTTGGCACCCGTGGATGTCGTTAAAATACTGTGGAAAGGTAGGTTGGTTAAAACACACTCCTTGTCAAGTCTTCCCTTAGGGGTAAAAATACTCGTTGGATCATAATTCGGCTATACCTTTTAATAACTAGAACTACAACCGTCTGCTAATTTTTACTTTCGCTCTAGTGTAAAAACTCTCCACCGCAATCTTGACCTAAACCAAGTTCTACGTCGACTTTGGTACTTAAACGTTGTTCCCTGTGGATTCGACCTTGTTATCACTATACTACTGTTGATTCGATACTCTGTCGGTTAAAGTTAGCAGTTAGTTATTTTGCTATCAAGAATTTTTGGCGCCGTTGCCGGGGAGCTAACGTTTGATATCTTGTAAGTTGACCGAAAGCCTGGGCTTAGGTCATTTTTATTTTGTTTTCGTGTTGTTTCTTGTTTGTCAGTGAATGACTCGAAGCTCTAAAGAACCTCTCATCGAACCCATCCAAGAAATCGAAGCTTACGCACGTCATAGAAACAGTCAGCGCCGAGGAGAAATCCTAGTCGCTAGTCCGAATCCTTTGTTTGAAGAAAGAGAGACATTAGAAAGATCACTTTCTAATTCCTCTGTGAGAAATGGACGATATAATAACTAGAAAAAACGGTAAGGATCCCGGTGATGAACGAGACTCTACGGGGGCAAACCTCAACCATTGCGGTGGTAATGCAACAAGTACCTTTGCAAACTCCACCGAGGACCCCTCGTCATGAACCATTGAGAGAAGACAACACAGGGCTACGTCAGCTGGGATCTGCACAGTTTAATCAGAGGCCAGGGATTGGACAGTACAGAGGAGGACAAGATGCTCAGGATACGCAAAACTTCAGACCTGAATTAGACCAAGAAACGGTAAATCGAGTACTGCGGATGTTGGAGATGCAAGGAAATCAACAGGGGTTCCAAAACCCGTATAACCCGTATGATCCACCTCCTCAGCAGCCGGTTTATCAGCAACAAATGCCTCAGCAAGCACATGGACTGAGGGTTTGTCGAGATTACGTCACTACCCCACAGGAAGTTATAGGGCACAACCCGATTAGGGTACCCCCAATTAATGCGACTAACATGGATATTAAGCAAAATATTTTGAACATGTTGGGGGAACATGCCTTGTTCCACGGGAAATCGACCGAGAACCCGAACGGTTTTACGGATCACTTTCTCCGGATATGTGGGACAATGAAGTATAACGGGGTGAGTGATGAGGCGGTAAAATTAATAGTTTTTCCGTTTGCTTTAAGAGGAGCAGCTAAGGATTGGTACGACTCTTTACCAAATGATTCGTTACATACGTGGGCTGACGTAACGAAAGTGTTCCTGAAAAAGTACTTTCCTCCTGCAAAGATTTTAGATCTGAAAGAAGAAATCTCTTCTTTTGATGGTCTCGAGGGAGAGACACTAAAAGAGACTTATGAGAGATTTAGGGGGTTGCTGAAAAGATGCCCCCCACACGGTTTTTCTACGGTGGAGCAAGTTATTATATTATTCGGGGCCTTAGAACCGATGGACCAAAACAAGGCCGAATGCGCAAGCGGCGGAGATATTATGAATCTACCACCGGAACAAGCAATGAGACAGATAGAAAATGCGGCGGATGGAGAAGGACAATGGGGATCGAGCGAGAAAGAAGAAGAAAGCCCCAATGGAAAGTGTAAAGTCGCCGAAAGAGGAACTCGATCGAGAATGCGCCATGCATGACAAGATGCAAGAAATGGTACTAAAGATGGACCGAATGGAGTCGAAAGAAAGAAGACACATCGGTGCCAACTCGTGGAGGTGGACATTACGCCATAGAATGTGCATCATTGAAAAAATCCACTTATCCACAACGAGTTGACACCTACTCCGGTACAACAACAGTCTGGCAATCAGAATGACCAACAGCGAATGAATGTCTATGCGATGGGACAGATGGATATGAATCAGCAAGAGTTTGGCCAGCAACAGTGGAACCAAAACTTTAATAATCAGCAAGGGCCACAATTGGATTATGGTATGAATGATGGTTCACAACAATATGATGTGAATTATGTTGGACAAGGTTGGAATCAGGGGCAGAATCAGAATTGGAATCAGAACAATAATCAGAACCACGGTTTTAGGCAAAACCAAAGCTCATACAACCGACCTTGGAATCAGAATTTCCAGAATCAGAGTTCACACCAGAATCAAAACCAAGGATACTATCAGAATAGTCAGAATCCACAGTTTCAGTCACAAGGCCAACAGCAGAAGCAGAACTGGAACCATAATCAAGGTTGGAATCAGAATCAAGGTCAGCAAAACAATCAGAATCAGCAAGTGAGCCAGCCAGCGTTGAGAAGTAATAATTCTGGCACCTATCAACATCCAAACGCTCATCTGCACCAGAACAATCAAAGCAATCAACAACCAAACAATTCTGGTGTCCAGAAGATGACCACTGAGATACTCCTGGAGAAATTAGACAGGAATGTTTCTGAGTTAAATAAGAATGCTATAGAGCAAAAAGTGGTCACACATTCTGCCATTCGGAACTTGGAGACCCAAGTAGGTCAAATAACCGACACTCTAAAGACAAATCTAAGTGGTGGACTCCCGAGTAACACCGAGAGGAACCCAAAGGATGTGAATCTTGTGTTCACACGAAGTGGTAAAGAGGTCGGGTGAGTGACAAAAAGAAAGAATTGTGGGTGAAGAGGCGAAGCGAGAAAGCGAGAAAGAGAAAGCGAGTTGATCGTGAAGGAGCTTTGTATGGTGAAGTCGAGATCGAAGATTTACGGACCGGCAATATCAAGCGAGAGAATGGAAGCAATGAGGAAAGAATTGGAAGCCACGAAAAAGGCTTTGGTGAGGCAAATAAGAAATCATTGGAAGGGGCAACACCGAAGAAAGACTATGTGGTCTTGGATATCAAAGAAGAAGAAGCCTCACCACCTAAAGAAAGAGGTAAGAAAAACGAATTCCTCCTCCTCCCCCGATTTTGATGTTAATACTTTACCCTATCCTCACAAGGGAACCGAAAGGACATCACGACCCGGGGTCGGGCAAAATTTCGAATCTTTTAAGGAAGATAGAGGTGAATATTCCCCTATTAGAGGCAATTTCAAGCATTCCCCCATACTTTAAGTTTCTAAAAGGAATGTTGTCGAGTAAGGAGAAGATGCAACGGATGGTGCATTTGAGTGAGGAATGTTCTACGCAATCTTTGAGAATAAGATACCCCCAAGTTACGGGATAGAGGTAGCTTTACCATCCCAATTACCATTGGAGAAAGCTGTGTTTAAAAATGTGCTATGTGATCTAGGGGCTTCGTGAGCACGATGCCTAGAGGAGTTTATGAGAAATTGGGATTGGGAGTGTTAGAGCCAACGGGAATGACCTTACGGATGGCGAGATAGGTACGTTAGGAAACCTCTAGGGGTAGGCGAAGATGTGTTGGTGCGGGTAGACAAGTTTGTTTTCCCCGTTGACTTCGTAGTTTTAGATATGGATATGGATACTAAAACCCCACTTTTGTTAGGTCGGCCTTTCTTGAACACGGGAGAGACCTTGATAGACGTAAAGAGGGGAGAGATTATACTACGAGTCGGGAAAGAGAGTGTAGCCATAAATGTGTATAAGGCGATGAAGCATCCTAATGATGAAAAGAGTGATTGTTTTTCTATTGATGCTATATATCCTTGTATTGTGGAGCACACTAACTGCGGGGATACCAAGAACCAATGGAAGAATGCTTGATAAAGTCAAGCACCGCGAGAGGATGATGATCCACAAATGAGAGTTCGGGTATATCATTTGGAGGCAACTCCTTTTGTTGACGCAATTTGGAATAAGAAGCTAGAGCTCGGTTTGGTCGGCAAGCCGCCAAAGCCGTCAATCGAGGAACCACCTGCGATCGGGAGTGAAGCCACTTCCTAAGCATTTAAAGTATGTGTTTTTAGAACACGATGAATTACTTCCTCTTATTGTTTCATCCGCACTAACCGTTTTGCGGGAAGCTAAGTTGATCCACGTTACGAAAAAACACAAAAAGGCCTTCGGATGGAAGATGGTTGACATAAAAGGGATCGGTCGATATACGCAAGCACAAGATCATTCGGAAGAAGATGCCAAACCGGTCGGGCGAGTTTCGAGACGACTAAACCCACATATGCAAGAGGTGGTAAGGAAAGACGTGGTAAAGATGCTTGAGTTAGGGATAATCTACGCAATCTCCGACAGTGAATGGGTGAGCCCTACGCAAGTCGTGCCTAAGAAAGGAGGCATCACAGTTGAGCTTAATGAAAAAGGTGTGCCTATTCCTACTCGTTTAGTTACTGGTCATAGGGTTTGTATTGATTTTCGCATGCTAAATGATAAGACTAGGAAAGATCATTTTCCCCTACCCTTTATTGATCAAATGCTAGAGCGTCTAAGTGGTCATACATTTTACTGCTTTTTGGATGGTTTTAGTGGCTATTATCAAATTCACATCGATATACATGACCAGGATAAAACTACTTTCACATGTCCATATGGCACTTTTGCATTTAGAAGAATGCCGTTTGGGTTGTGTAATGCACCCGCGACATTCCGGCGATGCATGATGGCAATTTTTGCGATATGATAGAACATTTCATGGAAGTTTTTATGGATGACTTTAGCGTTTTTGGTGATACTTTTGATGAGTGTTTGTCGAACATTGATAAGGTGCTTGCACGTTGTGAAGAGACAAACTTGGTTTTAAATTGGGAAAAGTGTCATTTCATGGTAAGCGAGGGAATTGTTTTAGGACATAAGGTATCGGGGAAAGGAATAGAGGTCGATAGAGCAAAAATAGAGGTAATTTCTAAGCTTCCTATGCCTACAAATCGAAGACTCTACGTTCGTTCTTGGGACATGCGAGTTTTTATCGTAGATTCATTCCAGTTTTTCCCACATTGCTAGACCTCTTACTCTTCAATTGATGAAGGGAGCCCCTGTGTTTTTGATGCGGCATGCCTAGATGCTTTTCGAACCCTTAAGAAACTTCTTACTTCGGCTCCTATCTTAGTAGCACTTTGATTGGTCTAAGGGGTTCGAAGTGATGTGTGATGCAAGTGATTATGCCGTAGGAGAATTTGTCCTAGGTCGAAGATTGACAAGTTGTTTCGCCCTATCTACTATGCGAGTCATACCATGAACTCGGCTCAACAAAAGTATGCCACTGGCGAAAAGGAACTTTTAGTTGTTGTTTTTGCTTTCGATAAGTTCCGGTCATACTTGGTTGGATCGAAAGTCATAGTTCATACGACCATCTTTGCGTTGAGATATCTATTTGCCAAGAAGGATGCAAAACCACGCTTGTTGAGGTGGATCTTGCTTCTTCAAGAGTTCGACGTAGAAATTAAGAATCGAAAGGGGTGTGAGAACGTAGTAGCTGACCACCTCAGTAGGATGGAACGGGGAGACAAGAAACACTCTATTAGGGTTGAAATTGATGATCATTTTCGGGATGAGCAGTTGTTCGTAGTGGATACGATGCTCCCGGTTAAGAGAGGAAATTTCCTGCAGAGAGGAAAGAATGGGAACCCTTGGTATGCACCTTTTGTTAATTATTACGAGTGTGGATTTGTAGATCCTGAGTTTGATGAAAACCAGAAAAAGAAGTTTTTTAGTGAGGTAAACCGATATGTGTGGGAAGATCCCTTAATTTTTAGGCTATGTCTTGATGGAATCTGAGGAGATGTGTTGATGACGGTGAGATAGTGAGTATTCTCTCGTTTTGCCATGATAAAGAGGCCGGTGGCCACTTCTCGGGCGAGAGAACAGCGTTAAAGGTGTTACAAAGTGGGTTCTACTGGCCCACTATTTTCAAGGATGCATATGCTTATGTTAAGATGTGTGATGCATGTCAACGCTCAGGAAGGATTTCCAGGAGAAATGAGATGCCCCAGAAACCGATATTAGTGTGTGAAGTATTTGATATATGGGGATTAGACTTCATGGGACCATATCCGTCTTCTTTCGGGAATCAGTACATTCTTGTCGCCTGTGATTACGTTTCAAAGTGGGTTGAGGCAATTGCTTCACCTACTAACGACAAACATGTAGTCATAAAGTTTCTTAAGAAACATATTATATCCCGGTATGGAATACCTCGAGCAATAATCAGTGACAATGGAAGTCACTTTGCTAATAGAGATTTCAATAAGCTTTTAATGAAGTACGGGGTCACTCATAAGTTAGGAAAGCCGCCTACCATCCTCGGACTAGTGGCCAAGTAGAGGTGTCCAATCGGGGAATCAAAAGAATCTTGGAGAAGACGGTGAATTCTAACCTTAAGGATTGGTCAAAGAAGTTAGATGATGCGCTTTGGGCACACCGAAGCTGCGTTTAAGACACCAATAGGTATGTCACCCTACATGCTCGTTTTTGGCAAGGCTTGCCATCTCCCCGTAGAGTTAGAACATAAGGCCTATTGGGCGATTAAGAATTTAAATATGGATGACGCATTAATTGGTGAAAGAAGGATGGCTCAGTTGAACGAGTTAGATGAGTTTCGCTTTCAAGCTTATGATTGTTCGGTGAAATATAAGGAAAAGACCAAATTGCTTCATGATAAGTTGATCAAACCTCGTATTTTCGAGCGTAGGTGATGAGGTCCTTTTCTATAATACTCGCCTCCACTTATTTCAAGGCAAACTTAAGTCAAGGTGGTCAGGACCATATACGGTATTGAGAGTTTTCGACTCAGGAGCCATCGAGGTAACGCATCCGAAGCACGGAACGTTCATCACGAACGGCCTTCGTCTAAAAAAGTATAAGAAGTTACCATTCGATGAGGCTTTTGAAATTGTGCATTTGACTGATCCCGAGCCTCAATAAATCGCTTCTGAGTCTCTGTCGAGCGAACGACGTTAAACAAAAGCGCTACCGGGAGGCAGCCCGATAATAATAATAATAAAGATAATTTGAATAAGCCTAGTCTTAATGAAATGAAGAATCGTATGAAAGATGAACACAAAGCCTAACCAAGTCTCAGGATGGATGTTTGAATGTCATTAAGAGGGAACGATTAGGAGCTTATCCGAAAATCCCGATGGAGAAAAAAGAAAACATTCAAATACTTCATTTCTTGGACTTAGGTTATTGAACCCTTGAGGATCTGGGTATAAAAGACTCACTACATTACATTTCATGATCTAGTCTGTTTCAAATTTCTAGTCGTTGTAGTATAGTGGTGAGTATTCCCGCTTTAATAAAGCGTGTGTAATAAAAATGAATCTAGGAATAGGCGACTTGACTATGATATATGCTCATATGATAGGTATATGCTTAAATGTTCGTGCTTTACCCGTGTGGGTTATTTTTCCATCTAAAGCTATTATATTGCCTATCGAATTTTCGACATGACGGGGCCATTATCTTATTATTCCCATATCCCTATTCGATACTTTGGCACGAGGACCATGTCCCGTGTTGGCTTTGTTTTGGTTGTTTTGGTACGGGGATTCGGGACGTGCTTTCTTATGGTCGTTGTTACGGGATTCGATAGCACATTTACGCAGGTTTATAAGCTAAGTTTTTCTCTCTATCTGCGGGAATAATGCAAAATCGTAAGTGGGGGGTAGAGTATGGTCGGTTAGAAATGGCGGTAAGTGTTTAAACCCTTGGTTTTTGATCTTTTTCGAGCATTATTTAGTTGATTAAAATAATCTGTATAAGGTATATATTTCATGGATTTAAAGATGTAATGATCAATTTGGATATGTATAACCAATGTGAACCGTAAGTGCATTTTAACCCTAAATTTATTTGTGTAACATGAATTCCTTCACGTAAGCCTTTGATATTGAAGCGAAAATTTTAAACTGTACCCATTCAGCATTCTAGTGATTTATCCTAAAAATAGCAGTAACTTAGTACCTAACTTCTGAACATGTACTATGAATATCTGAAGGTTTGAATGTGATAGAAAGAATGTCAAAATAAGATAAACTATATATATGTCGGTTGTAGCTACCAATGATTTGAGTGCGGTAGGGCGTTATCACGAAACGTCCTATACCACTATGAGGCTTAAAAGCTCCCGACTGCCTGATGATAGTAGTCCAGCTAGGGTGTTATCACGAAACATCCTATTGCTGGGAATGAGGGTATAAAAAAAAAATAAAAAAATAATAATAATAATAATAATAATAATAATAATAATAATAACAACCTAGTTAACTTCTGACTATCCCCAGTATAAACTAAATGATATGCATTAGGGATTATCCTAATAAGTACACGGGAGGACGTTGTGTGGAATTGTTACTACCTATGCCTAGGAAAGTCATTAGGATTGTCTGAATGGATATTTGTGCGTTTGCTTGAATTATTCAAGAGAGGATAGTGGAAATTGAAAAGGCTTGTCACACACTCACTCTGTTATACATTTATATTAAGGTTAACGTGTAATTATGATTCGAATGGTTGCATCATCTGATTGTCATTCATATCTTATTTTCATGAATTTTTCCTCATTCATTTTATTTTACCGCTTATTTTGTTCGAGGACGACCAAAAGCTAAGTGGGGGGTTGTGATAACGGAAAAATTCTCGTTATTTTTATAACTTTTCAACCCGTTTCGATATCATTTCGAGTATTTTTATATCGGTTCGAGTCATTAATTCCAATGTTTCATCTAAATATGTTAGTAGTGACTATTTTAAAAAATATCGTGTTTTTATAAGTTTTTATTAGTTTTGTACCGGTTTAGTAACCGGAGTGTCGTGTCAGATTTACGTTTGGTATTTTGGTGGTTTATTGCGGGATTATAAGTAGACCAAAATCCTACGTAAAGACATGTTTTGAGCCCTAAAAGAGGTGTTTAGAGGGTTAGAAGAAGGTGCCACAAGCTTACGAGTTCAAATGGATCAAATTTTTCTTAAGTACTTAATCGTTACATATTTTCGACGAAGATTTGACCCAGCTTAGAGGCATTTTCAGGGGATGACTTCTTAATGAAAGTTGTAGATCTTCACATAAGCTTTCCAACGCACTTTGAATCAAGTCAATCGGACTTCTACAACTCAAATGGTGGTCAAGTGGCTAATTGACTTGTATTAAGGAAAATGTCGCAAAACGACACGTAATGGGAATGGCTCATCAAAACGACATTTTCGAAGAAGAGTCCTTCATGAAAGTTGTAGAGTTTTCCGGGTGCTTAATTATGACATTTGGATCACGTCATTTGGAGGTCTACAACTCGAGATATGAATTTTAGAAGTTTAATATATAATTATATAATTATATATACATACGTGCACATGCATTCGGTTAGAAGTAATCATTACAAATGATGATTCGGGACCGATCCGGCTCCCTTTCGGGACCGGTCCGGCCTTAATCAATTTGTCTATATATATGAGAGCAGATGCAACAGATGAGGAGCTCCCTTCTTCCCCTCCTTTCTCCATCTTTTCCCTTCTTTATTTTATGTTGTTAGGGGCCTATAAATTAGATATATGTGTAGTTATAATGTCGATGTAATAACCCGACTAGTTATCGGTTTAATATAATTTCGTTTCCGTCTTTTATTGCTTTCTTTTATTTTTATGCAATTAGTATAAATATATATATATGTATATTATATATATCTATATGTATATATATATATATAAGTATAAGTAGTAGTATCTATAATTATATATATATATATTTTTACTTTTACGCATTTACTTACGTATTTACTTTTACGCACTTATATATATATATATATATATATATATATATATATATATTTACTTTTACGCAATTTACTTACGCATTTTATTTACGCATATATATATATATAGTATATTTACTTTTATGCACTTATATATATTATTAGCTATATAACTATATATCTATATATATAAATATATATATGTACTTATAAAAAAAATGAATTCGTTTTTACTTTTTGTCGTTAATATAATTTCCGTTAATCATTCCGTTATTATCGCCAAAATGAATAGCTAAACGTACGTATAGTCGAATTATGTAAAAACGAGTAAAAACGCCCTAAGGGGGATTAAACGGGAGTTGTGTAGCGCGTAAAATAATGTTTTAATGAGTAATCCACGTCCTAAAACTTAATCGAACGTCTTTGAATTAAGCGATCATTTAGTTCACTTGTCACACACATCGAACCTATAAATGTATTTTGCGGTGAGATGTGGGAAAAGGGGTTTTGGGATCGTTGCGTAGATTCGGCCTAGTTGTTAGGGATTTGTTTCCAATACGAGAGGTTTGTCATCGTTGTTCGAGCGACTCAAAGAGCGTAATCATGTTAGGTTAATTAGTTTTCTAAAGGGAAAATTAATTAACTTCACATAGGGTGTTGAGTGAGAGTTGTTCGGATCTTAACACCGTAATTAGGAGTTGGCACCCGTGGATGTCGTTAAAATACTTGTGGAAAGGTAGGTTGGTTAAAACACACTCCTTGTCAAGTCTTCCCTTAGGGGTAAAAATACTCGTTGGATCATAATTCGGCTATACCTTTTAATAACTAGAACTACAACAACCGTACGCTAATTTTTACTTTCGCTCTAGTGTAAAAACTCTCCACCGCAATCTTGACCTAAACCAAGTTCTACGTCGACTTTGGTACTTAAACGTTGTTCCCTGTGGATTCGACCTTGTTATCACTATACTACGTTGATTCGATACTCTGTCGGTTAAAGTTAGCGAGTTAGTTATTTTGCTATCGGCCTTCCTTAGGGAGGCCGGTCCCGAGCCGGCACGAGGCGTCACCATTCTCTCACGTTGCTTGTGTCAACGGTAGAGGCCGTGGGGTCGGTTGTCGCCTCTCCCGCTCCCACTCAATATTTTGAAAAAGTGGTGGGTTTGCGATCACGTTTTTGGACTTGATGTTACATTAAGGAACAATAAATCATAGGCCCGAATGTTGTCGGTTATGTGGGCTAGCCCACCCGACCTATTCGTTAGAACATATGTGGCCGTCGGACGGGTCAAGGCTAGGAGAGGTCCGTTGAGCCGTAGTGGCTCTTCGGATGGCTCAGTATTGCCAGACCCCCGTGCAAACGCCACACGTGGAGGGTGAAGTCGATTGAGTGTAGCTACCGTTGACCACCCAACCGTGGTTAAACCACTTTCGAACCTGTTTGCCCGTGATTATCCAATCCTTAAACATCAAACTTTCACGTAGACACTACGGAACAAAAACGTAATCTCGTCTTAGGTAAGGTGGAATTCACCGAGAATCCAACACCTTAACCACGAGGTTTCGGATTTTACTCCTTATGCTTTCGCAGAGTGGGATTCACCGAGAATCCATCACCCAACCTCGACGATTGAAAAAACCCGTGTTCCTCGGTTTTTACCCTAATTAGTTTCTAATTAATATCAAACAATTAATTAAAACTAATCGTGTGTTTTATACATGCCTAACTAATTCCTCGAATTAATTTCTACATGTATGCATATGGAGTGGAATTCATGATATGATGCATGTCATGGCAATTTTCCGGTTCTACTCATACAATCTACACATGTATACTAGTGCGGAAAATAAACACCGAGATGGACCGTTGGCACCCCCGTAACTAATCTATTCGAAAATAAATTAAAACCCTAATCTGCAGCTGTTGAGAATCTTCGACGATCGGCATATCAAACGAACTTGGATCGGGACGAAACTTTCCAGATCTGATCTTCATTCTTCTGACATCAATATGGACGGTTGGATCGGAGCTTTGACTTGTCAATCTTCTCCAGTGAGCCGCCCAACTTGTTGCTGAATCTGACTTTTTCAACAGCGCATCAGAGACTTCCCGAGGCCGATCGGGGATCGAGATGAATCCCGATCGATCTTAAATTTTTATGCTACGTCAAAAACTCCATGATATGCGATCTGACAGGTCGGATTTTAATTTGAACGGTCCAATTGTTCCCAGAAAATCGAAGAAGTCACAGTTAGGGTTTCTGTGAATCCTGCGTTTTTCTGTTACAGCAGCCACTTCGCAGCAACGAACGGAAACCCAAACGGACTCTGATCGACACCAAAATTTGTGGGATTGTTCAGAAACTTCTAATCTTAATTCTGACCGGAGGGATCTTCGTTTTAACGGCTCAAACAACGGAAAAAACGAAAACACTATACAGCTACTAAACAGATCTATTTACACGAAATTAAACTTGCAATAATAAATAAATTACATAATCTCCTATACTCATATGAACGAATTTTCATCGTTTATATGAGTTTACAATAGATCTAACGGGAAAACGGTGCCAACCCCAATCCATCTCTTCAACCATAGCAATTTAAAAATTATTAATGCATAATAGTAAGTAAAATATCACCTACATGCAATTCCACTCCTTTAAATCGTTTAACTATGACTATGACTATATAAATCGTGGAACCTTTCTCTGATACCACATGAAGGATGCAGGTTCTTAGATCTAAACGAGTTAGATCTACGCGCAGCGGATGGATCATGATTCATACATCACAATACATAATTAAAGGACTTAAACTACTACAAGGGGGTTAAGATCAAGTTACCAATAGTAGGAAGAGAAGCCAAGATCTTCCGATGTGTTCTCCAAACGGTGGTTGGTGGACACCCTTCTTGATACACGAGCCTCCTTGATATGCAACACCAAGAAAAACTCAAAGTTTTTCTTCTACTAAAAACCCTAGTCAAGAAAAAACTAATTTTTCTCTCCCCTTTTGCATAGTGGTCGAAATTTTTGCCATTGTCTAAGGCTTGGGAGAACTCTCTTATATATAGGAGAGTAATCCTTGTCCTCCAAGGATTAAATAATTAAGAGATAATTATTCCATTAATCCTTTATTCCAAATAAAAGATAAATAAAATGATTATCCCAAACAAATTAGGATAAATCATATTATTATCCAATATTCCATGAATTATCATTTAACAAATAAATGATAAATCACATGTCAAATAATTATCCAAGAAAACTTATTTCTCTCTAATTAATTAACAAATATTGGCGCCACCTTTGGGGTTCACTAAGCCCACATAAAATGTCTTTCATGTGTATTATATTATTTAGCCCAACTAAATAATATCCATGCATATCAATTAATTAGCACAGCCAATTAATTATCACTGAGGCCCAAATAACAAGATTATTAGTCCGAATTACAGAAGCCACATTGGGGACCATGGATCTAAAACCAGTAGCTCCAATAATTAATTATTCAACAAACAGAATAGGTACATTAATTATTAATTCCGGGATTACGCCATCATAAACCCGAAACTGAACTCTACCGATTATAGATGTATACTTATACTCAACCCATAGAGTGAATAAGCGTCCATTGATATAATCACTACATACGGATTAACCCTCCATAGACTGTCCATTCTGAGTGGGAAGTCTCCGTGAACCCGACTCAGAATATCTTATCCTTATTTACCATTAACCCCCTGATGATCAATTAGCACACATATCGACTAGTAGCTAATTAGTCAAATGTGAACTCCCGGGATCGATCACTTTCTTAGGGCTAACAAATAAGGGGACTATCTCTCTACTTCCCGCGGGAAGGAATGGATTCCATGTACGTGAAAATCGAACTACTCACTCATCCGGAGATAGTGCCAATGAGAAGTGGCTTGGAACACATTATTTAAGTGAACCGTAACTAACACATCAAACACTACCCCGGGACAAGCGGCACCACCGTGATCACCTCGGGATTAAGGTTGATCCATATATGATCATCTAATGATTTAATAAGATTCCTCGATTACGGAATTATACCAAGAAATACGATTAAATCGCTCCACCCTATATGAATGCCATCATATATAAATGCCCTACGTAGGTACCCTCACCGACAAAGTCCGGATAAGACTATCACACCCTAAGGTGTTCTGGGTGCATTATTGGTGTTTTAATCAAGAGACCCTAAACTCTGATTAAGTTCACCACGGACTAACAGTTTAAGTATATCACCACTAACTCAATCCTCACGT
Organism: Gentiana straminea; assembly: GCA_036785695.1. Lineage (NCBI taxonomy): Eukaryota > Viridiplantae > Streptophyta > Magnoliopsida > Gentianales > Gentianaceae > Gentiana > Gentiana straminea. The sequence continues at coordinate 243,434 of JAVUPR010000142.1, forward strand.
GCATGCCATACACTGAATTAAGCGGTTACATACTGATATACTTAGGGTTTGCAGCAGTGTATTATTTACAAGCACAAAGCAAGTAATAAGGTGAGATAAAATCTGTCATCCATTGTTAAAAACAATTACACAAATTGTCTTTCGGGCACTACACCTAACAGTTTCTTGCCTGGAGGCAGATCAACTATCTCCCAAGTGTGAATCTTTTGTAAAGCTTCAATTTCTTTGTTCATTGCCTCCTTCCATTCATCATGCTTGATAGATTGATTGTAGGTATTAGGCTCTTTAACAGCATCAATAGCATTAATGAATCTGGCATAGTCTGCTGAGAGATTGTCTAGACTCATTACTTCACTCAGTAGATGTGGAGTCTGTTGAACATTATGAGCACCCCCTTGATAAAAGGTTGGCGATTTCTTTGTTCTTGTGGACCTTATCAGTTGTGTGGGTTCAGGTGCCTGATTTACTGGTTCATGCCTTGCATTGGACGTATCAGCTGCTGTTGATCCCATTGCTGATTGGTCTGCTGACTCATTCAACAGATCATCAAAACTGTCCATTACTGGCAAAGGAACAGGTATGTCATCAAAATGTCTAGGCTTTCCCAAGACCTGCTGAGAAAGAGGAAAGTAAGTTTCATGGAATTGAGTAATTCTAGCAGCAAAGATATCATTGTTGGTAATGTTTAAAAGAATAGCACCCTTGGAGGTGGTTGAATTCCCAAGATAGACACATGTCCTACATCTTGAATCAAACTTGGTTCTTTGCTGTTGAAGTGTACATGAAAACACCAAAAACATTAAACAAAGAATAATCTGGTTTGGTGCCATAAAGAATTTCATGTGGAGTGCTTGCTTTCAGCAGTGGTGTAGGCGTGGCATTAATCAATTTAACAGCATGTATAAGACAAAATCCCCAATATTCAATTGGTAGATTACTCTGGAACCTCAAACCTCTTGAAACATTCAATAGATGCTGATGTTTTCTTTCAAAAATACAATTTTGATCTGGTGTACTGGCACATGATGTCTGATATATGATACCCTGCTGAGCATAAAAGTTAGTAAGTTGAAACTCTCCACCATTGTCAGATCTAATCAATTTAATAATTTTATGAAACTGAGTAGAAGCATATTTAACAAAAGATTTAACAGGGTCAGAAGCTTCAGATTTATGCCTCATAAGAAAAACCCAAGTCAACCTAGAAAAATCATCTACAATAGTAAGAAAATATTGCTGTCCATTCACAGTATGCTGTCTCAAAGGACACCAAATGTCCATGTGAACAAGATCAAAAATAGTGTTTACAGTAGTGGTACTTAAAGGAAAAGGGCTTTTCATCAATTTTGCCATAGGGCAAACAAAACAAAGATCATGATTACAGAATTTGACATCAGCAGACTGTGAACAGATGACTTGCAGTCTCTTATCAGGAAAGTGTCCAAGTCTGTAGTGCCATAAAAGTGCATCATCTAATCTATCAGATAAAGTGTGATTCTCTACAGCATTGGTAACAAAAAGTCTTATTGGCTGATCCATGACCTAGAGTCTTCTCTGTAACTCAACTGAACCAATCATGTTCTTGTTCTTGTACTGCAAAACACACTTGTTTCAGAAAAAATAGCTGCACCTTTATATGATTAATGAAAGAAGGTAAAGATAAAAGGTAAATTTAAAGCCACGAATGCAAAACACATCATATAGGACAAGTTGAGTGTTGATCCTCACTTGGCTTATGTGTGTGACTGAGACATTATTTCCATTAGGTAATCTCATTTTTATACCAGATGAAGGTTTTGGATTACTCAATAGATCTATGGATCCTACAATGTGATATGTGGCACCAGAGTCCAAGATCCATTGTACTGATCTTACTAAATTTAGGTCACATGTTCCTGTGGCAGGTGAGTAATGTGTAACAATGTCAGCAGGTTGGCCAACAGCAAATCCTGCATATCTTGGAGGGTCATTCAGCAGACCCATCAACTTGTCAAGTTGTTGTGTAGTAAGATTGGGAAACCCTGGTCCAGCATACCAAATGGGTGCCTGGTCTTCTTCTGCTGACTGCTCCTCTTCTACCATATTTGCCCTTTTTGATTTAAAACCTAGGGGAAAACCATGCTTCTTGTAAAAGGTCTCCTCGGTATGACCATTGAATCCACAAAAGCTACATTGCATCTTTTTGGGAATTTTGGGCCTGGGATTTGAAGCGGAGTTAGTTTCTGCTGACAGTTTGATTATGTCCCTGTCCATTCTTTTGAGACAATAGGACCATGGAATCTTGATTCTTGGCCTTGTTGGCCACATATGACTTCTGTCTCTCAAACTTGATTGCCATTGCAAAGGCATCATGAATTTCTGGAAAGGGCACCAACAACATTGCCTGTGAGACCATTGGTTCAAATTCATCCCTTAAACCTTTTAGGAGTTTCATGACATGGCCACGTTCCATATGATCCATCAGATTGTAGATTGCAATGCAGTGACATTGAGGATCATAAGAACAGATTGTTACAGGCCTGAAGGTCTTGATTTCTTCCGAAAGAATCATCAATTTGGTAAAGTATTGATGAAATAGAATATGTGCCTTGTTTCAGTAGATGCATTTCTTCAAGAAGATTTGAAAGTCTTAATGCATCAACATTTGAAAACCTTGCTGCAAGATTCTACCATACTGCATGTGCAATATTAAAGTGCATCAAAATTTGTGCAAAGGTGTTTTGAATAGAATTTAAAATCCATGATCTCACCATTGTATCACATTGTCTCAATGCATGGAATTCTACTGAATCTGCTTCTGGCCTCTTAATTGTGCCGTCTATGAAACCAATTTTGTTTTTGGTGATCAACACCATCCATGGACATTTTCCAGGGATTGTAGTTGTTGCCATTCATCAATGGCTGAACAAGCACCAGTGACGGATTCTCATTAGGATGAACATAGAATGGACTGGAGAGACTGATTTATTGTTTTTTAGCAGCCATGGCTATCAAGAATTTCAAAATTCATTCTCAAATCAACAATGATATTGGAAAATTGATCAAGAACTGATTAAAAATCAGAGGAAAATATGACTGTTTACTCTCAAGAAACTGAAAAACCCAGAAAAAATGAAGAAAACTCTCAAGTTTCTTAAAAAAAACGCAGGAAAGCTATTAGAAATTCTCAAATTTCTACTCTGATACCATGATGAAGTTTGTAGAATTACAAACAAACAAAATAAAACGCGGAAATAATATTGATCATGTAAAAGTTACAAGTTAATTAAAATGTGGCTGATAATAAGGTATTTATAGCTTCATACACTTCATGAATCAGTTAGCAGTTGGTTACAAACGGTTACAACATATTACAACTAGATAACCGCATTATTTCAAACTGATCAGCAGGCTGCTGAGTCTCTGTATTGTCAACATGCTGCTGGTGTTCATGCAGTCAGCAGGCTACTGATATCTTCCATTGTTCGGCAAAGTGCACTCAGCATTCTCATCAGATTTTTAATGTAACAAGGCTTTTTGTTCCAATTCTTCAACCAATGTATCCACAGCTGCCTGGAAAGCCTGATCAGAAAGGCCAATAGATTATTGTGCCTAAGCTGGTTGAGGTTCAGTTTGCTGTGCCGGTACCTCTTGTGAAAGTGGAGGTGGTGTCAGTACAAGTGTTGTGTCAACCGCAGAGTCTGTGCTTGCTGGGTACCTTCCAGGAGTTTCTCTCTAACTCTTGTTCGAACATCTTTGGGAAGATCCCCTGGGTTCTAGAAACTAAGCTCCAGCTGACCTTCGTGCCTGATAATGAAAAAAAGCTCCTTCCACTGTTTATTGAAGAATCTTCCTTTAAGGAGGATGGGAACATCACCCAGATGACCTGTTCGGCGGGAAAAGTAGTATCGTCCAGATTGCACCTTCACCCTCTTATGTTGGTAAAAATACCTAAATAGTCAAACAGAAAATTTGATGGCGAGCAATCATCACCAGACAGAACATCCAACGATAGTCCTATCCCCATTAGGGCTATCTAGGCGGTCCTAGACCCGGCCAAATGGTGGAACCGGAACCGCCGGTTTTAAATTTGACGAATCACCGGTTTGACGAACCGCCGGTTTGAATAACCGGCGGTTTACTGTTCAAAACCGCATGTTGCCTGTTTGGGCATGTTCCGGTTTACCCCGGTTTGCTCCCGGTTCAGATCACGGTTCTAAAATTTCATAATTTTTTTTTCTTTTCATTTTCACATAATACTTATTATTTTCACTATAATAACAAATTATTATTCTTTTCATTATAATTACTAAAGCGAGAGTAATATATATTTTTTTAAATAGTTTTCTATTCGGTTTTAAAAATAATATTAATATTGTCTTATTTTATTTATATGTAAAAGATGTTATTTTAAAAAAATTGTGTTCTTTTTTCAACGCTTGTACCGGTAATTCGGTTGCCTACGTATTTTTTATATGTAATCGTGTCGGAGGCACAACACATATAAAAAAATCAAATCGAACGTAGTTCTTATTGTTTATTTTTTAGTCTTTTATAGTTTGTTGTAAAAGTTTTTATAGTAATTTTTATTATTGTTTTCGTTAAAGTCTTTTATAGTTTTTTTGATAAATTTTTTGAGTCGGTTTTAAGTATACGTTGATTATAAATATTGTTTTATTAAATATTAGGTGAGAAATATTGTGTTGTTTTTTTAATATGTAAATTGTGTTATTTTTTCAACGCTTGTACCGGTAATTCGGTTGCCTACGTATTTTTTATATGTAATCGTGTCGGAGGCACAACACATATAAAAAAATCAACGCGAACGTAGTTCTTATTGTTTAATTTTTAGTCTTTTATAGTTTGTTGTTTTTTAGTCTTTTATAGTCTTCTTATATGTTTTTATAGTATTCAAAGGTTTTTTAAATGTTTGTTTTATTATAGTCTATTATAGTATATATATGTGTTTGTATTTTATAGTTTCATACAACTTTTTAGGTTTGTATATGGTTTGTTTGGGTGTTTTTATAGTTTCTTATAGTTTTTTTTAGTTTTGTGTAGTGTTGTTATGGTTTGTTATAGGTTTTTATTGTTTTTTTATATTCTTTATAGTATTTTTTTAAATGTTTGTTTTATTGTAGTCTTTTATTGTATTCTTATGTGTTTGTATAATTGTATTATATAGTTTCATATAAGTTTTTTCTAGGTTTGTATATGGTTTTTATGGTTTTTTTTATTATAGTTTTCTATACTTTTTTTTTTAGTTTAAAGTAGTAGGTGTTTCTTAGTTATTTTTAATAGGTTTTTATAGTTTCTATTGTCTTTTTTTTTTTATGGTTTTTTTAATAGTTTGCTATAGATTGTTTTTAGTTTTTAGTAGTAGGTTTTTTATAGTTATTTTTAATAGGGTTTTTTTAATCTTTTATAGTTGTTCGGTTATTAAGGTTTTTTTTTAAATTTTTTTTTATTTTTAAATTTTTTTTATAATAGTTTTCTATACTTTTTTTTTAGTTTAAAGTAGTATGTATTTTTTAGTTATTTTTAATAGGTTTTTATAGTTCCAATCAGGTTTTTTTTTAATGGTTTTTTTAATAGTTTTCTAAAGTTTTTTTGTTTTTGTTTTTAGTAGTAGGTTTTGTATAGTTATTTTGAATAGGTTTTTTTTTAATCTTTTATAGTTGTTCTATGAATTGTAACAAATATATAAGTAAGATATAAATTGTGTATCTTTAATCGATGTCGGTATTTCGAGCGCTTGTTCCTCCTGAAGTTTCAGTGTCACCGCCTTCGAACTGTGACTCCTCATCTTCTGACTCAATGTGTTGCATCCTCTTCTCGGCTCGTACCCAATCTTGACAAAGCATTTGCTTCTCTAAAGTGGTGGGATGAAGAGAACATCTTTTATTGTTAAGCACATATTCTGCCATGCTGAAACATCGTTCAACAGTGACGGTCGAAACAGGGCAACTTAAAAACTCGACCGCCAACATTGCTAGAACTGGATATTCTTTAACATGTCTCTTCCACCACGTCAATAAGTCAAACTCGAAATCATAGGTATCGATTTGACAGCCTTCAAATGTTGTGTTTAGAAATTTGGATATCTCTGTACGTTGATCGGATGACGATGTCGCACCCTTCTGTCGTTTAGAATTCATTTTATCCAGAACTTTTTGAAGTCCCCGTAAGATACCTGTAGCGTTAGTAGAAGCACTTGCGGATGGATTGGGAACCGCTTCGTTTCTCAATCCATACATACGCTCATATTCAACATACAAAGCGTTTAATAAATTTTCTAGTCTAAGTACTTCAACTGTAAAATCTACCTGGGCACATTATGAGTAACAGACAAGGCATCATAGTAAGCACCTAACATGTTAGACTAACCTACTAGTCTTATACGAGGGTCAAGCATAGAAGAAATGAGATAAGTGTCAGGAATATACAACATGTATTTATTCCATTTCTCCTTCATCGGCTCTAAACATTGAAATAATTCTGGGTCATGTTCCATGGTTTCAAACTCGGCAGTTATTTCTATACAAGCAGGCAAGACTAAATGTGTTGTGGGTTGATAACAATTTGAAAACAATACTGTAATTTTTTTGAATATTTCAAAAACATCCATCAGTTTCTTGCATGAAGTCCACATAGAGGGATACAAACGATATTCGCTCAGACAGTGTTAATTTTAAAATTCACAAAATTTATTTTTAATTTTGTTTGTTTTTTTCCAAAGATCATGAGTCGTGTTCCACCTATGCGGTACATCTTGCGGCAATTTGACTTGGCGATGACCTTTCTCTTTAAGAAAATTATACCACTTACTAACCAGAATATTTCTACCTAAAATAAGTGAAATCGCACTTTTTATTGAATTAATATTATGGTCAAAAACTTTTAGACCATCCTTTACACATAAATTAAAAATATGGCATAAACATCTAACATGAAAAAATTGACCGTTACAAAGAGGTTCACAATATCGGGATAAGTCGGGAATAGAAGCTGTGTTGTTTGAAGCATTGTCAAATGCAATAGAAAAAACTTTACCTTTTAAATCGTATTCCTCAAAAATATCAACTAATAAAGATGCAATGTTAGAAGCAGTATGATTGTCGTTAAATAAACGAAAAGCAAGAAACCTTTTTTGGACAATCCAAGTGTTGTCAATCCAGTGACCCGACACGCCCAAATAATAATTGCTCGTCCTCCTATCCTCCCAAATATCGGCACAAACACATATTCAAAATTTATTTTTCTTCAATCTTTCTATAATATTTTGTCGGTTAATAAATTTATTTTTGAAATCCCTAGTAACCGTTGCACGAGGGATACGAGTAAAAGCCGGCTGCAAAGCCCCTTGTACGTAGCTTTCGAAAATAGGATTCTCAGGAAAGCTAAAAGGAAGACACATCCCCGCAATAAAATCTGTGGTTAGATCTCTACAGTTATCACGAGTGTAAGTAAAGAGTAGATTAGTGTTACCTGAGCTGGGGCTCGGCATGTTTAGCTGGGCTTGAGACGCGATGTCTTCTAATTTTTCCGGGTGTTTAGTTAAAATGTGACTCCGCATCGTTCCGTAACCACCGGAATGTTTAAATTGATATTTTTGGCCACAGAAATTGCACACCCAGAAGAAATACTTTCCGGGGTTAGCTAATGCTATTTCATCAGTCTGAGCAACCTTTGTGAAAAAATCCGTAAAAATTCTCGATTTTAACCTTTTATCTTGTGCTTTGGATCAGGTACTTTCACCACCATCTAAATCGACTGACTTGGGAGTAGGAGTAGGATCCACAGCACTAGCACCATGCCGACTCCCACCACATCCTTGTCTTGGACGGGAAGCATTCGCAAATACATCATGATCATCATCAACGTCTTATTCATCATTACCTTGACCTTCGTTAAGGTTGATGTTAAAATTTCCGGGTTGAGACATTATATCGTCGTATTGACTATCAAAATCATCTTGATTGTAACCTGAAGGTGTGTCGAACTGAGGAATCGAAATGTGATAACCGGTGACAGGGTCTGTATAATTTTGGGGTCTATAGCCACCAGCAAGATCATCCGATTCCGGCACAACCGTGTCATCATGGAAAGTAACATTTCGATTGCCTTGTGTTGATGCACCTCTTCTTGACATTGAAAAAAATCAAAATTATATATAGCGGTTATAAAAAAATTAAGTAAAGTAAATTTGATTTAAATCTAAATTACATATAATGGTTATAAAAAAATTTAATTTAACTAACCAATTTTACTTATAACTAAAACCGAATTGAAATAACGATTAAATCAGAACAACTTCAAATTTCGGTCTAGTAAAGTAAATTTGATTATAAAATTGAATTTTTTTTGACACTTGTAAAAAAATTAGTTGAATAAAATACAAAACCAAATTTACTTATAACTAAAACCGTATTGAAGTAACGATTAAATCAGAACAACTTCAAAAATCGGTATCGTAATGTAAATTTGATGGTTGTTTTTAACAACTAAACAAACTTGATAATCAAAGAATTGAATAGAAGATGTAAGAATTGAGTAGAAGATTTAAGAATTGAGATATAGAGATTGGTGTGGGAATTTTTGTATGAAATGGGTGGTATTTATAGAAATTTTTTGGAGGAGTTTGGAAAAAAAAATTATATAGCCGTTGCCAGAAAATAGCCGTTGGACGGTTCCAGTTCCGGTTCCGGCCGGTTTCAAAAAATCCGGTTCCAAAAAAATCCGGTTCTAACCGGCGGTTCCGGTTCCGGTTTCGGTTCCAAATATATCAAACCGGCAACAAACCGGCAAACCGGCGGTTGACCAAACCGCCAGTTCCGGTTCCAACCGGCGGTTCCGGTTAACCGTGGCCATGTCTAGGCGGTCCCTAGCCTGTAAAAATGAAGTACACCTATATAAGCTGGACACAGGGGAAGCCTAAGATCAATTTCAAAGTGCTCCTTATGAACGGTGTAGAATCCCTCTGGTGGTTTGTGTGCAAAGTTGTGAGTGTCAGAAGGGAGCCTAGGGGCATACCTCTCCACATATATATCGTATGTATTGTAAATATCGTCCAAATCTTCCTGAGATTGGATTGATTTGACACCTTCACTACCTATGGCGGCAATGGGAATTTCTAGGGCTATGGCGGAACAAAGAAACTCTTTTACAAAGAAAACGAATTGAGTATAGCAAAGTAGACAAGGGAAGAATATATGACTTACTTGCAAAAATTCTGAGAAAAGAAGAAAGGAATAGCAAGGGGCGAGAGGACTTCAATCTTTTCTTTTAATGGCAATGGTAAGAGAGAACGTCTGATATGATGGGGGTTATAACCCCCCGACAAGTCCTCGAGGATACCATCCAATTCAAAACGAGTGGGTGACAAAACTACTTGAATCATGAGTCATTTATAACGGACTCATGCTAGCTGGCAACGTATGATCAAAAATATGCAAGTCCAGGATGACCGAGCCAAGCTACATCCCCGACAGATCCAAACTATCTCGGAGAGATCAGTTAGATCTGGGGATTATGACGTAGGTCGGACTAGCCCTCGGCCATGTGTCATCCTAGTAGTTGACCCAACATTAATGTAAGACATATAAAGTAAAAAATTAAGGGCAATGAGCCCTACCTTATGCCTAATGGCAGATAACCACCCATGTTAAATATAATTTGTGTTTTGATGATGATTCACCTTTATTTAATTACCTGTTTTTTTCACCTTAATGATGATGTACTGAGGCTAGCTGTTATAGTGAAAAGCTAAAAGATGTTTAAAACTAAATGTATAGGATTTATTAGAGTTTGATAATTGTATAGGTTATATCAGACAAGCACTGTAATAGTTAGAGTCATAAAACTGAGAACTTGAAATCATCTAGAAAACTAGTTAATGACTTAAACTGAAGATGTGACTTAGAACCTAGAACTGAAGTTCAATCGAAACTGAAGAAGGTAAGTTCACAAAGGGACACAGACTCAGTTGACTTATCTAGAAGATGAATAACTGAGGGAACTGTTGGACTTATTTTAAGTTTTAGTGATAAGTGCCAGACTAGCTATTATAGAGCAAAGGCAAAAATATGTGTAGATCAAATGTATAGGCTTATTAGAGTTTAATCTTTATATACGTTTAATCAAAAAAGCACTGTAAAAGGTCAGCTGACTTTCATCAGTAGACCTGTCTAGATCAGTAGGGTACCTGAGTCAGTAGACTAGTTTAGGAAACTGCTGAAGACTGAAGGCTGAGGGCTCAAACTCAGTTATTGAAGGCTAAGGGATCAAACTTTGTATTTAAAGTCAAGGATAAGAAATCAGAAATTAGGGAAGTCGGTGATGACCTAAACTGATTGCATATACCTTGTGTACAAGGTCTAAGTCCAAAATGTTAAGTGGTGATTGGAACTTAGTTATGATCATAATGGGGTAATCTAACTTAATAATGAAAAGTTAGATATAAGAGAAATCAGCTGCAGTGTTTTATAAACACAGCAACCTTGGATCAGCTGACTGATATGTATTTCAGCAGACTTATATTCACAGGTGCCTGCTGAACATATATTTCGATTTAATCAAAGGTTACATTGGAAGATTTCAAGGAAAAGGATAGATAACAACTCTTGGTTTTGTCAACAAATAAATGGCTAAGATTAAAGAGACGTTGGAAAGAAACAGAGGTTTATCCAATGGATACAAGTCAAAGGGTGGACATTCTGAAATCTGACAAAAAGTAAACTGACAGTGTCAGTACTATGTACAGGGAAAGAAAGCAAGTCAAGCTGGGGCAAATCTGAAATGGCTATGTTTGAATTTTAAACATAAGTTACAAGGATTCTCACCTATAAATAAAAGACCCCTGTTACAGAAAATGATGTTGATTTTTGAGAGAAAAACAACATATAATCCTGAGCTTCAGATTCTTATCAAGAAGTCACCCTACTGACCCTACTGAACTTAAAGCCACTGATCCAGTAAACTTCATCAAGTGTAATCTGTTATCAAGCTACATCAAGTTTACACACTTGAAGAATCCAAGCTGCTGATCATATCGTCCTGATCAAGATACTGATTGTTGAATCATTTACTTGATTCAAACTTTCTTCTACAAGAAACCTGCTGAAGACAGAGAAGCATCCTAGGGTGTCAAGAACTGTTGTTTGTGGTGGAGCTGGTGAAGAGGCAATCCTACCCTTCAAGGACCAGTAAAAGACATTGGAGCAGCAATCTTACCTGTTCCAAGTGTTCAGTTTGTGAAGCCATGGTTATTTGTGAAGGACAGACAACTTAGAGATTTTTGTAACTGCTACCTCAAGGATCTCTAGTGAATTACCTCCAACATCACAGGAGAAGAGTGGACTGACAGGATTACACCACCTGGAACCACTATAAAACTTGCCTACTTACTTTTTGCATTTACATTCTGCATTTAGTATATTAAGCACATCAATCTACTGAAACTAGCAACTGAATCACACACTTACACAACTAAGTATCTGATACTTGGTATCATATTTTAAGAACAAGTAATATGGGTTAACTTGAATATATTCCGCTTCAACAAATTCAGAAAAATCAATAATCGACGGACTCGAGTGGTCGGCGGACTACGAGCGATCGGAGGCTACTGAACTTGCTGAGTTCGTTAACTCCAAAAGTTTTAAGTGTTAAGTTTATTCCCCCCCCCCCCCCCCTCTAAACTTAACCAAAGCCTTTTTCAAGGGACCAACAATTGGTATCGGAGCAGTGCTTCTGTTCTGAAGTAACCCTACTTGTTGTGCTTGTGAAAATACATTGAAAACTTTTTCAAGTCTCTGATTTTCAAAGCTTTGCATCATGGATAACAATCAGTATGCTAGAACAATGTTGATGTGTTCTTTAGATCGTTTTGATGAGTATAAACGTCGTATGCAGGCTTTTCTAGCTGCAACACATGATGAGATGATGGATGTTCTGACTGATGGACCACTGGAAATTACAAAGGCAATAACTGTAGATTGTGAAACACAGTACATTCCAAAACCAAAAAGAGAATGGAATGCTGAAGATAAAAAAAAAAAGAAAACCTCAACAACATTGCTATTGATATCATATACAGAACCTTGGATAGCAATATGTACATGAAAGTGAAAGATTGCAAGACTGCAAAAGAACTTTGGGATAAGTTGCAATTAATCTGTGAAGGCACTGATGCAATCGAGAAGAACAAGATTAGTGTGGTAAAGAAGAAGTTCCAGGAGTTCAAAATGAAACCAAATGAAACTATTGAACAAATGGAGTCAAGATTCAATGCAACCATGGATGAACTCACCCTACTGTGTGTAAAGTATTCAAAAGAAGAAATAAATTCAAAAATTCTAGAAGCTTTATCTGCAAAAGAAGTTTTGGAGATGAAGGTGACTGCCAAAGAAGAAATGAGAAGTCTACATGAAGAGGACACTTTCAAATTGTTTTCAGATCTCAAGGCCTATGAATTCAGTAAGAAACTTGTACCTAAAACTGAAAAAGAAGAACCAAAGACAACTGCATTGGCTGCTACGCATCAAGAAGAAACATCAGGAGTTCAAGATGATCTACTGGATGAGATGCAAGAACAAATTGCCCTACTGAGCAAGAAAATCAGACTGATGAAAAATGGAAGGGGTTCTCCAAGGAATTTCACAAAGAAGTTTGGTGAAAAGAAGAAGGAAGAATCCAAGAAAGACAATGACTACTTGTGCTATCAATGGAAGAAACCAGGACACTTCAAACCTGACGGTCCTGAACTAAAACAGAAGAAGGAACATGATTATCTTTGCTTCAATTGCAACAAGCCTGGACATTTCAGACCTGATTGTCTAGACCTACTAAAGAGCAAAAGTCAACAAAGAAGATCTGGCAAGAAAGCCATGGTTGCTAAAGATGAATCAGGATATGAAGTAGAATCAGAATAAGGAAATGAACCTAATGGTACTGCACTGTTTCTGATATGGATGATTATGCTTTAATTGCAAATATGGATGAAACAGAGGAGGCATACAATTTTGTATCTCTAAACACTCCGGCTGAAAGTGGTTGTGAATCAACTTGAGGTTCAAATCCTAAAAATTCTGACAATGAAGAAACTTTGGATGCCATCCTTAATCAAATGAGTATAATACAATCTGGTTATGAGGTTGTGAAGGCTGAAAAAGAAGCTCTTCAAACAGAAGTTGAAATGTTAAAAGCTGAATTAAGAAATCTCAAAGGTAAAGAAAAAGAAATTGGTTAGAATCAGCATAAGCCTGCTGTACATTCACTAGCTTCTGAATCTGCTGAACAATCTTGTTCCTTCACTGCTTTCTAATCTGGAAAGCCTTATGGTGATAGAACATGCCTTGGATTTGGAACTCAACAATCCAATAAGAGTGGATCCAGCAAGGTTACTGAACCTAGTACCAGAATTGGTCCTAAGTTTGTGCCTGCACAAGATCCAACCCCCAAAAAGGTTGTTGGGGCAGTGAAGCCTACTGAGAAAACTTCAAGGAAGCAAAATCAGAAGTCAAAAAGGTCAACAGCACCTAACAAAAAGAATAAATCTAAAAGTAGGACTGATGTACCTTCTAGACCTGTATATAGTAGACCTGCTACCAAGTCTGCTGGACCAAAAAAGGGTAAAAATCAGAAATATTCCAAAGATAAGAATCCTAAACCTAAAAATGTTAATCATTCATGGGATACTTATCTCAGGGGGAAAGGTAGACTGTTCCCTACTGATGATGATTGTAATATTCCTGCCCCTACTGCTAGAAATAACATATATAACCATACTGCTAGGGTAAAACCTCAGCAATGGAATCAGCATAGGACTTACATAAGACCTCAGTAGACTTCATATTACAGGGCTGTTCCTAACAGACAGCAAACTAATAGTTATGATGGTGCTTTTAACAATAGAAATCACTCTAAATAGCATTACATACCAAAGGCCAGAAATCATATGTGAGTCCTACACAACAAAATGTTAGACCTTATGGATGTGTAGAATACATGTATGAACAAAAGTATAACACTTTTCAAAAAAGGCCTTATGGAAATTTGCCAAGGGTCATGCTTACCACTGACCACTATGGACCCAAACAGTTTTGGGTACCTAAAATTCATTAACTTTGTTTTGTAGGGTGTCTAGTACTTTGACAGTGGATGTTCCAGACATATGACAAAGAATAAGCACTGTTTGTCAAATTTTGCAGCAAAGGATGATCCAAGAGTGAATTTTGGCAACAAGAATACACCAAGATACACAAGAGGATATGGCACACTTGTGAGAAATGGATTAACAATCAGGAATGTTGCATTTGTGGAAGGACTGGACTACAACCTATTGAGCACTGGACAGTTTTGTGACATGGGTTACAAGGTCACTATTGGCAAAAACACATGTATTGTCATTAGTGAAAGAGGTGATCAAGTTCTGTTGGCTGGAAGAAGACAATAAAACATGTATGTTGTGGATTGGTCTACTGCTGATCCAGAAACTTGCCTAATTGTGCATACCAAGTCTGAACTCAATTGGTTATGACATAAGAACTTAAATCATCTAAATTTTGATGATATCAATCAGTTGGTGAAGAGGAAACTGGTGGTTGGTTTACCTGAGATCACATTCTAGAAGGATGCTATATGTGATGCCTGTCAGCAAGGTAAACAAACAAAATCAAGCTTCAAGTCAAAGACTAAGCAATCAACAAAAAGAGTTTTGGAGCTGATGCACATGGATCATTTTGGACTAGTAACAACAACAAGTGTAACATGAAAGAAGTACACTTTAGTAGTTGTGGATGATTATTCAAGATACACTTGGGTTGTATTCATGAACAAGAAAAGTGAAACACTTCAAAAGATGTCTGAAATTTTGAAGAGATTACAAAATGAGCAAAGTTTGACAGTAGTGAAGATCAGATCAGACAAGGGTACTGAATTTCTCAATAATGTTATAAGAGAATATTGTGAGCAAAATGGTGTGCTACATCAACTAGCTGCTGATGGTACACCTCAGCAAAATGGGGTTGCTAAAAGAAGAAACAAAACTTTAAAAGAAGCATGGAGAACAATGATTTGTGAAGTATTATTACCTGAAAGATATTGGTCTCAAGCAGTCAATACAGCATGCTATACACAATACAGAACCTCAATGAACAAAAAGCTGCTGAAGACACCTTATAAGATTTGGAATGGAAGGAAACCTAATATATCCTATTTCCATCCATTTGGAAGAAAATGTTTTATTTTAAATCATAATGAGCAATTGAAGACATTCCAACCAAAATCAGATGAAGGAATTTTCTGGGATACTCTTCTGTCAGCAAGGCATTCAGGGTACTGAACAAAAGGACACTGAAACAATACATGTTGTATTTGATAAACCTAAGTTCACTGGAATTGAAGATGAAGCTTTAGAACCTACTGAGGATCAACAAGTCACTGATCCAGAATGTGTTGATGTTTTGGAAAGGATTATTGACTTAAAGGTTTCTGACTCTGCCTCTGCTGAACACCCTGCTGGTAACACTTGTTGGAATTATTTTTAAGTTTTAGTGATGAGTGCTAGACTAGCTGTTATAGAGCAAAGGCAAAAAGATGTCTAGATCAAATGTATAAGTTTATTAGAGTTTGATCTTGTATAGGTTTGATCAAACAAGCACTGTAAAAGGTCTGCTGACTTACATCAGCAGACTAGTCTAGATCAGTAGGGTAGCTGAGTCAGTAGACTTGTCGGGAACCTGCTGAAGACTGAAGGCTGAGGGCTCAAACTCAGTAATTGAAGGCTAAGGGATCAAACTTAGTAATTAAAGTCAAGGATATAGAATCAGAATTTAGGGAAGTCTGTGATGACCTAAACTGATTACATATACCTTGTGTACATGGTCTAAGTTCCACAAGATAAATGATGATTGGAACTTAGTTATATGCAAAAAGGTGTAATCTAACTTCATAAATAAAAGTTTGATAAAAGACAGTAAGTTGAAGTGTTTTTAAACACATCATAATAAGGATAAGCTTACTGATGTGTATATCAGTAGGCTTATGTTCTCAGGAACCTGCTAGACACATATTTCGATTTATTCAAAAGCTACATTGGAAGATTACAAAGAAAGGGACAACTAACAATCTCTGATTTTTTCAAACAAATCAATGGTTAAGATCAAATGGATGTTGGAAAGATTCAGACCTTTATCCAATGGTTACAAGTCAAAGTGTGGATAGACTATAAACTGTCAAAAAGGAATCTGACAGTGTCAGTCCTAGCAACAGTAGCCGCATACTCCGCAAGGAGCAAACACAGAGATGAATTCTTCCATCTCAACAATCATGATCACCAATATGATTGTTGGCTAAGCATCTTGCGGTGGGACAACGGAGGAAACCAACCAAAAACCACACCAACTAGAAGATTTTGAGCTATATCTTTAGTGAGTTAAATTTACTATTTTTCATCAATTGAATTTTGTAATAATTTTTTATGTTTTATTGAATCGATAGATCGATGAAACTACCGTTCTAATTGAATTTATATGAGAATATTGTTCATGTTGTGATTTCTTTCAATTGATGCAATTAATTGTGATTCAAGAAATTGTTTATGATTAATTGAGTAGAGTATTGGAGACAATCTCATGATCGTGTTATGCATGCTAGTTTAGTTTTCCTTGAGAAAGAAAACGAAACCCTAGAAATTGATTAAAGAGATTTAATCGAATTCGTGATTTGATCATTACTAAAAATCGTACCTTTAGCTCACAATCTAGTTGGGGTGGGTTGGTTGATTGGTGGATTCGAGTTGCCTTGCCGTTCTTTTAATTCTGTGAAAAATCAATTTGTTCGTATCAATTGTGATTGCTACGATTAGTTATTTCAAGAACTTTAGTTGTTCACCGCTGTTTTCTGCATATTTCTATTTCCAGCACGTCACCGGACGCCCGTCCACCCTCAGTGAATGGCCGTCCAGTGTTGAATTTTTCTATTTTCTGATATTTTAGTCACTGTTCTTCGTTTCTATTTTACAATTAATATAAACCTTAGTTTTAGATAATAATTTGTGACATAATCGATTTAATAACTGCATCTTAATCCGATAAACATTCGATTCCCTTAGGACGACCCGTTAACACCCTTTACTACAAGCCTTATACTTGGGGTGTTTCGGTTTATAAATTTAAAACTAGTTTTTACCGAACAATGGGACAGTCAAAAATTGATTTTGTTGATAGAATCAAGACCAATAATGCCATCAAATCAATTCAAGGCATTAATGTGAAGCATATTGGTTATGAATACAACCTGCTGAGCAAGATTATTGTAAAGAATATCTTAGGACTCATTGGAAGCATGGATACTTTATCAGGACCCAAAATAGAACTGTTGATGATCATTTGCAGAAGCATGAAGTTTGATTGGGCTGGATTATTTGTCCACTACATGAAGAAGGTAGCAAAAGAAGAAAAAGAAGAGACAAGGAAATCCAAGGCTTTACCTTTGGGATTGATGGTTCAGGCCCTGCTGAATCATTTGGGAATTGCTGATGTTGCACCTAAAAAGTTAAATAAATCAAGATACAAGAAAGAGATTGACTATCCTATCCCTGGTTTGGATGATGATGAAGATGTGGATGATGAGGCCACACAAGGTGATGGTGGAGGAGATGATGATGCTGGTGGTGAGCAGGTTAAGAAAATTGTAAAGCCTGCTGCACCTAAAAGGTTACTGAAAAGAGGAAGGCTGCTGACCCTGCTGTAGTTGCAAAGAAGAAGACTGTTGCTGAAATCTTGAAGGAGCAACAGAAAGAAGCCAGTAAGAAGAGGAAAGCTGATGAAATTAAAACAGAGCAACTTTCCAGGAGAATGAAAGAAATTGCCAAGAAAAGGAAACATGGCAAAGGGAAGCAATATAAAACTTTGGAGGCTCAAAGGCAACAAGAAGAAGAATAAGAAGAAGAAGAAGTATGAGAGGCTATTGAGGCTGAGCCCTTAACAATTATCAAGCCTACTGAGGATGTAGAGGTTGTTATTGAGCAACCTGCTGGAGAATCACAGCAGCCTACTAACCCTGAGCCTGCTATAGAAGCTACTGAATCCTCCCTTACAAAGGCTGCTGAGCCTACTGAAACAACACAAGTTGTTGTTGAGCAACTTGTAGAAGAACCACAGCAAACTACTCAGTCTACACCTGCTGTGGAAGTGGAAAAGTTGGTACAAGACCTTGCAAGCCCTGCAATAGTTTAGGGGGAAGAGAAATCTGTTGTTAACCCTGCTGATGAGCATATAAGTCAGGGGGAACCAAGTGTAGTACAGATGGAGGTAGTAGGGACTAACATATAACCTGAGCAGCCTACTGACCTAGAAGAATCTGTGGAAGAAACTCTAAATTTACTTGTTGAGACCTTTGGAGGTCAGCAAGGTCCTGAAATAGCTCGCAGAAAGCCAACCATGCCATTTGAGAGGAAGGAGAAGAAGAAAAAGGTAGGATATGTTGATCCTAAACTTCTACTGGTGGCAAACTACTTTCAATGGAAATTTGGGTTCTATAAGAGACAAAAGCCAGCTGCAGAACCAATGACAGATTTTGAAGAATGGGCTTTTGAGAAGTTGGGAGTGGAAAATTTGTTGGATTTAGTTGATACCTCTCTGATGGAATCAAGACTGATGGATTTTTTTTATAAACAAAAGAAGGAAGAGGGTATCAAGTTCAGAGATCCCAGAGATGAATCAGACAGTGATGATTCATCATCTGATTCTGGTGATGATCACCCCTCTGGTCCAGGAGGAGTCAGTAGGACTGCAATGATCATTGTACCAAGGATAGAACAGGTCCACTGATACTGGTAGGTCTGCTGAGGGCCAGCAGACTGCACAAATGAATAAGGATCTAGAAGATCTCACCATGGATGATCTGGAGGCACAAATCAAAGAGGGTATATATATTAGTGCAAACAGGATGGTTGGTGAGATAGACACCTTATTTGTTGAAGAACCTGCTGAGCATGTTGATGATCAGCTGACTGTGGATTCAGATGAAGAAAGGATTACTGATCTTAGTGAGCCTGATGTCAGTTATGAGGATTCATTTCAATATCAAGACTGGATTGACACTGAGGACACTCTAACCAAGGCTGCAAACTTTCTAAGAAGGATTTCTGATTTTAGGGAATTTCAAAAAGAGAATATGGATGTATTCCCTGTACAGGTTGTTGTGGCACAAACAGCACCTGAACAAAGGTTGGAACAGGTGGTACAAGTTGCTGAGGTACAAATAGCACCTGGACAAAGGTTGGAATAGGAGGTACAGGTTGCTAAGGTACAAACAGCACCTGGACATAGGTTGGAACCATCTATGGGTTTGGAGGAAACCCCTGTTGTTGTTGTTGAACAGGCTGCTGTAGTGGAGCCTACTGGAGACAAGACCACTGTAGGGAAAGATGGTCAGCAGACTGCTGTTATTGATGAGGATGAGCAACTGCTGGACTATGACTACAATGATGAGGAGTTTCAAGTGCCTGAGGAATAACCTATTGATGATGAACCTCAACAGGAATTTGTACCAGTTTTTGAAGAGCCTGCTCTTGATCCCATTCTAGAAGAATTCCAAGGGCCTAACCCTGCTGGAAGGGATACGAGGTATTCCTTGGTTATCAGCAGACAGAGGCAGCAATACAATGTAGAAGAGCCTGCTGATGGAGCTGATGGTGGAATGGTTGGTAGGGTACCAGGATATGTTTTGGATGAGTTGAGGACTGTCAGAAATGACATTGCAATTTTAAGAACTCAGCTTGACAGGAAAGAGCAGAGATTTGAAGATTTAGTGAATTTAGTAGAGAATAGAGGAAGAACCACTGAAACTATTGCTTCCAATATTACCTCCACCCAGTATGCTTTTGCTGACCTTGCTCAAGATATGAAGGGGATCAAGCAAGGAAATACACTGAAAGACAAGTTTCTGAAAGAACAATTTACATCCATTCATCAGAAACTTGACAAGCTTGCTGGGACACCTAAGCATGCAGTGGCTGAATCTGCTGGAACACTGCAACCAGCTGTACTAGATCCTAAAATCACTGAGAGGATAACTCTACTGGAGCAAACATTTCAAGGAAGGATCACAGCTGTTGACACTAGGACTGAAATTATGGAGGGTCAACTGAACAACCTAGTGCTCACACAGGAGAGTGTACATGGCCTGTTGTCCCGTTTTGTTGATGATGTCAATAAGGGGGAAGAGAGCCAAATAGTAGTAGCAAAAGAGGCTGCCAGAATCTTTGCTAAGAAAAGATGGGAAGATGATACTAATGCTTTTAGGGAGCCTGCACCTTGCAGACTTCCACTTACCGATGAAGGTCTACAACAGCAAAAGAAGACCTTATCATGATAAAGGTTTTCATGAGGGACTCAATTCTTTTCTTGGACTCAAGTTTTGGGAAGCAAGGGTTAAAGCCTTGAGGGCTACACACAGAGGTGGAAGAGGTGGTAGAGGTGGAAGGAGTTTACCTACTACCAATGAAAAGTAGTTACTTAATGAATTCAAAGAAGTATACATGCGTTTAGGCTTCAGAGTACATCAAATCAACCTTACTCTACCTGAAGCATGGCATTGGTGGAAACAAGTGAATCCTCATATTGATTTCTCTCTGATTGAAAATGAATGGATGAGAGAAATGATCAGAGAGATAAGAGCCTATCAAGAGCAAGCAGAAAAGGCAAGGGATGAAAGAGAAAGAAGACAGTAGATCAGCACATTTTATCTGTTTTATCATTTGCTGTATCTAGACTGTAATACTTTTGAACAACTGATTATAATGAGATATGACTACATTTGTTCTATTTTTGTTTTTAATCTTTTGCTTTGCTGTTAGGAGGGTATTGGCATCATCACCAAAAAGGGGGAAATTGTTGGACTTATTTCTAAGTTTTAGTGATGAGTGCCAGACTAGCTGTTATAGAGCAAAGGCAAAAAGATGTCTAGATCAAATGTATAGGTTTATTAGAGTTTGATCTTATATAGGTTTGATCAAACAAGAACTGTAAAAGGTCAGCTGACTTACATGAGAAGACTAGTCTAGATCAGTAGGGTAGCTGAGTCAATAGACTAGTCAGGAACCTGCTGAAGACCGAAGGCTGAGGGATCAAACTCAGTTATTGAAGGCTAACGGATCAAACTTAGTAATTAAAGTCAAGGATATGGAATCAGAATTTAGGGAAGTCTGTGATGACCTAAACTTATTACATATACCTTGTGTACAAGGTCTAAGTTCCACAAGTTAAGTGGTGATTGGATCATAGTTATATGTAAAAAGGTGTAATCTAACTTCACAAATTAAAGCTAGATAAAAGACAGTTAGCTGAAGTGTTTTTAAACACAGCAACATTTGGATCAGCTTACTGATGTGTATTTCAGCAGACTTATGTTCTCAGGAACCTGCTGGACACATATTTCGATTATTCAAAGGTTACATTGGAAGATTACAAAGAAAGGGACAGTTAACAACCTCTGATTTTATCAAACAAATCAATGGTTAAGATTAAAGGGACGTTGGGATGATTCAGACCTTTATCCAATGGATACAAGTCAAAGGGTTGACAGACTGAAAACTGTCAAAAAGGAGTCTGACAGTGTCAGTCCTAGGAACAGTCAGAAAAAGCAAGTCAAGATGGAGACAAATCCAAAACGGCTATGTTTGAATTTAAAACATAAGTCACAAGGATTTCTACCTATAAATAGAGGACTCCTAACTCAGATACAAGTGATGATTTTAGAAGAAAAATAAGGATCCATCTTGAGCTATCAGAATTAAAATCGATCAAACACCCTGCTGACCCTACTGAGCATAAGGCTACTGATCCAGGATAATTCTTCAAATTAATCTGCATTCAAGCTACATCAAGTCTACACACTTGAAGATCTCAAGCTGCTGATCATATCATCTTGATCAAGCTGCTGAAAGCTGAATCACTTACTTAATTCAATCTTTCTTTTACAAGAAATCTACTGAAGACAGTGAAGCATCTTTGGGTGTGAAAGACTGTTGTTTGTGGTGGAGCTGGTGAAGAGGCAATCCTACCCATCAAGGACCAGTGGAAGACTTTGGAGCAGTAATCCTACCTGTTCTAAGTGTTCAGTTTGTGAAGCCATAGTTATTGGTGAAGGACAAGCAACTTAGGGATTTTTCTAATAGCTACATCAAGAATCTCTAGTGAAATACCTCCAACATCACAGGAGAAGAGTCGACTGACAAGATTACACTACCTGAAACCACTATAAAATTGGCATACTTAGTTTCTGCATTTATATTCTGCACTTAGTTCATCTAACACATCAATCTACTGAATCTAGCAACTGAATGACACACATACACTACTGAGTATCTAATACTTGGTCTCATATTTAACAACAAGTAATAAGGCTTAATTTTTGATATATTTCCACTGCACAAATTCAGTAAACTCAACAGTCGGCAGACTACTGAAGTATCAGCAGGCTGCTGAAGTTGCTGAGTTTGTTAACTCCAAAAAGATTTAAGTGTTAAGTTTATTCACCCCCCCTAAACTTAACTAAAACCTTTTCAAGGGACCAACAATATGTGAATTCATGGTATTCTTTGGTTAATTATTAGTCAAGGGTCGAATGCATACGAGTCAAACCTTTATCTTGTTGTGGAAATGGAATTCTTATGCACGTAATAGCTTCGCTTTCATTATTTGTGGTTGGTTAGTGAATGCTTATAGATGTCATAGACGTTAATCTGTTACCTAGAACTTATACCATTAACTTCGAGGCAAAATAGAAAGGTCAATCTTGGTAGATTAAGGGATGACGGTCCTGGCATTTCTTTGACCCGACCAGAGCCAAATAGCCAACCCGGTACATCATTTCCACAGAAACCCCTCTAAGCCTTGGGAGGGTGGTTAGACGCCCACCCGAACTTCATCCATTCGTTGATTAGCCCATAATTACCAACCCTTAACCTTTATTTGTGGTCTACGTTTCTTTGGCACCTTACGAGTGACTTTTAACATTATTTTGGGCACACTTGCTAGCACAAGTGTGGAGTGGTGAAGATGTGTATCAAATTATGGTGTTGGTGGATCTTTTGTACTACGAATGAGAAGGGGTAGAAAAAAGTGTTGGTGTTGGTTTATAAAAAAAGGAAATAAACTAAAAATAAATAAATGAATAAAGATGAGTCAAGGTTTGCCGATAAAAGGGCTATGTATTAAATCTTCCAAAATGGCGTTTGTGGACAAGTTTTCAATGAATTATGTTTGGATTTGAGAGTAAAGAAGGAGACAGCTTGATCGAATCAAGCTAAGAAGGTGAGGTATGAGGTAAATTCAGGATGTTTTGATTAGACTCACTCGTTTTTCTCTTCTGATATTCCTTTTATCCTTTCGTTTATCCTCGTCCCTAGCCTACGTTACAACTGTGCAAGTCCTGTCTGACCTCAGTTAGCCTTGATTTGACCTCGATTAGTGGAGATGATTATGATGTATAAGCCTATGGTGTAACGCCATCAGTTATGCATTTATAATCTGAGCCGTTTGACCGTGATTAATGATTGAGAAGCTATGCACACACACACATTTTGTTTCCATGATGAGATGCGTTTTGGCTCATGTTTATTCGCTTGTTGACTAGTTTTTACTCATTGAATATATTGGTTTCCCGTATGATCGCAACGTTGATCTCATGATTTATTTTTGAATCGCTTGATTTGCTCGAGGGCGAACAAATGCTAAGTGGGGGGTAGTTGATGAGAGTCAACTTTGCTATAATTTTGTGTGCAATTTACCCCATATTTGAAGCCTATTCGATGTTATTTTGGGGTAGTTAAGTGGTTTTTATAGACACATTTCATCATGGGTTGAATCACGAGACGATAGGGTGTTTACATCCGCAATCTCCATATTTTTGGTGAATTGTGCGTAATTTATTGGCATTTGTTACGCTTGGGTTTTCTTGTTTCTGTTTGTTATAGGTGCGGCATGATAGACAGTGTGACGAGTATCACAACGGTATGAAAATCGTCCAAAATGAAGTTGGTATAAAGAAATAGCATGAGATTCAATTTCAGACGTTTGGGAAAAAGAAAAAAATAAGAAAAATAGAGGAAAAAACAGCAAGTATCACACCTATGGTGCGATGAAGACTATTTTTCACTCTTTAAAAATATGCCCGAAGTTAAAGAGTTGAAACGGATCAAGCATCGTTGATGTTTTCATGCATCTGTCACTTAATCCGAATTTTGAGTTCCATTGGAGGCGTTTTCTGGAAACATAATCTTCATCAAATTTATAGGGGATTGAATAAGATTTCCAACGCAACTTGAATCGTGCAAATCGGAGCTCTATTGACAAAGATATCACCGAATTACAGGAGATGTGTTTGGCTGGCAGCGGATGACGTCATCAATGTGCTGGATGATGTCAGCAGTCGTGAATTTCCGAGTTTTCCACTATTTTG
The DNA here is from genome assembly GCA_036785695.1 of Gentiana straminea. NCBI lineage: Eukaryota > Viridiplantae > Streptophyta > Magnoliopsida > Gentianales > Gentianaceae > Gentiana > Gentiana straminea. The sequence goes on from JAVUPR010000142.1 coordinate 267,881, forward strand.
GGTCGAATTTGGCCTATATAAAAGCCAATTTAGGTCATATTTTCACCACAACTTCATACAATAATTTTCTTTTATGTTTTTTTAGACTTTTCTTCCCCCAAAACTATAAATTTAGGTTAAATTTTTGCATCCAATTGCAATGATTATTAGTTTCTTTTCACGATTCTTCATTTTGGATTGACAAACCAATTGGGGGGTCGCTTCTACGTTATTGGTAAATTATTGTTCTTATCTTTTATAATGTTTTCTTCCCAATTAATTTTGATTTCTTGTTTCGTTCTTGTTATTATGCGTAGCTAGATTTTTGATAGCTAGATTATATGATGGAATAACGAAATTGATGCATAAACGATGATCTAGGGATGAGTAGGTCTTAAAAGTTAAATCTTTTGAATGTTTGTGCTCTAAAACTTGAACCTAATGCCTTTAATTGAGTAGCTAACCATTAATTGATCCTACACACGAACTTTATAAATGTATTTTGCGAGTGAGTGTGCGAATTAGAGTTTTAGGATTGCCATGCACAAACTAGTCGAGTTTTTCACAGCAAGTTCCTTGGTAAGGTTTTTCTAGCTAAGCTGTGAACTCAGTGGATGCGGAGCGTCTCACATTTTTAATCATATTAGGTTAATTAAATCCTATAGAGGGGACTGTTGAACCGAACATAAGGTAACTAGGTTGTGGTATTAGCGCCTAGGGACCAGTTGATGAGATTGCACCCACAACACATTCATTAGAAGCCATTGGTTGGTTGGTAGGTTAAGTCTCATTCCTAGTGATTCGGTAAAGGTGTTAAGAGTAGTGTTCTTGACCATAGTTTAGCTATTCTTGAATTTATATATTTTAAAGTTATCATTTTTATTTTCTCTAGCTATAATTAATTTCACCCTTTTGTGAGCCTGAAATAAATACGAAAGTGGTTGTGATACTTGACCAATTCCTCATGGGATACGACCTTGCTCGCCGTTATATTACAACCAACCAGGTACTCTGCCGGTTAAAGTTGGTTTACTATAATTTGGCCATCAATCACTTAGCTGATGTAGCAAGTATCAGCAAAGCCCAAGCTGAAGGAAGACAGACTGAAGGAAGATTTCGACTGAATAAAAAACTTAGCGGAATTGTTCAGCTTTATTATGAGAGACTCAGCGATGGGAAGAAGCTAGAACAAACTGTTGGTGCATCTACACAAGAAGCATTAGTTGTAAGTTCTAAGAAAGAAACCTCAAAGACTTCCCAACCTGAAGCCAATAAGAAAACTGTGTCTCAGCAGATCGCTCCGCAAAAAGGAATTAAGAGGAAAGATGACACACAGAAGATTAGGTCCAGTTGGGAAGTGTTTGTTCCCAGATACTTCAAGTCAGTTAGCACCAACTGAGGGGGAACAACAACTTACAACTACAGTCAGTCAGGTTGCGGAAGACATTTCTCAATAGAAGCAGAAGATCTCAGAGAAACAAGTTTCTGCTATGGATATCAATCAAGAGCAACAACAATTTCAGCAGTAGGAAACTCAGCAACAATCAGCAAACATCTTTGAAGCTGAAAAGATCATCAAACTGATGAAAATGAATCTCAAGACTGAAGATTCCAAACAATCTATCAAGGATGTTTTGCAGAATGAAGAGATCCTACTGCTAGAGAAACTTGAAATACAAAACTTATATGCATTATTTCCTATGGATGAGTTTCTCACCAATTTCTATAAGAGATTCAAAGAAGTAGCTCAGAGAAAAGAATCAGCTACATCATCTATACCGAAGGATGTTTTAAAGAAGAAAGATGATGATTCAAGGAAGAAAGCTGAAAAGAGTACAATTTTGCAGTCAGACACTCAACTTCAAGGACAATCAGAGCAAACTGTTACTCAGCAGGAAGGATTTCTAGTTAAGAATCAGACAAGTGATAATCAGCAAGAAGCAGAAAAAACTGATAATCAACAATTCATGGTAATAGAAGATGATATTGAGTCTAAAATCCAAGAAGAAGAATATGAAGATCCATCTGAGAAGTTGACAAAAGAAGAATTGAGCAAAGTACAAGAGAATTTGAAGATTATGCTCAACCAAAAGGAAGATTACAATGGTCTTTTGTCACACATCTCCGAATACTTGGATTACAGGAAGAAGACCGACGTTTCAATTCATACTAAGTTGGATATTATCAAGAAATCCACTTCAAATTCAGTTTTAGAAATTCTCAGTCTAAAGGAGAAACTTGAAACTACAACCATGGAAGATCGAGAAATTCACGCTCAAGCAGAATGGCACCTCAATCAACAAATCTATCGATTAGAAACTCATCTCAAAGAAGTTCTTACTTCTCAAAAAGGCATTTCAGCAGACCGAAAGGCAACTCATCAGGGGATCAATCACTTGTATGATGCCAAAAAGGGGGAAGTGGAAGAAAAAAAGCTGGGATTACAATAAGAAAAGCTGAAGCTTGAAGCTGAACTGAAGAAATGCAAATCAGCAGCAGATCCTTATGTTAGGAATGTGAAAGAACTAACAGAAGAGCAGCTCATTTTGAAGTATAGTCAACTTGGAGAAAGAAGAGCTACTCTTACACAAGATCGGTGGATGAAGTTTGTCGAAGATCATAACTATATTAAGGCAAAGTACAGAGAAAAAACTTATGAAGAATCTCTTGTCTATTTTTTTTCTGATCTTGATCATAATCAGAAGATGGTAAACTACAAGAAAGTAAAGAGGATTGAAGAGAAGCTTCAATTCAGAGATAAGAGAGAACATATGAAGGCTGATGTTGCAGAATTTGAAGACTATTACAAGCATGAAACTAACCTTCCTAAGTTAGCTCTATGGAGAAAGTGGAAGCTATCAAGCCAAGTGGATTATCTTAGAACATTCCACAAGGAAGACTCAAATCTAGAAAATGATTATCATCTTCATGATAAGGAAAAGAAATTTTTCTTAGTTACACAAAGAGCTATTTAGCTATTATTTCAGTTTATAATCAACTGTGTAACTAGTTCCAGTTTTTGCATCCTTAATGAAATCCAGTTTCTAGTTTTACTTTGTTTGCAATGTTTTTATCTTTAAACTTTTCTTTTAAAGAGGGTTTGGCAACATCAAAAAGTAGGAAATTGTTTGAAATAAAATTTTAGTTTTGATGATGATTCATCTTATTTAGTTACTTGTTTGTTTACACCCCATTGATGAAGTGCTGAAACTAGCTATTATAGTGAAAAGCTAAAAGATATCTAGAACAGAATGTATAGGTTTTACTAGAGTCTGATAATTGTATAGGTTGTATCAGATAAGCACTGTAATAGATAGAAGTGTCGTAAAACTGAAAACTGGCAATCATCTAGAAAACTAGAACATGACATAAAATTGAATATGTCACTCAGAACCAAGAACTGAAGTTTACTCAACTCTGAAGAAGGTAAGTTCGCTGAGGGACACAGACTCGGTTGACTTATCTAGAACTCAAGGCTGAGGGAACAAACTCAGTAAATGAAGAACTAAGGGACACAGACTCAATTGTAGAAGATTGAAGAACTGAGGGTTCAAACTCAGTTATGAAGATTAAAGCCGAGACTGTAAAGTTAGAATTCAGGTAAGTCTGTGATGGCCTAAACTGACACTATGGATCTTGAAAGAAGACCTAAGAATCATAAGGACAATGATATCTTAGATGATTTAGTTAAAGGAATGGTGTACTCTGATTAAGTCATATAAAATCAGAAGAATAAAGTACTAAGTTTTGAAGAAGAGTAAAAACTCAAATAATGCTCTAAGTCAGTTAACAAACTGATAACTGACATACTCAGTAAAAAACTGATCAGGATACTCATTTTCATAGTTAGTCATCGAAACAACTGAAGGTGCATTCGAACGATATAAATCAAGGAATTTTATTGGATGAAGAACTGACATGTCAGAACGGTCACTGACACCTGACATCTGAAAACACAGAGGTTGATACAATTCAAATTAAAGCAAGATAAACGTTGGACCGCACACTATAAATAGAGGACTTGGCATCAATGATCAAACACCGAGAAAAACGTGAATACAAGTGACGATGCTGGATTTCGTCTATGAATAAATCCGGGCCGTTTAATCTAGGGATGATTGAATCAAGGATGGTTTTGGGGATGATTTTAGACTGAGCCTGATTTTAGATGGTTTTGGGGATGATTGAATAGTTCCTGGAAGTGTATATTTATAGGGAGTTCATTACCCTAACCCTAAACCATGTCGGTTTGGGTAAAATACAGTATTAGCCCTTTGGGCTTTTACTAGCTTATATGGGCTTTACCCACTTATGCAAATAACCATATGGACAATGGGCCGTCGTAGCTGTTGCGGACTCTATCCTCGACGCCGACCTGCCCGACTTGGGGTGATCGAGTCCGGATCTCTCGTCCTACACTGCCCCAAGTCGACTGTCGTACTACCGAGTCAAGGAGCTGACATGCGTGCCTTGACACATGTTTATGATATGAGGACTAACCGATAGACGACACGTGGAGTGGACTTTGGCCATCCCGAGCTTTCCGACTTGCGGTATCGAGATAGGCCGGACTGTCGCACTTCTCTGATCATGTCGGTTGTCGATGTCTCAACTCGACCCTTGGGCTATCAATTATTCTTGTCCAGGAGGAACATCTCGTGACGCCACGTAGAGGTGCGATATTCGGTATCGTCATAAGTCTCTCTCAGGTTGCCTACGTATCCTGTTATGTTCCAGGAATCAAGTCACACGTAGTTCCTGGAAGTGTATATTTATAGGGAGTTCATTACCCTAACCCTAAACCATGTCGGTTTGGGTAAAATACAGTATTAGCCCTTTGGGCTTTTACTAGCTTATATGGGCTTTACCCACTTATGCAAATAACCATATGGACAATGGGCCGTCGTAGGCGTTGCGGACTCTATCCTCGACGCCGACCTGCCCGACTTGGGGTGATCGAGTCCGGATCTTTCGTCCTACACCGCCCCAAGTCGACTGTCGTACTACCGAGTCAAGGAGCTGACATGCGTGCCTTGACACATGTTTATGATATGAGGACTAACCGATAGACGACACGTGGAGTGGACTTTGGCCATCCCGAGCTTTCCGACTTGCGGTATCGAGATAGGCCCGACTGTCGCACTTCTCTGATCATGTCGGTTGTCGATGTCTCAACTCGACCCTTGGGCTATCACTTATTCTTGTCCAGGAGGAATATCTCGTGACGCCACGTAGAGGTGCGATATTCGGTATCGTCATAAGCCCCCCAGATCTATCTGAGCTCTTAAGGTCAGATCTGATCTGTCAAAGGTGTATCTCGGCCATTGTCATCCATTGCTCTGAATTTAAATCTGCCCCGCGGACTGTTGTCCGTCTTTCACGATTCGATGTCTTTTAGCTCTTCGCTTGTCGAGCCTTTGGCTCGTTTTCCTACTTGCTTTATCGATGTCGTATTACTCCTTATTCGGCGTCGCACTTCATGGTGTTTATGAAGCGGCCGACTAAGGTATCCATCGTGGGATCTTCCAACTGCCTCGCATCGTGGCTTATTGGCTGGTTGGGAGTGATATAAGCACTGTCATTGACTTGGCTTTATTCACTACGAGTGCATGACTCATGGTACACTTGGATATGAGTCGACCTAGCACTGTACTGCCTATTAGGCTTGACTTGGCTATTTTTGTCGGAGCTCGAGTTGTGAGTCGACCTAGCACTGTACTGCCTCTTGGGCTTGACTTGGCTTTTTCGGTCGGAGCTCGTTTTGTGAGTCGACCTAGCACTGTACTGCCTCTTGGGCTTGACTTGGCTTTCTAGCCTTACTAGGCTTGTTGGATCTTCGAGTTAGTCCGACATTGCGAACTGTCCTTGTCCAGGTCTAACTGCCCCTTGGGCTTGTTAGACTTCCGACTTGGACGTTTGGCCCGACCCTGCGAACCGTCCTTTGTCATGCCTTATTCGACCCTTAGGCTCGTTAGGCTTTTGACTTAGACATTTGGCCCGACCATGCGAACCGTCCTTTGTCTTGCCTTATTCGACCCTTAGGCCCGTTAGGCTTTTGACTTGGACTTTCGACCCGACCTTGCGAGTCTTCTTGTTGCCTTATGCATTTCATGCTTTTGGCTGTGCTGAGATTTCCGACTTGCGGAGTTCTCTATTCTTTGTTGTTGCGTAGTAGAAGAGATGCCGCTGGCTATCTCCTTTTGTTTGTCAAAATCGATGCCCTTTCGGTCGTCGATATATATTTCCAACTACGATGTCCTAGTAATTCTTGTCTAAAAAAGGCGGTAATACATAACTATCGCTTAGAATCTCGGTATCGTGGTGTTTCTTTGTCGTTCATGACTCATGACACATGACTGCCAAGAGATTTGGACATGGTCCGAACTCGATGCCTTAGCTTTTTGGTTCGATGGAACTTTTAGCTTCACTGGCTGTCAATAGAAATGATCATGTTTCCCGACCTCGATGCCCTAGTAAATCCTCTCCCTTAGGAGTCAGATTACGTCGCTGTCGATTCGGACTTCGATGCCATTGTGTTTTCGTCCCATTAGGACTTATAAACGTAGTTCCTGTCGATAATGAAGGCGTCCGACTTGCCAATCCTCGTAGGTACTAGTCAAAAGGTCGCAATAACCATGGGGATAGTTCCCGAAATAAGAAGGCTCATCCCGCCATGCTCGGCTAGGAGAGTTCCAAGATAAGATGGCTTGACCCTCCGTGGGTCGAGTTCCCAAAATAAGAATGCTCGTCCCGCCATGCACGGCTAGGAGAGTTCCAAAAATAAGAATGCTCGTCCCGCCATGCACGGCTAGGAGAGTTCCAAGATAAGATGGCTTGACCTTCCAAGGGTCGAGTTCCCAAAATAAGAATGCTCGTCCCGCCATGCACGGCTAGGAGAGTTCCAAAAATAAGAATGCTCGTCCCGCCATGCACGGCTAGGAGAGTTCCAAAATAAGAATGCTCGTCCCGCCATGCACGGCTAGGAGAGTTCCAAGTATGATGCCGAGTCGAGCTCGGATTTAGGCAAGACGAGTCCGTAGATCTCGGATGCCGGTGCTCGATATCTCGAGTCTTTATGGTGCAATGTATTTGTAATAAAAATCATTGCACATATAATAAAGGCTTACAAAATATTTAAGAATTTCAAATGACTATTGTAAGAACCTGGAGAGCTAAAGAGCTCGGCTCGATCCTTGGAGCTCGAGAACGTGCTTCGTGGATAGCTAGACACGGTAGATAATTCGCAGCTTTCTCGGACGCCACAGCAGCGTCTTTCCGGTGGCAATCAAACCTCAAAACGAATTCCGATCGGCGTGAAATTTGGACGAATTGTTCTTCCCTCACTTTTCTACGATTTGACTGGTGGAATTGTCCTTTCGACGTCTCAATCTCCGGGAATAGGCCGCCGATCCGGCAGCTGCTGTCCAGAATCCTGCTGCGGTTTTGGTGCCTGCCGTAACTTTTTTGCCACGATCGAGAAATCAATCGAACTCCGATCGGCCTGAAATTTTGAGGGCTTGTTCGGTCCACATAATCCATGATTCTGACCGGTGGGATTGTTGTTCCAACGGTTGAATCGGCGGGAATAGGCTGCCGATCTGTCTGCTTCCAATTAGGCTTCTGATGCGTTTTTAATACAGCAGCCACTTCTTTGTGATGATCGGGTGATTAAACGAACTCTGATCGGCCTGAAACTTCTAGGTCTTGTTCGTTCATAATAATACATGATTCTGACCGGTGGGATTGTTTTTCCAACGGTTGAATCGGCGGGAATAGGCTGCCAATCTGTCTGCCCCCAATTAGGGTTTTGCTGCGTTTTTTATACAACAAAAACTTCTTGGAGATGATCGGGCCATTAAACGAACTCTGATCGGCCTGAAATTTTGAGGGATCGTTCTTCTCTCCATTTTCTTCGATTTGACCAGAGGAATCTGTATTCCAACGGTTCAATCTTCATAAATCAGCCGCCGATCTTGCTGCGTTTTTTGCCTTATTTTCCCATTAACATAATCACCACCACTCCTTGATCCATCACCGATAGAAGACCCTCCTTCTAGCGCCAATGACGATGCTGGATTTCGTCTATGAATAAATCCGGGCCGTTTAATCTAGGGATGATTGAATCAAGGATGGTTTTGGGGATGATTTTAGACTGAGCCTGAGAGTCTCTCTCAGGTTGCCTACGTATCCTGTTATGTTCCAGGAATCAAGTCACACGTAGTTCCTGGAAGTGTATATTTATAGGGAGTTCATTACCCTAACCCTAAACCATGTCGGTTTGGGTAAAATACAGTATTAGCCCTTTGGGATTTTACTAGCTTATATGGGCTTTACCCACTTATGCAAATAACCATATGGACAATGGGCCGTCGTAGGCGTTGCGGACTCTATCCTCGACGCCGACACCGCCCGACTTGGGGTGATCGAGTCCGGATCTCTCGTCCTACACTGCCCCAAGTCGACTGTCGTACTACCGAGTCAAGGAGCTGACATGCGTGCCTTGACACATGTTTATGATATGAGGACTAACCGATAGACGACACATGGAGTGGACTTTGGCCATCCCGAGCTTTCCGACTTGCGGTATCGAGATAGGCCCGACTGTCGCACTTCTCTGATCATGTCGGTTGTCGATGTCTCAACTCGACCCTTGGGCTATCACTTATTCTTGTCCAGGAGGAACATCTCGTGACGCCACGTAGAGGTGCGATATTCGGTATCGTCAACAAGTATTATTGTGCCCATGTCTAGTTCATCTGAATTGCTATCACTCTTTGCGCTCAACAAGATCATATCTAGATTTCTTCAAGTGTTCAAGCTACATCGATCAAATCCAGATTTCGACACTTAGAAGAACCAGAAGCAAGAATCAATTTATTGATTCTCATCCCAACTTTGATTTTTATCAAAGGTTTAGACTGTAAAGCAATCCGGTCAAGGATTTGCCAAGGACAGTTGTTGTAGAAGTCGGGTAGACTGTGTTTGTGGTGGTAGCTGGTGAAGAGGCAACACAATCATCCAAGGACCAGTGGCTCAAGCAGTTGGAGAGCAGCAATCCTACCTGTTCTTTGATTGTTTAGAGAGTGAAGCTAGGGATTAGTCGGGAACTATAGTTTGGACTTTTTGTAAGAGCGTACCTCAAAGAGTTCTAATGGAATTTTCCTCCTACATCACAGTGGAAGAGTGGACTGACAGGATTACACCACCTGGAACCACTATAATTCTTGCTCTATTTACTTTACGCATTTACATTCTGTTATTTATTTATTCAGCATTTATTATTGTTTATACAGCGTACTGAAAGTGATTGTTATACTCACTCATAGTTCTCAAACTGACATTCACCAGAATTCAGTTTAGCATACTCAGCTTTTTCTTAGAAACAACAAGATCCAGATAAAGGCTAAAACTTAAATCCGCTGCCGGTTGACTCAGTTTTGTTATAAGTCAGTTTGAGTTGGACTCAGCTTAGTCAGCTTAACTCCACACAAGTTTAAAACTGAACCTTAATCGTTTTAGATCTAGTTTTTGGTGACAAGTTTATTCAACCCCCCTCCCTCTAAACTTGTGTCAGCCTTTCCAAGGGACCAACACTTATCTTTCTATAAGTGTGATCTATGTCTCATTTTATATTAGTGGATGTCGAGGCAAATATAATTTGAATAATATTATTTACTTTAGATATTATTATTGTCGTATTTATGTTGCAGTGACTTATTGACTAAGTCACCAAACTCTATGTATTTATACTCTTTCCATTCAGTTGAATCATTGAAACACAACACACTTTGAATAATGTTATGGTAGCAGAGTATCTTGATTCGATTTTCTCTCTCGTAATGTCAATTCTTTCCTAAACCCTAATCCTTTGTTTAATTTTATAATAAAAAAAATTTCCGAGCATTATTTATCAATTGTCTGAACTTCTCTATTTGACCGTAGTCCCCCACCCCTTCTATTTCATACTTCAGCCGTGTTTCCGTCAAATATAAAAAATAAACATAAAAATTAAAAAAAAGAATGGAAACTCGAAGAAACAATCTCAGCTTCTGTGCTTCACCGCATAGTGGTCATGGTTCAAATTTTTCTTGAGGCTGTGATCGTGGAAACCCTTGTCCCCCACACTCCAACATCTCTAATGGTCCAAACTCACCACCTGCTAGATTTGTGCCTCCACCGACCATACCGCACCAGCCTGCTCCTTGCGATATCAATGCTCCCCCCTCCTCAAGCATATGCGACATCCGTAAACCCCAGTTTAATTGGATTCCGGATACCGGAGGCAGTCACCATCTCACTCATGGCAGTGACAAAGTCAATGTCGGCAATGGTACAGGTTTATCTATTACTCATTATGGTTCTTCTTCTGGAAATTCCCCTTCCCAGTCCTTTTATTTATCAAATATTCTTGTTACCCCCTCTATCACTTGAAACCTCTTATCTGTGCATAAATTCACTTCTGATAATTCTGTAATTTTGAATTTCATGGGACCTAATTTCTTGTAAAGGATTACTCGATCGGGCCAAGTCCATCTTCGGGGATTTTTTTACGGGTGGACTCTATCACTCCTCCACCCCGCTCCATCCTCCCCGTGCTCCTGCTCAAGCTCTTGTCTCCTCCCACACCTCCTTTACCATGTGGCATCAGCGTCTAGGTCATTGCTCATACTCTGTCCTTCGTGAAGCCTAAAAACGTCTCCTTACTTTTACTCCTACCAAAGCACCCCCTACTGTGTGTGCCCCTAGTAAGTTAGCCAAAAGTCACCGTTTTCCGTTATACACTTCTGATTTTACGTCTTTTGCTCCTTTGGATCTGATCTATTCTGATGTTTGGGGGCCCTGTTCTGAACCCTTAATTTATGGTTCCTATTATTATGTCAGCTTTCCAGATGACTTCACAAAATACCTATGGCTCTATCCTATGAAAAATAAATCTGATGTTGAAATCATCTTTCCTGACTTTCTTGCTATGATTGAACATCAGTTCAATGCCAAACTAAATTCCTTCCAAACTGACTGGGGTGGTGAGTACCGTCGCGTTTCCACTCTCCTTACCTCTCTTGGCATCCGGTATCGCCTTTCCTGTCCTCATACACATGAACAAGTTGGTGCCATTGAGCGCCGTCACCGTCAGATTGTTGAAGTCGGCCTCTCCCTTCTTGCCCAATCTAACCTTCTGCTTCCTTATTAGGAGGATGCCTTTATCACTGCCACTTATATTATCAACCGCCTTCCCACCAAAGTCCTTCATGATAAGTCTCCCTTTGAAATGGTCCACCATCGGTCCCCTGACTATACTTTCCTTCGAGTCTTTGGCTGTGTGTACTGGCCCTATCCCCGTCCCTTCAACCATCACAAAACTGATTTCCGCTCCAAAACTTTTATCTTTCTCGGCTATAGTTCTTCCCACCATGGTTATAAGTGTTTGGACCTTGCCTCTGGCCGTATCAATATTGCTCGCCACGAGGTTTTTGATGAATCTGCCTTCCCCTATATGCCTTCTCCCTCCAAACCCACCATTGATAATCTCACTGTAAAACTTCATGTCTTCCTGTCAGCACCTCCCCCGAATCCACCTCACATGCCGGCTCCTTCCAATCCGACCCCATTCTCTCCGGCTCCCACTCCCGAGCCTTCCCCACCCACTGATACCATAAAGAAAATCAAAACTCTTTGAAAATAATACAAGACTGAAACTGTTTTTCTGATTAATCAATTGATACAGTATTACTCCTTTATATAGGAGAGAAATCCTAATACTATTATTTATTAGCAATATTCACACATTAATTGTAGATATTACGTATTAATTACAGAATAATTATATATTCTGTAATTATTACATATTAATTACAGAATAATTATATATTCTGTAATTAATGTGTATATATTGCTAATATTATTTATTTGAATAAATTATTATAAACACTATATTTATTTTCGTATAACAACTTTATCTCTTATTTTGACTCCATCTGTCTATCTCTTGTCTTTATCTTCTAATGCCCTCCCTCAAATGAGGCCGGGTTCCGTTGTCTTCTTCATGAGATACATGTTCCGTTGTCTTCTCCGCCTACTCTTTGGTGCGATAATATTGGTGCCACGTACCTTGCTCATAATCCGGTGTTTCATGCCCGCACGAAGCACATAGAGATCGACTTTCACCATGTTCGCGAATTAGTTGCTGCTCGCAAGCTCGGCATCTCTTTTATCTCCTTGAAGGATCAGTTGGCCGATGTCCTCACCAAACCATTGGCGCAGCCTCGTTTTGCCAGTTTAAAGTCCTATCTCCGTGTTCAGCCACTTCCTACAGGATTGCGGGGGCGTGTCGAGGCAAATATAATTTGAATATTATTATTTAGTTTAGATATTATTATTGTCGTATTTATGTTGCAGTGACTTATTGACTAAGTCACCGAACTCTATATATTTGTTCTCTCTCCATTCAGTTGAATCAATGAAACACAACACACTTTGAATTATGTTGGTGGATGTAATTTCTCTCATTTTTTCTATAAATGTGACAAAAGTATCATATGAATTCAGTCACTGTTTAAAAATGAGATTAATTGATATAATTTATCTCCCTTTTTCAATAACCGTGACAAAAATATCATATCAATTCAGTCACAGTTTAAAAGTGTGATTGATTGGTATAATATATCTCGTTTTTTCAATAATTGTGACCAAAATATCATATCAATTCAATCCCTGTTTTAGATGTGAGGTTGATTCATATAATTTATCTCGCTTTTTTAATAACTGTGACAGAAATATCATTTCAATTCAGTCACAGTTTAAAAATGAGATTGATTGATATAATTTATCTCGGTTTTTCGATAACTGTGACATAAAAATCATATCAATTAAGTCATACTTTAAAAATGAGATTGATTAATATAACTTATCTCAGTTTTTCAATAATTGTGATAGAAAGTTATAAGTGTGATATATATATATTTTCTTTGTCTCGGTTTTATCGAAACTGTGATTGTTATCATAACTTAAGTGTGATCGACCTATACCATATTTTATAGTAGTGATTGGCGGCGTAATACAAAAGCTACACCCAAAAGCTAGACCCGTCATCACTGAACATTGACGACAAACCAAGGCCCAAAGTGAAATGAGAGATCCATGTTTGTCTCTACAAAACAACAAAAATAAACTAATTTTTGACACATATAAGAGAAGCCCAACAACAATAAGAGAAAATCAATCTTTATATATTTGAAATCCAAAGAAAAAGATTGTGTTCTTCCATCTCCCACATACTCGATCACTAAAAAATGCTTCATTATTCACAACATGGAATTTTGTTTTGAAACCACACTTTTGCATATACCCGTCAACCCCAATATCTTCAAACCACACGGCCGTTTACCTAGGAAATCTCTTAGTCAGGGAAAGGTATGGCGTCTACATAATGTATACCAACAACTGTTGGAAATAATTTATATACACTACTAGAATTTCACCTTTTTGTGTCAACAGAAAGTTGACGCAACAAGTCAATTGTTGTCTCAAAAAAGGTTTTTGAGACAACATGTCGACGCAAATACGTTGAATCAATAACTCTGTACCAAATGTTTTTCTTGTGACAACACGTTGACGGAAAACCTTTTGAGACAACATAATGTCCCTAAAATTGTCAACAAGCCCGGAACAAATTTACTGACATGGCAAAGGTGTTGGCGACAACACTGTTGTCTCAAATACTGATGACGTGGACTACCTTTTGGGACAACATGGTTGACGCACAAAATGCTGACATGGACTACCTTTTGGGACAACCTTGTTGTCGCGAAAAAATGCTAACGTGGCTAACATTTTTGCGACAACTATGTTGACGCATTTAATAAATCTAATATTTTTTTATAAAATTATTTTTGAGACAACGTTGTTGATGCAAAAATAAAAATAATTTTTTTTATATAAAATACGTTTCTTACACGACACCTCCTAGTCATAACCCAAAATACATATAAAAGACAACCACGCAAATATGGTTCACAACACAAAGAAAACAATGAAACCACAACCCAATTCCATAAGTCTAAAGAAAATGCATGTCTACAAATCGTCAACAATCATCATCATACGAAACATCAAGTCTAATTAATGAAAATGTCTAAAGCTCATCATCGATCTCATCATCGAACTCATCATCGATGTCATCTACACGTGAAACATCATCCGAGAGGCCCGGTGGAGGAGGGGGAATATGGATCTACGGCATTTCAATGTCGGAAGCGCGATCTTCACCCACCGAAGAAGTGCATCAAGAGCGAGAAAGACACATCATGCAAGTGCTTGCGCGTCGCATCATGTTCCTCCTTGGATACATGACCCGGAGATGGAGCGTGGTAAACCGTTGAGATAATGATTTAGACGGAATAGAGGGTCCTATCCCGGTATGTAGCCACGTCGCCGCCCAAGAACCTTTTCCATTATTTCTTTCTCTTGCTCGGGAGTCAGACGTGCGCCAGGGGTGGATGATAATACCCGTTGCGCCTCCGCCACCATGCGATTCTGAAAATATAATAATTCATTCTCTAATTAGTCATCGATAAGGTTAATTAGTAATGATTGAAAATGTAAACAATTTTGAAAAACTTACATGATCCGCAGCTGCTAAAGGGCTAACCCACTCCCCATCCTTATTCATATGGATTTGCTTAAACACCTCAAAATCAGTGTCCCCGGGCTTTGTACCATTTGCCGTCTATAAAAAAAATGATGACCAAATCTTGTGTTCAGATCAATACTCAAATGGTCTCATTAAAAATAGAAAAATGTTGGATGGCATCCATCATACAAAAGGTTTTTTTCCACACGTAAACGGAAATAAGCATAACAAAAGATTAATTGAAATAAACTAGACAACCCTTGTGAAGCAATCAAACAGTGCGTATCATGCAAAAGAATCAATTAAATATCAGGCAAATCTAACTTATTATTATTCAATAGGTCTCTAACAAGATGACCAAGCTGTTTCTAAAAGACAAAAATAAACATCAACTATTCAAAGAATTTTAAAGATATACTTACGGAGGCATGTCGGCGTTGCGCTTGGGAGGTCCGCCCCTGTAAGCTTGGATACCTCACTTTTTGTCGGCTATTAGTATTCTTTTCAGAAATTTTCTGCATGAAAGCAAGATTAAAGAACACCCCAACACGGCATTGCCAATCATATAAACAACTAGCAAAAACACATTATTACAAGTAAATAATGAGCTACTACACTAATGTAGAAAAGGTTACCTGAAAGGAGTCGGATCTAAACCTCTTGACACACTCCAGCCACTCTTCGCGGGACTTACAATGCTTTCCCTTTCCACTGGTCTCTGCCTGAGGCCCCAAAAGCTTGATCCTTCTATTGATTGCGTTTTTCCAATTCCTATACAGGGAAGCAGCATCGTGCAGAACAACGTCACGATCGACCGGCTGGAAGTGATACTGAAAGAGAAAGACACAAAATTACAAGAAAACTAAAAATAGGATAAGAGCTGAAAACTAAAAATCGGATAAAAGGGACGCCTAATTTGGATATGGTGATTGTGTTATATGTTGTATTATATTAAATTATTTCCTTACGAATGAGAAATTATGATATAATTTTACAATTTATATGTAAAAATATGTACAGCATGCATGTTAGTTTTCAATAGTCTTGAACAATAGCCTGCATATATAAGTGTAATCACTTTTGAATCGGCAGGTTTGAATGAAAATCAATTGACAATCGGTGTGCATACGTTGAGCATTTGTATGCAAACGGCTGAACGTTGCAACTTGCAACTAAATGTTGTCAAGTGTGCACTGACCAATTGGTTCATATAAATTTTGGTCTCATTCTCAGGTTGAAAAAAATGACAAGAATTTGACAAGTATTTTTAGTACTACAAATTACACCTCATATAGAGGACTAGTATGCATTTTTGTTCAAGAGAATGTCAGGACACCGGAAGAGTTCGCCGTCTGTTTAAAGTTTCAAGTGTCACTACATCGAACATGTAAACCGTTGTATCCTGAAAGACAATTGCTAGCACCGTGGGCACTATGCCGGAGTAAATTTGTCTTAAGGACAGAGTGTTCACACACAACTCGGTTTGTGTATATTATTTTATGTTGTTGTAATTTTACTCTTGTATTGTTCTTATATTGTTTTTATCACATATTGTGATAGGAGTCCACCAATTTTAAGACAAATTTTATGAGTGTGTACTGTTCCTTACAGTATTAGCAAAACTTGATATGTTATGGTTACGTGTTGCGTTGTGCTAAATTTAGGGCTGATTAGCATCAATCATGTGCTAATTAATTTTTCCATACAATCATTGGTGTTTTCTGAACATGCCGGGCTTGGGAATTAGAGTGACCCCAATGGGCACTCGTTTCTTCTCCCTAAATCTCATATAGGGAGGACAGCCCAGCATTATCACTACAGTGGTACCCGATCGGCTTCCCCATCCCTAAATTAAATTAAGCCCCCCTTCAAATGAGCCCGGATCGTCTGCTGTGGTGAATACACAGCAGACCGTGTTGTGATAAGGAAACGACACCGTTTTGATCGCGAACTAAAAATAAAATAAAATAAACACAGTAAAACGGCGTCGCTTTGCGTCGAAACGACGCCGTTTTACTTCACAGCAGCCACAGCAGTGGGGAATATACAGCAGACGATCCCAGTTCCCTTCAAATATAGCGTCTCTGTTAATAGCAACAGTGTTGCTTTTCCTCTCTCTCTCCAGTTGCAGTTGCAGTTGCAGGGGTTCTACAAAAGTGTATGAATCGTTTCATTTTTCACCCAAAAAAAAGGCGAGGGCTTCTATAAAAAAATAAGGTAGAGAACCGAATTTGAAACTTGCGAGGAAATCGATTGTGGTTTTTTTTTTTGCAGATTTGAGGTGAGTTTTCATTAGATTTCTCCAGTTATATCTATATATTTTTCTTTTTCTATGCTAATTGATACCTCTCCTTCTCATCAAGAATTGATTCAATTTTTTTTTTCTTTCTGAACGGCCATTGATTCATGGCTAACTGTGCCAGAATTTGGGGATTCCGATTGATTCATGGATAATTGATTCCTCTTCTGCTATGCTAAATATTTATTCCGATTTTTGTATAAAAAAATTTAAAAAAAAAAAAGAAAAAATGTGTTGGTAATTAAATTAGTTAGTTGAGATATGAAAGAAAAGTAATTTTGAGGAATTGTATTAGGGAGTATTATTGGAGTTCATTTTTTTTATAGGGTGTTGAAAAAATGAATTTGAAACGGAAAATAAGATAAATAGGGAGTGTAGTGAGGAGTATCATTGGGGTCACTCTTAGCGTGATAAATTTTGGGTTATTATGGCATATACGATGTTAGTTTGTACTTTTTTGACAGCCTCACAATAATGGATTGTACTAGCCGTCTATTTGGAAACATTGGGGTTCATGAGAGCTATTATTTGGTTACTTTGTAACCCTTAATAGGCCATGTAAATAATTTGGCGTTTTGGCAATCTAACCAACACCCTTCTCAAGTGTGGCAATCTCTCCCAGCACTTGCACAATTTTGCCCATATTCTTAAATGAAAATTGTGCAAGTGTTGGACAGATTGCCAACACTTGAGGGGTTGTGTTAGGACAGGTTGTCTACACTCTTATTGTATAAGAAATATAGTAGAACATTTACTACAACCAATTGGTTTTAGTACGATGGTAAGCGTTTGATCCTAATATGGTATCAGAGCCAGAGGTCACGAGATCGAACCCTGGTTGGAACATTATCTAAAAAAGAAATTGTGCATGTGTTGGGATAGATAGCCCACACTTGAGGGGGGTGTTGGGACAGATTGCCCACACTCTTGAATGAAAATTGTGCAAGTGTTGGACTGATTGCCAACACTTGAGGGGTGTGTTGGGACAGATTGCCTACACTCTTAATGTATAAGAAATATAGTAGCACCTTTACTACAACCAATTGGTTTTAGTACATTGGTAAACGCTAGATCTTAACATTTTTTTTTCTGGACGAATTGGTTGAATGTTTGGTTTTTGAACAAGACTGAATGTTGTAATTTCTGTGGGCTTGGACATGTGAGAAATTGGTTTATCACTGAAGAAGATCGGGTGAGGGTTCACCAATTTTAAGGTTTATGAACCCTCGTCCCTGGCTTTGATACCATGAAGAAAATCAGAATACGCAATACGAAAGACACAATCCAAATGTTTTATTGAATCGATGAATGAATACAATGCTTGTCATTTATCTCCTTATACAGGTGATAAATGATACACTTTTATTTTGAACAAACTCTATCCTATCATAAATTTAATAGCAACATCAATTTATTATTATAAACCACTCATATTTAATCTAAAATATAACATCTCTATCTTTTTCAAACGACATCGTTCATCTCTTCGAACTCCGTGATTTTATCTTCTATTAAGATAGAAAGGAAAAAATGGCTGCAGTTGGATTAATCACATAATACGAAAAGGTTCATATACTGTACATTTTGAAGGACTCAACATTTAGATGAATTTCATTACCTCTATCTTGCCCTTGACTGAAGTTGCAGCCAATGCAACAGCATGCAGATGCGAGTTTTTTGGCATCATCACTGGTAACATCTGGAGTAACAGTAGAATGAGACACTGTTGCACATTGGTCAATAGTAGGAGTCTTCTTAGGTGCAAGATTTAGAAGTGTCATCCAATTCTGCTAAAAGAACATACGGTTGTGATTCATAGACTAACTTCACATTGTATAATTTAGAAGTACTAAAAAGACAGAACGCATGAAATACCATTCACCGAGATGCATCGAATCATCATTATGCTCATTCACCAAATGAAACACATGTGCAAAAAAATATGCATCAAATGCCATTCTCCACGAACACCAAATGAAGCAATATCAAACTGAAATCATTCATAAAAAGTATAAAATGTGGATGAATTTTCCAACGGTCTATCAAAAATCTCCAAATTTGTAACATTTCAACTTTCATAACAAAAGATAGGATGAGACCAGTGGCGGACCCAGAAATATTTTCCAGCGGGGGCCCAAAAAAAAACAGGTTAAAAAGCCAAATTAAAATAAAAGGTTAAAAAAAACATCACCTGCAAGGTTTCAAACCCATGACCTTAAGATAGGTGATAAAGCCTCTAAACGGTTGAACAAAATGGATTACATTAGGAAATGTCTGAAATAATATACATACACAATTTTAATATTATTAGACGTGTATATTAGTCAATTCGCCCAAAATTTGAGTGGGATCTATGTACCCCACCCTTTACATGCTGGGTCCACCCCTGGATGAGACGCTAAATCTATCATTCTGAGGCAGGAGCATGGTAAGAAGGTTGAAGAAAGCACCCGCTTGATCTCTGAGATGCATCAAATCATCATTATACTCCTGCAGTTTGCCAAATGATGAATGCAAAAACCCCAGGCCGTTTATGTAATCTTGCCTTCCTCACACACATCAAGTTTATTAATTTTTTAATTTCATTGACTCCTATATTTTTATATTGCAAATAACAGAGCATGTATACTGCAGAGAGAAGAGACAGAGAAACAAATACAATCAAATAATCCAGAAAATCAATAGATATTATAAAATAATCCAAAAAAGAAGAGTAAGAAGAAGCAGGTTTTTAGACAATAATTAATAACCTTGACGATGTTGGAAATCGTCTAGATGTAAATACGGGCCGTAAAACCCTAATGGCAATAAATTCAAGAACCAAACACTATAAACAAATGAGATTGTGAATAGTTTTAGACTGATCCTGGAATAAGTGGTATCCCAAGTTGCCTACGTATCATGTAATTGTTCATGAATCAAGTCTCTCGTAGTTTCTTGGGATCATTAATATAGAGGACATCTCGTCCATGGCATCATGTGTCGTGTCCTTCAAGGGCTATCTTTTGTAACCCCTAAGGATTATTATTATGTCAATCCCTATTATTTAAGAGATAATCATGGGTGATTTAAATGATAGGATCAGAGTCCTAATGGGTAAAGGATCTTCCCATAGTTATCTGGTAATATATACACGTGTGCTAATACCGAATAAGAGAGGCTCTAGCCGACCTGCGTCAAGACCCATAGGCCGTCTCGGCCTGAGCTTTACCGACCCAACTCCATTGCGACCTACCTGACCTGCGGTGGTCTAGGGAGCGGGCAAGACCGATCTCCCACCTGGGGTGGAGGTCTGCCCTTGGGCATGAAATGGGGCTCCTAGCCCTTAATGCTATGTTTTCTCTGTCTTTATTTAATGTTTGATTGATGAGAAGACTACGCATGGCGAGGACTAGTTTGACCCTGATCATAAACCCTCTAAGATCTGGCTGAACTACTCGTTTGGAGGTCAGAGCTGTTAGAGGTGCTGCTCGGCTATTGTCATCTGGATTTTTAGAATTTACAATAACCCACTCTGCCAAGTGCCAGAGTTACCGTTATGCCACTGTCATAACTGCTCCGAGATTCGAGGCATTTCGGCCCACGTCGTCTAATATAACTTCTTTCAGGAATCGTGCTATTTAGGGGTTATAACCCATGTCGAATTGGATGTCTTCTCCAATCGTCACTCTATTGCTTTAAATTAGAAGGACTACTACTGATTCAACTCTTCCTCTCTTTCTCAATCTTCATATTTCTACAAGTAAGCTTCTTCTTTGCTCATGTTCATATTTTATGCATTCTGTTCATATCAGTGTCGAGTGCCTCGGTAGAGAGACTGCTTGACTCTGAGTAGTAGAAGAACACGTGTCTAGGTTATTTGAACTTGACCCTGAAATAGGAGAAGCTGTGAATAGGTTAGAGTTAAACGAGATCCCTTGGGTCCCCTACCTCTTATAGCTCTTCCTTGTACTTCTCGTCCTTTGTCTGGGACTTCTGATTTCGTTATTAGTTTGAAGCTTCATAAAGCCATGCAGGCTATTATAGGTAATCACGGGATGGAATCCATACTTTCCTAGGGCAAGATAGACAACCTTTGCCTGGAATACGGGATTGACCAATGGGTATATACCCCAACGGAACCTTCTGCTCCTCAGAAATACTCTTACAGGCCACCGGACGGGTTTCGTGCCGTTTATCAAGACAAACTCGAGAGCGTATTAAGGCTTCCTTAGTGTCCAGCTTTCATGGCCGTACTGCACCACTACAGTATAGGCACTGCCCAAGTCTTCCCGAATGGCGTCAGAAGCATTGAAGGTTTTACCATATTTTGCCGGATGGTCAGAGTTCCATTCTCCGTGAGCCTATTTAGGGCCTTCTATCAAATCAAAAAGGTTAGGGGATCCCTGGGGTGGTACTACTTCCCGCGCCGATCTGGAACAACCCCGGTACTCGCCGAGGGGAAGTCCTCCTTCAAGAGATAGAATGAGTGATTCTTTTTTGTTCGCAACGAAAGAAGATCTGAGATGGGCCATTAGAAGTCCGATCATGTACCTAAGGACATCGACCCAACTAACATTAGTGCAGATGTGTTGAGGGCTATCCGATCTTTGAAGATTTCTTTAAAGGTAAAGGATTCTCTTCCCAGCTAATCAACGCTACTCGGTTATCCGAAGCAGGGCCTAATCCCTACGTGGCCTTCAATGTTGATGAGAGAAATGCCTGTAGGGGTTTTACCTTTGCATTTTTACTTCCCTTTTATTCTTTATATTTGCCTGACTAATCCGAGCTTTTTTTGCTTCTTTGCCGTGAGGGCTTTAGCAACTTTGCTTGACGAGGCTAGAGATAAGGCTGAGGATAATCAGCCTGATGAGAGTACTGATGCTGAGCGGACCCCGTCTAGGGATGTCCCTGTTGCCCAATCTACGGGCTCGACCTTGGATGCTGCTGCAGTCTAGTCGTTGGCCGTCATGTCTGATGATGCCGTTAATACCACTTCTCCCTACTATACTCCTAAAGGTGACATTGATCTGATCAAGGTGGACAGCTCTTCTCCGGACAATAACACCATGTTGGAGAAAGAGGAGGAAAATGCTCCTTTTAGGAGAAGGGGAGCCGATAAGAGGTTGGTGACGGCAATGAAGAAAGACCTAGGAAGAGTTCTAGACCTTCCGCTCTTTCTGGGTCTACTCCTGATCCCTCTGCTCAAAGTGTAGAGGATTCTGCTACCGGGCAAGACGAGATCTAAGAGATGTCTGACCAGCAGTTAGCTGATGCTGGATTTAAAGCCACAAAATATGTAAGTTCCACTTTCTCTGTTGTACCTTGTACTTTCATTGGGTAGAATTTCTCATTTTTGACAACTTGTTTTGTAGGGGTCCCTTGTTAGCCAAGAGGTATTCAAAAGACCGGCTACATCCTCTACCAACATGGTGAAGTTGGAGAAGAAGATATCTTATCTGGAGAAAACGGCCTCTAACCGTCGGCAGAAGTTTAAGGATGTGATCAAGGCCGAAGACCAAGAGCTTAGAGTTCTCAAGGAGCAGCTCCAAGCTCAGGTGACCGAGCTGAAGGTCCTGGAGACCAAATATACCGCAGGCCTCCAAGCAACGGAGGACAAGTACTCGGGGCTAATGACTGAGCTGGAGAATACCATTAGGAAACTTTGAGCTGAGAAGACCGCACTGGAAGCTGCTATTCCGGGCCAAATTGATGAGGAGATTCGGGATTATAAGGCTTCGATAGAGCTCTCATAGGCCATAAGGACTCTGCTCACACCTGTAGTTAATTATAGCTACTCCTTCAGAATCGATGATGCCAAAACACAATTTCCTGATCTTGCCGTTGATAGTCTTACTAACACGACTTAATACAAATCTCGCATGGGTGAGGCCTATGAAGCTCTCCTAAGGGAGTTCCAGGAAGGGGTAGACATTGTGTCTAAGTATGCATCCCGCCGTGCTTCTGCATCTCATCAAGTGCCTTATTCGGCTGCCCCTTCTGCTCCAGTTGCTCTTGCCAAGCTGCCTCAGGTGAATGCAACTGTGGAGAATCGTCCCCCTACAACAGAGCCCGGGCAGAATTGACCTCTAAATAATCTTAGACATCAGGCTTGTACATTGTTCCTTGCTATTTTTTCTTTGAAATTTGTAACTTGTACAACTCTACAATATATTGAATATTTTGTTGTTAAGTTTTCTTAACTTAAACTTTATTTTGGGCACTTGCTTTGATCCATAGTGGAGTATATTGCCCCGAGTATGCCATGCATTAACTTACAATGTTTTTGGATGGCATACATAGTCGGTTACGTGGCTTTTAATGTGTGAGTCTTTCTTGCAGAGTTCAGCGTTTTGATGTCTGTCCTGCAGACTTGAAGAGTTTGGCTTGTACAATCTATTTGAGTCTGACCTATAAAGCTTGAAGTTTTGATGTTTGTCCCGCAGACTTAGTTTGTCCTGCAAATTTAGTTGAGTCCGACGTGCGGAGCTCATCTCGGTGTCTATCCTACAGACTCAATGTTTGACTGTTGCAACCTTTTTCATTCCAACCAGTGGAGCTTAGTTCACTGTCTGTCCTGCAGACATAAGTAGTTTGTCCTGCAAAATTTGGTGAGTCTGACCTACAGAGCTCATCTCGGTGTCTGTCTCGCAGACTTAATGTTTGACTTTTGCAAACTTTGTCAATTTGGTGTCTGTCCTGCAGACTTAAGTACTTTGTCCTATAGACTTTGGTGTGTCTGACCTACAGAGCACAGTTCAGTGTCTGTCCTGCTGACTTAGTGAGTTTGTCTTCAAAATTTGTTGAGACCAACCTGCGGAGGTCAATTCGACGTCTGTTCTAAAGACTTAGTAAGTTTGTCCTGGAAACTTTATTGAGTCTGACCTGCGGAGCTCAATTCGACGTTTGTCCTACAGACTAAAAGAGTTTTTCCTACAAACTTAAGTAAAACCATTAACAAGATGCATAATGGGGAAAGTGCATTGACGTTGTTGGATCTCATCTATGATATAATCTGGGCCGTATTCTCCTAGTGACAATTGAACAAGATCCATAAGCTAGAAAAGATGTAATCGGTGGGTGCTTTGTGTGAATTTTAGACTAATCGTAAGATGTTGTTTATCCCAAGTTGCCTATGTATCTGGTGTATGAGTCATGAATCAAGTCTCCGTAGTTCCTTAGGGATTATTCATATAGATGGGGCTTGTGCCCTAGGCCTGTATGGGTCGTGTCCATTGTGGACTCTATTTCATGTTCTGATCTGCATGTAAGCCACTAATACGCATGAAATACTAGCAATATTACTACGTCAATCGTAGTATAGTAGGTATGAGTCAAGGTCGATCCCACACAGACAATGCAACATAGATAAAAACCATTAAATCTAAACAAGAAGACAAACATCGGTACCTCGACCAACATAACAACAGAAAAGGTAATTAGTGTATCTCTCCTATCTGATCTCCTAACTTGGTGCCATTAATATTTATGTCAACTTTTCCTCGTAATTTCCTAGATTAACCAGAATGTTTTCTAATTCAGTTTCGCTACGTGTGAAATCTCCTAATCTTATCTACATCCATTGAAAGGACAGTAGACGTCTATGTGCAGTTAACCTCCTTCGTTGGTTGTATTAACTCACACGCAATAAGTGTTAGAAATTGTTGGCTCAAGACCAAGAACCTCCTTACGCAGCTATCGTGGATTGACTAGCATGTTACTAAGGATTGATCTAGACTATGTCCTAATTAGCACTTCACTTTATCGTCGTTCATGTTAATTTACGAATTACAGTAAGCAGATTGGCCAGATCTAACCCACTATTAATTAAACATGTCGATCAACGTAGCTGACACCAAATCTTTAGAATTAGGGTTACCTAAGTTGTCACGGCTGCGATACAGACCGTCGCAGGCTCGGTGGCATGGTTCCTATTTCTGAATTCTACATCATTCTGTTTTGATTATTCTAGTTAATTATGATTCGTTTAGACATGCAGATTAATTTCAACACGTTAATCTATCTAAATCTACCATGATTAAAATACAAAAGAATGTTCAAAGCTTCATACATTTCTCAATGGCGGATCTAGCTTGATCAATTCAAGCTAGTTGGTGGATTGGAGGATATAACAAGGAACGAACTGAAATTAAAAAAAGAGAATTTTTTATTTCATAGATCTAGTAATTTGGAGTAAAAAGTATGTATATTTCAAAAGTTGTTACATATAATGAATTCGTACAGCTTTATATTGAGCTGTAGACGACTAAGACAAGCTAACCTTAACCGACTTATTGCAAATTATGGCTCCCTTCTTTCCATTTTTTTAGGTCCCCAGAGACTAGAAGTTTTGATGATAACAAAATAGTTGGTTTAGATACCAAGTATAAGTTTGCTTAGTAGTCTGATATGCGAATTGTGTAGGTTTACTCAGACTTTGCCTATGTATTCATAGTCTAAGATAGTATAGGCTAGAGACTTGAGGACAAGAAGACAAAACGACTCGAAGACCAGACTCTTATCCAATCATTTATCAAGATAGAATCAGCACAGGCAAAGCAGACCCGAAAGCAAATCAAAGAGCAGACGAGTAAAAGTATTGAAGACCAG
Source organism: Gentiana straminea (assembly GCA_036785695.1). Taxonomy (NCBI): domain Eukaryota; kingdom Viridiplantae; phylum Streptophyta; class Magnoliopsida; order Gentianales; family Gentianaceae; genus Gentiana; species Gentiana straminea. The sequence continues at coordinate 293,377 of JAVUPR010000142.1, forward strand.
TCGAGCTAAGCATCTAGACGAGTAAAATATTGGATCAGAGACTACCAAATGCTCCCAAGTGACTAAAAGACAAATGAATTGATAAATTAAAGGGCCTGTAGCCATCCATACGATCAACACTTGATCTAAAGGCTACGAAATCATACAAGTGGAGAAACAACATTAGTGTTATAAAGTTATCTTCTAGAAGACATCAAGTACAAAGGCTCCAACGGTTGAAAAGGCTAAATGGAACTATTTTCAAAATATTAAGGGATAACTCAGCAATCAATCAGAACTACTCATTCTTTAGTTGTACACCTACCCTACAAAGACTATATAAGGATGAAGAAGAACAGCTGTAAAAAGTAGAGAAGTGAGAGTTGAGTAATTCAAAAAGGAAAAAAAATCCTAGTATCAAAAAATCTAGCAAGTCATCTATCAACAAGATCTACATCTCAGAAGCTTACCAATCTATATCCATAAATCAAGGAGATCAACAAGAGACCTGAAACATAAATCATCCAGGATCTAATTGACCAAGAGAGCTCAAACATAAATCATCCTTCAAAGTCTTACTCAGAATAAAGCTCTCATATTTGTTTCATTAATTTGATACAACACCAACTCAATTTTATCAACCAAGTTCTCAAGGAAACGGAGAACCTGTTGAAGAATTTGCAGGGTGTGAAAGAACAGCGAATAAGATAGACGAGTTGTTGCAGAAAGGAAGTTCTTCAGACGAGCTGCATGCAAGTAGACCATTGAAGCATCTGCAGGGTGTGCTTTATTTGCGGGGTGTCAAGGTTTGGCTACTTAGGGTGTGAAGCATATGCAGGGTGTGAGGCATCTGTGAGGTGTCAATGACACATACCTATTATATTATTATAGAGTACAATAGTGATACCTCCCGAGTCATAAGTGAAATGGTCACGTAGGAGATTATGCCACTCCGAAGATCGATAACATTTCATGTCTTCTTTACTTTCAGCACTATACATTCAGTACTTGCATACTTCATATCACACTACTCAACACTGAAAACCATGCTCAAGGCTTATATTTAAACATATCATTATTCCACTGCACTTACTTTTAGAGATTAATCAGACTAGTAAAACCAAACGAGCTACTTGCTAGTCTGCTCTTACTGACTAGGTTTTGATCACAAAGTAAGAAACTCCAAAATTGAATTGAGTTCATTCACCCCCCCTGAACTCTCAAAAACCTTGTATTAAGGACCAACACGTGTCTTCCAAGCTGCCGCGGCTGCAGCTAGGGCTTCTGTAGCCTTCGGACCTTTTTCTCTTTTTCCGGTCCAGCAGAATTTGTATTGACTTCTTCTGTTTTCGGCCCAATGTCTCTTTCTTAAATCCGGATGCATCTCTCTTTAGCCCATAATATGGTATTCCTGAAAATCACACAAAACGTGACGAAACAGTACCAAATATCGAGATAAAATATTAAGATGCAGAATTAATAATCGAGGAACCAACATTAGGTGATTGACAAGTATTTCGTACAATATTCCAATTATTACTAATCAATTGAGCATGATTCAGAGCAAAAAAAGGTATGATTTATAGTATCATGTTTAGTGTGATCATGTTTCTTAAGGAATGGACAATTACCGATTAATCTTCTTGATTGTAGGAGATAATTCTGGGATTTGAATGGTGGTTTAAATGATAATATCATAGCCTTTAAGCCTAAGGACTCTATCCATGTTTATCTTTGACGCTGAATCGTGAAGGTGTTAAATAGGGTAGCTCAACTCGAACTAGGCTGAGCCCCCAAGGCTATTGTTGCCGAACTGCACTAACTCAGCTCTTTTGCACCCTGACCGACCTACGATGGGCTGAGTGAACCAACAGATCTCCCACTTAGGGTTCCGATCTGCCCTTAGGCATAAAATGGGGCTCTCAGTCCTTGCTATTGACATTTATGGTCTATATTTATTACTCGGCTGATACGGGATGAGACGCGGCGAGGTTGTTACAGTATAGAGGCTGAAGGGAATGCTGAGTGCAGTCAACCAATACACTCTACTGATCAAGGCACAGCAGCCTACTGACAGTATGAGGACAACAGCCTGGTGGTAGTTTAATAGAAACGGTTATTCTGTTATAGTTTGTAGTAACCATTTGTAACTTACTTCTAATTGATTCATGATGTGTGTGTAGTTATAAATATCTCATGATCAGCTTCATTGCAAAAACTTAACTTGTAATCTTTAGTTCATCGATAATAATTCCATATTTCACTTTCAGTTTATGATTCTATATATAAACTTCATCATCGTATCAGAGCATAAATTTGAGAATTTCTAAATGGTTTCCTATGCTTTCTCTCCAATCTTTGAAGAATCTTGAGAGTGTTCTTCATTTTTTCTGAGATTTCAATTTCTTGAGAGTAATCTGTCATCTTTTTCTTGAGGTTTTTGATCATTTCTTGATCGGTTTTTCTGTAACTTCACTTTCATTGTTGATTTGTGATTAATTCTGGAGTTCTTGACAGCCATGGCAGCTAAGAACAAGAAATAAGTCCCTCCAGTCCGTTTTATGTTCATCCTAATAAGAATCCATCTCTGGTTCTTGTTTATCCATTTATGAATGGCAACAAATACAATCCATGGAGAATGTCCATGGAGATGGTGTTAATTACCAAGAATAGAGTTTCTATGGAGATGGTTCATGGAGGCAATGTGATACAATGGTGAGATCATGGATCTTGAATTCTGTAGAGAATACCATTGCTCAAATTTTGATGTACTTCAAGAGTGCACATGCAGTTTGGAAGAATCTTGCAGCTAGATTTTCTAACGTTGATGCCTTGAGGCTTTCAGATCTTCTTGAGGAGATGCATCTGCTGAAATAAGGTAGTGACTCTATCAATCAACATTTCACACAATTGATGGTTCTGTAGGAAGAAATCAAGACTGTTAGGCATGTATCAGTTTGTTCTTGTGATCCTCAATGTCACTGAACATGTTATGAAATTCCTAAAAGGTTTAAAGGATTATTTTGAGCCAATGGTTTCAAAAGAATTGTTGATGGTCCCTTTCCCAGAAATTCATGATGCCTTTGCAATGGCCATTAAATTTGAAAGACAGAAGTTGTATGTAGCCAATAGAGCCAAGAATCAAGATTCTATGGTTCACTTGTCTCCGAAAACTGGATAGGGTCAAAATCAGATTGTCAGCATGCCTAACTCTATATCTGCTGCAAATTCTAGATCTAAAAATCCCAAGAAGATGCAATGCAGTTTTGCGGTTTTAATGGTCATACTGAGGAAAATTGTTATAAGAAACATGGCTATCCTCCTGGTTTCAAGTCAAGAAAGACTAATTTGTTAGAGGAAGAACAATCAGCAGAAGAAGATCAGGCCCAAAATAGGTCTGCTAGACCAGGGTTTCCCAATCATACTGCACAGCAACTTGATAAGTTGTTGGCTCTGCTGAATTCTGACCCACCTAGACATGCAAGATTTGTTGTTGGACAGCAATATGTTGACATTGTGACACACTACTCACCTACTACAAGGATAGGTGATCTACATTTAGTATGATCTATACAATGGATCTTGGACTCTGATTCCACATATCACATTGTAAGATCATTAGATCTGTTAAGCAATCCCAAACCTTCATCTGGTATACAATGGAAATAATGTTTCTGTCACACATATAGGACAAGTAAGGGTAAACCCTCAGCTGGTCCTATATGATGTGTTTTACATTCATGTTTTAAGTATAACCTTTTTTCTTTACCAGCCTTTATTAATCAAACAAAAGGTGCAGCTGATTTTCTGCTTACATATGTGTTTTGCAGGACAAGAACAAGAAAGTGATTGGTTCAACTGACTTACACAAAGTAGTATATGTCATGTATCAACCAATAAGACTCTATGTTGTCAAGGCTTTTGAAATCATAATAGATTAGATGATGCTCTTTTATGGCATTATAGACAAGGACACCTACCAGATAAGAGACTGCTAGTCATTAGTACACAGTCTGCTGATGTCAAATTTTGTAATCATGATCTTTGTTATGTTTGTCCAATGGCTAAACTGAAGAAAAATCATTTTCCTTTGAGCACTACTGTTGTGAATGCTATATGTGATCATGTTCACATATATATTTGAGGTCCCTTAAGAAAACATACTGTCAATGGACAACAATATTTTTTAACTGTTGTAGATGACTACTGATGACGCTTAAAATAGTTTATCCTACGACATCAACATTCTATCCATTATGAGCTAAAAATAGTTGTTTCGACCTATAATTATGAACCATTTGAGTTGAATGATATATGTCGGGTTCATGAGTCGAGTATTTTGCAATTAACGTTTATTTTCCCTTATTCTATATTATTTCGTGCGTTATTTGATTATTTTCAGAATACAAGATATTGGGCTAAGCATTGTGGAAAATTCTGGAGCGGACTTAACGAAAGGATTAGACCTAGGGTATTCAAGAACCTTCCAAGTTAAGTCGGCAGAAAGAAAAGGACAAAAATACCCCGGATTAATTGGGAAGTACCGCCGACTTATCGAGAGTCCAGAATCATCTGAAACGCATTTTCTTTGACGAGGGGTAGTTCTAGGTCTTTCTAAGTCAGTTTATTTAGATATAAATAAGATGCATAGCCCTCAGAATTCAGGTACAATTTTGAAGACATGCTATTATGCAATAAAAGTTATTTGTTTTTTATTTTATTTATTTTATGAGTTCAAGTCACGGAGTCGACGAATATGCTTCTTAGGAAGAGAACCGAGAGAGATCTACACTCATCTTCGAGGGTATTATTTTCTGTCTTTTCCAAGATGTAGATATGTCGTTGTTCTATGTGACTAGTATGTTTTAATTGTTTATTTAGTTTAATTAGGTAGTAGTTAGTTTATTTTTCCCCATGTATGTATAGATATGATTCGTTGGTGAAGAAATCATGAAGTAGTGGTTGCGCTCTTCAGATCTGCGATGGTCTATATCACTAGATCTGAATACCTAGTAAATTACTAGTTCATGATAATTGGTGCCAACTACGTTGATCGACAGATTTAATTTACATGTTAGTAGCCTGATCAACTATTTGCTATTTGCATGTCATCTTAAATTAGCATAAAGAACTTTTAGGGAAGTGTTAATTTGGACATTGTCTTGATGGATCCTTAGGAACGTTCTAGTCATAGTCGATAGCTGCCTATGGAGGTTTTCGGTCTTGAGCCGGCAACTCTAAAACTTTTTGCGTATGAACTAATACAACCAACAAAGGAGGTTAGTTGAATATAAATTGCTTGTTATCCTTACAGTGGAAGTAGATTGGGTTAGGAGATTGCACCCGTAGCTGACAATGAATTGTAATTTTCCAACGGGGATGATTAATGCATGTTATAGGGGGTTTGCACGCGATCAACTTCTCTTTATTTACTTGGGTGTTTCTTATGAGGCACAAAATAGAAGCATCTGACCTTGTTAAATTTGTTTCTTCTAAACTTCATAAAATTATTAAAGTCATCAGGTCTGATAATTGAGTTGTGTTCCAGCTCTTTGATTTTTATGCTCAGCAGGGCATCATACATCATAAATCATGTGTCAGCACACATGAACAGAATGGTATTGTTGAAAGGAAGCATCAGCATCTGCTGAATGTTGCCAGGGGACTGAGGTTCCGGATTACCTATTGAATATTAGGGTTTCTGCCTTTTACATGCTGTAAAATTAATTAATGCTACACCTACACAGCTGCTGAAAGAAAGCACTCCACATGAGATGCTTTATGGCACTAAACTAGACTATTCTGTGTTAAAGGTTTTTCGCTGCTTAGTTTTCTCTTGTACACTTCAGCAGTAGGACAAAATTTGACTCAAGATGTAGGACTTGTGTCTATCTTTGGAATTCAAATACGTCCAAGGGTGCTATTCTTTTAGACATTACCAACAAAGACATCTTTGTTGCTAGAAATACTCAATCCCATGAGACTTATTTTCCTCTATTTCAACAGTTATTTGGAAGGGCTAGACATCTTGTTGACATGCCCGTTCCTTTACCAATAATGGATAGTTTTGATGATCTGTTGAATGACTCAGCAGACCAGCCAGACACAGGATCAGCTGTAGCTGAGGCATCTAATGGAGAGCATGCACCAGTTAATCAGGCACCTGAACCCATACAATTAAGAAGGTCCACAAGAACAAGGAAATCACCAACTTTTTATCAAGGAGGTGCTCACACTGTTTAGTAGACCCCACACCTGCTGAGTGAGGTCATGAACCTGGACAACCTATCCGCAGACTATGCCAGATTCATTAATAATATTTATTCTGTTAAAGAGCCTAAGACTTACAATCAAGCTATCAAGAACGATGAATGGAATGAAACAATGCAGAAAGAAATTGAAGCTCTACAAAAGAATAAATGGGAAATAATTGATCTGCCCCCAGGTAAAAAACCTATTGGGTGCAAAAGGGTTTAGAGAATCAAATACAACCCTGATGGTTCAATAGAGAGATATAAAGCTAAACTAGTAGAAAAAGTCTACACTAAAACATTTGGCATTGATTATCAAGAAACTTTCTCACTTGTTGTCAAGATAACTACAGTTAGAGCCTTACTTGTAGGAGCAGCAGCCAATAATTGGCATCTACATCAGATGGATGTCAACACTGCCTTTCTACATTGAGATTTACATGAAGAAGTATACATGTAGTTACCCCCAGGTTGCGCAACAACTAAACCAAATCATGTTTGCAGTCTCACTAAGTCATAATATGGCCTCAAGCAAGCCAGTAGAAAATGGAGTTGCAAGTTGACTGAATCCTTGGAGGCTCAAGGCTTCATTCAATCCAAAAATGACCACAGTTTATTCACAAAAGGGTCAGGACAATCCTTTATTGCTTTGTTGGTCTATGTAGATGTTGGTCCCTTAAAAAGACTTTAGTTAAGTTTAGAGGGGGTGAATAAACTTAACACTTAAATACTTTTTGGAGTTTTACAAACTCAGCAGGGTCATTTGTCTGCTGACCACTCTGTAGTCTGTTGACTATTAAAGATATTGAAGTTGTTGCAGCGGAATATGTTATATTAACCCTTGTTACTTGTTGATTAAAATGTGATACTAAGTATTAGATACTCAGTAGTGCAAGTAGTGTGATTCAATTGCTAGTTTCAGTAGATTGATGTGATGAGTATGCTGATAAAATAAATTGCAGAATGTAAATGCAGTAAAGTAAATCCAGGTGGTGTAATCCTATCAGTCCACTATTCTCCTGTGATGTTGGTGGAAATTCACTAGTGATTCTTGAGGTTGCTGTTATAAAAATCCCTAAACTGTTTGTCCTTCACCAATGAAAATGGCTTCACAAACTGAACACTTGAAACAGTTAGGATTAATGCCCTAAAGTATTCCACTGGTCCTTGAAGGGTAGGATTGCCTCTTCACCAGCTCCACCACAAACAACAGTTCTTTACACTTCCAAAGTAATTCTCTATCTTCAGCAAACTTCTTCAAAAAGAAGGGTTCAATCAAGTAAGTGATTCAGCTTTCAGCATCTTTTGATCAGGATGAAATGATCAGCAACTTGTAGACTTCAAGTGTGTATATTAGATGTTACTTGATAGCATGATACACTTGAAGAAAATTCTTGATCGGTAGATTAAAGCTCAGTGAATGTCAGCAAGGTAAGATTGCACTTGATAAATTTCTTGATCACTTACTTCATATGTATTCTTGTTTTTCATCCCCTTCAATCTGAATCAGGAGTCCCCTATTTATATGAGGCAATCATGTGACTTGTGTTAAATTTCAAATATGCCCGTTTCAGATTTGTCACTATCTAGACCTGTTTTTACCTCTGCTACATGGTACTGACACTGTCAGTCTTGCTTTTTGACAGTCCAGTCTATCCATCCATTGACTTATTTCCCTTGGATAAAGGTCTGAATCTTTCCAACGTTCTTTTTATATTGACCATTGATTTTCTGAATAATCCATCTTTATCCATTTAATTATCCAAAGATAAACACGGATTAATTCGACTCTTGTATTTAGCAGACACCTGGAGTGTAAGTATGTTGATGTCCATATTTTTCAGCTGACTTCTAGTCTGCTGTGTTTTATAAACACTTCAGCTGACTGCTTCCCATCTAACTTTTTATTATGAAGTTAGAGTACACCAATTTAACCATAACCAAGTTCCAATCACCACTTTACTTTTATAGAACTTAGACCTTCTACACAAGGTATATGTGATCAGTTTAGGTCATCACAGACTTCCTTAAATTATGATCCCATATCCATGACTTTAAATACTAAATTTGATCCATTAGCCTTCATCACTGAGTTTGAACCATCGGCCTTCAACCATCAGCAGGTTCCTAGACACTCTACTGACCTAGATAAGTCTGCTGAACAAGTCAGCTGGCTTCTTTACAGTGCTTGTTTGATCAAACCTATACAAAAATCAAACTCTAGTAAACCTATACATTTAATCTAGACAACTCTTTGCCTTTGCTCTATAACAGCTAGTCTGGCACTCATCATAAAACTAAAATATGTCCAACAATTTCCCCCTTTTTAGTCATGATGCCAATACCCTCCTTACTACAAAGCAAAAAGATAGAATCAAAAATAGAACAAACTTCAGCCATATCTCATTAAAATTAGATTTGTTCAACGTTATTACAAACTAGGATCAGCATAAAGATAAAGGCATAAATAAGTATGATGATCTAGTTTATGTCTCTGTCTTGTTCTCTCTTCTGAAGGTAATCTCTTATTTCTCTTTGCATATCCACCATCCATAGATTTTCAATCCTTGAGAAGTAAATCCATGTATCTACCATCTTCCACCGTTTCCAGGCTTCAACTAGAGTTAACTGGACACCATGCCAGTTAAATCCTCTTCCCATGTAGCATGTCTTGAATTTTTCTACACAATCCTTAGCTTTTTCTTTAACAGATGTTGGTTCTCTTCCTCCATATCTTCCAGCCTGACCTCCTCTACCAGTTTGATTTTCTAGGAGTTTAGACCATCCTGAAAAGACATATCCTGGTAAGGTCTTCTCTTTGCTCCATAAGCCGCCTTAAATTCCTTCAGCAGATCAGTAGTCAGTTGTACTCTGCCAGGTGCAGGTGCTCTAAATTGATTGATATCAGCCTCAAATCTATTTTTGTTGTAGATCCTAGCTGCTTCTTTTGCTTCTGCTGTCTAACCTTCTTCCCCCTTATTGACATCTGTTGGTCCCTTGGAAAGGCAAGCACATGTTTAGAGGGGGGGGGGGGTGAATAAACTTGACCCTAAAACTGGATTTAAAACAATTTAAGGTTCAGTTAAACTTGTGTGGAGTTAAGCTGACTAAGCTGAGTTTAAGTCAAACTGACTTAAGCTTGAAACTGAGTCAACCGGCAGCGGATAAGTTTTAGCCTTTTTCTTGATCATGTTATTCTCTGTGAAAACTGAGTGTAGTAAACTAAATTCCAATGAATGTGAGTTTGTGACTTGTGAGGTGTATAACAATCAATTATCAAAATGCTGTAAATACATAAGTAAGTGCGCAAAGTAAATAAGCCAAATATTATAGAGGTTTCCGGTGGTGTAATCCTGTACGTCCTCTCTTCCCCTGTGGTGTGGAGGAAAATTCCACTAGAACTTCTTGAGGTGAACTGTTACAAATAGTCGTAAACAATAGTCCTTGGCTAATCCCTAGCGTGACTATCTAAACAATTGTAGAACAGGTAGAATTGTTGTTCTTCAATTGCTTGAACACTGATCATTGGAGGGTTGAATTGCCTCTTCACCAGCTACTTCCACAAACACAGTCTACCCGACTGCTTGTCACAACTGTCCTTGGCGAAACCTTCATGGTTTGCTTCACAGTATAAAACCTTTGATGTAGAATCAAAGTTGGGCTGAGAATCAATAAATTGATTCTTGTTTGGGGTTCTCCAAACTGTTTGATTCTTGATAAAGTCTGTGTAGCTTGAACACTTGAAGAATTTCTAGATATGATCTTGTTATAGCGCTGAGATGATAATACTTCGAATAAAACGACTAATGCACCAAATTGCTTGATAATACTTATTAATTCGTTGTTTTTATCCTTGGTGCAAAGTCTTCTCTTTATAGTGTGAGGTCCAACATTCATCTGGCTTCAATTCGAATTATATCAACGTCTCACTTTTAACGGCTATATTTTCTGACCGTTCTGCTGTGTCAGTAACTCATCCAATGAATTTGCTTCCTTTATGACGTTCAAATATACGATCAGTTTGTTGGATGGCTGACTTATAAAACTAAGTTTTCTTATCAGTTTTATACTGAGTTAATTGTTTGTCCGTTTCCATACTGACTTGGAGCGTTGACTGAGATTTTACTCTTTTTCAAATATCAGTACTCCAATTTTCATCTGATTATAATTGACTTAATCAGAGTACACCATGACTCATTATCATCTAAGAATTCATTGTCCTTATGATTCTTAGGTCTTCATACAAGATCCAGAAAGTCAGTTCAGGTCACCACAATCTTGCCTGAAGTCTACCTTTACAGTCTCGACTTGTAATCTTCATCACTGAGTTTGAACCCTCAGTTCTTCAATCTTCAATAACTGAGTCTGTGACCCTCAGTTCTTCAGTCTTCTATATAATCCAACTGAGTCTGTGTCCCTCAGCGAACTTATATTCTTCAGTTTGATGTAGGTGTATTCTGAGTCAGTTTCTGTCTTAGTGATTTCCAGTTTTCTAGATGACTTCCAGTTTTTCAGTTTTACGACACACTAATTATTACAGTGCTTGCCTGATGTAACTTATACAAATATCATATTCTAGTAAAACCTATACATTCAGTTATAGACATCTTTTAGCTTTTCACTATAACAGCTGGCTTCAACACTTCATCAATGGGGTTAATATAATACTTTAAACAAATATGATGAATTATCATCAAAACATAAATTTTATTTCCAACAATTTCCCCGTTTTTGATGATGCCAAAATTCTCCCTAAAAGTAAAGCTTAAACATCAAAACAATGTAAAACAATGTAAAACTGGAAACTGGATTTCATTAGAATGAGCAAAAACTGGAGTAGTTACATTTTGTTCAAAATAGTGTAACTAGATACTAAGTTCTCTTTTGTGCTTTTTGCATGACTGAATCAAATTTTCTTGCTTTGTCATACATACGAAAATCATCTTCTAGCTTGGAGTCTATCTTTGAAAAAGTCTTGTTGTAGTCAACTTGACTTCCTTCTTTCCATCTTCTCCATTGAATTAGCTTTGGTAAGTCTGATTCTTTCAAGTAGTAATTTTCAAATTCTACTACATCTGCTTTCATTTGTTCAGTCATGTCTTTATTGTTCAGTTTATCATCAATCCTCTGATTTTTCTTGTATTGTACCATTTTCTGCTTTGAGAATAAATCAGATAAAAAGTAGTTCAATGATTCTTCAGTTGTCCTGTCCCTGTACTTAGCTTTGATAGGATTGTGATTGTTGGTAAACTTCATCCATAGATCCTTTGTTAGAGCAACTCTTCTGTCTCTAGGTTGACTGTACTTTTCAATGAGCTGTTCGTCAGTTAGTTCTTTCCTTAAGAACTTAGGATCTGATTTGTATCTTTGCAATTCATCTTCAAGTCGCTTCATTTCTCCAAGTAACTTCAGCTTTTCTTCTTCAGCTTCCCCCTTTTTGGCATCATATAACCGATCTACCAGGGCATGGGTTGCTTTTTGATCTTCTGCGATCTGTCGCTGAGAAGCAAGTACCTCCTTAAGCTGAGTTTCTAACCCATAGATATGCTGATTCACATGCCAGTGAGCTTGGACATGCGTTTCCCTATCTACTGCGGTTGAGTCTTCAAGTTTTTGTTTGAGTAACAAAATTTCTGAAGCAGAACTTGAACTTGATTTGTGGATCATCTCTAGACTTGCATGAACTGAAACATCTGTTCTGTTTCTCTAATCGAGATATCCAGAAATATTTGACAAAAGATCATTTTGTGCATCCTTGGTACTAAGCACAATCTTCAAATTTTCATGTACTTTTGCCAATTCGTCCTTTGTGAGGATGTCAGAAGGATCATAAGTATCTTCTATGGATCCTTAAACTGAGTATTATCTTTAATAATCATCAGTTGTTGATTGGCAGTTATAACAGCTGCTTCCTGATTGTCAGTTGTCTGATCTTCAACAGGTAATCCTTCTTGCTGAGATACAGTTTGCATTGCTAGAGGTTGAGGTTGAGTTTCTGTTTGCAAAACTGTAGTCTCATCAGCTTCTTTTCTTGATTCATCATCTTTCATCTTTGAAGTATCTTTTGAGGTAGATGATGTGCTTGATTCTCTTCTTTTTGCTAGTTCAGTGAATCTTTTGAAACAATTGTCAAGAAATTCCGAGATAGGAAACATAACCTATAGATCTCTAACTTCCAATTTCTCCAAGAGTAGTTTTTCTTCAGTCTGTATACTGACATCTCGAGAATCCTCTGGTTTAAGTTTCATCTTTATTAGCTTGATGATTCTATCAACTTCAAAAATTTGTGTTGATTGCTGAACTAATTCATGCTGTGACTGAGAAGTATGGTCAGTAGTGACATTTTCTTGTGTAACTTCAGTTGTCAGTTGTTGTTGTTGCTGTTCCCCCTCAGTTGGTGTGTTTTCTTTTGAGATTTCTGGGTACAAGCATCTTACAACTGATCTTGCTTCTGCTGATTCAGCCATTCTCTTAGTCCCTTTGTGTACGGCTTCCGGTTCAGACACAGTTTTCTGACTTGCTTCAGGTTGGTAAGTTGTTCCTGCGATTTCCTTTGTAGGTGCAGATTGCCTTGTTTGCTTCCCTTCCTTGATTCTTTCTAAGTAAAACTGAATGATTCCACTGAGTGTCTTCTTCAGTCGAAATCTATCAACAGTTTCTTGTCCTTCGGCTTTAGCTCGTCTTGCACTGTCTAATTCAGCCAAATGTTGTCTCTTAAACTGATTGACAACATAGCCCGCCCAATTGAATTCTATTCCATCCCAGATTATATTCATGAGATAAATATTTTCTTCTGACAGTTTACTAACTCCTTTGGATTTCCCAATGACGTGTTTGCTAAGCCATCTGTTGAGGTGTCCAAATTCTGGCTTGATTTTGTCTACATGAATACCAGGTTCGATTGGTTCTGTAGAAAAAATAAGTAGCTCAAGAAAAGCTTCTCTTTTCAATGGTAAAGTAGTCCAATCTGTTGTTCTCATAGTTGAATTTGGGAAGCCAAAGAGTGTCCTTATGACGCTTTCATTGAGAACAATGCGATCTCCACGAACTTTGGTCATCAGAGAGTCTCGTACCAAACGCATATTTTGCCAAAATTGCAAAATTCCTTCTGTATCACGTTCTTCTTTGAACTTAACTTCCAGTAAGTTTCTCAAGCCTGGTTGTTTCTCGATTTTATCACAAACCCAGCTTGCTAATAGAGTGTTTTGACACAGCGCTTCATACATTTCGAATGTCAGTTCATCTAACTCTGTTATTAATCTTTCTTGCTTTGATTTTTCTGAAGTGGCCATGTTTGAGTGTGAACACAAAAATTGATTTTTGAGAAGAGAGATTTTGAAGAGTTTGTTTTGTTTTCTGGAAAGGGATGAGGATTTTGAATTTCGAATTGAAGTAATGTGAACGGAGGTTGAATAAATAGGTAGGAAAATCTGGCGGTTGAGTAGTACAACTTTTCAAATTCCATGATGGTTTTGGGTAACCGATGCATGTACTGTTCTGACAATCCTCGGGTGTACACGTGAAATTCTGACAAAAAGAACTGCGGCATTTTAATGTGACATAACCGCTGTTGATTTTATCATGTCAACCTTTGACTAAATTTGACTGCAATAGAAACTGATGCTGAGGTCAGTTTTAGAAATAATGTCCAGTTTCATCAAACTTTCAGTTTCAGTTAATCAGTTTGAGATTGTTGATGTCAATGACTGATCTGTTAAATGAGCGCACCCAACATTAACAAAGATTAATCCCTTTGACGAATTAATCTCTAGCTTAACTGATTTAACTGACTTTGATTATTCCCAACTCAGTTCTTAATTTTGCAAATCTTTCTTTGTCCAATGGATTTGTAAAGATGTCTGCCAACTGATCTTCAGTAGGTACATAAAGAACTGTTATATCCTTTTTCTCTGCATGATCTCTTATAAAGTGATGATGCACATCAATGTGTTTTGTTCTTGAGTGTAACACTGGATTATCAGTGATTGCAATTGCACTTGTGTTGTCACACATTATGGGAATTGTTCCTTCTTCTATCCCATAATCTCTTAATTGCTGTCTGATTCATAAAACTTGAGCACACCAACTTCCAGCTGCTATGTACTCTGCTTCAGCTGTTGAAGTTGAAATTGAATTTTGCTTCTTGCTAGACCATGACACAAGTCTGTTTCCTAGTAACTGACATGTGCCTGATGTGCTTTTTATGTCCATTTTTCATCCAGCATAATCTGAGTCTGAATAAGAAATCAGCTTGAATTCTCCTTATTTTGAATACCATATTCCAACTCCGTCTGTGTCTTTCAAATATTTCAATGTACTTTTCACAACTGTGAGATGACTTTCCTTTGGTTTGGACTGAAATCTTGCACATACACCAACAGTAAAAGATATGTCTGGTCTACTTGCTGTAAGGTAGAGTAAGTTTCCAATCATCCTTCTGTAGAGTGTTTGATCAACATCTTTGCCTTCTTTGTCTTCATCTAGCCTGATGTTGGTCCCCATTGGTGTAGAAATTCCAGTAGATTTTTCCATACCAAACTTTTTAATAAGTTCTCTTGTATACTTTGTTTGGTGAATGAAAATTCCATCATCTAACTGTATAACTTGTAAACCAAGGAAGTAATTCAATTCTCCCATCATATTCATCTGAAATTTGCTTTTCATCAAACTTGCAAATTTCTTACATAGTTGTTCATTTTCTGATCCAAAAATTATATCATCAACATAAATTGGAACAAGTAGAGTATCTTCTCCATTCTTCATCCTGAATAAAGTTTTGTCGATTGTTCCTTTGATAAATCCATTATCCACCAGAAATTGAGATAGAGTTTTGTTCCATGCTCTTAGTGCTTGTTTATGTCCATAAAGAGCTTTCCTTAGCTTGAAAACGTTGTCTGCTTGATCTTTGATTTCGAATCCAGGTGGTTGTTGAACGTATACTTCTTCTTCAAGAATTCCATTCAGAAATGTGTTTTTAAATCCATCTGATTAACCTTGAATTTCTTATGAGCTGCAAAGGCAAGAAATAATCTGATTGCTTCTAATCTTGCAACTGGTGCATAGGTTTCGTCAAAGTCTATGCCTTCAGCTTGAGAGTATCCTTTAGCTACAAGTCTAGTTTTGTTTCTGATGATATTCCCATCTTCATCAAGTTTATTTCTGAAAACCCATTTGGTTCCAATGATATTGACATGAACTGGTCTATCTACCAATTCCCATACTTGGTTTCTCTCGAATTCATTGAGTTCTTCTTGCATAGCTAATATCCAGTCTGGATCTTTCAAAGCTTCTTCAATTTCTTTATGTTCTGATTGAGATAGAAAACACGCAATCATTGCATCTAATTGATGTCTTGTTCGAACTGGTCTATCTACCAATTCCCATACTTGATTTCTCTCGAATTCATTGAGTTCTTCTTGCATAGCCAATATCCAGTCTGGATCTTTCAAAGCTTCTTCAATTTCTTTAGGTTCTGATTAGGATAGAAAACACGCAATCATTGCATCTAATTGAGTATCACCAATTACTTGTTCTTCAGGGTGATCTCTCATCCATTGATATGTGGGTGTTTGTATCAAAGGATTTATATCTTGTTCGACTGGTTCTTCAAGAACTGGTTCTTGAATTTCTTCAGTTGGATCAGTAACATGTAGTTCAGGTGTGGTTTGTTGAGTAGTTGGAAACTAAGACTGATTTTGATAT
Source organism: Gentiana straminea (assembly GCA_036785695.1). NCBI lineage: Eukaryota > Viridiplantae > Streptophyta > Magnoliopsida > Gentianales > Gentianaceae > Gentiana > Gentiana straminea. The sequence goes on from JAVUPR010000142.1 coordinate 309,309, forward strand.
GAACATTCTGAAATTTGTAGTCTTCCAATGTCAACTGAAACTGGTTCTGGCATGATTGGTAACTGAGACTAAGAAACTGGTTCTTGTCGGTCTTCAGTTGCTTCACTAGGGAAGTTTGGTTCATCAAATACTACATGTATTGATTCTTCATGCTTGAGTGTCCTTTTATTTAGTACTCTAAAAGCTTTGCTGACACTTGAATATCCTAGAAAAATTCTTTCATCAGCCTTGGGTTGAAAAACATGAAGTTGACCTTTTCCATTATTGTGTATGAAACATTTGCTCCCAAAAGCATGAAAGTATGAAACATTTGGTTTTCTTCCATTCCAAATTTCATAAGGAGTCTTCTCATGTCTTTTGTTCATGGGAGCTCTGTTCTGAGTGTAACAAGTTGTGTTAACTGCTTCTGCCCAATATCTTTCAGGTAGTTTAGCTTCACAGATCATAGTCCACCCAGCTTCTTTGAGCGTTCTATTTCTTCTTTCAGCTACACCAATCTGTTGAGGTGTTCCCGTGGCAGCAAGTTGGTGTAAAACACCATTTTCTTCACAATATTCAATAATCACACTGTTGAGGAATTCAGTTCCTTTATCTGATCTTATCTTCACAACTGAAACTCCTTTCTGATTTTGAAGTCTCTTGAGTAGTTTTGTGAGTCTTTGCTTGGTTTCACTTTTCTTGGTTAGAAAGATTACCCAAGTGTACCTTGAAAAATCATGTACTACCACCAATGTATACTTCTTTCCACTGATACTTATTGGTGTAATAGGTCCAAATAAATCCATGTGTAGTAACTCTAGATGTCTGGTTGTTGAATGCTGAGATTTGGTCTTGAAACTTGCTTTTGTTTGCTTTCTTTGTTGACATGCATCACATAAGTTGTCCTTCTTATATGATATTTCTGGTAGTCCAATGACTAACTGCTTCTTAACAAGTGTGTTGATGTCATCAAAATTAAGATGACTCAGTTTCTTGTGCCATAGCCAACTGATTTCTGATTTTGTATGCACAAGCAAACAAGTTTCAGCAACGGCTGTTGTCCAATCTACTACATACATATTTTCTTTTCTTCTTCCGGCTAGGACAACTTGATAAGCTGATTCGCTGACGACAACGCAGAATTCTTTGTCGAAAGTAACTTTGTATCCCATATCACAAAATTGACTGGTGCTGAGTAGATTGTAGTGTAGTCCTTCTACATAAGATACATTCTTAATTGTAAGTCCATTCCTGATTAAGGTGCCATAACCTCTGGTGTATCCAGGTTTGTCTTTACTTCTAAAATTAACCTTTGGTCCATCTTTTGCAATAACATTACTGAGAAAGTCATTACTCTTTGTCATGTGTCTAGAGCAACCACTGTCAAAGTACCATATATCCTACAATAAAAATTAGAAGTTTTTAGGTACCCAATTTAGTTTGGGTCCATGGGGGTCAGTTGTCAGTACAACGCTGGGAATATATCCTTTTGGGATTCTTCAGATATTGTTGCACTTGTTTTCATATATGTAAGCCACACTCCCATAGTATCTATGTTTGGACTATGTCTTATTTATATGATCTCTCAGGTCTTTTGACTGAAACTTATTTCCATGTTGCTTTCTATTATTAAAGCTAGAATCATAACCGTCATTCCTTCTGTACTGAGGTCTGAACTGACCCTGGTACTGGGACTTTTGCTGAGAACTGAGATTAGTCCTCTGCTGAGTCTTGGACTGAAACCTTTGATAGGTTTTCTGGTCGGGAATGATTGTTATTATCGTTTTAGCAATAGATGCAAGTAAAATTCCAATCATCATCGGTGGGATATAGTCTTCCTTTCCCCCTGAATGTGTGAATCCTTGAATGATTGACATTCTTGGATTTACTTTGACAGTCATTTTTCTGGTTCTTGACTTGATTGGTTTTTGTGGACCTGGTAGTTGATTTCCCAGTTCAGTTTTCTTGAGGTACAGCCGATTTACCATTTGGTTTCCCTTTGTTGGTAAATCTGATTGTTTTCTTGGAAAACTAATTTGTCCTATATGATACTGGCTTTACTGGTTCAACAATTTTCTCAGTTTGTGGAAGTTTCTTAGCTACAAACTTGATACCAGTTTTGGTACTAGGTTTGACAGCTTTGTTGGTTCCATCCTTAGAAGATTGATGTGTATCAAATCCTAAACCAGTTTTGTCTCCATATGGTTTTCCAGATTTGAATCCGGTAACCGAACTTGATTGAGCAAATGATTCGGTTCCTGCTGATACAGTAGGCTGATGCTGAATCTTTTCTTTATCAGTTCTAGTCAATTTCAACACTTTTAATTCAGACTTCAATCTTTCAACTTCAAGAATTAGACTTTCCTTCTCAGCTTTAATTGATTCATAACCAGCTTGAATAGTTACTAGCTGATTCATCAATTCATCAAGTGTTTCTTCTAATTCTTGGTTTTTTGGATTGGAGTCAGCGGTCGAAGAACATTCATTTTGCATGGAAATCTGAGCTGAGGAATATTTAGAGTTAGACTCGCATACCTCATTTGCATCTTCCATGTGTGCCATTAAAGTTGTGTCATCTGATAGTCTTTCAGTACCAGCTTCATAATCTGATTCATCTCCAGCAAGGAGTGCTCTTCTACCAAGTCTTCATGGTGGCGTCTTCTTGGTTAGTTCTGGACATTCAGCCTTATAATGTCCAGGTTTCTTGCAGTGAAACAGAGATATTCATCGTCTTTTCTTTTCTCAGGAGTCCTTTTGATAAACTTCTGAGTGACTGGATGTCCACTCTTCATTCTTCGAATTCTGTTCATCATTAGAGCAATTTGTTCTTCCATTTCATCCAATTCATGAAGATTGCTAGATGAGTTTTCTTGAATGTCATTTGATGTTGCTGCAAGTACTGTGGTTTTGGTTCTTCCAAAGCTTTGATTATTGCAGCTATACTTGTAAAATCTTCACTAAATTCATAAGCTTTTCAGATCTGAGATGATTTTGAATGAATCCTCTATGTCAAGTCTTCTACATTCTTCCATAGCAGTGACCTTCATCTTCCAGCACATTGGTAATGCCTTCAAGATTCTTGTGTTGATAATTTTCGTAGAGTATTCAATCTTGAGTAGATCTAATTCATCCATGATAGCACTGAATCTTGTTTCCATCTGGTCAATAGTTTCACCAGATTTCATCTTGAATTTTTCAAACTTTTGTTTTGCAATAGAGATCTTGTTTTCCTTAATTGAATCTGTTCTTTCACAAACAAGTTGTAGTTTGTCCCACATTTCCTTGGCAGTTGTGCATTCTTTCACCTTCAAGTACATGTTGTTGTCAAGAGTTCTAAGAATAAAATCCATAGCAACATTGTTGAGATTGTTTCGCTTGCGATCATCACTGGTCCACTCAGATTTGGGCTTTGGAACTCGAATTTGTCTCTCACCTCCAGTTTGCATGTGATTAATCTGAATTGGTCCATCAGTGAGTACATCCATCATTTCATCATGAGTAGCTGCTAGAAAGGCCTGCATACGACGTTTATATTCGTCAAATCTGTCCATGTTGCACATAAGCATTTGTCTTCCATATTGATTGTTATCCATAGTGAGTGAGTGAAAATTGATGGTTTAACAACTGAAAACTGGGCTTTCAAATGAGAGCAACTAGAGGAGATACAGAGCAATTGATGTCTTATCGAAGAAACATGGCTCCGATACCAATTGTTGGTCCCTTGGAAAGGCTAGCACAAGTTTAGGGGGGTGAATAAACTTGACCCTAAAACTGGATTTAAAACAATTTAATGTTAAGTTAAACTTGTGTGGAGTTAAGCTGACTAAGCTGAGTTTAAGTCAAACTGACTTAAGCTTGAAACTGAGTCAACCGGCAGCAGATAAGTTTTAGCCTTTTTCTTGATCTTGTTATTCTCTGTGAAAATTGAGTGTAGTAAACTGAATTCCGATGAATGTCACTTTGTGACTTGTGAGGTGTATAACTATCAATTATCAAAATGCTATAAATAAATAAGTAAGTGCGTAAAGTAAATAAGCCAAATATTATAGAGGTTCCCGGTGGTGTAATCATGTACGTCCTCTCTTCTCCTGTGGTGCGGAGGAAAAATCCACTAGAACTTCTTGAGGTGAACTGTTACAAAAAGTCCTAAACAATAGTTCTTGGCAAATCCCTAGCGTCACTATCTAAACAGTTGTAGAACAGGTAGAATTGATGTTCTTCAATTGCTTGAACACTGATCCTTGGAGGGTTGAATTGCCTCTTCACCAGCTACCACCACAAACACAGTCTACCCGACTGCTTGTCACAACTGTCCTTGGCGAAACCTTCCTGGTTTGCTTCATATTCTAAAACCTTTGATGTAGAATCAAAGTTGGGCTGAGAATCATTAAATTGATTCTTGTTTGGGGTTCTTCAAAGAGTTTGATTCTTGATAAAGTCTGTGTAGCTTGAACAATTGAAGAATTTCTAGATATGATCTTGTTATAGGGGTAAGATGATAGTAATTCGAATAAAATGACTAATGCACAAAATTGCTTGATAATACTTATTAATTCATTGTTTTTATCCTTAGTGCAAAGACTTCTATTTATAGTGTGAGGTCCAACGTTCATCTGGCTTCAATTCAAATTGTATCAACGCCTCACTTGTAACGGCTATATTTTCTGGCCGTTCTGCTGTGTCAGTAACTCATCCAATGAATTTGCTTCATTTATAACGTTCGAATGTACGATCAGTTTGTTGGATGGCTGACTTATAAAACTGAGTTTTCTTATCAGTTTTATACTGAGTTAATTGTTTGTCAGTTTCCTTACTGACTTGGAGCGTTAACTGAGATTTTATTCTTTTTCAGATATCAGTACTCCAGTTTTCATTTGATTATAATTCACTTAATCAGAGTACACCATGACTTATTATCATCTAAGAATTCATTGTCCTTATGTTTCTTAGGTCTTCATACAAGATCCATAAAGTCAGTTCAGGTCACCACAATCTTGCCTGAAGTCTAACTTTACAGTATCAACTTGTAATCTTCATCACTGAGTTTGAACCCTCAGTTCATCAATCTTTAATAACTGAGTCTGTGGCCCTCAGTTCTTCAGTCTTCTATATAAGCCAACTGAGTCTGTGTCCCTCAGTGAACTTATATTCTTCAGTTTGATGTAGGTGTATTCTGAGTCAGTTTCTGTCTTAGTGATTTCCAGTTTTCTAGATGACTTCCAGTTTTTCAGTTTTACGACACACTAATTATTACAGTGCTTGTCTGATGTAACTTATACAAATATCAAATTCTAGTAAAACCTATACATTCAGTGCTAGACATCTTTTAGCTTTTCACTATAACAGCTGGCTTCAGCACTTCATCAATGTGGTTAAGATAATACTTTAAACAAATATGATGAATTATCATCAAAACCTAAATTTTATTCCAACAACATCATCAATAAAATGGTTCAGTAGGCCTAATACTCTCTCTTGTGTACTTACCAGATTATTCAGTTGTCTCTCCATAATTTCAGTTCTTATGTCAACTGCAGTAATCCGGCCATCCATTGTCTGTTCTAGCTGATTGATCCTCTCAGTCAGTTTAGGATCAAGTATAGCAGTGTGATGTGTCTCAGCAGATTTAGGTCTCTCAGCCAACTTGTCAACCTTTTTATGCAAGGATGCAATCTGTTCAACCATGTTTTTGTCTCTCTTTCCAGCATCCTACCAGCCATAGGAAACACCCCTGAACAAATCATTGACGGAAAATTCTAGATGAGTGACATTTGATGCTACAGTCACAGTAATCTTCCTCTATTTTCCACTAAGTTCACCAAATCTTCAAATCTTTGTTCACTCCTTGTCAACTGAGTTCTTAGATGTGTAATATCCTCTCCAACATGATCATCAGCCATAGGCTGTCTCACAACAATTGCTCTTTTCCTATCCCATTCATGGGGTTTGTGACCACTTCATTAACATTCAAATAGGGTACCTCTTCAAAAAAATAGGTACTCTTGTTGGGGCTCTTCTTCTTCTTCTTCTTCAGGCAATTGAAATTCCTCATCACTAAAATCATAGTCAACAAGTTGCTCCTCAGATTGTTCATCAGCATCTTCTTGTCTATCTTTGCCATTAGCAACCTTTTCTTTAGTAGCCTCCAACTCAGACACAGAGGATTCCTCCAATCCTATCAAAAAATCAAACATTTGTCCTAGTACTGTCTGATCCTCAGTACTCTGGACCACCAGTTCCGACCTGTACTCAGTTGATGTCTATGCCTCAGCAGACTGAACCTCCATCTTTTCTCTAATCTGAGGAAAAACAGTGATGTTTTCCTCTAACACACCATGTACCTCAGCAATCTTCTTAAGTACTTAAGCATCTTGTGCTAAAGTTTCATCAGTGTCCACACTATCATGATATTGGGCTGATCTTTCAGAAATGACTTCAGTCAACTCAATCATCATAGCATCAGCAGTGGCCTTTAACACTGTATCTTTGAGAAGTGTTGCTGCTGTCAATTGTTCTTCTAAATCTTCAGTAAATACAACAAACAACACTTGATCTAGATTATCAGTCTGCTAGCCCTCAGCACAATAGCCATCCTCAGCAGATTGCTCTATTGGCCTCTCAGTAGGCTATTGTCCAGTAGCCTCAATAGATGTTTCCCTTGCAATTCCACTGGACTCACCTGGATGCATTGGATGATCATCATCTGAATCAGAGGATGATGAATCATCACTATCAGTAGAAGGTGTAAACTTGGGATCTTTAAACATAATGTTTCCCCTATGTTTCCCATCGTTTACAATCTCCATTAGCCTCATCTCGAGGACGGAAGTGTCAATCAATCCTAGCCAATTCTCCACTCCAAGATTCTCAAAAGCCTATTCCTCAAATCCAGTCATTGGTTCCCTTGCTGGCTTTTGTCTTTTGTAGAATACAAACTTCCATTCAAAGTACTTTCTAATCTTCCTGAAGTTTGGATCTTCCTTAGGCTTCTTGGACTTCTACTACTTCCTTTCATATTGTAGGTTGCCTTGGAGGTGGTTTGTCAACTTGTTGACTTCCAAAGGTCTCAACAAGATGACTTAAAGTATCTTCAGGAGATAACAATAGATTAGTAGACTCTCCAGTTGGCAAATTTGTGTCTACTATCTCCAATTGCTCAACACTTGCTTCCCCCTAAATTATATGTTCCTCAGCAGGGATATTACTTGTCTGGCCTTCCCCCTGAGTTGTTGCAATCTTAGTAGGGTCTTCAACATGTTCAATAACTCCACAGTAGGTTCAAATTCAACAATCTTCTCTGGTTCATCAACCTGTAGTTCAACAACAACTTTAGTGGCCCCCACAGTAGGCTGAACAACTTCTGTGGGTTCTTCAACATCTATTTCTTCTTCTGCCTCTTTCTGTTCCCTTAGGAACCTCAATTCTTTACCTTTACCATGTCATTTCTTCCTCACAACTTGCTTTCTTCTCTTAGCAAGTTGTTCTTGGCCCTCTTCTGACTGTTCTTTACTAGCATCCTTCCTTTTCCTTGAATATTCTCTGATCTCTTCCTTCAAAATATCTACAGAAGTCTGTTTCTTAACAGGTTGAGCAGGTTCAATAGATTCATCAGCAGTCTGATCCTCAGTAGACTTGGCAGTGTCTACTGACTGTCTTGTCCTTTTAGGCTTTAATACGTCAGTTATCTTTCTTGTTTCCATAGCCTTTCTCTTCTCCACTGTTTTCTTTGATGCAATAGATTGCACATCATCTTTAGCCTTTGTTCTTTGTTCCTGCTCACCATCACTTTCTGTTTCTTTATTTTATTCATCATCATCTACACCAGGAATAAGATTTTTAATCTCTGGTTTGTATCTGGCCTTGTTGATCTTTGCAAGAGCAACATGAGCAATCCTCAAATGATACAGTAGGGCCTGAACAATTAACTCCAAGGGTTTTGTTTTGATGAAGAAACCTGATCCCATATAGAGAGCAGGTTGCTTCTTGCTCGCTCTCTTGGAAATGGTTTCTCTTTCATCCACCATTATTCTTCATGTATTGCATAAAGAAACCAGCCCAATCAAACTTCTTACTCCTTGAAATGATTATCATCAAATCTATCTTAGGTCCAGACATGGTATCTAGACTTCCAACAAATCCCAGAATATTCTTAGCAATGATTTTGCTCAGCAGGTTGTACTCATAAGCAATATTCTTGACATTTATGTTCAAAGTTGTTACTGCAAATTTGTCTGTCTTTATAGAATCAAAAAAAGGCAACATTGGTAGATCTATCAATTCTGGATTTATATGGGCTCCATTCCTTGGACCAAATCCAAAAACCTCTCTCAGGAGTTCGGAGGTTATCTCAATCTCTTGGCCATTTACAGTAGTTGTAAATGCCTCAATACCATCTCTAACCACCATATTCCTTCAAAAATCATAGACATTTCTATAAGAAATCTTATCCAACCTGATATTTAGCACACTTTCCAGTCCTTCAAACCGTCTGATTCTTCTGCCAAGATTTATTGCTAAATCAGTAGAGTCTATATATCAGTGACATAACCTGCAACACTTTGACTGGTGCCAAGATGAACATCTTTATCTACCATTGTTGTGATTTGAGAAAGATGAAGAAGAAAAGCTTTGTAAATCTGTGTTCACACTTGTGTATATTTCAGAGAGATCGATCTGAGAATATGTATATGCAGTCTGTGTATATGTTTGTATATATAGAAAAGTAGTGGGTAGGAGTTACAGGCAGATACTGTGCACGTACTATAGCATTAACCACGATTAATCTAGGAATAAATGTGATGCCGCAACGTGTCCCACTAACTCATCCCATTTAGGGTTGTAACCGTTGGATAATGTAACTGACGTTATAATGGATAAGAATAATATCCATGTATTCAACTGTTGACTTTCATTAAAGTCTGACTTTTATCTGTAATGATTCATGCAGCAGAATTGATCTTTAGTAGGCTTAGCTTCAACAGGGCCTCTTTAAAATTGCTCTGCTGATCTTCTGTTGGCTCAGCAGTCTGCTGACAAAAATGCACTGCTGATCTTTATACAGCATGTCCAACTGATAATACAAGATGAAGTTTAATACCAATGACTGATCTGCCAAGTGAGCTCACCCAATAGGGCAAAGACCAATCCCCTTGGCAACTTCATTTGCTCAATTGTCCAAACTATAGGAGTACTTGGGAATTGTTGATGCCAATGACTAATCTGGCAAGTGAGCGCACTCAACAGATCAAAGAATAATCCCCTTGGTGAATTCCAGTACTCTGCTGACCATTAGAATGTCAGTCAACTTTTATAATGCCAAGCTCAGTTCTTAACTTAGCAAATCTTTCACTATCCAAAGGTTTTGTAAAGATGTCAGCAAGTTGATCTTCAGTAGGAATATAAAGAACCACCACATCCTTCTTTTCAACATGATCTTTTATAAAATGATGTCTTACATCAATGTGTTTGGTCCTTGAGTGAAAAACAGGATTTTCTGTGATTGCAATTGCACTTGTTTTGTCACACATTATGGGAATTTCTCTTTCTTCAATTCCATAATCTCTTAATTGCTGTCTTAACTATAGTACTTGTGCACAGCAGCTTCCAGCAGCAATGTATTCAGCTTCAACAGTGGAAGTTGATATTGAATTTTGCTTCTTACTAAACCAGGAAACAAGTCTATTTCCCATCAATTGACAAGTTCATGTGGTGCTTTTTATATCAATCTTGAACCTAGCATAATCAGAATCTGAGTAGGATATAACTTTGAAACTTCTATCTTTTGAATACCATATCCCTACTCCTAAAGTCTGTTTTAGATACTTGAGAATCCTTTTTACTGCAGCTAAGTGACTTTTCTTAGGTTTAGATTGAAATCTTGCACAAACACCTACTGCAAAGGATATATTAGGTCTGCTGGCAGTGAGGTACATCAGACTGCCTATCATCCTTCTGTATAAAGTCTGATCAACATATTTGCCTTCTTTACCTTCATCCAATCTGATGCTTGTACTCATAGGAGTTGATACTTTGGTGCTATTTTCCATACCAAACATCTTCAGTAACTCCTTGGTATATTTTGTTTGATGAATGAAGATTCCATCTTACATTTGCTTGACTTGCAATCCCAATAAATAATTCATTTCTCCCATCATACTCATCTGGAACTTGCTTTTCATGAGATTAGCAAACTTCTCACATAGCAATTCATTTTCAGAACCAAAGATTATGTCATCCACATAAATCTGCACCAGCAAGGTGTTGTCACCTTCATTGATTCTGAAAAGAGTCTTGTCAATGGTACCTTTGGTAAAACCATTGTTCACCAAGAATTGAGATAAGGTTTCATACCATGCTCTTGGTGCTTGTTTCAAACCATAAAGTGCTTTGTTGAGTCTATACACTTTATCTTCTTGTTCTTTAACTTCAAAACATGGAGGTCGTTGAACATACACCTCTTCTTCCAGAATGTCATTCAAAAATGCACTTTTGACATCCATTTGGTATACTTTGAAGTTCTTGTGTGTAGCATATGCCAAAAATAGTCTTATAGCTTCCAATCTTGCAACTAGGGCACATGTCTCATCAAAATCTATTCCTTCTGCTTGAGAATAGCCTTTTGCCACTAGTCTGGCCTTGTTTCTAACAATGGTACCAGATTCATCCAATTTGTTTCTGTAAACCCATTTGGTGCCAATTATATTTGCATGATTAGGCCTCTCTATTAGTTTCCAAACTTGGTTTCTTTCAAACTCATTCAATTCTTCTTGCATAGCAATTATCCAATCTGGGTCAGAAATTGCTTCTTTAACAACTTTAGTTTCCATTTGAGATAGAAAACAAGTGAACATTACTTCTAGTTGTTTTCTTGTCCTTACACCTTGCTATACATTTCCAATTACTTGTTCAGCAGGGTGGTCCTTTAACCATTGTAAATCTTGATTTCCTTGATTTACAGGAACCTCATCTTCAGTAGGGTTTGCTATTGTTTCAGTAGGGGGATTAGAAGATCCTTGAACTGCATCTGTTGTTGCATCAGTAGTGTTACCAGCAGGTTCTTCAGCAGGTACTTCTTTACTTCCAGAATCAGAAACTTTAAAGTCACTTATCTTCTTCAAAACATCAACATATTCGGGATCAGTGACCTCCTGATTCACATCAGTTTCTGTAACTTCATCATCTTCCATTCCAGTGAATTTAGGTTCATAACACAACATGTATTGATTCTTCATGTTTCAATGTCCTTTTGTTCAGTACCATGAATTCTTTGCTGACTGAGAATATCCCAAAAAGATTCCTTCATCTAATTTTGGTTGGAAAGTCTTCAGTTGTTCCTTATGATTTAAGATAAAACATTTACTTTCAAATGGATGGAAATATGATATATTTGGTTTCCTACCATTCCATATTTCATAAGATGTCTTCAGCAGCTTTACTAATGTTCTATTATGTGTGTAGCATGCTGTATTGATTGCTTCAGCCCAATTTCTTTCAGGAAGAAATGCTTCACATATCATAGTTGACGTGATCCGGTTCATGCTCGGGGGATACCATCATTCGTGCTATTTATGAGTATTATGAACACCCTATGGCCAAATATTTTTTAATTAATTAGGATTTGGTTTTATTTTATATTGGATTTTCAGCACTTTATTTATTTATTCTTTTATTAGCCAATAGGAACATTTCGTTTCTGGCCAATAGGAGGTAAGGGCATTTTATTAGTGGGAATTTCTCCCACATGCCTTTTTCCTTGTTAGTTCTTTTATTTGTAAGCCTATATGAGGTAAACACCATCTTTTGATTATTTAGACAATTATGATGATATAAAATTTGGCTTCTTAGATTTTATTGAAGTCTTCTTGACTTTGATTTATCACATGCGTGTGAGAGTTCTCTTCGTAGTAGAGGATTCAACCCTTTAAGAATTTACCAGCATCGTGAGCATTTGTTGGGCGTTCTTACCTACAATCTTGATTGGATTATCGAGGTCTAGGGTTTTAGCTCGTTATTGTTCCCCCTAGTTACTTCCTGGGCAAAACATCGGATCTGATTCCATCCGGAATCACATCAGTTGGTAGCAGAGCTCAGCAACTTCGGTGAGCAAATATCCCTTTTATTTTTGTCTCTCAATTTGTTATTTTCAACAACAAAAAAAATATATTCGTTATCCTTGTTTTTTTATTTTATTTCGCCCCCCCCCCCCCCCCCCCCCCCCCCCCCAAAGAACATAAGCAATCTTCATCCATCTACCCTGAAATCCCATACATCTTCATCCATCTACCCGGAAAAAAAACTATCAATCTTCAAATCTTCAAACCTTCTTCCCAAGAACCCTAACATCTTCAACCAAATTTCGGCCCCTCTTAAACCTTTTAATCAAGAAACCAACTTTTCCAACCAGAATCACATCAGTTAAATAATATTTAGGTCTTCATAATACTCATAAATAGCATGAATGATGGTATCCTCCGAGCATGAACCGGATCACATCAATAGTCCTCCCTGCTTCCTTCAAAGTCTTTTTTCTTCTCAAATATTTATTGTACTTTCTAGAATGGGTATTTTAGACATTATGTATAGATGTTGAAGCCCTAGAGTTGGCCATATATTTGTACGACTATGAATTGTGAATGACAAGGAAAATTATTCGGGTGATCAAATTTGTCAAGAGGAGATGTGGAACGAATAATTAAGAAGACAAGAGGAGGCGGAGGAGGGAGGAGCTTGGAGGACGGGAACATTTGACTGAGCCATGGTTTCCAGCAAGAACGCTGTAAATTTTGTTTTGAGAAGAAGTTGTACGAGAAAGAGAAATAGAAAAAGATTTGATTGGAGGAGAAAAAAAGGAATAGATTTGATTGGAGGAGAAAAGTCAGAATATGCCTGAAAAAAAAAAGAGAAAAATAATTTGAGAGAATAATTTGCAAGAGGGATATTACTGTTAGGAAATCACTTGTTTAACGCAGCGGAATTTAAAATTTGATTTCATTTTTCTAGATCGTTCTTCGTTTAATGCAATAAACACGTTAAGTAGTTTGACGGTTATACCTTGATGATCTACTAGATCGTCGCTTTGACCGTCAACGGAGAGTAGTTCAGTGCGCAAGCCGTCCATGCGTCTGGCCTCTATCGCTAATCCACACGAACCCCTTGCCGGAATCCTCCTTGGATTGCTATCGGAAAAACTCCAGTTGCTAGACCGGCCCTTTTCTTCCCTCATAAACTCACTATGGATTGCTCTCTATTTTACACAAGAACTATGAGCTCTTGCAATTGTGATGTACAAAAGAGCTTGACACCCACTTCCTTTATATAGTGGACGTGGCGCCCCAAAGTTGTGTGGAGGAGAAGAAAACATTTTCCCAATAAAATAAGGAAAATTAACTAGATTGATTTATCTCTTTAATTATAATTTATTTTGCCAATATCATATATTGATTATAATTATCTTATTACCATAAATCTATTTTTCCAAAATCAATTAATATCTTATATTAATATTATAGAAATCTTATTAATTAAAGTGCACAATCCAAGTGTAACTTATACACTCAATTGTGGCGCCCCATATGCCAGTTAATTGGCTTCCGGAATATTCTTTAATTGACATAATTTATATATAATTAAAATCTTGTATTTTATTTATTCATAATAAATAAATACCACTATAACCTTTATAGTCTAGAGATAAACTTTCCTTATTTGGTTATCAACTATAACCGCATTTTAATCCGACTCAATGTTCATTTGTGTGTGACCCGATAGGCTTCCGAATATGTTGGCCGTAGACACAAAGTGCAATTTACTAAAATGCCTTTCAAACCTAACGATCACGGGATAGCGTCTAGCAACACACCGTGACCCCCAATTATCGAAAGAGTCCAAAGCAATGACTACTATCTTTCATGTGAAGCAGTTACCGTGTAACTTACAATCCTATCGCTGTAACAATATCCATACGATCGTATCTCGAGTGTCAATACATACGATATCCATACGATCGTATCCCGCTTTGGCTGGTGGGCCGAAAATAGTCTAATAGGTAGACAACATCCCTTTGTCAATCGTATCATATACGACTCTTGTTGTTTGACTAGTCAACTCTTTGACAAATTTTCATCTTATGAAATAGTCAAACCCTTGCCTCTAAAATCCAAACGACCCCGCTTTGGCTAGTGGCCGAGAGAATTCTTAGTCAAGTCATACCCTCAATATTCGTGAGATCTCATACGATCATATCTCGATAATGACGATATACCTGAGGTAGGTCAATCCCCTGGTTTGGCCGATGAGTTGGATCCGAACAAGGGCTCTTCACCATCATTATAATATGAGGAGGCAATTTCAACTTGATTCTTTTGAGGTGGAAGTATTTATGTAAATTAATTAAATTAATTAATTTTAATTATGGTCTCATCATAAATATGTCTATCTCTATAAACATACATCCTACACATTTATCTAGATCGTGCCTAGTCATGCATCTATCGTATCATATAAAATAAATACAAGCACAAAATAAATAAATGCGTATAGTAACCGATATGATCACGGACTTTTCCTAGCTGCGGTTTCGAATACAAACTGACGAAACCTCAGGTCACAATCTTAGGGTAGCTGCAACCACCAATAGGATCTTTAATGCGCCATTCTCCAATGGGATCTTTATTCTTCTTTCTTTGGTCTCCGTCTTCTGCTCCATTCTTGTTACATTTAATTATATCTAACAAAATAATACACCCGCCGCACACGGGGGGAGCTAACAGGAATGGGATAAATGCAGAAAATAAACTAGGTCACGTTCTTCATAACGGCCTAGGACAATTTTTAAACCAACATAAAAATTAAATCATTCACATCTATCCTATCGGTCGAGTCCATGATCAATCGGGGTCCATATAATCATATTATATCTACTATATCTAATCCATACAATAACATCTTATGAAAAAGATAAAATTTAAATTTAACTACTTGCGTCTTAATTAATCAATTAACATTTAATCTATTAAATAATTTTATCCAATCAATTAACTAATTAACATTTAATTAATTAAATGATTTTAATAGAAATAAAATTAACGATTAATTTTAAACTAATTTAATTTTAATTTTAATAAATTAGAACTATTCCAATAATAAATCAAAATTAAAATTATGTCTCTTTTGTTTCTTTCCTTTTGATTCCTAATCAAAAGGGATGCCTTTGGTTTCCTAAACCAAAATGCATTTTCCTAAACCAATATTGGTTTAGGGCTGACCACTTTCCAAAATCAAAATTTTGGAAGTGGCCCAGGCCTAAGCCTTTTACAAATCAAATATTTGAAAATGGCCTATGCCTATTCCAAATCAAATATTTTGAAAGGCCAAATAATTTTAGTTTAGGCCTGGCCACTTTCCAAAATCAAATTTTGGAAGTGGCCTAGGCCTAGGCGTTTTACAAATCAAATATTTGGAAAGGCCAATATTATTTTAATGACATGTGGCATCCCAATGGCCCAAACTATTTGCCATTGGTTATCCACATGACACAACTAAACAAAGGAGGAATTATCAATCACAACTATGAACCATATTGAATCACAAAATACACAAAACAAATTTGGAGATCCGCTAGCGTTGACCGGTCAACTGACTGCCGGCAGCAGGTTGCCCTGCTGCCGCCGACGCCGACCAGCCGCCGCCAATCGGCCGAGCACCACCCGATCTCAATTTTTTTCATTTCTTTTCATGTATCATTTTTGCAAATAAAAAATCTTTCATCTTTTAATTACGTGATTTAAACGATAAAATTAACTATGTAAATTAACATGCTTATTGCTTAAGCTCGAACCTTTCTCTGATACCACTGTTAGGAAATCTACGCGGGAACGCAGCGGAATTCAAAATTTTATTTCCTATCGACCCAAAATCGACTTCGTTTAAGCAATAAACAAATAAGCTAAAGACGGTGGTTACCTTGGTTGATCTAAAATATCGACGCTTTGACCGTCTAAGGAGAGTAGTTCTGCATAGAGCCGCACAAGTGTTTGGCCTCTACCGCTAGTCCACACGAACAGCCCGCCGGAATCACATCATGGATTGCTATTGGAAAACTCCGGTTGCTAGACCGGCCCTTTTCCACTCTCTCCAACTCACTATATGAAGCTCTCTATTTTACACAAGAACTATTAGTTCTTGGAATTGTGATGTACAAAAGAGTTTGACACCCACCTCCTATTTATAGTGGTTGGGGCGCCCCTACTAGGTGTGGAGGAGAAGAAAACTTTTTCCGAATAAAATAAGGAATATCTCCTAGATTGATTTATCTCATTTATTAAAATATCTCATATTAAATAAAATCTAAATATTGCCAATATCTTATATTGATTATATTTATCTTATTACCATAAATCAACTTATACATGTGTGCAAATCTATAGTCATTAATATCCAATATTAATATATGGTAATCTTATTAATTAAATTACACAATCCAAGTGTATCTTATACACATTGAAAGTGGCGCCCCTTTGACCAACAAATTCGCTTCTGGATTATTCTTTTAATTAATAATATAATACTATGATTAATTAATTTGCAAAATACAAGTGTATCAATATACATATATATTTTCGACATATGTATCTAAATACATATATTTAATTAATCACCATAATTAATATCTTGTATTATATTTATTCATAATAAATAAATACCACCATATTAATTTACCACTATAACCTTTATAGTCTCGAGATAAACTTTCCTTATTTGGTTATCATCTATAACCACATTTTAATCCGGCTAGATGTTCATATGTGTGTGACCCGATAGGCTTCCGAATATATTGGCCGTAGACACAAAGTGCAAATTACGAAAATGCCCTTCATGCCTAACGATCTCGGGATAGCGTCTAGCAACACACCGTGACCCCCAATCATCGGAAGAGTCAAATGCAATGACTACTACCTTTCATGTGAAACAGTTACCGTGTAACTTACAATCCTATCGCTGTAATAATATACATACGGTCGTTAGTCGAGTGTCAAAACATCAATGACCGTATCTTATAATATGGATATCATGCTCTCTCGAAGTAACTCATTTACTCCCACTTTGGAAAGATTCACGAGAGCTAAACATTCCTTATAAGAAGGCCATTTCAGATATTCGATCCCAATCATAGGATACGCGATTCCCGGACAACCAATCATGTATACTCCGCATGCTTCAGTATCACACCCAATCACTACCGCATGATCGCCCTATGGCTAGGGGAAACCTCAATACTGTCAAATCATGACAATCCACACCGTGATGCCATGAAGACTCCGGTCTTAAGGATAATTACACAACCATCACATAGTGTGACACTTATCCGTGTAAGTGGGTCAGTCTAACGTACGCATTCTCTAATACACGTCCACGTACAGTCTAAGTGTCTCTACACTTTGATAGACGAGATCTATCCCTGCCCTTAAAATACAGAAGACATCTAATACGTGCTAGTCTGTTCATACTATCAATGCCCTGTTTAATAGTACATCAGCCTAGAGACATTTAAGTATCAAACTTATTAAAGTGATTAGAGATCTCATCAACCATAATCGCCTATCATGGTTTCTCTATCACAGTTTAATACTAAGGACGTTATCATATAACAATTCATAATTGGTTCTTTAAAAGAACGTATATATGACAACAGAAAAGCCATTTTATATATGTATAAACATAAAGAAATATTAGAAATGATCCGACCCGGCCGGATCCGGTCCAACCCGATTGGGTTTAGGACACTATTTCAACAACTCTAGCCAGATATCTTGCTAGTAACAAGATTTCCCTCAATTTAGACTTCATAAGTTCTGAGCTGATAAATGCGGCCCAGCTTCACACTGCAGGGCCTGATGGCTATGTGGAATTTCCAAAGAACAGTATAGAAAATGTACGTTTGTATTTATCTTTTGTTCTTATTTTTGAATGTACTTTAATTGTCTTTTGTCTTTGTAGTGGCCAATGTAGAAGATTTTGATTAACATCGTTGTCGGTGAGGAGGAGGAAACAGAGCAGATGCTTGATGATTCTGAGCGGACTCTATCGGCCATTCCTGAGCAAGGTGATGTTTCTGATCAGAAAGAAATTGGGGAGAGAGGTGCTGACTCTGGTGATGCTTCTTAGGGTAAAGAGGTTGTAATGGAACCTTCTGTTCAGATATTGCCGAGTATCGCTGAGAATACGACATCAACTGAATTAGGGGTTCCCCCTACAAATCCAGATTCTGCTTTGGATGCCGTGCCACTGAGAACTATTTCTCAGAAAAGTAAGAAGAGGCACAGGCCTGCTTCATCGGGGACGTCTGCCAGTGATTCCTCTTTTGACTTTGAGGACATGTCAGCAGAGGATTTTGCTGATTCTGTAAGTACTCCTTTATTTATCCTCCTCTTCTCTGATTTCAAATATATCCGCTAAGATTTGATCTTTTGTAGTGTTACCGCCTAGGGAAGTCTTTGTACAAGAAGACATCTGGGATGGCTGGGGAGATTTCTGCCCTGCAACAGAAAGTTGCCAGTCTGAAGGAGGCCAATGCCAAGGTTACAAGTTTGGAGGAAACCAACCGTGTGTTGCTGTCTTCAGAGGCAGCTGCTCGTCTGGAAGTTGAACAATTGAAGGCCACTCTTGCCAAAACTGAGGGTTTATTGTTCACCCAAGAAGAGCAGTTAAGATTTAGAGATGAGCAGCACTTGGCCACAACAAAAAAGATGAAAGAGGATTTCGACAAAACTTTAAGGCTAATGGAGGAAACTCCTGCCCAGAACGTCGGCCAAAAAGTTGTTGATGGATATAAAGCATCTCCGTAGACCTATGAGGAGATCCAGATTATTCTAGCTCCAGCTCTGCGCAGAGGATACACACTTGGTGTCGATGAGGCTAAACCTGCTGACTTAGTGATTAGCACTTTTCCTAATCACAAGTTGTATGATAAGAAAGCTGGCAAGATCTTCTTTAAGCGATATGATGAGTACAAGAGTGGAGAAGACATTGTTTGCAAATATGCCGAGAAGAAATCCGCTTAGACTTCTGCTACTCCTCCATCTTAGGTGATATATTATCTTGAAACTTGGGTTTTTCTACAACTTTGATCAGCTTTTCATGTAATAACTTTATCTTTTATTTGATGTTGATGACACTTTAATCTTTTTTGCTGTTGATGAATTTACTTATATTTTGATATTTTCTGGGCTTAGAGTGTTATCTCCTTGTTGCGCTGCAATGAAGTTAGGATTATTTATCCTTAGCTTCTTTATATTTTAGTGTATACGCTACACAGAAATGCCTCATTAGTTTAACACGTAGGACTTTAATGGTCTTCTGAGCAGAATGTTCTTGCACTGCAAGTTTGTTTTTAATTGGGTCACTGCCCAGAATATCTTTGCGCTGCAAATTTGACATATGGATCTTTTGATTGGGTCCTCTGCCCAGAATTCTCTTGCACTGCAAGATTAACACTTGTGTTTTTTAATTGGGTCCTTTGCCCAGAATGCCCTTGTGCTGCAAGTTTGGCACTTATATATATATTTTTTAATTAGGTCCTCTGACCAGAATTCTCTTGCACTGCAAGTTTAACACTTGTGTTTTTTAATTAGGTCCTTTGCCCAGAATGCCCTTGCGCTGCAAGTTTGGCACTTATATGGATTTTTTAATTAGGTCCTCTGACCAGAATTCTCTTGCGCTACAAGTTTTATTCTTGTGTTTCTTAACTAGGACATCTGCCCAGAATGCCTTTGCACTGCAAGTTTGGCACTTATACTTCATAATTGGGCCCACTGCCCAGAATTCCCTTGTGCTGTAAGTTCAATGATAATCAGGCATTCTGCCTTTGGTTCCGTGTTTCAACACAAGTTAGAATATTCACATATATAATCATAATACTTAAAAATATATATATTTACTGTAACGTCACTTAATAAATAAAACTATCTAAGGAAAAAATTTCTTAAATGAATAGCATTCCAGCTTCTAGGAATGGTTTTTCTGGAGGCATTAGTTAGTTGATAAGATCCTTTTCCATGTACCTTGGTAATTTTGTAAGGACCTTCCCAATTTGGGTCTCACTTTCTAGTAGGACCTTGTTTGCTTGCCTCATTTTGCCTCAGAACTAAATCGCCTTCTTTAAAATACGTATCTCTAACCCTGGAGTTGTAGTACTGAGCAATCATTTGCTTGTATTTAGCCATCTGTATCAATACTATGTTCTTTTTGTGCTCCAACTCATCATTGACATGTAGCATGTCTACCTCCTGTGTTTCTGGGCAGTATAATTCGGTCCGGGGAGATTTGTGCCCAATCTCTGCTGGTATCACTGTTTCGCATCCATATGCTAAGGAATATGGAGTTTCCTACGTGGCATCATTCGGAGTAGTCCTGTATGCCCATAAGATGTTTGGAAGATGATCCACCCAATGAGATCCCTCCTGTTCCAACCTTTTCTTTAATCCCTGTTTTATTTGCCTGTTGGTCTGCTCAACCTGCCCATTGGCTTGAGGATAGGCCACCGATGTAAAGTGTTGGGAGATTCCTAGGTTTGTGCACCAGGTCTGTACTCCTTGATCCTATATTGTGTGCCATTATCAGAGATGATGACTTTAAGAATTCCACATGAACTTCATCAGAATTCCACATGAACTTCTGTATTTGGTTGGCTGTGATGCTAGTCAAAGGTTCAGCTTCCACCTATTTGGTGAAGTAATCGACTGCCACCACTAGAAACTTGAAATTTCCCGGTGCTCTAGGTAGTGGACCCACTAAGTCTACTCCCCACTGATCAAAAGGACATGGTGATACAATGGGTATCATCTCTTGTACAGGCCTATGTGACAAATTGCCATGTACCTGGCATGTCTTGCAGCTTCTGACTAGTTTCTCTGCATCTTCTTGCATTTCTGGCTAGTAATATCCAAAGAGCTTACATTTTCTGGCCAGAGCTCTTGCTTCCAAGTGATTTCCACAAATTCCGAGATGGATTTCTGTCAGTACATAATCTCCTTCATCTGGAGTGACGCATTTCAACCACGGTGCTGCATAAGATTTTCTGTACAGAACATCGTTGAATAGAGCATACCTGGCCGAGAGCCTTATCAGTTTTCTGGCGCGTATTTATCTTCAGGAAGCCTTCCATCTCTTAGATACATTACAATTGGATCCATCCATGTTTCTGCCTGTGTGATTGGTTGTACTGCAGTCTCGTCACAACTGTTCAACTCACACCTTTTTGTTGGATAGAAAATTCGACCCCAACTTAGACAATGCATCGGCTCTAGTGTTTTGGGCCCTGGTTATCTGTTCTACTTCTCCATTAAAATTTTTTGCAGTTTCCTTTGCGCAACCGCTAAGTATTTATTCATGGGGCCTTCTTCTGTGCTAGGTTTAAACCAGTTATCAAAGCTTCGTATTCTGCTTCATTGTTAGTAGCTTGAAATTCAAAATGAAGAGCATACGGGAATTCTTCACCTTTTGGGCTAATGAGTATGAGACCTGCTCCTGCTCCCTCTTTATTTGACACTCCATCTACATACAGTTGCCCCTGTTCAGCTTTTTTCTGCTCTGCCTTTTGCTCTACAGCCAAATCTTTTTCTTCTGCTAAGAAATCGGCTAATGCTTGAGCTTTAATTGCTGTTCTTGGTTTGTATTCAATGTCAAACCCTGCTAATTCGACTACCCACTTTGCCAATCTCCCAGACTTGTCTAGTTTATCCAAAATTTTCTTTAAAGGTTGATTTGTCAACACAATCACTGGATGACTTTGGAAGTATGGTCTTAATTTCCTTGTGGCATGTACCAGGGCTAAGACCAATTTTCCACCTCAAAATATCTGATCTCAGGTCCTTGTAGGGCTTTGGTTACAAAATATACAGGCCTTTGTATCATGCCATATTGTTTTACCAACACAGCACTTACTGCTTCGTTGTAAAAAGATATGTATAGAAATAGTACCTCACCTTCCTGATGAGGAGTTAAAGTTGGTAGGTGACTGATATGATCCTTTAAATCTTGAAAAGCCTGTTTACATTCTTCAGTCCACTCAAATGGGCTGGCCTTCCTGAGAATTTTGAAAAATGGCAATGCCTTCTGTGCAGATTTTGACAGGAAGCGGTTTAGCATTGCTAATCTTCCAGTCAATCGTTGGACTTCTTTAATATTCTTCGGTTCGGGCATTGTTTTCAAAGCCTCCAATTTATCAGGGTTGGCCCTGACACCTTTTTTAGATATCATATAACCAAGGAATTTGCCTGATCTTACTCCAAAAGTGCATTTTTTGGGGTTCAACTTCATCCTGGTTTGTCTTAGTACTTGACAAACTTCTTCTACATCTTTAAAATACTGTTCAAGAGTCCTGCTCTTGATCAATAGATCATCCACATATACTTCCATGGATTTTCCAATCAGTTGTTTGAAAATGGTGTTGACTGCTCTTTGGTAGGTAGCCCCTGCATTCTTTAATCCGAAAGGCATAGACACATAGAAGTAGGAACCAAATTCAGTAATAAAAGCAGTTTTTACAGCATCTACAGGGTCCATCATAATCTGATGATATCCCTTATAAGCATCTAAGAAAGCAAAGATTTTATAACCAACTGTAGAATCTACTAGCCTGTCAATACTAGGGGAAGTATAACTATCTTTAGGATAAGCTTTGTTTAGTTTTGTAGAATCCACACACATTCTCCAACTGCCATCTGGCTTCTTGACTAGCACCGGATTTGCTAGCCACTCTGGATAGATAACTTCTTTAATCATGTTAGCCTGTAACAACTTTTCCACTTCATGCTGGACAGCCTATATCCTTTCTGGGGAGAACGGTCTTTTCTTTTGCTTCACTAGTTTCCTGGTTGGGTCGATGTTGAGGTCTTTGTAATCTTTCAATATTCTGACCAGCATTTGTTTCTGTTCAGCAGGTATCCATGATCCTATGCTGACTGTGGATTCAGGGTCCAGTTCATCTAGCATTATTGATTCCACATGATCATTGGATTGCCAACGTTTTTCTTCATCTGGAACAAGATCTTCCATTGTTACTTGTTGCACCTTCATCTTTCCACTGATTGTGGATGTGTAGCGATTCTTGGCAGCATCCACATCCTCTTTAATGGTAGCTTCTCCTTCAAATGTTGGGAATTTCATACTGTTATGTGCCGGTGATACCACGGCCCTGAGATCAATCAATACTGGTCTTCCCAGAATCACATTATATGCCGATGACGCTTTTACTACCACATAATTTACCATCAAAGTCCTGCTCTGTGGTCCTTTGCCGAAAGTCGTCAATAGCTTTAACATACCCATAGGGTGAATGGGTGGCCCGGTAAATAAAAAAAGAGGAGTTGACACAGGAGTCAACTCTGAATCTGTTAGTTTCATTGCTTGGAACGCACTGTAATACAGCACGTTTACTACGCTGCCGGTGTCTACGCAGATCCTTCTGACCAGGTTTTTCTGAATAACCGCCTCAATTACCAGCCGTTCGTTGCTCACAATGGCCGGTAGTGCATCTCTTGGGCCGTACTGAATGGTTCCCATTACCTTCTGTTTCTTTGCACCTCCGTCTTTTTCTGTGCTGCTGCTTTTTTCTTACTGGGCAGCCTTATTAACTTCTCCTGGCCCCCCAACAATCGTGTTCACTATGTTGATTGGGGCATTTTCTATATGTCCATCAGCATTAGGGGATGGATCCCTGTGTCTCCTTGATTGTGCTATCATGATTGTTGTGTTGCCTTTTAAATTCTCTACTTCCTCTAGGGTTATCTCCTTGTGCTAGATCGATGCATTCATCGATCTTTCATTCCATTGCCGCTGCATCTATATCTCTGATCAGGTCCCTGCACTGCTCAGAGTCATGTCCAATATCTTTGTGATACTTGCACCAGCTGGTATGGTCTCTCTTCTCTCTTGGACCCCTGAATGGGGGGGGGTCTTGGCAATGCCTTTCTTTTCCATAATCGCCAGAACTTTGTCATGAGAACTGTTCAGAGGAATAAGGTCTCTGTCCTGCAAAGCACATTTTTTCCCTAACCTCTCAGATATGGGAGCGGTCACCCTATCCCAAACAGATTTTCTCTTCTTGTCAGACCTATCATCAGCTTTTCCCTTTTTAGAATCCTTGTGGGATTCCTCTCTCTTGGCTCTGTTAGCTTCTTCACCTTGACAATGTCTGTACGCAATTTCCAGACATTTTTCCATCGTACTTGGATTCTTGCTGCTCAGCTTGGCATGTAATCACCCTTCTCTAAGACCTGCTACAAAGGATGCCACTAAGAATTTATCATCCAGATCTGCTATCTAGGATGATTCTCCATTGAATCTTTTGATAAATTGCAATACTGTTTCGTCACTTTTTTGCCTAATGGTCAGCAAATACGTCCGGTTTCTCTGAAAGGGTCTTGCTGCGATGAACGCATGCATGAACTTTCTGGTCAGAGTAGGGAAATCTGGTATGGATCTGGGGTTCAACTTGTTGAACCAATCTCTTGCCTTTCCTTTGAGAAGAGTTGCAAATGCCCTGCATTTCATCTTTGCTGGTGCGTTGTATAGATTCATATGCAGAATATACTGATGCATATGATCATATGGATCCTTTGTGCCATCATATGCCTGGATCTTAGGAATCTTAAATCCCGGAGGACAAGGAAATGCATCGATGTCCTCAGTAAAGGGAGATACCAGCCTAAACTCATCGTGTTTAGGCTTAAGGATAGCGTCTAACTCTGCTCTGGCGTTATCACCACCTGGGTGAGTAACTACCCCTCTTATGCTAGATTCTGCTTCTTGCTTTTCCTTCTTAGTAGTTTGAAGCGGAAGTAGGTGCTTCAGAGACATCATTATCCTGATTTCTGGCTTTCAAAACTTCCTCAAATATGGCTTTTATCTCTTCAGCTCTGAGATTTGCAAGGTTTTCCACCAACATTTGTTTAACTGTGTTTGGGTTGCTTGTCTGCCCTTCTTCCAGAACTCTCTATCCAGTTTCTTGATCATTTCGGTCTGGGCTCTTCTCCCCCCCGATTCGGTTTTCCTTTTCTGGTTGATTCTGCTGTTTTTTTCGAATTTTCTCTATCTCTTGCCATTTTACTGTAATAATCACTCACTAACCAGAACCAGCCCTCCTTATAGCGCCAAATGATGTGGTTCAAAACTACAATCGGGTAATTGGAGGACTCGAGTTAGGAAAAGAATACAAGAACAATGAGATTTGTGTATAAGTTTGGACTGAACTCTTTGAGAGAGCTGCCTACGTATCCAATTCAAGTATCAAATTGGAATCAAGTCCCCCTCGTAGTTCAGGATGTTCCTTTTATAGCTATAGATCGTGATTCTCTTCCTTATGTGGTGGGAAGTTATCACCGGTTATCTCTGGACGTTACTGGACGTAGGATCTACCCACGTCTACAGGCGGTTGGGCTGGTGCTGACTCGGTCTTCGTCATGCTCAGCCGATCATTCTGTCTAGCGATATTTCTACGCAGCACGTGGTGGAGTCCTACTCCTCTGACTATTCTGTCCATAAGGTTAATCTGGTCAGCACATGGTGCGGTCCTGCCTTGCTGGTCCGTCTATCTTTATTTCTAACTTTCGTACTGGGCCTGGCCTAATTATGACTAATCCGACCCAGTGGGCCTATATATCATCGCCCCTAAAAACCCAAATTTTATAATTTCTATTATATTAACACAACGAATTATAACCTATTGTTTAATGGGACGACAATGTCGTCCCTTTAAACGAGAATTTATAAAAGGAGTGAATCGTATTAATTAACAGAACGTTTTATGTAAAAAAAAAAATTAATTCTCTATAAAGGGACGACAAAGTCGTCCCTAAAAACCCAAATTTATAATTTCTATTATATTAACAAAACGAATTATAACATATTGTTTAATGGGACGACAATGTCGTCCCTTTAAATAATCATGTCCACGTGGAAATCTAAGCTGGCCCGGTGGGGTCAATATTTTATTTATTGGGACGACATTGTCGTCCCTTTAAAGTTTCCCTCCAAAAAATCTGCACAAAACTTTGACTATTTTTGAATTCATTTAAAGGGACGACATGTCGTCACAATAAAGGCATTTAAAGGGACGACAATGTCGTCCCTTTAAAGGTTGTCCCTTTAAACCAGTTTTCTTGTAGTGTTTGATGATATGTAAACAACCTTATTCTATTTTTCTTACAGATTATTTAGAATAAGATCCACGCCGTGTCGCGGGCTAGAAGGACAAAATAAGATACAAAATGAGAAAAAAGGACAAGAAAAAAAGATAGTGGTTGAAAAGGACAAAAACACGCCTGTTACTTCATGTGTTACTACATGTTGCTACAACCACATGTAGTAACACATGTGGTAACATGCGCATTTTTATCCTTCTCAACCACTATCTTTTTTTCCATTTTAGATTAAAAACAGTCATGCACAACCTTTAACTAATTAGTTTATTATCAATTTATAATTATTATTAAATTTAACGTAAGTTAAATGTATTTATTAAAGTGTTTTTTGTTTATAAGGACGTGTTTTGGTACTTAATTAGGCATTTAGGACAACAAAAAATGATCACGCTTTCTCAGGACACATTCTATTTAACTTTCCTAAATTACCCATTTCTTCTATTTTTTTCTCTGATTGAGCGAATCTCTTTGTAATATCCCGACTTTTCGAAAAAGGGCAGACGTGTCTTTTTACGAAAAATGGAATATTATAATTTACGGATTTAAAGTATTTTAAGTGTATTTATATATATTTGGCCGATATATATAAATAATTTGGAGATAAATCCGATTTTATGTAAAAAAAAGGGCAATTAAGGAAAATAAGGGATTAGGATAATTATTGAGATTTTCCTATTTAAGGAGAAATTAACCCTAGTAGTTTCCCTAACCTTTTAAATCAGAAATTTCCTCCTTAGAAGCCTCCTCTTGCGTGTGAGAGTTGGAAGAAAAACGCGGCTGAGAGCGTAAGAAGAGCTAACGAGAGTTTCTACGATATCTCAGGGAGTTTTCAACAGTTTTTAGATCCGCGAGAAGCATTGGAATCGTCGTGAAAGGAGCGTAGTTTCAACACTCATAGATCAGAGCTTTGTTAAGGTTATCAGCAAGAAAAGATCAAGGTTTTGCTGTAGTTTTCTGAGTTTGAAGTTGGTTTATCTTGCTAAAAAGGTAAGAGGCTCTTCCTACAAATTAATTATGGTTTGGAGAGGTTAAATCGTGTTTTTGATTCGTTTTGTAAGAGAGTTTTCATATTTAATAATTGTTATTTTATGGTGTTGGGATTAAGTAAAAGAATATTTTCTCAAAAAAAAGAAAGTAAAAGAAGATGTTCAAGCGTGTTTTTATGCTATATGTTTTTCTGCATATGATTATTATTTTGGTACACTCTTATCTGTCTATTGTCGAAAAAAATAAAAGAGGGAGACTGTATGTTTCTTTAATTTGTGTTCTTCGGCTGCTGTCAAAGATTATATATAATATTTATAAAATAAAATAAAAAGAAAGTTATGCAGCTATGCTGCTTGCGTATATATTCACAATAAAAAACAGAGAAAGGAATTAATACCTCTCTCTTGTGCTTCTTCCTAGGAAAGATAGAAAATAATAATAATAATAATAATAATCAAACATAAAATACAAAAGCGGTATTTAGGATCTTGCATATTATACAATGATATAATGTGTAGTATTTTTTGAAATGATAGATGATGTAGTAAGTATAATATATATTTGTGTTGTGTTACTTCTTTACGAAAAATATAAATTATGATTTAGTAGACAGTGAATTTTTTAGCTAATGCTATTGTGATGTTTAGCTTAAAATGTAGTATTGTTAATGAGTTTAAATAAGATTAAATGAAAACGAACAAGCCTCGATTGAGTTCTGATGCGTTTGGTTCCGGCACCGGACGTACTCTTATAGGGAGTTGAAGTCCGGGACCGTCGGAAAGGCATGAAAGGGCTTGTGCTTTGATGAATTAGTATTCATCAATGTCTGTGTAATTTCTAGGCCTTGTACGTGTCTAATGGTCTAGGAAAGAGAGTTGAGTTGAGAGGGAGCTTACTTGAAAACACTTAGGTGGCTAGTTAATAACCAATAATAATTACATACTTGCGTAGTAATAAGATTAAACTTCATGTCATCCTTGGTAAGGCACAAGACTATATCGCAATGTGTAGGCCTTCGGATAGAACGAGTAAACTTGCTGGCCTTTCTAGAGGCACCAGGAGTAGAGGGTACTCGTTGTGGATAACTTTGCTGGCCATTAGAGGGCACCATGAGTAAAGGGACTTCAAAAGTGGATAACTCTGCTGGCCCAAGGGCACCAGGAGTAGAGGGACTTTACAGTTGAATAACTCTATAGGCTCACAAGACCCCAAGTACGGAGGGACTTCGCCGAACGCGTATACTATCGGGACTAGCCCGTGGCTGTTGGTGAGATCCACCAATAGGTTGCACCCAGATGTCTCGTGGTGGGCAGCACCATGTGTAGTGCCCTTGAATACGGATGTAACAAAGATAAGCTAAGTTAGAAACAGTTAGTCATGACATGTTGATGGACATGAAGTGAACCCTAGATTGAGTCGGTCTCACCAAGATAATCTTTTAATGATAACCTTAATTAAATTGTAGCTTCTACTTCTTACTATGTACAATGTACTTACCTCAAATGCATGTTTATTTAAGTGTTTGGGGGAGAGAAGACGAACAGGTAATCCCGCAGTTTGAGGAGGACTTTGATGACGACGTTTAAGGACGCCGAAGTTGAAGACTTTATTAATTTGTATTTATATTCACTAGACTTGTTGTCGTTGGGGAATTTCTTGTAATTTTCTTTAGTACTTGCTGTTATAGGATTTCGTACGTTGTTACGTTTCGTTTGGTTTTCCAATGTAATAAATGTTACATTCCATCTTTAGTTCGTTGATTTCTATTCTTAGTAGCCTTTATGGTGTTTGCCGAGTCTTTTTAGCTTCCTGTTTGCTTTTGTTTGATACGACGTAGTAGAGGTTGACGTGTAATATTAGATTTATTTAATATTATGCGTGCCGAGCGTTTCGTTAACGGATAAGGACTCTATATCAGGGAGCAGGGCGTTACAGTTGGTATCAGAGAGAAGCGTCTTCTAGGCTTCCTTTCCTCTAAGATAAGATTTCATTAGATCTTGTTGAACCTTTCTGATCTCTCTTGACCTTGGTGGTAAATCCTCGTAAGACTAAGAATCCTTAAACCGTGGTTAAGTTGCACTAGGACCAAGTTAAGAGTCTCCTTAAGCGAAGGTTAGGCTGAGTTCTAAGTTCACATCTCTTACGTGTTTCCCTCGAGTTCGTTCCTCTCGGATCCTTAAAATAATCTCTCTCTTCTTTTGGAACATTTAGACTTCCCTCACATGTTCTTTGTCTTGGTGGATTTAACTTTTTTATTTGCTACATTTGGTCCTGATCATTTCTCCTTTTTGTAACTTGGTGTTATCTAAAACGAGTAAACGATTTTGTACTCATTTCTCTATGCCTTGTAATATCATTTCTGAAATACCAAAAGTTCTCTAAATTTTCAGCCACTTAGAAAGTTGTCTTATCTACCACTTCTCTCTTTACATCAACTCAGTTTTCCAATTGGATTGTTCATAAATTTCATGACAAGGATGAGCACTCTGTTCATAAATTTCATGACAAGGATGAGCACTCTGTTCAGAAAATTCTGCAGCGGTACTCTTATTTATCAATCAGTTTTGAATGAGCTAAACACCCCCAAATGACTTGAATTTTTGAGTTCTGCTCTGCAATTTCCGTTTTGAACTCAAGTGCAAATTCCTTCTGGTTTGAGTACAATCTGCAACACAACATAGATTTTAAATTTCTGAAATTTTTGACAGCTTGCAGTAGTCGACGAAAATAATTATTTTCACCAACCTATGATTTTCCAAAAATGTTGGTTATTGGGTAGCATATGTAAAACTTGTATACCTACAACATTTCTTTTTACATCATGTTCAAAATCAGTTCGGTTTGTATTGTACAAATCAATTATTTCATGGCTTGCACCGAATTTTTCAAAACCTTTTAAGTCTTTTGGTCACGAAAGAATAGATGCCTTTCTTTCACCCTAGAAGTTTGGTAGGTAGAGGATAGGTGTTGTTGTTCTAGGGCTCAGAAAGAAGCGAGTGATTTAGGTCAGACAGTTGTGTTGGAACGAATTGATCGGTTTCAGAATCAGGTACCCCACATCGGTTCAGTAAGAGTAATCTCAAGGATCTCATGGTTGTTACAATGACTTTCGAAAGAGTAATCAAGGTTGCTAGGGTGTTACTACAAGTCACTGGTTGCGTTGGAATCTAACGTGGCAAGAGTAAAGTTAAAGTTTTGGATTCTACGGACTTGGTGTGTCTCTTGGTATAGGTTGCAACCCAAGGATTTTTCTACTTGGACGGTTGATGAGAGTCAAATTGGCTATCATTTTTTATGTAAATATACCCCGTTTATACCTCATTTTATATGTCTCTGGGGACATTTGGTTGTATTTTGATGTATTTACACCTTGGTTATCATTTCGGGACCGAGGACGTAAAGTCCGGGATTCTCAGTCTTTTTCGGTGTAATTTACTATACTCTCGGTCACCCTAGTGTCCTGTAGGGATTACGTGTGGTATTTGTTATGATTTTGTACAGGACTTAGGTGTTTGAGATGTCCGGAAGGCGAGATACGAGGATTGGAATGAGTGCCCAAAGCTTAAACGTTCAAAGGGATCAAAATTTGTTGGCATTTGAATCAGCTTTCCAATGCATTTTGAATCACTTGATTTGGAGGTCTACACGCAAAGTTATGGACTGATTTACTGAAGGTGTGTCAGACAGGCGGGCGCCCGTGAATGCGTTTTTGGCTCAGAAAGTTGCTGATCGAATTTGTGAAGGAAATAATTTGACGGGCGGGTACCCGTCACCACAGGCGGCCGCCCGCCGTCCAGATCCGAAAAAAAAACACACTTTAAACACCCCCATTCGATCAAAAGAAGGGGAGAACTCCTCCCCAACTCATTTTTCTTCAGTTTTCTGCGTTTTTCTTCATATTTCTAGCTTAGATTAGGTATAGAGGTATATTAGCTTAGATTAGTTGTAGATCGTTGTAATCCGTTGATTCTCGGTGATAGCTTGACGCGTTATTGACGGGATTCGGCTTGGAGATTTGATTTTCTACGGCATAATATTTTATTTAATTTGTGTTCTTCGGCTGCTGTCAAAGATTATATATAATATTTATAAAATAAAATAAAAAGTAAGTTATGCAGCTTGCGTATATATTCACCAAAAAAACAGAGAAAGGAATTACTACCTCTCTCTTGTGCTTCTTCCTAGGAAAGATAGAAAATAATAATAATAATAATAATAATAATAATCAAACATAAAATGCAAAAGTGGTATTTATGATCTTGCATATTATACAATGATATAATGTGTAGTATTTTTTGAAATGACAGATGATGTAGTAAGTATAATATATATTTGTGTTGTGTTACTTCTTTTTGAAAAATATAAATTATGATTTAGTAGACAGTGAATTTTCTAGCTAATGCTATTGTGATGTTTAGCTTAAAATGTAGTATTGTTAATGATTTTAAATAAGATTAAATGAAAACGATCAAGCCTCGATTGAGTTCTGATGCGTTTGGTTCCGGCACCGGACGTACTCTTAATGGGAGTTGAAGTCCAGGACCGTCGGAAAGGCATGAAAGGGCTTGTGCTTTGATGAATTAGTATTCATCAATGTCTGTGTAATTGCTAGGCATTGTCCGTGTCTAGTGGTCTAGGAAAGAGAGTTGAGTTGTGAGGGAGCTTACTTGAAAACACTTAGGTGGCTAGTTAATAACCAGTAATAATTACATACTTGCATAGTAATAAGATTAAACATCATGTCATCCTTGGTAAGGCACAAGACTATATCGCAATGTGTAGGCCTTCGGATAGAACGAGTAAACTTGCTGGCCTTTCTAGAGGCACCAGGAGTAGAGGGTACTCGTTGTGGATAACTTCTTTGGCCATTAGAGGGCACCGGGAGTAAAGGGACTTCACAAGTGGATAACTCGCGGCCCAAGGGCACCTGGAGTAGAGGGACTTTACAGTTGAATAACTCTGTAGGTTCATAAGACCCCAAGTACAGAGGGATTTCGCCGAACGCGTATACTATCGGGACTAGCCCGTGGCTGTTGGTGAGATCCACCAATAGGTTGCACCCAGATGTCTCGTGGTGGGCAGCACCATGCGTAGTGCCCTTGAATGCGGATGTAACACAGATAAGCTAAGTTAGAAACAATTAGTCATGACATGTTGATGGACATGAAATGAACCCTAGATTGAGTCGGTCTCACCAAGATAATCTTTTAATGATAACCTTAATTAAGTTGTAGCTTCTACTTCTTACTATGTACATTGTACTTACCTCAAATGCATGTTTATTTATGTGTTTGGGGGAGAGAAGACGAACAGGTAATCCCGCAGTTCAATGAGGACTTTGATGACGACGTTTAAGGACGCCGAAGTTGAAGACTTTATTTATTTATATTTATATTCACTAGACTTGTTGTCGTTGGGGAATTTCTTGTAATTTTCTTTAGTACTTGCTGTCACAGGATTTCGTACGTTGTTACGTTTCGTTTGGTTTTCCAATGTAATAAATGTTACATTCCATCTTTAGTCCGTTGATTTCTATTCTTAGTAGCCTTTATGGTGTTTGCCGAGTCTTTTTAGCTTCCGTTTGCTTTTGTTTGATACGACGTAGTAGAGGCTTACGTGTAATATTAGATTTATTTAATATTATGCGTGCCGAGCTTTTCGTTTCCGGATAAGGACTCGGTATCTGGGAGCGGGGCATTACACTCTTTTCTTCCTCAACATGCTCCTTTACCGCGATGGAGAACTGATCCACCGGCAAGTGCTTCACTAGTTCAAATACCATATACCAGTCCCCGGCAAGTGCTTCACTAGTCTCCGGCGATGGCGAACTGATCCACCTCTCCGTAATTTGAGATTGATGTTTTTCTGTTCATTTCACTAGCCTTTGAAGAGCGGGCATTCAGTTTAATTGTATCATTATTGAGTAGATCTATTCATTGGCATTATATGTATTGCTGTATGTTTATTGCAAGCTTTAAATCTGATGTCGACAGGTAATTTGTGCATAGCTTCAATTATGGATTCAATACTTGATAATGTGGTTATGAGATAAGAAAAAAAAAAGAAGGAATGAACCATAGAGAGCTCAATGTTCAGCAAAAAGTTGGAAGTTTGCTGAGATGGAAATACTTAGGAGATGTGCAGAGAGGAAAATCGAGCTTTTTGAAGAGTTCTTAGCTTAGGTTTTTGCCGTGAGATCATGATGCCATGTGTATAGAGTAGTTTTCCAAACAGAGTGCTTTATGATATGGGTGAAATCGCGCTATTTGGAAAACCATCAAACGATCTGTGAGTCTTTGTATTTCTCACAAGCACAAAAATGGAGAAAACATTAAATGTGAGCCTTGACATTTGTTTGACTTTGGTTGTAATATTCCGATTTTCGGGAAAGGGCAGACGTGTCATTTTGCGAAAACGAA
Organism: Gentiana straminea; assembly: GCA_036785695.1. Lineage (NCBI taxonomy): Eukaryota > Viridiplantae > Streptophyta > Magnoliopsida > Gentianales > Gentianaceae > Gentiana > Gentiana straminea. The sequence continues at coordinate 342,892 of JAVUPR010000142.1, forward strand.
ATATTGGGTTCGGTTCCTTTTATTCGGAGTTTAATTATTTAGTTAAATATATGTATATTTTCGAGATATATGCATACATTTAAGGAAAAGAAAAACTGATTTTAGTATAAGGGTGATTAAGTAAAATTAGTGCAATTAGGTAATATTGGGATTTTTCCTATTTAAGGAAAAATTAACCTAATCAGTCGCTTAAACTTTTAATCAGATTTTCCACCTCCAAATTGTCTTCTGCGTGTGAGAAGAGAGCAAATTAGGGCTGAGGGTTTTTCACCAATTTCTAAGTCAATTCATAACGGTTTTCAGATCAGAGTAGAGCACCGGAATCGTTGTGAAGAGAGCAACGTTTTGAAATCAGAAAGTTGAAGCTTTGTCAAGGTATGTTTAAGCCCTAATTCATGTTCTTCTTCGAGTTTGATGGATTTAAAATCATCAATTCGTAGTTTTTATCGTTTAGAAGCGTGTGATTGAATCTAATCTAAGTTTGAATTTATCACACATGTTTTTCTGCAGAAAAGATCAGTTTTAGCTGTTGTTTTTCTGAGTTTTGTTGTTGGAATAAGCTTGCTAAAGGTAAGAAGCTCTTCCTACAATCTATTTGTGGTTTAGAGTAGAATAGATCATGTTTTGATGCATATTGTATCAAGTTTTAAGTCTAGATGAAGTTTAAGGATTAAGTTTTGTTTTGCATCTTAAAAGTTATGTTTTTCTACTGTTTTTCTTCTATATTTCATGTACAAGATGTTTGGAATCGAGTAGAGATCGTTAAGGGTTGAAAACAGGTTTTAGGGCTTTTTCTGCGTAGGATGCGTACGCATTGCCCAGCAATGCGCACGCATTCCTGTTACAGGATTGCTTAGGATAGTTGCAGCTGGTACAATGCGTACGCATTCAGGGAATGCGCACGCATTGTTGGTTCAGAGTTATGCAAGATGCTCACTGTTTGATGAATGCGTACGCATTCAGAGCAATGCGTACATAATGTTTGAGCAGTGTCATTCAGCTTAGTTTTGGTCAAGGAATGCGTACGCATTGGGCACAATGCGCACGCATTGTTTGAGCAGAGAGTTTTCAGCAGGTTTTTAAGCAAGGAATGCGTACGCATTCCATAGGGATGCGCACGCATTGCCCCAGAATTCTATATAATGATGTTTTAAGTTGTGTTTTGAATTCTAAACCTTGATACAAGATCAAATAACACTAATTCAATATGAACAAGCCCCGATTGTGTTTCTGATTCGTTCAGTTAAAACACCGAATGTACTCTTAAAGGGAGTTGAAGTTCGGATCCGTCGGAAGGGCATGAAAGGGCTTGTGCATTGATGAACTAAATTTCATCAATGTCTGTGTAATTGTTAAGGTTTGAGGTCTAGATGTCTAAGTGAGGGAGTAGAGTTGGTAAGGTGAGTTTTATCCTGAAAATACTTAGGTGGCTAGTCAATTCACAATAATAATTCCATAAGTGTAGTAAAAGCTAAAACGTCATTTATTCTCGGTTAGACACTCTTTCATATCGGCGATGTGATACGTTCATAAAAGGTGAACAACGCTACTGGCCTTAAACGGCTGAAGGGTAGCGGAGGAAATTCATCGGATGTATACGCATACCGGGGAGACCCCGGAGCTAATCGGTGCTAATCACCGTTAGTTAGCAAGTATATCTTCAGGTTGATGAACGCCATGCACAGTGTCCTTGAGTAATGATGTAACAAAGATAAGCTAGGCTAGAAACGTATAGTCATGACGTGTCGATGGGCATGGAGTGAACCCTAAATTGAGTCGGTTTCACTAAGATAATTAGTTAATAACAAACCCTAATTAAATTGTAGCTTCTACTTCTTACTTTGTACATTGTACTTACCTCAAATGCATGTTTATTTATGTGTTTGGGGGAGAGAAGACGAACAGGTAGACTTGGAGTTCGATGAGGACTTTGATGACGACGTTTGAGGAAGGCGGAGTTAAAGACCTTGATTATTTATTATTCATTTCTTTCATTTATTTCATAGATTTGGATTATTATTGGATGTTGTAGTTTAATTTTAGTACTTTGGAATTCGTACATTTTTGTATCATTTTCCAATGTAATAATATTACATTTCCACTTTGGTTCTTGATTTATATTCTTGATTATTTGGAAAAAAATTATCCGAGTCTTTTGCTTTCGTTTGGTTTTATTTGATACGACGTAGTAGAGGCTTACGTGTAATATTATTTATTTCATATTATACGTGCCGAACGTTTCGATTTCTGGATAAGGACTCGGTGTCCGGGAATGGGGTATTACATTGGTTCTCAGGTTGCCGGAGCAAATTTGTTTCTTTCATGTGCTTTTCCAGGTCCGGTATCATTTGCTCAATATATCATTGATGTATTTCATTTTCATATATAATTATGGAAAATACAAAGTTCTTATTTAGCATGCTAAAAGCCAAAAATGAACAAAAAGTGCTGTGAGACAAGCTTATCATAATGTTTGTCTTGCTTGTGCAAAGAAGCATCATATATGTGCCAAATGTTCACGTCGGGTCTTTGGTATGATTATAAAAGGCTTTGCAGCACTACAAGAAAATGTGTTTAAAGGGACAAACTTTAAAGGGACGACATTGTCGTCCCTTTAAATATCTTTATTGGGACGACACAGTCGTTCCTTTAAATAGATTCAAACATAGTCAAAGTTTTGGGCGGATTTTTCGGAGGGAAACTTTAAAGGGACGACAATGTCGTCCCAATAAACAAAATATTAACCCCACCGTGCTAGCTTGGATTTCCACGTGGACAGAACTATTTAAACGGCGACAATGTTGTCCCATTAAACCTTTTTCAGATAAAAATATGTTATATGAAAAAATATATAAGATTTTTGGTTTTTAGGGACGACAAATGCCCCTTTAAAGGAAATTAAATTTTTTTCAGAAAATAATATGTGTATAATAGAAATTATAAAAAAATTTGTTTGTAGGGACGACAAATGTTGTCCCTTTAAAGTAAATTAAATGTTTTTGAAATATAAAACGTTGTGTTAACAAATAAGATTCAGATTTAAATAAATCTCATTTGAAGGGACGACTTTGTCGTCCCTTTAAATAAAAACAATTTTTTTAATATGCATGTACCAATAAGCATTGCGTTAAAATATAAAAATACATTATTTTTGTAAAAAAAATCCTTTATAGAACGATAATATACAGGTGATTTTGATAGTACTCTCTACCATAGATTCTCAGTTCGTTATCGAGCGATTGATGTGAATCTCGGGGTTCGTTAACGAGCGATTGATCTCAATCCCGAGATCCAAAATCGATTAAGTGATTTCAAACCGATATCTTTCCTTACAGATCATTCTGACAGGACTATCTACTATACATCGTCAGTTCGTTATCGAGCGATTCATTTGAATCTTGGGGTTCAATAACGAGCGATTGATCTCAATCCCGAGATCTAAAATCGATTAAGGGATTTCAAACCGATATCTCTCCTTATAGATCATTCTGACAGTACTATCTACTATAGATCGTCAGTTCGTTATCGAGCGATTGATTTGAATCTCGGTGTTCGTTAATGAGCGATTGATCTCAATCCCAAGATCCGAAATCGATTAAGCGATTTCAAACCGATATCTTTCCTTACAGATCAGTCTGACATTACAATCTACTATAGATCATCAGTTTGTAATTGAACGATTGATTTGAATCTCGGGGTTCGTTAACGAGCGATTGATCTCAATCCTGAGATCCGAAATCGATTAAGTGATTTCAAACTGATATCTTTCCTTACAGATCATTCTGATAGTACTATCTACTATAGATCATCAATTCATTATCAAGCGATTGATTTGAATCTCAGGATTCGTTAACGAGCGATTGATATCAATCCCGAGATCCAAATCGATTAAGTGATTTCAAACCGATATCTTTCCTTACAGATCATTCTGATAGTACTATCTACTATAGATCGTCAGTTCATTATCGAGCGATTCATTTGAATCTCGGTGTTCGTTAACGAGCGATTGATCTCAATCCCGAGATCCGAAATCAATTAAGCAATTTCAAACCGATATCTTTCCTTACAGATCATTCTGACAGTACTATCTACTATAGATCATCAGTTTGTTATCGAGCGATTGATTTGAATCTCGGGGTTCGTTAACGAGCGATTGATCTCAATCCCGAGATCCAAAATCGATTAAGTGATATCAAACCGATATCTTTCCTTACAGATCATTCTGATAGTACTATCTACTATAGATCGTCAGTTAGTTATCGAGCGGTTGATTTTAATCTAGGGGTTCATTAACGAGCGATTGATCTCAATCCCGAAATCGGAAATCGATTAAGTGATTTCATACCGATATCTTTCCTTACAGATCATTCTGATAGTACCATCTACTATAGATCGTCAGTTCGTTATCGAGCTATTGATTTGAATCTCGGGGTTTGTTAACGAGCGATTGATCTCAATCCCGAGATCCAAAATCGATTAAGTGATTTCAAACCGATATGTAATTTATATAATTATATTGATACTTTAATTATATATTTAATATTTAATATACAATATTAATAATATGTTATTAAATATATATATATATATATATATATATATATATATATATATATATATATATATATATTAATACTTTAATGGGACGACAATATCGTCCCAACAAACATTATGTCGTCCTATTAAACTTAAAACCTATAAATCGGACAACCCCCCTTCTTCTTATTCATTTCTTTCTCCTTCTTCAAAATTTCGAATTCCAGAAAATCCCCCCCCCCCCCCCGATCTAAATCCTGCCCCTCCCCTCCTCCGGTCACCACCCCTACCCCCACTCTTGCTCCGGTCACCACTCCTTCAATCACCCACCCTCTCCTTCCTCTGGCAAGTAGCAGCCACAATAACAACATCTCCAGCCGCAGCAACAAGACAGCTCCTCCACAGCTCCGGTAAGCCTTTTTTTGTCAAATTAGTTGCTTTTATCTTCTTCTTTTTGTCAATTTAGTTCAATTGTGACCTAGATTAGTTGCTACAAAATTGCTTTTAGTTCAGTATTTTTTTTTCAAATTAGTTGCTTTTAGGGATAGTGTAGTGTAGTGAATGATGTGTAGTGAGTAGTGTAGTGATAATGTAGTAATTTAGTAGTTTTTGATGGATAAAGGGATAGTAGTGTGTGTTGAAATGAGGGATATGAATCTTGGCCTTGTATGTATTGGAAAAGTGTTGAAGAATATGATGATATGTCTAGCATGATGATGAAGAACAAAAACTAGTTTTGTCTAACATGTATTGGTTTTGGAAAAGCGTTGGAAAACCGTTATATATGTATGTGATTGAACATGATGAAGAAAGTCTAGCATTGAAGGTGTTCTTGTGTTAATTTGTTATAAATCAAAATTAGAAAATGAACTAACATTGAAGAACTAGGAGTGGTAAGTGTTAAAGACTTAGTTTTTTTTTTACTTTGTTAAGTTTATTTCCAAAATGTGTATTTTATTTATGAAATTTGAAAGTTGAAATTGATTGGAGCAAGGTTATGTGGTGAGTTTGGTTTGATGGTGAGTTGTTTGGTGTTGTTTGGTTTTGGGCTAGGTAAGTTTACATTGGGACATGGAAGTTGATAGTGTATGAGTATGGTGTTGGTAAGCATTTTTTCATGTATATGTTCATGTTGAGATTGATTGAGGCTTGATGGTGAGATTGATGCTTATGGTGAGATTTATTGGTGTAGAAGGACTTGGTTATAAATTTGGTATTGTTCGATTGTAGTAAACTTTGGTATTGTTGATTTGGTACTGTAGTTTTGAGAAGTTGGGAAATTTGTTGTTAGTAGTAATGAAATTGTCCATATTGATGGTTTGATCGTGCACAAGGGTGATGTTCCTACCCAAAATGGTACTGACAATTGCTCTGTTTCAGAGAGCATTGTTATTGGAAATATTGATCACACTTACACTTAGAGTGAAAGTGTTTTAAGTGTTAAAAGTCTTTGTTTCCTTGTTTGAAACAACTTAGTGTATAAATTTTGTGATTGACTAGTATATGTGTGTGATTGACTTGAAATTTTATTTCGTCAAGTAGCTAGTAGTGTATTAAGTAGTGTATGAATCTTGGCCATGTATATTTGTTGGTGTTAAGAACATTTTATTATTTTTTATGATGGTCATGCTAGCTGTTATAGCAAGCCTGAAATAAGTTAGAATTCTCTGTATAAGTCTTTACTTAGAGTCTGACATGTTGTATAAGTTGAGTCAGACAAGTATTGTACTAGTTGGTAGGACGGCAAAGTAAAAACAGATTGTCGGCAGAATGAAGCCAATCAAGTACCAGCAGAGAAGCAATGAAGAAATTATGGTCTGACTTATAACCAAGGAAGTCTGTGATGACCTTGAATAAGTCTAAGTTATGTTTTAAGTGATGAAACTTAATGTTTAAATATGGTGTACACTGATCTCACCCAAATCAAGGATCAGTGAAGTACAAGGATTCTCCTTAACCTGAAAGAATGAAGGAAACAGTGAATCGGCAAAGTAAACTGACTTTCGGCTGAGTGAAGACAAAGCAGTGAAGGAAGATCTAAGCGGCAAAGTCAGATGGATCACTTGACCTTTCAAAGAACGGCTGAGTAAACCTTACTTAGTCAGATTATTGAAATATGAAGAAGATACAGAAGATCAAGCATTAAATGCACAATCAACAGAGGATCAATCAAGGATGGATTTTCTGATAAACGTTTGAAGAAAAATCCGATCATTGAAATCAAGGAGAATATAATTAAGGGGGAATCAAGAATTGGATCAAGATTTACTCCCCTCATTAATATATCCAACGGAAGGAAATTCAAATCAAGGATAATCAAGGGTATAAATAGAAGGCATTGACAAAAATAAAAAGGAGAGAGGACAATAAAAATCTGAGCAAAACTCTGTCAAAGTGAAAAGCTTTATATCTATGGTGAAAAGATGTATCTAGTGATCAACTCAAAACTGAGAGCTACAATTCAAACATCAAGCATTGAGATTGATCAACAAGTTTGTGAATTCAATTAACATCAATCATGCAACTGAATCAGAGCCATCTGAGAAGGAGTTGAGTTTGTGATAGCTACTGAAGGATTTGATCCTATGGAGCAGTGAAAGAGACTGAGTCACTGAATTTGTTGCAGTCAAGGAGTGATAGTCTTGTAGAATGTGATGCTTGTGTAGTCAAGGACAATCAGGGTATTGTATCTGTGAAAACAATAGTGAATTCCTCCAATCATCACACGAGAAGAGTGGATTAAAGGATTACACCACCCTGAACCACTATAAGCCTTGTGTCAATTTACTTTCAGCAATTTACCTTACTATATTCATTTAATTACTTATATTATATCTTATATCTGTGATTTCCTAAACTACTTTGAAACAACATAGTAAGAAGGGACTTATCTGCTGCCCAAATGTTTTAAAAACAAGAAAAGTTTTTGAAACTCCACTATAGTCATTCACCCCCTGACTATAGTTTTACCCTTCTCTGGGACCAACAATTGGTATCGGAGCAGTGTTCCTAGTATCAGAACCTGTTCAGATATAATTTCTGGTAACAAGGAGATCACATATTTTCAAAGCAGTTTTCACATCTGTGATTTCTACACATATACATAAATATCTCTCATTTGTACTTATGGATTCCTCAAACTTTATGTCAAAAGTACCTGTTTTCAATGTTAACAAGTTTGATGAATATAAATAGGAATGTTATCTCAACTTGCAGCAACTCATGAGGAGATGCTAGATGTAATTAATGATGGCCCAATCTTGATCATGACTGTGGTAGCCACAGGAGCTGATCAAGGAAAAGAAGTGGATAAAACCAAGAAAGATTGGACCAAGGATGACAGGAGAAGAACAAATCTATACTTTTTTGCAAAAGATATGATTTTGAAGACCCTGGATAGCAACATGTTCATGAGAATCAAAGATTGCAAAACAACAAAGGAGATGTGGGACAAGCTGGCACTGATAAATGAAGGATCTGAAAACAAATTATCTATTGCAAAACAGAAATTTGAGAACTTCAAAATGATGGTTGGTGAATCCATTGATCAAATGGACAACACATTCTCAAGCATCATCAGTGAACTGCAACAGCTTGGACACACATATCCTCAGAAAGATGTGTGCTTAAAGATCTTGAGAGGCTTACCTGAAAGATAGAAGATCATAACATCAGTAATCAGATGAACAACAAATCTTGCAAACACAGACACCCTGACTCTGATGTCCCAACTAAAGGCTCATGAATTCTAATTGAACGGTGAAGATGGTGCTCCGACAGAGACACAAAGAGCCAGGGCACTGATAGCACCACAGCAAAGTAACTTTGTGGATTGTATCAGCAACGAGACACTAGAGCTCAAAAACAGGTAGCTTTATTAGTTAAACGTTTTGACAGGTTTAGCAAAAAGAAGCCATTCAAAGGAAACTCGTCATCAAACAAGAGGTCAAACTCAAACAAGGACATGAAGAAAAAAGTTGATGAATACAGATGCTTCAACTGCAACAACAAAGGTCACTTCAAGGCTGATTGCCCCGAAGAAAATAACAAAGATGAGGAAAAGAAGAAGTACAAAGCTTCTGAAAAGAGGACAGGTAAGAAAGTACTCAAGGCTGAATCCAGCAGTGAAAAGAATGAAGAATCATCTGACAATGACTCAGATAATAGTGATGAAGTAGACAGCTCAGACAATGAAAAAGCATGCCTATGTCTCATGACCAAAGAATTAGATGAAGATGAATCTGACAGCTCAGATAATGAGAAAGCAAGTCTATGTCTTATGGCCAAAGAATCTGATGAAATTGAGGTAACATCTAGTTCTTACTCTTCATCTTATGCATCCACATCTAACACTGCACAATCTTCTATTCTCCCCTTAGACACTGCAAACATAATCCAAAATCTCATGAGTAAATTTGATGAAATTGAATTGAATCATGAAATTTTGGAACATGAGTGTGAGAATCTGATGACGGAAAAATTCACTGTTATTATTATAACATTTCACCCCAATTCTGATACCATTTTGAGCATTTATGTATCAAATCAAGTCATTAATTCCTTAGATTTATCTAAATACGTAATTAGTAAGTATTATATAAAATATCGTATTTTTTTATCGTATTTTTATAAGTTTTTGTACCGATTTTAGTAAATCGGAATGTCGTGTCAGATTTACGTGGGTATTTGTGGTATTTTATTGCAGATTTATAAGCCAAGACCCCGAGAATCGACATTTTGAAGTATAATCATATCTCTGAAAGGATTTAGAGAGTGTCACGAGCTTAAGTGGTCAATCGAATTGCTTAAATGATTAAGTGGTCAATCGAAGTGGTCAAGTGGCTCAGTGGTTAGTGGTACCACTAACGAATTATATCTTCGACGAACAAATGGCTCATTAAAAACGCATTTTCTGAAGAAGTGTCCTTAATGAAAGTTGTAGATCTTTGAAAGAGCTTTCCAACGCATTTTGAATCACGTCAATCGGACTTCTACAACTCAAGTATCATTAAGTCAAGTGGTCAAGTGGCTAATCGATTCGATTTAGTGGTAATCGAGAAATATCTTCGACAAACGAATGGCTCATCAAAACTACATTTTCTGAAGAAGAGTCCTTCATGAAAGTTGTAGATTTTTCCGAGAGCTTTCCGATGCCTCTTAAATCATGTTGTTTGGAGATCCAGAACTCGAGATATGAATTTTAGAAGTTTTATTCCAAAATATATAATTTATATCCGAAAATTGGAAATTAAGGGAAGATGAATGTGATGATTAGCACCGGCCCAGTCCGGATATTTGCCGGCCCGATCCGGCCTTGGCAAAATAGTCTATAAATAGACTCAATTGCATCAGAATTAATTGCCCCTGCTTTCGGCCATTTTTTTTCTTTCTTGTTCTTATTTTATTTTTTTAGTTGCAGTACTAATATATATATATATATATATCAATTTTCCTTCTTTTTCTTTTCCTTTTTCTCGTCTTTCTTTTTGTTTTATTTATAGTATATATATATATATATATATAACTAACTATCTATCTATATAGCTATATATATATATATATCTATCTATATATATACATATATATTTATCTAGCTATCTATACATATATATATAGGCATTATGCCATAAGTAAAATAGTAGCCATAGTACCATTGTAATGCTTGGACAGTTATCGAAAGATCGTTGTTGTTGAAGTTATAACTATTTCCGGAGAATACGGTCTATGAATCAACAGTTGAAATCTGAAACGATTTTAAGAAATCATACGATGATGAGAGGCTAAAGCACGTTGGAACAAGCCTTGTGAAACCGATTCTTAGCAACATCTCGATTTCGACTTTTGGATTGTTTTGTGAGTTTTTCTCAAAGTTTGTATCTTTATTATGTTCTTATTGATTAAGCAATTTAAATCAAGAGATGGTTGTTGTTTGATGTTTAACGTTTGATGAGAATCGTCGTTAAACCTTATATCACCGTAGTAAAGATTAGATTTTTAACCTAAAAATAACGAGAGTTGTTAGGTTGAATATCTAGATTGCGAAATTGAGAGATTTTACACCTTTGTTATGAAAGCGTTAATCTTTAAAATCGAAAGATAAAAGATTGATAGGCGAACTTTTCTAAGAGATTAGGAGTTCATACCTTCGATAGGTGAATCACAATTTTCGTTAAATCACCACAAGATAATCTAGAGTCGAAATTGAGGGTTGCAGGAATCGGTGGATCACTGCTTGTTCGTTGTTAAATTACTTGAAAGAAAAATCGTTGTGCCGTTTTGCTTCGTCTTCATCGTAGTAATCGTAGCAATTTTTATTGTCTTCTTAGTTTATAGATTAGAATTAACTTAGTTAGTTTGGTTCGTAATTATCTTTCCTGGCTTTAGATCTTTGATCTTCTGTCCAGTTTACTTTTGTTGTTTTCGTTTTTAGTTTTGTTTTGTGTAAATTTTAGTTATAATAGTAGTCGTGACAATTTAGAAATAAATTAATAAGAACTAGATAAACCTCGATTCCCTGTGGATCGACTCCGGTTTTTAATCGCTATACTACGATCCCTGCACTTGGGGTAAACCGGATTTATTTTATTACTTGTTATATTTTGCTTTGCATAAAATCCGAGACAAGTTTTTGGCGCCGTTGCCGGGGACTCGGTACGGTTGTCTAGTTTTTGTTAATTATTTTTTTCTTAAGTTTGTGCCATTAGTGTTTCTGTTTTCTTTCCTTAAAAAAATAATAAAAAAAATTAAATTAAAAAAATAAATATAAATAAAAATAAAAATAAAAAAATATTTTGGTTTATGCAAACTCGAAGTCAATACGGGGTCATACAATCTTCTATCTAGGATTGAGGACATGGATGAGCAAAGTCAGATAGCCATGCTGCAGCAGCAGGTGGCAGCTCTTATGATGTTTCGCAATCTTATGAATCAGACCAGTCTTTTCCTCAGAACTCACATGTTACGTTTCGTGAAAGATGTTGTCAACCCTGGCCATCTTGTTGGCCAGTGTCAACTTCTTTCCACTTCTGCATATCAAGTTAATGCTGTCCAAAATCAAAGACAAGATCCGGTCATATGCCAGCTATGTGACAATGTGGGACATACTTCTCCTTTCTGTTCTATGGGTGGACAGAGCGTTTTCAGTGGCCAGCAATATCAGAGTTTTAACAATCAGTTCTCTGGCCACATCAATTTTCCAAATCAGGCTTTCAATTTTCAGAATCCAAATTTCTATCAAAACCCGAACTTCAGTCAGGACCAAGATATCAATTTTCCAATCAAAATCAAAGTTGGTCTGGCCAATCTTTTCCTCAACACTTTCATAATTCTCAAGGCCCCTCTCAATCTGACGTTTTTGAAGCTAAATTAGAGGAGCAGAACAATAATTTCCACTCCTTTCAGAAGGAGCAAGATGAGAATTTCCAACTCCTTCTTAGTATGCTTAAGAATCTTGAGAGATGGCTCGGGAAAATGGCTCAAGACCATGGCATTGCACTCCTTTATGATAGAGAAGAGGTCAGTGCTATGAATTTAGGATCCGACATTCAACTTAGTGAAGTAGAAGTGTCAAGCTCCCCTCCTACATGGTGTGATGCTGAAGACGGTTGTCCTATGATAGAGCCGACATTAGAGATGGTTGAAGATGTTAATCACCAAGAAGGTGAAGAAATACACCCGGTGTTGGAGTACATAGAGGACACTGTGCCTGAATTAGAGATAAGTCATCCGGAGGAAGTCACAACTAAGGAGCCGTTGGAGCCAAAGAGTGCTGAGGTGGTTGTGGATAAGCAAGTGAGCGAAGCAGAAGTGATCTTCCCAATTGATCACTATATTTTGGACTGGGATGTGGAAGCACCTAATCCGGTTCTTATTTTCTTGGGAAGATACTTAACCAAAGTACCTAGATCCAGGGCACGACGTAGTCTATATAGAGATGAGATGGATGGCTCGTATTCTGAATATTCGTTGAAGAATCATGCAAGAAAAACTTATCCATTTGATAATGGATAGTAAGGTACGTGTGCTTTTATTGTCGAGCAAACGACGTTAAACAAAAGCTCTACCGGGAGGCAGCCCGATAATAATAATAATAATAATAATAATAATAATAATAATAATAATAATAATAATAATAATAATAATAATTTGGATACAACTAGTCTTAATGAAATGTAGAATATGTGGAATGAATAATCATAATGGAAGTTGAACACATAGCACAACCGAGTATCAGGATGAATGTTTGAATGTCTTTTAAAGGGAACGATTAGGTGGTTATCCGAAAATCCTGAGGGAGTACACAGAAAACATTCGAATACATCATTTCTTGGACTTAGGTTGTTAGAATGATTTAACCCTTGAGGATCTGGGTATAAAAGACTCAATACTCTTTCACACATTTCATTTTATGATCTACTCTGTTTCCAACATGAATTTATGACTTGACTATGATATTTGCTCATGTGATATTCTCTATGATACATATATGCATAGATGTTCTGTGCTTTACCCGTGTGGGTTATTTTCCCATCTAAAGCTTTTATGAGATTGACTATATGTATATATTGCCTATCGAATTTTCTGACGTAACAGGGCCATTTACTTATTATTCCCATATCCCTATTCGATGTTTTGGCACGAGGACCATGTCCCGTGTTTGCTTTGTTTGTTTTGGTACAGGGATTCGGATCGTGTTTTTTCATGGCTGTTACGGGATTCGATAGCATCTTTCTGCCAGGTTTATAAGCTAAGTCTTTCTCTCTATCTCATTCACATGTTGAGGGTAATGCAAAATCGTAAGTGGGAGGTAGAGTCGATGATGGTCTAGCAATGGCATTAAGGGTTTATTATGATGACACCTTAGTTTTTGAATCTTTTTCGTGCATTAATAAGTTAATTAAAATGAACTTTATAAGGTATATTTTTCATGTATTTGAAGATGTAATGATCAATTTGGATATAAATAACCAATGTGATCCGTAAGTACATTTTAACCCCAAATTTATTTGTGTAACATGAATTCCTTCACGTAAGCCTTTGACATTGAAGCGAAAATTTTAAACTGTATCCATTCAGTATCCTAGTGGTTATTCTAGAGATAATTGCAGTAACTTAGTACCTAACTTTTGAACGTGTACTGTGAATATCTGAAGGTTTGAATGTGATAGAAAGGATATAAGTTAAGTGGAATAAAAAGAAAAATACCAAATTAAGATGAACTATATATATGTCGGTTGTAGCTACCAATGATTTGAGTGCGGTAGGGCGTTATCACGAAACGTCCTATACCACTATGAGGTTTAAAAGATCCCGACTGCCTGATGATAGAAGTTCAGCTAGGGTGTTATCACGAAACATCCTATTGCTGGGAATGAAGGCATATGCTACACATGTGAAATTAAGTCCAGCTAGGGTGTTATCACGAAACATCCTATTGCTGGGAATAAATTAAGCATGGTTGACAACTTAGTTATCTTCTGACTATCCCCAGTATAAACTGAATGATATGCATTAGGGATTATCCTAATAAGTACACGGGAGGACGTTGTGTGGAACTTTTGCTGCCTATACCTAGGAAAGTCATTAGGACTGTCTAAATGGACACTTGTGCGTTTGCTTGAATTATTCAAGAGAGGGAGTGGAAATTGAAAGGCTTGTCACACACACACTCTGTTATACATTTATATTAAGGTTAACGTGTGGTTATGATTCGATCGGTTGTATTATCTGGTTGTCCCTTATATCTTATCTTTTCATGAATTTTGTCCCTCATTCATTTTGTTTTATCACTTGTTTTGCTCGAGGACGACCAAAAGCTAAGTGGGGGGTTTGTGATGACGGAAAAATTCACTGTTATTATTATAACATTTCACCCCACTTCTGATACCATTTTGAGCATTTATGTATCAAATCAAGTCATTAATTCCTTAGATTTATCTAAATACGTAATTAGTAAGTATTATATAAAATATCGCATTTTTTATCGTATTTTTATAAGTTTTTGTACCGATTTTAGTAAATCGGAATGTCGTGTCAGATTTACGTGGGTATTTGTGGTATTTTATTGCAGATGTATAAGCCAAGACCCCGAGAATCGACATTTTGAAGTATAATCATATCTCTGGAAAGATTTAGAGAGTGTCACGAGCTTAAGTGGTCAATCGAATTGCTTAAATGATTAAGTGGTCAATCGAAGTGGTCAAGTGGCTCAGTGGTTAGTGGTACCACTAACGAATTATATCTTCGACGAACAAATGGCTCATTAAAAAGGCATTTTCTGAAGAAGTGTCCTTAATGAAATTTGTAGATCTTTGAAAGAGCTTTCCAACGTATTTTGAATCACGTCAATCGGACTTCTACAACTCAAGTATCATTAAGTCAAGTGGTCAAGTGGCTAATCGATTCGATTTAGTGGTAATCGAGAAATATCTTCGACAAATGAATGGCTCATCAAAACGACATTTTCTGAAGAAGATTCTTTCACGAAAGTTGTAGATTTTTCCGAGTGCTTTCCGATGCCTCTTGAATCATGTTGTTTGGAGACGAGATATGAATTTTAGAAGTTTTATTCCAAAATATATAATTTATATCCGAAAATTGGAAATTAAGGGAAGATGAATGTGATGATTAGCACCGGCCCAGTCCGGATATTTGCCGGCCTGATCCGGCCTTGGCAAAATAGTCTATAAATAGACTCAATTGCATCAGAATTAATTGCCCCTGCTTTCGGCCATTTTTTTTTCTTTCTTGTTCTTATTTTATTTTTTTAGTTGTAGTACTAAATATATATATATATATATATATATATATATATATATATATATATATATATATATATATATATATATATATATATATATATATCAATTTTCCTTCTTTTTCTTTTCCTTTTTCTCGTCTTTCTTTTTGTTTTATTTATAGTATATATATATATATATAACTAACTATCTATCTATATAGCTATATATATATCTATCTATATATATACATATATATTTATCTAGCTATCTATACTTATATATATATAGGCATTATGCCATAAATAAAATAGTAGCCGTAGTACCATTGTAATGCTTGGACAGTTATCGAAAGATCGTTGTTGTTGAAGTTATAACTATTTCCAGAGAATACGGTCTATGAATCAACAGTTGAAATCTGAAACGATTTTAAGAAATCATACGATGATGTGAGGCTAAAGCACGTTGGAACAAGCCTTGTGAAACCGATTCTTAGCAACATCTCGATTTCGACTTTTGGATTGTTTTGTGAGTTTTTCTCAAAGTTTGTATCTTTATTATGTTCTTATTGATTAAGCAATTTAAATCGAGAGATGGTTGTTGTTTGATGTTTAACGTTTGATGAGAATCGTCGTTAAACCTTAGATCACCGTAGTAAATATTTGATTTTTAACCTAAAAATAACGAGAGTTGTTAGGTTGAATATCTAGATTGCGAAATTGAGAGATTTTACACCTTTGTTATGAAAGCGTTAATCTTTAAAATCGAAAGATAAAAGATTGATAGGCGAACTTTTCTAAGAGATTAGGAGTTCATACCTTCGATAGGTGAATCACAATTTTCATTAAATCACCACAAGATAATCTAGAGTCGAAATTGAGGGTTGCGGGAATCGGTGGATCACTGCTTGTTCGTTGTTAAATTACTTAAAAGAAAATTCGTTGTGCCGTTTTGCTTCGTCTTCATCGTAGTAATCGTAGCAATTTTTATTGTCTTCTTAGTTTATAGATTAGAATTAACTTAGTTAGTTTGGTTCTTAATTATCTTTCCTGGCTTTAGATCTTTGATTTTTTGTCCAGTTTACTTTTGTTGTTTTCGTTTTTAGTTTTGTTTTGTGTAAATTTTAGTTATAATAGTAGTCGTGACAATTTAGAAATAAATTAATAAGAACTAGATAAACCTCGATTCCCTGTGGATCGACTCCGGTTTTTAATCGCTATACTACGATCCCTGCACTTGGGGTAAACCGGATTTATTTTATTACTTGTTATATTTTGCTTTGCATAAAATCCGAGACAGAATCTAAGAAAGGAGAATAAAAGATTAAAGAAAGAACTGGATAAAGCAAAAGCGAACTAACTAGTAAGGAGACTTACTCAAATGATCAACAAACAGCAGATGATCACACATCTGGTGTTGACAGATCGGTTGAGAAAATCCCCCTACCAGTTAAGACCACAACTGCACCCTTAAATGCACCATCTTACAAACCCTCAAAAATGTTTAGATCCAGATCTGGTCTTGGCTACAATAGTCAGGATGAGAATAGAAACAATGGACAACACAATTCTGAATCTAGGACCAATAATGGACCAAATTTCAAAAAAGGACAGACCATAATTTCAACCACTCATCCTGTACCGGTGAAGTCAAAACCTAGTGCAGTGAAAAGCAGACTAAATCATCATTCCAGTCAACCAAAAACAAAGACCTTCTGAAAGGTAAAGGAAGACTTTATCCTTCAGAGGATGATTGGAATGTTGCACCTCCAAAATAAAAGAAGAAACCATTCTATGACATGCATCATGTGTTTAAGAAAAATCAATCTAGTATGTTCCTAGACACATGAAGAAACATAGGTTTCTCACTGCATATTGGAAAGTGAAGAAGGATGCAAATGCACCAAAAAGTAGAGAAAAGTATCAGGATACCTTTAGTAGAAATATTAGAAGTTATTCTGCCATGCCTTATACATGTGAAGTTGATGATTTTAATTATCCAAAAAGAATATCATTTGGATATACACTTGGAGTAGGAGGCATGACTGCTAACAGGTATGGACCCAAGCAGTGTTGGGTACCTAAACATAATTAATTTGTTTTGTAGGATGTCTGGTACATAGAAAGTGGATGTTCCAGACATATGACATGAAACAAGAGATGGCTCACTGATTTCAAAGCTTTTGATGGACCCAAAGTCATATTTGGAGGCAAAGAAAACCCTGGTAAGATTAAGGGGGAAGGCACAATGCTCAAGAACAATTTGAAGATTCAAAATTTGGCATATGTTAAGGGACTAAATTTCAATCTGCTAAGCATCAGTCAATTTTGTGACAAAGGCTACAATGTACTCTTCAACAATGAAGGATGGAAAGTGATTCACAGCCAAACCAACATAGTGGTTCTTGCAGGAAGAAGAGAAGACAACATGTATATGGTGAATTGGAGAACAGCAAAAGCAGAAACATGTTTACTTGTCAAAAATAAACAATCAACCTGCTGGATTTGGCATAGAAGATTAAATCACTTAAATTTCAAGACCATCAACACATTATCAAAGAACAAGTTAGTTGAAGGCCTGCCAGAGATCATATTCAAGAAGGAAAGTCTCTGTAATGCATGCCAGAAAGGAAATCAAATCAAAAGCTCCTTCAAATCAAATCCCTATCAATCAACAACAAGAATTCTACATTTTCTACATATGGACTTGTTTGGACCAGTCACACCAGTAAGTGTAAGTAGTAAGAAATACACTCTAGTAGTGGTTGATGATTTCTTGAAGTACACCTGGACCATATTCATGAACAAGAAGAAAGAGACACTCAAGAAGCTGCCAGATTTGCTGAGAAGAATTCAAAATGAGAAAGAACTAAAGATTATCAAGATCAGATCAGATAGAGGCACAGAATTTCTAAATGAAGTTATCAGAACTTATTGCGAAGAAAATGGAGTACTACATATATTATCTGCAGCAGGAACTCCACAACAAAATGGTGTAGCAGAAAGAAGAAATAGAACTCTCAAAGAAGCAGTCAGAACAATGATTGTAGAAACAGGCCTACCAAAGAGGTTTCGGGATGAAGCAGCAAACACATCATGCTATACACAGAACAGATCAATCATCAACAAATATCATGGAAAGACTACATATGAAATATGGAATGGAAGATAACCTAATGTCTCATATTTGCATATGTTTGGATCAAAATGTTTTGTTTTGAACTGGAATCAACTGCATACCTTTGATGAAAAGGCTGATGAAGCAATCTTTATGGGATATTCAGACACCAGCAAAGCATTCAGAATACTCAACAAAAGAACATTAGTGATCGAAGAATCAATACATGTATTCTTTGATGAACCAAACACAAATGGTGAAAGTCTTCAAGATCAGGAAGAAGAAGCAGCACAAACGGAAGTATATACAAATACAACCATACAGCTTCCTTTCTGAATCACCATTTTGAAAATCAAGATGAGCCACAAGTCATTACAACAGAAGAAGCACCAGAACTTGAAGCTCATGCAGAACCTGAAGTTGTAGAAGCACCAAGTGAAGAACAACTTCAACCTGACCTTAGTTGGCTAAGAGATCATCCTGGAGATCAAGTCATTGGAGACATTCACACAGGAGTTAGAACTAGAAGACAACTAGAGCATATGCTAACATGTTTTCTATCACAAGTGGAACCCAAGACAATAGATGATGCAACTCAAGATTCAGACTGGATTATAGCCATGCAAGAAGAACTAAATGAATTTGAAAGAAATGAAGTCTGGGAACTTGTTGACAGACCAGACATGGCCAACATCATTGGAACAACCGACCTTGGAATGGTGTGTTTCCACAACACCCCTTTCAGGCTGTGCCTGATAACTACGACGGAGACATCGTAAATTGGTCTACGGGCAATGGGTATTTAGAAACAAGATGGATGAGCAATGAACAGTTGCCAGAAACAAAGCAAGGCTAGTTGCAAAAGGCTACTCTCAAGCAGAAGGAATAGATTATGATGAGACATTTGCACCAGTGGCAAGACTACAGGCAATGAGACTCTTTCTAGCTTTTGCTGCACACAAAGACTTCAAAGTCTATCAACTGGATGTCAAGAGTACATTTCTGAATGGACTTTTGGAAGAAGAAGTATATGTCGAACAACCTCCTGGTTTTCAACGCAAAGGAAAAGAAGATAAAGTATACAAGCTCAAGAAGGCCCTTTATGGACTCAAACAGGCACCTAGGGCTTGGTATGAAACACTATCACAATTTCTGATCAAGAATGGATACAACAAGGGAACTATAGATAAGACTCTATTCAAATTAGAGGAAGGAACAAGTACATTACTAGTACAAATCTATGTTGATGACATTATCTTTGGATCAGAGGATGAAAAGCTGTGTGAGAAATTTGCAAACCTAATGAAGAGCAAATTTCAGATGAATATGATGGGAGAATTAAATTACTTTCTTGGCCTTCAAGTGAAACAAATGAAGTATGGTATTTTCTTTAGTCAAGCCAAGTATACAAAAGACTTAATACACAAGTATGGTATGGACACAAGTGGCACAGAAGATACATCAATGTGTGCAAGAGTCATTCTTGGAAAAGATAAAGCTGGAAAAGATGTTGATCAGAAAATGTATAGAGGAATCATTGGATCCCTACTATATCTAACAACAAGCAGACCAGACATAGCATTTGCAGTAGGAGTATGTGCAAGATTTCAAGCTCAACCAAAAGAATCACATCTTCTATCAGCCAAAAGAATAATCAAATACTTGAAGAACACCATCAATGTTGGAATTTGGTATCCAAAAGATGGAGGATTCAAGTTGATATCATATTCAGACTCTGACTATGATGGATGCAAGATAGATAGAAAAATCACTTCGGGAACATGCCAAATGCTAGGCACCAAGCTAGTTTCTTGGTTCAGTAAAAAGTAAACTTCATATCAACATCAACAGCTGAAGCGGAATATATAGCAGCAGGCATTTGCTGTGCACAAGTACTATGGATTAGACAGAAGCTAAGGGATTATGGAATGGAGGAGAAGACTATTCCAATCATATGTGACAACACAAGTGCCATATCTATTACTATTGATGTGAGACATCATTTCATCAGATATCATGTTGAAAAAGGAGATGTTATTTTAAGATACATACCCACTGAAGATCAATTAGCTAACATCTTCACTAAACCACTCAGTCATGAAAGATTTAGAATGTTGAGAACTGAGTTGGGAATGATTGAAATTGACTAAGTACCAAAGAGCAGCTAACTGGAGTAATCACTAAGTGACTTCACCCAGCTGATCAACCCTTTGCCATTACAGGAGATGTTGCAGGTAAGGCACTGGTACTCAGCAAAGTTAACTTAACTGATTGTTAGGAACAGTTGAATAAAGCAGCTCAGTGAAAAATTCACTACACCGGCTAAGTGACTAGCCAAGGCACTCCACCGAAATGAAGATTGGAGTCATGGGCACATTAAAGTTTGAATCAAATCAACTTTTATACACGTGGAGAATAAGTAAGTTATGGAGGATTATACTGTGGAAGATTACACACGTGGAGATCAATTTACAATCATGGAGGTAACCATATTATTTTTCGAATCACAAACGCCTCGATTCACGAAATCTATCATTACTTACCTCAATCCACTCCCCAACTACACTCGAATATCGGGACTTATATACATAAAATCATGCCATTATGTCATAAAATCCTTCCATATTCAACAACGTTCACACTACCTATTCCATCCTATATAAACAACACTTAGAGAGTTCTCAAAATTCTTTACGCTCTCCTAAAATTTAAAAAAAACCCTAATTCTCATTGCAAAATCAAATCTTTCTCTCAAATCTCAAAGAAATGGCTTCATCTTCTACAATATCTCCCACTGAAAGATTCTATGAAAAATCGATCATCACTGGATCATTTTTCAAACCTGAACCATATCTTTCCTTCTGTGATAATGATGCACAAGCTCAACGCTTGGTTGATTGCTGCTCAAATCTGGGGTTATGACCTTCCTAAACCCCCCCAATCAACGGAATTTTCTATGAAAATATGATTGCATTCTGGAAAAATGCAAAGTTTGTGCCCAGCACAAAGAAGACTGATATCGACTGCATAAAAAGTTCAATCTTCAGAAAAGAAGTAGTCATTAAGCTTGGTATTCTCAATAGATTCCTCCACCTACCTATGATAGGTTCAGCTAATGTAAAGTTAGTAAAGATTGACATCAAAAAGTTCTGGACTGAAATAGCCAAGAACCCCAAGAAAAATAGCAAAACCTACAACCTCCCTAGATCAGCACTCAAACTTCCGTTTGCTGAATTCGCACCGGTCATCACCAAGAACATCGAAGGTAGAAAAGGGTCAATGGAAAGCTTGACCGAGTTACGGGTCAAGCTAATGGAAATCATCTACGAAGGTACTAAATTTGACTGGGCAACATTTGTATTCAATAGGTTGAAAGACTAGATTCAAAAGGAAATTGATCTGTCAATCACGGCACCAAGCAAGGGTTTGCGCAAGAAAGGTGATTTCTGGGAGAGAAAATCATATAGGTTTCCTTTTCAACACCTGTTTGACACTTTGAAAGTGAAACCCACAAATCTGCAGGCTCCACACAAGTCCAAGGTAATGTTTACCTACATCAAGGCATTTATGAAACCCAAACCCACTTCCAGGAGAAAAAGAAAACAACCTGAAAGCAGCAGATCAGGAGTGGGATGAAGAACTGGATCTCAGAAGGCACAAGAGAGCACCTCTATAACTGGTACCAGCAACTTGAACGAACCTGTGGTAATCAGTGATAATAAAGCAACGGAGGAAGAAAAACCTCAAGAGGACATCACCTATCTGGAAGAATGTGAGGAAGGATATGTTCTCACTCCATCTGAAGAAGAAGAGATGGATGAATAAGAAGCTGAGACAGAGGATGAACACTCAAAGGGCGACCATCTTGAAGCTGATCCAGAAAACATCGAGATATCTAACGATGATCTAACTATTCAAGAGTCACTTTTCAAGAGTCTCAGCAAAGTTGACAATCAGCTGAGAGAGCCAGCTGATCAACCTCACACCGCTGAACCTGTCAACTCCCCCATTATTGACCAAGGGGGAACAGCAGTAGAGAAAGTCACATCTCCAGCAGATGAAGAAGCCAACACCCCCCAGAAACCCCTTAATAACCCTGAGTCTAATAAGGAAGAAAAAGAAGAAGATGAAGAAAGAGAAGAAGAGGTAGAAAGTGAAAGAGTATAAGAGGAGGAAGATGAAGATGATGAGAATATTGAAGTGGCACTAGAGGAAGTTGATCCAGAAAGAATCTTCAATCTGGACATTTAACCACTGATTGTAGACATGGAGAAGTAGTATCACAGTAGGCAAAACCTGAAAGCTGCTTTAAGAAGTGAAGTAACCCCCATAAACCACAAGATTGAAGCCCTCATCAGTCACATCAAGATACAAGATGAGGTCATGGAAAAACAGGGAAACTTGCTTTGCAACTTACAACATCTTATTCCCTACCATGTCCAAACCAACCTTGAGTTTCATGCTGAAAAGATTGACAACAATCTCAAACCTTTGGTGGACACTCTAAATGCTCACACTCATCAAATTCAACACCTGGATGAGGCTATGGAATTTTCTGGCCAGCAACTTGACACTCTGGTAAACATTAATACGGCCAACAACAAAATTCTGGAGCAAAGGTATGGTCCACTCCCTGAGTCTGAAGAAGCAAATGCAAACCTTGAAGCATGTTTTGGTGCTGCCAAAAAGGGGGAAGGAAGCTCAAAGCATGAGAGCTCCAGTGGAAAGAAGGCAAGCCCAACTGATAAGGTCAAGGGCATCAAAGGCAAAGGCATCAGGTTTGAAGAAAAGAAGGAGTAGCCCTTCTTATTTAACTGAATTAAATGAATTGAATTCTATATGCCTTTGTTTTTGAATAAAAAGATGCAATATCTTATTGCCCTTAAATGGATGAATAAAATTTTTGAGTTTTATTCTGTTAATTATTTTGAAAAAATTGGCAAACTTATGTTTAGGCTTATGAGGGTTTTGGCATCATCAAAAAGAGGGAAATTGTTTGGAACATTTTATTATGTTTTGATGATGGCCATGCTAGCTATTATAGCAAGCCTGAAATAAGTTAGAATTCTCTGTATAAGTCTTTACTTAGAGTCTGGCATGTTGTATAAGTTGAGTCAGACAAGTATTGTACTAGTTGGTAGGACGGCAAAGTAAAAACAGATTGTCGACAGAATGAAGCCAGCCAAGTGCCAGCAGAGAAGCAATAAAGACATTATGGTCTGACTTATAACAAAGGAAGTCTGTGATGACCTTGGATAAGTCTAAGTTATGTTTTAAGTGATGAAACTTAATGTTTAAATATGGTGTACACTGATCTCACCCAAATCAAGGATCAATGAAGTACAAGGATTCTCCTTAAACTGAAAGAATGAAGGAAACAGTGAATCGGAAAAGTAAACTGACTTTCGGCTGAGTGAAGACAAAGCAGTGAAGGAAGATCTAAGAGGCAAAGTCAGATGGATCACTTGACCGTTCAAAGAACGGTTGAGTAAACCTTACTTAGTCAGATTATTGAAATATGAAGAAGATACAGAAGATCAAGCATTAAATGCACAATCAATAGAGGATCAATCAAGGACGGATTTTCTGATAAACGTTTGAAGAAAAATCCGATCACTGAAATCAAGGAGAATATAATTAAGGGGGAATCAAGAATAGGATCAAGGATTATTCCCCTCATTAATATAGCCAACGTACGGAAATTCAAATCAAGGATAATCAAGGCTATAAATAGAAGGCATTGACAAAAATAAAAAGGAGAGAGGATGATAAAAATATGAGCAAAACTCTATCAAAGTGAAAAGCTTTCTTTCTATGGTGAAAAGATATATCTTGTGATCAACTCAAAATTGAGAGCTACAATTGAAACATCAAGCATTGAGATTGATCAACAAGTTTGTGAATTCAATTCACATCAATCAAGCAACTGAATCAGAGCCATCTGAGAAGGAGTTGAGTTTGTGATAGCTGCTGAAGGATTTGATCCCAATGAGTGTTCGGTAAAAACTTGTTTTAAATTTATAAACCGAAACACCCCAAGTATAAGGTTCGTAATATAGGGTGTTTACGGGTCGTCCTAAGGGAATCGAAAGTCTATCGGATTAAGTACAGTTATTGTATCGACTATGTCACAAATTATTATCTAAAACTAAGGTATATATTAATTATAATCTAGAAACTATGACTAGAAACAGAAAATATTCAGAAAACAGCAGGTAAAAACTAGGGTTTTTAAATAACTAAACTGAGCAACAAAAGTTGATATGAACGAATCGGTTTATCAAATAATTAAAAGAAACGGCAAGGCAACGAGAATCCACCAATCAACCAACCAACCCCAACTAGATTGCGCGCTAAAGATACGATTTTTAGTAATGATCAAATCATGAATTCGATTAAATCTCTTTAATCAATTTCTAAGGTTTCGTTTTCTTTCCCAAGCAAAACTAAACTAGCATGCATAACAAGATCATGAGATTGTCTCCAATACTCTACTCAACTAATCATGAACAATATCTTGAATCAGAATTAATTGCATCAATTGAAAAGATCAAAGCTTGAACAATATTCTCATATAAATTCAATCAAAAAGATAGTTTCATCGATCTCTCGATTCAAATAAAACATAAACAATATAACAATATCCAATTGATGAAAAATCGTAAATTTAACTCACTAAATATGTAGCTAAAAATCCTCTAGTTGGTGTGGTTGTTGATTGGTTTCCTCCGTTGTCCCACCGCGAATTGCTTAGCCAACAATCATATTGGTGATCATGATTGTTGGGATGGAAGAATTCATCTCCTTGTTTGGTCTTTTGGATATGCGGCTGCTAGGGTTTTTAATGAATGAATAATGCGTATGATCTGTGTGTTCTTCTCTGCTCGAATGGTGCTGCTTATATATGAGTTTTGCCGACATAAGGAAGGATCTAGAAAAACGCGTCGATTTTCAGCCTCGGTAGACCGACTAAAGACACTCGGTCGACCGAATAGCATGGCTCGGTCGACCGAGCCTACCTATTCACGCGTTTTCACACTGTTGCTTCGTATACCGTGTTCCCCACTTCACTCTTTCGATCTGATCTGATTTATCCTCTCTTCAATGCTCCGATTTTCTTCTTTATTTTGAAATCACTTGATTGAATGAGATTAATCTTCTCCATTAATAATATCCCCATGCATATCTTTTAATTTTCTGCAACATTGTTGTTATACCAAGTCATCGAATAATAATAATAATAATAATGTGTAACAAAATAACATTTAAACTCAATATTTCCTCATAATTAAATTATAACCCCTCAATAACCATTATAGGAATTTAACGGTTAAAACACGCTTTTCTCATTTATTTCCCTTAAAAATAAGGTAAATTGTTTAGGGATTAAGCCCGAAAATATAGTAAAATTTACCCTAAACAATGAGCAGTTAAAGAGACTGAGTCACTGAAGCTATTGCAGTCAAGGAGTGATAGTCTTGTAGATTGTGAAGCTTGTGTAGTCAAGGACAATCAGGCTATTGTATCTGTGAAAACAATAGTGAATTCCTCCAATCATCACATGAGAAGAGTGGATTAAGGGATTACACCACCCTGAACCACTATAAGCCTCGTGTCAATTTACTTTCAGCAATTTACCTTACTGCATTCATTTAATTACTTATATTATATCTTATATCTGTGATTGCCTAAACTACTTTGAAACAACAAAGTAAGAAGAGACTTAACCACTGCCCAAAAGCTTTTTAAAACAAGAAAAGTTTTTGAAACTCCACTATAGACATTCACCCCCCCCCCCCCCCCCCTCTGACTATAGTTTTACCCTTCTCTGGGACCAACAGTTGGAAAAGTGTTGAAGAACATGATGATATGTCTAGCATGATGATGAAGAGCATAAAATAGTTTTGTCTAACATTGAAGAACTACGAGTGGTAAGTGTTAAATACTTAGTTTTTTGAAATATTATTAGTTTTTAATGAAAAAAAGTATACTATATTAAGCGATTAATAAAAAAAAGTATACTCAAGATGAAAAAAAGTATACTAATCAAAGTACTAACTTTGTCTTGTGCCTTAATGAAAAAAAGTATACTAATGAAACTAAGTATACTATATTAGTATGAGAACATCCCTTGAAATGGTATTAACACCTAACACATATGGTACTAACTTTTTCTTGTGCCTTAAGTGAGATACTAACTTTTTCTTGTGCCTTAATGAAAAAAAGTATACTAATGAAACTAAGTATACTATAGTAGTATGAGAACATCCCTTGAAATGGTATTAACACCTAACACATATGGTACTAACTTTTTCTTGTGCCTTAAGTGAGATACTAACTTTTTCTTGTGCCTTAATGAAAAAAGTATACTAATGAAACTAAGTATACTATATTAGTATAAGAACATCCCTTGAAATGGTATTAACACCTAACACATATGGTACTAACTTTTTCTTGTGCCTTAAATGAGATACTAACTTTTTCTTGTGCCTTAATGAAAAAAAGTATACTAATGAAACTAAGTATACTATATTAGTATGAGAACATCCCTTGAAATACTAACTTAAGTTGTTGTGGTATGTCAAGTTATTGTGTATCAGTGATTTCAAATGGAACTAGACAAGTCATGGTTGTATATTGACAGAATGACACCCGAGTTTGATAAAGGGTTGAGTGAATTCATTGAATACGCACGGAAATTTCTTAACGTTGAAGGTAAGATTCGTTGCCCATGCAAAAAGTGTTTCAACATTTGTTTTGAAACTTTGGAGGACGTGTATGATCACTGTTTCTTTTGGGGATGGGTAGCTGGGTATACAACATGGTTTCACCATGGTAAAGATGGTGTATCCCGTAAACGTGCACGAACAACTCAATTGGTAGTTGAATCCGTAGACGAAATGGCTCCAGTTATAAATGATTTCCTTGGTAGAGCCTCAGAAGAAGAAGTTTTAGAGACAGAGGAGGATGACAACATTGATGAACTCCTCTCCAAATTGCACGAACATGTTTATACGGGTTGCAAAAGATCATCCGCCTTGAAGTTCTTAGCGGATTTAATGCATATAAAAGTGTTGTATAAGTGGCCCAATGAAAGCTTTGACTTTCTTTTAGCGAAACTGAAAGAAGTTTTGCCGGAAGGGTCAAATTTACCCGATTCATTCTACAAGGCAAAAACTCTTTTGAACAAATTGGGTCTGGGATAGGAAAGGATCGATGCTTGCTTGTACAACTGTTGCATTTACTATAAGGAGACTGCTGACTTACAATCATGTCCAGTGTGCAAAACGAGCCATTATAAGGAGTCTAAAGGAAAAAAGGTAGCTCAGAAAATGCTACGTTATTTTCCGTTAAAGCATCGTTTGAGATGTTTGTATGCTTCCCGTCACACAGCTCAGGCGATGACATGGCATAAGACGGGGTGTTCTACGAATGAGGATGTTGTGAGGCATCCAACCAATGGTAAAGAATGGAAAGAATTCAACGAGCAACACCCAGACTTCGCTATCGAACCTAGAAATGTACGTCTCAGTCTGGCTACAGATGGTTTTTGCCCGTTTGGTACTACAAGTCAAACATACAGCATATGGCATGTTCTAACACAAGTGTTGAATCCAGCACCATGGGTTTGCAACAATGAACTGTATAAACCCATGTGTTTACTTATCCTAGGACCAGAACCCCCATGCAAGGACTTGGACGTTTATTTGAGGCCATTGATTCATGAGTTGGAAGAATTGTGGTCACAAGAGGTAGTTGTGCTTGATGCTGCTACAAATACTACCTTCAGAATGCGAGTTGCAGTTATGTTTACGGTGAACGATTTTCCCGCTCGTAGTTATCTCTCAAGTTGGACTGGTCAAGGATATAAAGCATGTCTAACTTGCAACAACGATACACCTTTGGTACGGTTAGAGAGTAAGACTGGATACGTCGGACGTCGTAGATGGCTGTGGGTAGACCACCCGATGTGAAAGAATAAGGGGTTTAACGGTAAAATCGAAACATTATGCCCTCTAGTTGAGAAAACCACGGAGGAAATTCTTCAACAAATTAGTAACCTACCCAAATGTTTGTCGGGGAAACACAAAGAGTACGGTGGTAAAACTCATAACCGTCCAGAATCTTGTTTGAGTTGGAATAAAAACACCATACTAAATAGATTGCCTTATTGGATGCCGAAAAAACTCAAGTACAATCTAGATGTTATGCACATTGACAAGAAGGTGTGTGATAGCTTATTGTCTACGGTATTGAATATTGATGGTAAGAGCAAAGACACTATCAAGGCACGTAAGGATCTAGCAAACATGAAAGTGAGAAAGGAACTACATATGATTAAACAAGGCAATAAGACCTTAAAACCGCGAGCCTTGTTCACGTTGGCACCAGAAGATCGGACAAAATTCTACGATTTCTTAACAAATATTCGGTTTCCCGATGGTTTTGCAGGAAACCTAAGAAAGAATTTGACTGGTAAAGACAAATTTAGCAGGCTAAAATCTCATGATTTTCATATCATACTACATAGACTTTTACCAGTTGGGGTACGAAAATTCTTGAAAAAGGAAATTTCTGATACTATCATTGATTTAAGTGATTTTTTCAGGTTGATTTGCGCGCTCACGTTGAGTGTTAGTGATTCAGAGAATGCAAAAGAGAAGGTTTTAGAAATCTTGTGTAAACTAGAAACGATATTCCCACCGGCATTCTTTGATATTTGGATACATGTGATAATGCACTTGCCTAAAGAAGTGATTAGGGGTGGACCCATTCAATTGAGATGGATGTATCCGATTGAACGTTTTCTAGGTAAGTTAAAGAGGAATATTAGAAATCGGGCCAGGCCGGAAGGATCCATCGCAGAGGCATACGTGGCTAACGAGACCTTGATGTTTTGCTCGTTGTATTTTTTAGGAAATGAGACAAAGTTCAATAGGCCCGAAAGGAACTGGGTTGAGAACGATACAATCAAGAACCATATATCAGTATTCAAGACTCCTTTTCGATCAATGGGATCGATGAAATGCTTGACATTCAATACTACTTTGAGAGAGAAGGTTCAGTGGTATGTCTTGCAAATTTGCCATGAGATCGATGAATACCTCATGTAAGTGAACAATCCAAACTTAATTCTTTTATTTTTATAATTCCATTAAAGCTAACTAGTCTTCTACGCATGGAGCAGTGAACATCGTACAAAACTGTCAAGTTATTGCACGAAACAGAACCTAGACAAAGTGCACCGTCAAGAATTTACTGATTGGTTTAATTTGAAGGAACAAAATAAAGCTTCATACACTTATTATGCACTTTTATGAGCGTTAAATAAATACTTATGTATGGCATTATGCAGATGATTGTATTGAGTAAACAGAACCCATCAGACTTGAATGACCAATTGTTAGCACTTTTCACCGGATCTTTTTCAACGGTCAAATCCTATCAGAGTTGTGTGAAGAACGGTGTCAGATTCAATGCACAAAAACGGGTTCGCACACGCACAACTCAAAACAGTGGGGTTGATGTCATAGGGACCGAAGGCACTACATGGTATGGAGTCTTAGAAGACATATATGTCGTAAGCTATCCAAATGATAACATTGTTGTTCTTTTCAAATGTACATGGTTCGATACTAGTCCAGCTAAGAAGGGTGTCCATGTATATAAGAATACAACAAGTATACGCACTACAAACACCTGGTACAAACATGATCCATTCATTCTTGCTTCACAAGCAGAACAAGTGTTCTACATAGAGGATTTGTATAATGGATGTGACTGGAAAGTTGTTGAGCATTTTCAACACCGTCATATCGTAGACGCACCAAATATTAATGGTGATGTGGTTGTTGATGATTTGGTAATCGACGAAACAACCCACTGAAATTTCCGACTTGTTGTTGAACTCCCACCGATGGAACCGTTCTACATGAGTGCAAATGATGTAGAAATAGATGTTGATGAAAACGATGAAAACGGTCTCGATCAAAATGAAAAGGATGACAGTAACGAGTATGCTTCAACGGATTGCGATAATGAGTATGAGGAATTCATACCATCACCTCCATCCCCGAAAAAGAAGCAGGGTGAACGAGAACTTGCAAAAGGTTTCACCGTCCAAGCCCTCAAGAGAAAGTTAGGGGGCTTGATTCCTCTTATATGGGATCCTAGATTTCCCAAAGTTCAAAAGGTATTGGGAAGATACGCGAAGGATTTTGAGTCTGATACAGGGAAAGTCGTGAGGTCCCATGTTCCCTGTTACGTCCCGACCTGGCGAAAGGTGGAAGACCAACTTAAACAATTAATTTAGGAAGAACTTCGGGTACTTTGCTAATCAAATTGTTAACACTATCAAATTGTAAGTTTCATTATATTAATTTAGAAACCAATTGTTTCATTTCTTGTGTTTTCAGGCATCGTTCCAACCCCTTGAGCCTATTCACCGTAATGCCGTGCTAAAAGCGCCGGTACTTCATTCAGAAAATGGAAGGCTATACTAAGGGATGATGTATATGAACACTACAACAAGGGGTTCCCAAGGCCGTGTCCCCAACCCAGGGATGTGTTTTCACAGCAACAATGGGAAGTGTTTCTCCGCCACCTTAGTAGTGCCGCTTTTAAGGTAAAGCTTTTTATTCCATTACATGTGTTATGTAGATTCGATTATTATTACTTGTTACTGCTTATATATAATACAAAAGTACAAATTTTTTTGCATAAAAAATCTGATCAGAATAAGAAGAATCGCGCCACGAGTAAATATGTAGGCCGCCAAGGATGAACGCCTATGGCCGTAGTTCGATGGGATAAGTTAAGAAGGGTAAGTATTAGGAAATAAATCCCTATCACTTCATTTTTTTGAATTTTCATAACTAATACTTTTGTTTTTTTCAAGGGTAATGTGACTCTGAGTGAAGATCCTTTGGGGAAGGATCCTATCCATGTATGGGCGAGCAAGCATAAGAATGCTGACGGTTCATTTCTCAACAGTGATGCGGAGTCTGCTTACGTAAGTGATATACGTTATATATATTTCAATTCAATACGTTCACATTTTCCTTTTCCTTATCTTAACTGCAAACGATATATGTTGTGTTTAGAGGAGGCTGGAGGAATGGCGTGCTATGATTGCACCAGGTCGACCGATGAGGAGATAATCTTTCAGGCGCCTTAGGAACTAGGCGAAATTATTTGATTGGCCTTGGCCCTACACAATCTTCCTCCCTATCCAATTCATCACAATCGGCCCAGTCTTCAGCATCGTCATCTTCTTATCACCAAGAATGCAATATGCAGATTGAAGAACTTAGAAAGTCTCATGATCAGTTGGTGAAGTTAACCAAAAAACAAGAGAAGAGAAACAAAAAAACAAGGGGTCTTCTCAAATTGTTGCTGACTAATCTTAAGGCTAAGGAACCGGATATGCAAATAGAGGTTAGCTCATCATCTTCCGATGAAGATGAAGACGATTCTGAAGATTATTCTCAAGTTGATCTTGATGATGATGCGTAGACATTCTAGAGGAAACTATTCTTATTTTTGGAAACATTGCACAACTTTGTATTTTACGTAACATTTTTTCTTTATGCATTTTTTTTGTTATGAATCCCCGCTTATAAACACATCTGTTATTGATTTTGGAAAAAAACAGGATTGGATTGATGTAAATAGCATTGGTGGCCATGTGAAAACAAAAAAAACATTTAAAAAAAATTTAATTAAAGGGACGACCTGTCGTCCCTTTAAATGTATTTCTGGAAATTTTATAAAATTATATTTTTTTCCCAAATATATTTTAAGGGACGACATTTGTCGTCTCTTTAAATGTTTTCTATAAAATTTTTTCGTATTAATTTTATTATCAAAATTAAATGTATAATCTTTTAAGGGACGACAATGTCGTCCCAAAAAGCATTTTTATAAAAAAAATAATTTTTTTACTTAATAATAATTTTTTGTGAAATTAAATAAATCATGTTTATAGGGACGACATTTTTGTCCCTTCAAATAATGTCATGTCAGCACGTTGAATTTTCTTAGAAAAGTTCGTGCCACGTCAGCATTCTTTTAAAGGGATGATTTTGTCGTCCCTTCAATTATGTCAGTTGTTTAAAGGGACAAAGTAGAAGGGGCGGATTTATTGGGACGACGTGTCGTCCCTTTAAACATTTATTGGGACGATAATGCCTTTAAAGGGACGAGTAAATGTCGTCCCTTTAAACCAGTTTACTTGTAGTGTTGGATGATGTTTTATTTTTTCCTTTCTTTTTTTTAGTAATGATCCGGACACAACCGTTGTGACACAACGATTGTCACATCGTGTATCGATACCATTGATCATGATGTAATAATGATCAATTAGTTTAACATGCGTCACCTTGAAACAAAGAAAGAAAAGTTATACCTTCATTGTGGGTTCATGTATTATTTGGAATTAAATTGATGCGGTGATATTGATGTCACTGCATGAACAGTTAGAGAATTAATGCAGTGACATCGATGTCATTGCATATGTCAATGTTGGATTCCGGTGGGTTGTTCATGTGGACTAGCGGTAGAGGCCGAACGTTTGGGCGGCTCCGTGCATCGCTACTCTCCTTAGATGGTCAAAACGTCGATCTTTTAGATCAACCAAGGTAACTACTGTCTGCTACTTATTTGTTTATTTCTTAAACGAAGTCGATCTTGGGTCGATAGGAAATAAATTTTTGAATTCCCCTGCGTTCCCGCATTGATTTCCTAACAGTGGTACCGGAGCGAGCTTCGAGCTTAAGCAATAAGCATGTTAATTTGCGTAATTAATTTTATCGTTTAAATCACGTAACTAAAAGATGAAAGATTTTTGTATTCACAAAACGATACACGAAAAGAAAAAAATCTTTTGATTAGGAATCAAAAGGAAAGAAACAAAAGAGACTTAATTTTAATTTTGATTTATTTTAGAATATTTCTAATTAATTAAAATTGAAATTAAAATCGTTTAAAATTAACCGTTAATTAGTTAATTGATTGGATAAAATTATTTAATAGATTAAATGTTAATTGATTAATTAAGACGCATGAAGTTAAATGTTAATTTATCTTTTTCATACGATATTATTGTATAGATTAGATATAGTTGATATAATATGATTATATGGACCCCGATTGATCATGGACTCGACCGATAGGATAGATGTGAATGATTTAATTTTTCTGTTTGTTTAAAAATTGTCCTAGGCCGTTATGCAGAATATGACCTAGTTTATTTTCTGCATTTATCCCATTCTCGTTAGCTCCCCCCGTGTGCAGCGGGTGTATTTATTTTATTAGATAGAATTAAATGTAACAAGAATGGAGAAGAAGATGGAGACCAAAGAAAGAAGAATAAAGATCCCATTCGAGATGGCGAATTAAAGATCCTATTGGCGGTTGCAGCTACCCTTAGATTGTGACCCGCGGTTTCGTCAGTTTGTATTCGAAACCGCAACTAGGAAAAGTCCATGATCATACCGGTTACTTTACGTATTTATTTATTTTGTGCTTGTATTTATTTTATATGATACGATAGATGCATGACTAGGCACGATCTAGATAAATGTGTAGGATGTATGTCAATAGAGATAGACATATTTATGATGAGACCATAATTAAAATTAATTAAGTGAATTAATTTACATAATTACTTCCACCACAAAAGAATCAAGTTGAAATTGCCTCCCTATATTACAATAACGATGAAGAGCCCTTGTTCGGATCCAACTCATCAGCCAAAGCAGGGGGTTGACCTACCTCGGGTATATCGTCATTATCGAGATATGATCGTACGAGATCTCATGAATATTGGGGTTATGACTTGACTAAGAATTCTCTTGGCCACCAGCCAAAGCGGGGTCGTTTGGATTTTAGAGGCAAGGGTTTGACCATTTCATAAGATAAAAATTGTCAAAGAGTTGACTAGTCAAACAACAAGAGTCGTATAAGATACGATTGACAAATAGTTGTCTACCTATTAGGCTATTTTCGGCCCACCCGCCAAAGCGGGGGTCGCGGTAGTTTAGTGGGATCTTGTCCACTAAATAAATTAATAATTCTTGAAAGTTAATTGGAAGTAGTTGACTAGTGGGAGCAAAATCATAAACCAAAAGATCATTTTTGATTTTGCGTGTATAAACAACAACACTCTTTTATTTTCATTTTTATGTTGTAGTTTTAGCAAACTTTATATTTATATTTCATTCTCGATTAGTAAAACCAAATTATGATTGTTACTTTTTGAGAAATGTTCTCAAGTGTGGTTAAGTAATTTTAATCTTTTTAGAATAAGCAATAACACGAGCAATCCCGTTATAATAGTTATAGACAAGGAGACTACATATTTGATGGAGTAATCCAAGGCTTTAATTAATAGTGAAAGCGGAAGCTCATGATATGATTAAATCATTTGAAATAAGTTTCAACGAATTAATCATATATTAGATACGATCCAAGATGATCATTATGTCATACGATGACAATTTATTCTAACGTTGGATAAGAATGACCTCATCTAATTTTGAAAGGGTTGTTTTCAAAATTGTAAGATTTAAGTATCGACTTAATTCTATCATTGCTTAAAGGTTAATTAAATAGTCAATGTTTTGAATACGATTCAAAAGATTAAATAAACTATTTAATAAACTTTAGATTTTCTTTATGAAATGAAATTAAAGACATGGCTCTCGTGATCTTTCTTAAATCTTATGAAGACTACAATAAGAAACATTTTTCAAGTGCTTAAAGGATTAAAAGGAATGTTAGGGCATGTGCTTAAATAGAGAACTTATTGAAGTTTCTATTCTAGGCAAGTGAGTTGAGATGAATCTATCTAAGTTCAAAGTCGACTCTAAGATATATGATACCTTATGAGTGTGATTAAATTAGAAAGATTGAAAACATATATGGAAGGTGAAGCAAACGTTGCGACACTTATCATATTATGGATCTAGTAAACTGATAAAGAAACTAAATAAATGTTATTGTGTTCCGGTTCTTATGAAGAACACGAATTCAGTTATTTGTTAGAATTTAGTAGACATATTCAATTGTAAAGAATAAATGTTATTCCGATAAAGTTGAAAGGTCACTGAATCTAACATACTAGATTGATGTCACTGTATAGTTGATATATGTGATGAAATCTCAACTAAATAATTATATGGCTATTATCCTTAATATTTGGTGGTCGTTCTAGACATAGTCTCTATGGAAGGGAATCGTGTGATCAGATGTCATTCTGATGACGATTGAACCATGTGATTATGAATCACGTGGGTAATACGTATCTTATCCGAAGATGACTAAAATACCCTTTTATGAAAAGGTTATAAATTCTAGAAAAATTGTCTAAAGCCTAAACATACCGATGTTTGTTTGCTTATGACAATTAATGCCAAAAATAATTGTTTGTTAATCTCTATGACTATTTTTAGAAATAGTTGAATATACTCAGTGAAGTGCATAATTCGGAAAGCCTGAAAAGTTCGAGCTAGTACGAATATAAGATTGACGAGCTACTTAGGAATTAATCTTCAATTGGATTGAAGTAATTAATGCCTTAAGGGTGTTTCAGAAGTCGTCTGAAAAGGAATAAGATTCTCCCTTGAAGGATACCATCTTTGGGATACGCAATTAGATTGTCTTCCCAAAATGGAAACAACACTTTATATGATAAAGGTGTGATGCAAGCCATTCAAAGTATCCCTTACCAGTTTCGGGATAGTGCCCTTATATTAAATATGAAATGGGATAATGTCAAATCTATCTTAACAGATGATTTGAAGTTCTCATAGGCAAAGTCAGAACGGCTTGGAGCCTAGTACGACATATGCAACTTTGTGGAATATCTTAGCAAGTATGCTAGATATTATTTACTTTTCCACGGAGCAAAATGTTTGTCTCCAAACATGCTGTCTTCTAGAGGAAGTGTTTCTTCCAAAAGAAACAGTAGGAGTAGATTTAGATCTCAAATGTAGTTTGAGAACCACAATGAGTTATTCAACCATAGGAACGTGAGCAGACGCCACATAACGATGAGGTGTAGAACACTGCTCAGTGCACACAAAAGTTCTGTAAGTATGTGGATAACCTCAAGCTTGAAAAAGCTGCTGGTATGTTCATCTTGATGAATGAATATCTCACGACTTATGAAAGAATGTTTGAAAGGCAAGATTGAGAGATATGGCCAGTAGTCATAATACCTGAATTAGATTCCATCAGCGACAACCAGGTTATGAACCTAGTTTGTCTTACCTAGAAGGAATGTCCCTGAAAGGCTGACATGGATGGTAATATGATTACCATAAGGCTATAGTGACGACTGAAGGGTACAGGGTGTAAACCTTATAATTTTCTTTATGCTGCCAGCTGTGCCCAGTTCTATTCGTATAATGCTTGTTATAACTTCGTATCATGACTATATGATAGTGTTGAAGACGTTGGGCAGAAAGCTCGAAGTTCATAGACGATGACATGATATATAAGCCCACGAGATCCATTTTAAGACTCAAACGAGTTTCTCTAGACGATTTCTTTGATTGATAATCAAAGGAGTTTGATTTAGTCAAAAGAAGGATATGCCCAATGTGCAAGAAGGATAGTGGGAGTGTGTTATGATTTTCGAGAAAGGTATTGGATATCTCTCTCGAGGATTATCACCCCATGTCACAGTCAATTAATGTTTGGTAGTTCAAGGTCTTTACGAAAGCACTTGGATTAGCAGTTCTTATCTTAGAAATAAGAATCTATATTGATAGATTTAACTGCTGTTGGATTATGGTTTACCTATATCGATGTGATGCTAAAAGAGTTTAGCATAGATCGTGACAGGAGATACTGCTAGCCTGTGTTCTCAGGATCTATCTATGTTAGGACGTTGGTCCTAAAGATAAGGTGAAAGATGATGCTTATTGAAGGTTTCCTTTGCTACTGCGATAGGAACCATCATAAAGGTAATGCCGGATGTTCATGGTGCATGAATAGTCATGAGCAAGTATGAAAGTATATCTGGTGAATGTCGAGAATATCCTTAAAAGGAAGAGTTCCTAGTTTATTGAAACTTGGAAATAAATAAACGTAGATATACAGACGTATATCCTAAGTCTTATGAAGGCGAGTGGGAGCTACAGTCTGGGTTTGCAGTCACTTTGATTAAGTGATACAGTGAGCTGGAAATGTTCTTAGCTATGGGTCACTGTAAATTCTACAATCAGGCCTAAACACAGTAGTGCCTTAGAGGCACATCGGGAGCAGTACATGAGTCTATGAGGTTCATTCTTGAACCTTGTACGGTTCTTCCACCATTTCCGTATGGCTGATATAGTAAGTGGATTCATTGTTTGGGCAAGGACCAAGGTCTAGTCAGAGATTCGTGTGTGCGTTGAGGTGGTTCCTTTGACTTGATATGAAGATAGTTTGAGTCCCCACATATAGCGATCCGTTCATGGCTAGGGCTGGTTGCGAGTATTGTATGAGATTCTTGTGTTTCAACTTGGTCTTGTATGTGCGAGTGATTGGTTTTAGGCCAAGTGGGAGATTGTTGGAATAGTGTCCTAAACCCAATCGGGTTGGACCGGATCCGACTGGGTCGGATCATTTCTACTATTTCTTTATGTTTATACATATATTAAATGGCTTTTATGTTGTCATATATATGTTCTTTTAGTGAACCAATAATGAATTGTTATATGATAACGTCCTTAGTATTATACTGTGAAAGAGAAATCATGATAGGCGATTATGTTTGATGATATCTCTAATCACTTTAATAAGTTTGATACTTAAATGTCTCTAGGATGATGTACTATTTAACAGGGCATTGATAGTACGAACAGGCTAGCACGTATTGGATGTCTTCTGTCTTTAAGGGCATGGATATATCTCGTCTATCAAAGTGTAGAGACACTTGGACTGTACGTGGACATGTATTAGGGAATGTGTACGTTAGACTGACCCACTTACATTAAGTGTCGCACTATGTGGCAGTTGTGTAATTATTCTTTAGACCGGAGTCTTCATGGCATCACGGTGTGGATTGTCATGCTTTGACACTATTGAGGTTTCCCCTATCCACGGGGTGATCATACGGTAGTGATTGGGTGTGATACGGAAGTATGCGGAGTATACATGTTTAGTCGTCTGAGAATCGCATACCCAATCAGTAGGGGTGAATATCCGAAAGGGCCTTCTTATAAGGAATGTCTTACTCTCGTGAATCTTTGCAAAGTGGAAGTAAATGAGTTACTTCGAGAGATCTTGATATCCAGATTATAAGATACGTTCGTTGATGTTTGACACTCGACTAACGACCGTATGGATATTATTACAGCGATAGGATAGTAAGTTACACGGTAACTATTTCACATTAAAGGTAGTAGTCATTGCATTTGACTCTTCCGATGATTGGGGGTCACGGTGTGTGGCTATACGCTATCCCGTGATCGTTAGGCATGAAGGGCATTTTCATAATTTGTACTTTGTGTCTACGGCCAACATATTCGGAAGCATATCGGGTCACACACATATAAACATCTAGCCGGATTAAAATGTGGTTATAGATGATAATCAAATAAGGAAAGTTTATCTCGAGATTATAAAGGTTATAGTGGTAAATTAATATGGTGGTATTTATTTATTTTGAATAAATTAAATACAAGATATTAATTATGTTGACTAATTAAAGAATATTCCGGATGCCAAAATATTGGCTAAAGGTGGCGCAATTTTGGAGTGTATAAGATACACTAGGATTGTGCAGTTTAATTAATAGTATTACCCTCTATTAATATTAGATATTAATATATATGTAGGCGTGGATCATATATGTGATATGCATCCATTCACGTGTCTAGGAATGGATATATTAAGTAGTACATATTATATATATATATATATATATATATATATATATATATATATATATATATATATATATATATATATATATATATATATATATATATATATATATATATGTGATATATATATACACGTGTGTAAATTGATTTATGGTAATAAGATAAATATAGTCAATATAAGATATTGACAATATATTTGAAATATTTAATATAAGATATTGAATATTAATAAGATAAATCAATCAATTATATTTTCCTTATTATACTAGTAAAATATTTTCTTCCTCTCCACTCTAGTTGGGGCGCCCCTCTCACTATAAATAAGAGGTGGGTGTCAATCTCTTTTGTACACCATAATTCCAAGAGTTTAGAATTCTTGTGAAAAATAGAGAGCTTCTTAGAGAAAGTTTTGAGAGAGAGAAAAGGCCGGTCTAGCAGCCGGATTTTTCTAGTAGCAATCCAATGGTGGATTCCGGCGGGTTGTTCGTGTGGACTAGCGGTAGAGGCCGAACGCTTGGACGGCTCCGTGCATCGCTACACTCCTTAGACGGTCAAAGCTTCGATTTTTTAGATCAACCAAGGTAACCACCGTCTCCTACTTATTTGTTTATTGCTTAAACGAAGTCGATCTTGGGTCGATAGGAAATGAATTTTTGAATTCCGCTACGTCCTGCGTTGATTTCCTAACAATTGTGGTGTCACATCATCAAATGTCACTGCATCGAGGTGGTCACTGCATCAGGGTGGTTTATGCATCGCGGTGTCACATCATCAAATGTCACTATATCGGGGTGGTAAATGCATCGCGGTGATCAATGCATCACGGTGGTCATTGCATTGCGGTGGTCAATGCATTAGGGTGGTCATTGCATCGCGGTGGTCAATGCGTCCCGGTGGTCAGTACATCGCGGTGGTCATTGCATCGGGGTCTTCAATGCATCGCGGTGGTCATTGTATTGCGGTGGCACATCATCAAAAGTCACTGCATCGTGGTGGTCACTGCATCTGGGTGGTTTATGCATCGCGGTGTCACATCATCAAATGTCACTACATTGGGGTGGTCAATGCATCGCGGTGGTCAATGCATTGCGGTGGTCAATGCATCAGGGTGGTCATTGCATCGCGGTGGTTAATGCGTCTCGGTGGTCACTGCATCGCGGTGGTCATTGTATCACGGTGGTCACTGCATCTCGATGGTCACTGCATCGGGGTGGTCAATGTATCACGATGGTCACTGCATCGCGGGTGGTCACTACATCCGGGGTGGTCACTACATCCCGGTGGTCACGGCATCGCGGTGGTCAATGCATCGGGGTGATCACGTCATCGCGGTGGTCAATGCATCGGTAAAAAAAAAATCAGTGCATGCTTTTGAAAGGAAAAAAAAAAACCTATGTTCAGCGACTACTTATGAATAAAAAAAAAAAATACTATGTTCAGCGGTTTTTCCATGCCCCTGTTTTTTTTTTCCCTTCACGAAAGGTATTTGGGTTTATGAACCTAATTTTTGTCTTTATAATAACTAAATATTTGTTTTGAGTGTCTTTTTTCGCCTAATTAAGTGCAATATGTGTCCTTTTGAATTATTGTCCCATTATTAAAAAAATATTCGAATTTTTGAAACCGGATCTGAACCGTCTAGACCCGTGACTCGCTAAGACCCGGATAACCCCCAAACCCGCCATGTTATGAGACTTGGATGACCCGGCTAGAAAAATGAATCGGCGGTTCCGGTAGTTTTTTAAACCTGAAACCGACGGGATAAACCATCTTTGAACAGGCCTGACACGGAACCAGTCACGTCTAATCATTAACCTTTTGATTTTAAATTTAATATTGAGAATGCATTTATGAACTTAATCTAATTGTTTTATAATTAAAAAACTTAAAATAAAAGTTTGCTTTTAGGCGGATGTGTTCAAACTCTATGCACTACACCACTAGTGCATTAGCCTTCCAGGCCTCGATATTGCTACCCCATATCTCAATTCAAATTAAGTTGAAAGGCTTTCATCAGTTCATCTTCTACCACTGCCGCTGCCACTGCCACTGCTACTGCTACTGCTATTGGCACTACCACTACCACTACCACTACCACTACCTACCTTTACGCCCAGCATCTCCACTCCCTACTCAGCATAAATCAAATCAAACTCAACCCCTCTTTTCTCTACCTAGTCCAAGGTTTCTTCTGCAACTCCTGGTTGCTGAAAAATTATCAAAGAACCAAGGCCAAAGGTTGAAACTTTACCCAATTCCATCTTTTGTTGCTTTGTGCTCTTCCTAATAGCTTAAAGCTTTAGAGAATTGACCAGTTGAAACCATGAAGCTTACAGGGAATGCTGTCGCAATTAATCTTCTTTGCTTCTTCACAATGTTCGTTTCTTTGTCTTCATCCTTGAATTCAGATGGGCTTTCACTCTTAGCTCTCAAAGCAGCCATAACCAGTGACCCGAAGAAAGTACTTTCCAACTGGTTAGACAAAGACACAACCCCATGTAGTTGGAATGGAATCACTTGCGATTCTACCCACCAAAGAGTAACATCTATTTCTCTCGCCGGAAGAGGCCTCACCGGCTACATTCCGTCCGAGATGGGCGGGCTTTCCGCTCTTACAACTCTCATTCTTTCATTTAACAACTTCTCCAAACCCATCCCTGTTCACCTCTTCAGTGCTACATCACTCTACTCTCTTGATCTCTCACATAACTCCTTTTATGGACCTCTGCCATACGAGATTAGCTCCCTCCGCAACCTCGTTCATCTTGATTTATCCTCAAATAAGCTAAATGGGTCTCTTCCTGAGAGTTTAAGCAGCTTGAATCACCTCTCTGGGACCTTAAACCTTTCGTGCAACAAATTCTCCGGCGAGATTCCGACGAGCTTCGGTGCTTTTCCGGTTATTTTAAGCTTAGACCTTCGTGAGAACAATCTGACCGGGAAAATACCTCAGGTTGGGTCATTGTTGA
This sequence comes from Gentiana straminea, assembly GCA_036785695.1. Taxonomy (NCBI): domain Eukaryota; kingdom Viridiplantae; phylum Streptophyta; class Magnoliopsida; order Gentianales; family Gentianaceae; genus Gentiana; species Gentiana straminea. The sequence continues at coordinate 385,126 of JAVUPR010000142.1, forward strand.
ACCAGGGACCCACTGCTTTTTCCGGGAACCCATTTCTCTGTGGCTTTCCGTCGAACACCCCGTGCACTATAGAGGCTGCAGCTGCACAGCCAAGAGTTTTGACTGACCCGGAAAAGCCAGGTTATGGATCTACTGAGGTGGTGGAGAAATCCAGCTCAAAAAAAGGGTCGCTAACATTTTCTGTGATTTCTGGTTTTACAGTGGTGATTGGGGTGGTGTTTGTTTCAGTGTGGCTGTTCAGGAAGAGATGGGATTCAGAAAAGGGTAAACTGGGAAGAGAAAAGCTTGAGAAGGAGGAGGTGGGAAGAACTAGTGAGTTAGACGAGGGGCAGAAGGGTAAATTTGTTGTGGTAGATGAGGGATTTAGGATGGAATTGGAGGATCTATTAAGGGCATCTGCATATGTGGTGGGAAAGAGTAGGGGTTCAATATTGTATAAGGTTGTGGCCGGCATTGGTGGTGGCAGAGGGGGATCTGGTGTTGGTGGCGGGCCAGCGGTAGTTGCAGTCCGGCGCTTGAGCGATGGAGACGAGGTTTGGAAGTTTAAGGAATTCCAGACTGAAGTGGAGAACATAGCTAAGGTTCAACATCCCAATATTGTCAAGCTGAGGGCTTATTATTATGCCACTGATGAAAAGCTGCTTATCTCTGATTTCATACCCAATGGAAGCTTGCATAATGCACTTCATGGTAATGCTTAATTAGAATTACTTTTCAGTTGTCTTCTTTATTGCTACGACTTTCATGTGGTGGAGGAGTTTTTTTTTGAAGCTTTTATGCAAGGTGGCCCTAATCACTTATTAGCATAGCTTATCAAATTAGAAGAAACGGTGAGTCAAAACTCCGGATAAGACGATTGCTGGATAATGTAGTTGTGGAAGTGTGTTGTGTTTTAATATGTAAATTATTCCCTCCTCCCTCAACAGCTCAAGCCTTTGGGAGAGATGATTATTCAACTGTTATTTCACATAGATTTTTCAGTCTTATATTTGTTATCTTCAAAACAAAATCACAAGCCTGTTTTAAATATGCTCCCTTTAGGTTCGCCATAAATGCAGAGATTCACATGTTTCTTACTGTATGATGAATATGTAGCCAATTAGTTTCTCAGAATAATATGATGGCAAACTCTGCTGTTGTTGTGGTAGAGTTATTGTACCATACCATCAACTATCTGGCCTGTAGTGAATTACCAGCTCGGTTGAACATACGATTTTTAAGCCTGGCAAGGAATTGGGATCCCTCCATTGACCCTATTCAACGTGAAAACATCAGGTGTTTTAGAATCATTAGAAGTACACTTTAAAACACATGTGGCTTCAAATTGAAATAATGTCACTGGAGGAATCACTGCATCAATTTCACCAGAAAGATCCCAGATCGTTGCTAGAATCCCAGACTCTCAGTACTATAATGTTGTGCTTGTTTGTTCTCAAGTTCGTTTTCCAACAGTTGTGTTTTCATTGATTCTACATTTGTGAAGTACCTTAAATTTTGATTCTTTCTGCTTTGATATCTTTATTAGGTGGCCCTGGTAATTTGCTGCCACCTTTAACCTGGGCTGCAAGGCTGAAAATTGCTCAAGGTGCTGCCAAAGGTCTAATGTACATTCATGACTGCAGTCCAAGAAAATACGTCCACGGAAACGTTAGAACATCGAAAATCCTTCTCGACGATGATCTGAAACCTTATCTTTCTGGTTTTGGTCTATTCCGTCTCGTACCAGGGACCTCAAAATCCACAAATGCCTCTATGAAAAGGCAGAACTCTAGCAAAATCGTTGTAAGTTCAAAATGTTCGACAACTTCCTCATCCGACATGTACTTGGCACCTGAAGCTCGACTGGCTGGTGGAAAATTTACACAAAAATGTGATGTGTATTCCTTTGGAACAGTGCTTCTTGAGATATTAACTGGTCGGGTTCCGGGTCCTGGACCTGAAAGTGAAGGTAAGGGGCTTGAGAATCTTGTTCGGAAGGTTTTTCGTGATGGACTACCTTTATCGGAGATTATAGACCCCAAGCTTTTACAAGAGATTCATGCAAAAAAGCAAGTAGTGGCAGCATTTCATATTGCACTAAATTGCACGGAATTAGATCCTGAATTTCGACCTAGGATGAGAATGGTTTGTGAAAGTCTGGACTCCATCAAGCTGCAGTGATGGGAAATGACGAATTTACCCTTAGGCTAACATTCTAACAGGGCTTCAGTGTGCCATTAATGGGGGTAATCTAGAGACTACGTTAGTTATAGATGTAATCTAGAAGTCTTATCTGATGAACAAGTATGAGGGTGCCCTTTAAGGTTTGTAAGAAAATTTCTAGTATCTTGTAATGTTGTATTGATCTGATCCTTTAGTGTAATCTGGTGTTGTTAGGTTATTTAAATTTGCACGAGACGGGTGAAGATTTGGTGTTTTCATTTTCTGGGCTGTTATGCCTTCTTCTGTTGATGCCTAGTAGTTTTTTTTTTTTGAGGACCTTTAAGGGCATCACACTATACCTACTATTTCCCAAAGGGCCTCACACTATACCTACTATTTTCCTTAAGGGTATCCCATACATGTTTATTTTTAACCGTATCTGGTGCCTCGAGGTAGTTTTAATGTGGTACCCTTAAAGGTTGGTTTTTTTTTTTTTTTTTGCGCCCTTTGAAGTTCCATTATTTCAATGTTTTAGAGACGTTTATGTACTTTTGGATTTGAATGTCATCCACATTCACCACAGCGATGGATGCTATCTTTTCATTCTATGCTTGTATCAGAAACCCTCAATAGCCAATCAAATTCTTCTGTGCACTCATAGATCAATTAATTTTGGAGGAATTGTCTTGGCTCTCTGAGCGGTATGCATGGGTAAGATTTCTTCGGTTTCTAAAAATCCCAACTGTAATGTCCCGACCCGAAAATCTGAATATATTCTTGAATATGGACCCTTTGACCATGACCTGATAATAGTATAAAATTTTCTTGTGTCACGAACCCTTGTGAGGTGTGCTACAAACATAATTGCGGGAGCTAAAACATCAAGAGACTTGCTATTACAACTCTCAATAACAACTCTTCAATTAATAAAACATACACTACACGTATTCCCAAATCAAATGATCCAACTAGATTATGGAAAACTAGATACCTCTTGAGATCTTATTCTAGTCCACCATATGCAATCCTCAACATAACTAGCTATAGAGCTATATCCAGGTTCTTGGAAATGCCAACACCTATAGTCATATCATCACCAATGGCATTTGGTTACGAAAGCCAACTACTAACAGTTTATTAAACTTATCCTTGCATCATAACTGAAACTAAGAGGTGAGTTATGACGCGCAATAAGGAAACATTAGCATCAAAGGAAACTGGTGCATGTTACTGGGATGAGGATATAGTTCCCGGTTCTTCCTTCGCAAACAATGAAATGCATCAGTAACAACTACTCTATCCACATAAAGATTAATAAGTAATGACAAGATATAACATTCTTTCTTAAACATAACATAACCAAGTTTATCTTTTCTTATTTACTTAACATGAGGGCTTGATGCAACACGTCTAAGATGACTAACCATACCTCTAACTTCAGACTTTAAATAGCTCCCAAGGTACTCCATACTATACATCGTCTTAAGAACGACATTGCTAATACAACTAATCATACCTCTGACTCGAATAGTATCTGATCGCGTGTAAGTCACTAACGTCGATATTACTAGCAAGAATACTAGGTACATCGTAGTATAGTAAATGCGAGTCAAGGTCGATCCCACAGAGACAATGCAACTATAAGTATAAACGATTCTAACCTAATTAAGTAGCAACATAGAGGTGGTCATTGACCAACAATAACATAAAAGAAAACAAACATGGTATTCCTCTCCCTCTCTTCACCGATCTACTAACTTAGATTAGTTAATCGTTATGTTTACTTCCCCACATAATTTCCTTAGATTAATCGCGAGCTTTCGTTTTAATTATCATTATCAGCTACGGGTGCAATTCCTACTCCTATCTACTCCGACAATGGCAGTAGACAATCTATACGCAAGCTACCCTCCTTAATTGGTCCATAATAGCCCATACGCATAAAGAACTAGAATTGCCGATATCGAGCTTTAACTCATACCGCTAACCCGCCTAGACAGATGTCGACATTGACCAGCACGTTCCTAGGGTCCATTCTAGACTATGTCCAAACTTAGCACTTCACTATTCGTATTTCATGCCAGTTTACGATTACAATAAGCAGATTGGCCAGATCTAACCTACTGTTAATTAAACCTGTCGATCAACGTAGCTGTAGTGAATCCCAGTTTTAGGTTTTCTAAATATTGCCTCGGTACACCGGTATAGACCGCCGGGTTACCGAGGTTAGCTTTTCCTAATTTCTGGATCTACATTGCTCTGATACGATTAAAATAAGTATATTATGAGGTCTTTAAACATACAGGTTAACTAAAACACATAAATACGAACAGATCTACCATATTGAAGACAAAAAGGAACGTTCAAAGCTTCATACCTTCAACAATGGAGATCTAGCTCGATCTACTCAAGCTAGAAATGATGGAAGAAGGGAGGAAACCCGAAATAACTCTCCAAAGCTCAAGAAAACTTTATTTCATCAAAATATATAATGTACGTAATGTAATATATAAAACTTATGAATCATATGAAAGCTTTCAGTATATGCGGCTTTATACAGATACAATAGCCGACTTAAGACTCTCTAAAACCCTAACTGACCTAGATAATGCGGCAGAATCAATTTCGTGTCGAACAAGTCGCCGGTTTACCGGGCCTAGCCCTCGGGTTACCGGGCCTACTTTTCCTCTCTTTCTTCAGCGGACTCTCTCTTGGACTTCAATCACTTGGCCCAACATACTTCTTTTGGTCCAGATTCATTCTCCAGTGCTCCAGATTCGGTACATCCTATAAAACACGCAAAACGAGACAAAACAGTACCAAAACCTCGAGAAAATAGTACAGATGCCAAATTATGATCCTGGAAACACTCACATAGCATTTAACATATATTCCATATAATAATGAGCCTATTTATCCTCTCTTGAGCAGAATTCGGGGTGAAGATAGGTATAATTATTGGTACCATTTAGGGCATTATCAACTTCCCCCCCCACTTAGCTTTTGATCGTCCTTAGCAAAAAGGCGAAAAGAAAACAACATCCCTGATCAATATACATGTTAATTAAAAACAACTACGTCTCACAAAGACAAGATCAAGATCATGCTACTCATATCCATCAGTAACGCATTAAACACTATTCATGTCATGAGCCAATGTGTGTGTGCAATAACGTTCACAACCGCTTAGTAATACCGACAATCTCATATTACGCTAACCCGTAGTCGAACTAACCAGTCTCGAACATGTTATTTATTAATTAATTGAGCTGGCAAGGCGGATCGAGAACCGAGCATATATTACTCTTAGGCTCACGTTTATCGGTCTATGCAAAAGTCGTGCGTCTTACGCTCTATCGACTAAGATTTTGCCAAAGAGAATATAGATGTATATATTTCTATGCACTTCTCTTTCTTGGCGGATGAACTCTTATTGATGTAGCTATCCTCACGGCCCCACTCATGATAAACTACTGAATCCAAAATTCCTTGGCCTTTATAAGAATTGCTGGAACATGATTCGTGATGAAGCCAGGGTCAACTCTAGTCAAAGCAATATGCTATCGACTACACACCAAGGGCAGTGAGTTATACGTGCTTAAAATGGTGGCTCATAACAGAATATGCTCTTAATACGCCAATACTTCAGAAGTGGGCATTTACTCTTACTTGTACCAAGTAAAACAAAGATGAATTCAATTAACTCGAAAAGATCAAAGATATCATATTTTTTTGGAATTCTTTTGAAACGAATCAAATTCTAAGTGGTGAATCGTGCATCAAAGAGAATCAAGATAATCACGCAATTCATCGAATATACCGCTAAGAAGTTAAGCGACATCCCTTACCCCCCACTTAATCGAAACATTGTCCCCAATGTGTAAGATGGAAAATAAAATGAAAAGGAACTTAGCTTCGGTTAAGTGTGGAACCATAGAAGAATCGGATCGTCGTATAAATCATCGGGCTCATGTAAGTAATCCATGAAGAATCTGCGCTAAATAAGTCACACAAACCAAGAAGAATCGTGGTGACAAGAAACTGTATAATAAAAGAGCGGCAGTAAAAGAGAAAATAACTCCAAAACAAATTAAGCTGACATAATAATTATATTATAAAATTCCGCTACATCAACTAGATAGGAAAAATAAAAATAAGAAAATGGAAAACAACAATAAAAAGAAAGAAAATCTAATCGTCCTTATCAGAATAACCCTCACAGTCATCTCTAGGCTCAAAACCGGGAGGTGGACCAGAACTGGAGGCAACAGCGGTGGAAGAGGATGCTCTATGACGAGGGGCAGTCCTAGGCAGGCGGAACTCCTAGAAAGTCAATAATGCAATCCATCTTGCGATGCAGACTCGCAATCTCTCGCGAGTGCTCCTCAAGCAAGGCTCTATGAGTCCTCGGTGCTCTATGCACCGGAGTATGTTCCCTCTATGCTCTTACCCGTCTTTGTACTCTTGAAGCTGACTGCGAACTGAGCTTCGGCTCAGGGTCTTCCCTATCATCACTGACGAGCATCTTCACCTCGTCTTCCAAATCAAACATATCAATCATCGGCCCGTATGGTAACAGCTCGTGCTCAGAAGCGGTAAAAAGCTCGTGAATACGGCTATTCATCAGAAGACCGATGTTGATTGGAGATCCCTGCTCTAGATAAAACATTAATTGTGCCCTCTTGGGGGTGACAGAGACCGTGTTCTTAGTTGGTAGAAGGCGGGCACAAACAAATCTGTTAACCATCTTCCGGTCCCAGGATAGCTCATTCTCTAGGAAGATGGTGGGGCTCCAGCAGGATTGCGCTTCCATTACACCCCAAAGTAATCAGCAATCATGTTCATCCTCTTAAGATCTTCAATATTGCTCGAGGATGTGTACTCATCCGGGCACACCGGTGGATGTCTAACCCCAAAATGAGCGTTGATCCGCTTGATAGAGAAGTCAACTTTGATACCACGAACCATAGCATATGTTGCTCCGGGGTTATGCGAAACATAAGCATAAAAATCCCTTACCACCGTGGTGTTGAACCGGGCTGGTGCCTCAGCCATGTCCAATATATCTTGTGCTTGTAGGGCACCCGGCAAAATCGAACCGCAATCATCCAGTTCTACCCCTTGTTCTCGAGCCACTGGTCTTGTGTTCCAATGCCCTCGGAACGACTCGTAAATCTCTAAAGAATGGAATTGCTCAACCCCGTCTATCAAGGGATTAACATCTCCATACACCTCTGATAGCCACCGGGACGAACAGCTTAACGGCTACACTTTGGACCCATCCTGAATGATGATAGAAGCTGACACTAAAGCAGATTACGGAAAATTCACCCCGGTTACTCGGCAGTCCTGGTCGGTTTACTGGCCGGATTTTTCTGATTTTCATTCTGGGACTGTGCTTCTGAAGATAAAAAATGAAGAATTTCAGCACTTCACCACAGCAGCAGCACTACAGATCAGCAACAGGGGTGTTGGATGTGGTGTTTAGGGTTTGTAAAAATGGAAGGTAATGGTGTGGTTATGATGGTGATGGTGGCCGAATTAGATGGAGGAAGAAGAAATGGGAGAAGTTGGTGATTGAGGAGAAAGTATTTGATATGAATGATGAGATTGGTGATGAAAGGGTGGTTTAAATAGGAAGAAATGAGTGAAGGTGGAAGGATTTAGTGGGATAGTGGGTAGAGGAGTTATTAGGGTGAGGGATTTGAGGAGGTGATTGATGGGATTGAGGTGGAGTTATGGTGGAGTGTGGGAAAGGATGAAAAATTTGAAAAGAGGGAAAATGGTGGCGTTTCTGCTGACTGACCGTATCTGGTGTAACGCGTGTCCTCCACGTGTCTCTAAAAATTCAGCTTTACAACCTGATGTTCAGAAATTTAAAAATCCACCCTCGGTAAACCGGAGGTATCCTAGGTTTTACCGGCGGTACTTTTTCCCAGATTTTTCTTTCTGCCTTCACTACACACTATGCTCAACCTCTCTGCTCAACCTCTCTGCTCAATTCTGATCTCAAATTGATTAGACCATTACTCTTTCCATTGTTATTCCCGACTCAAAACCTAACCTACTTCACTAGAATCCGCAACAGGTAAAAAAAACCTTTCCACAACCATTTGGTTTCAAGCCTAAGGGTGCGGTAGGATGAAAAAAAGCTCGTCCCTTCATCTGGCTACTTTTATTCATTCCTAATCTACCTAAGGGTTTAAATAAAATAGTTCTGAGTTTAGAGTCGCAAGCTCGACTTTCTTCAGATCTCCGATCATTCATGGGTTGGAGCTTTAACTCGCCAAACTTTTGCTCCAGAGGCTTGTACCCTTATAGAACTTTTTTGAGCTCTCTTCCTTGCATGCCTTTCTCTCTTTGATTGCGTGCTAGGTCTGCCTCTACGTTGAGATTTAGACTTTGAACCCAAGGACTCCACGTTTTCCACTTTTAGCTCAACTCGTTCACTACGAAACACGGAAGGACTAGCTTCCGTGAGCATCTTGTCGTGGTCCTTCTCTTCTTTTTCTCTCAGCATTATTCTCATAATTTCTTGCTCAACGGTTTCTACTACAACATCTCTATTCTTATGCCCCTCTATTTCCATAATTTCCACCTTTCCTGAAGCATACGTCATTTGCAACTTTCCGGTTGGTTTTCTAGGGGTTCTAAGATCTTAAAAGATACAACGTCATTATTCAACCTTAGAGTAATCTCCCCATTATTAAAATCCATATCTGTCCTACTTGTCGCTAAGAAGATCTCCCTAACAAAACTGAGGCACTAGGGTCCTCAGGTACATCTATGACCGTGAAGTCAATAGGATATGTTAACCCTCCTGCCTTAATCGTACACTTCCTAAGCAGACCAGTAGGCATATTTCTAGTTCTATCGACGAAGGTTGTTGGTCCTTTGGAAATGCTAACACAAGTTTAGAGGGGGGGGGGGGGGGTGAATAAACTTGTCCCTAAAACTGGATTTAAAGCAAATTAAGGTTCAGTTAAAAACTTGTGTGGAGTTAAGCTGACAAAGATGAGATTAAGTCAAACTGACTTAAGATGAAACTGAGTCAACCGGCAGCGGATATGATTTTAGCCTTTTTCTTGATCTTTTATCCTATTATGAAAACTGAGTGTTGTGAACTGAATTCTGGTGAATGTCAGTTGTGACTGTGAGAAGTATAACAAACAAGTATCACAATGCTGTAAGTAAATGCTGAATAAATAAATAAATGCCTAAAGTAAATAAGGCGGATATTATAGAGGTTCCAGGATATGTAATCTTGTACGTCCTCTCTTCCCCTGTGGTGCGGAGGAAAATTCCACTAGAACTTCTTGAGGTGAACTGTTACAAAAAGTCCTAAACAATAGTCCTTGGCTAATCCCTAGCTTCACTGTCTAAACGGTTGTAGAACGAGGTAGAATTCTTTGCTCTTCAAATGCTTGAACCACCTTGGTCCTTAGAGGGTAGGATTGCCTCTTCACCGGCTACCACCACAAACACGATCTACTCGATCGCTTGTCACAATCGTCCTTGGCGAAACCTTCCCGGTTTGCTTCACGAGTCTAAAACCTTTGATGTAGAATCACGGTTGGCCGAGAATCAATAAGTTGATTCTTGTTTGTGGTTCTTCAAAGTGTTGAATTCTTGATAAATTCTTTGTAGCTTGAACACTTGAAGAAATACTAAATATGATCGTGTTATAGTTCAGAGATGATAGCAATTCGAATAGAATAGACCGATGCACAAAATTGCTTGTTGATTCTTGTATATGCTCTGTTCTATATATTTTGTTGTTGGTGCAAAGTCTTCTATTCATAGTGTGAAGCCCAACGTTCATCTGGCTTCAATTTGAATTGTATCAACGTCTATCTTGCAACGGCTATATTTTCTGACCGTTTTGCTGTGTCAGTAACTCATCCAATGAAATTGTTTTCTTTACAACGTTCGACTATACTTTCAGTTTGTTGGATGGCTGACTTATAAAATTGAGTTTCCTTATCAGTTTTGTACTGAGTTTTCTTTTGTCAGTTTCCTAACTGACTTGAAGCATTAACTGAGATTTTACTCTTCTTCAAATGTCAGTACTCCTGTTTTCATTTGATTATATTTGACTTAATCAGAGTACACCATGATTCCTTATCATCTAAGAATTCATAGTCCTTATGATTCTTAGGTCTTCATACAAGATCCATAAAGTCAGTTCAGGTCACCACAATCTTGCCTGAAGTCCAACTTTACAGTCTCGACTTGTAATCTTCATAACTGAGTTTGAACCCTCAGTTCTTCATTCTTCAATAACTGAGTTTGAACCCTCAGTTCTTCGATCTTTTAGATAAGTCAACTGAGTCTGTAAATCTCAGCGAACTTACCTTCTTCAGTTTCATGTAGGTGTATTCTGAGTCAATTTGCTTGTCTCGATGATTTCCAGTTTTCTAACTGATTTCTAGTTTTCGTTTTACGACACACTAATAATTACAGTGCTTGTCTGATGTAACCTATACAAATATCAGACTCTAGTAAAACTTATACATTCAGTTCTAGACATCTTTTAGCTTTCCACTATAACAGCTGGCTTCAGCACTTCATCAATGGGGTTAAGATAATATTTTAACAAATAAGATGAATTATCATCAAAACATAAATTTTATTTCCAACAATTTCCCCCTTTTTGATGATGCCAAAACTCTCCCTAAAAGAAAAGCTTAAAGATCAAAACAATGTAAAACAATGTAAAACTGGAAAACTGGTTTTCATTAGAATGAACAAAAACTGGATAAGTACATTTTGTTCAAATAACTGTGATTAAAGACTAAGCTTCTTCTTAGTTTTTTGCATGACTGAGTCATATCTTTTTGCTTTGTCATACAAGCGAAAATCTTCTTCAAACTTGGAGTCTTCCTTTGAAAAGGTCTTGTTGTAGTCAACCTGACTACTTTCTTTCCATCTTTTCCATTGAATTAGCTTGGGTAAGCTTGAGTCTTTCAAGTAGTAATTTTCAAATTCTACTAGATCGGCTTTCATTTGTTCAGTCTTGTCTTTAATCTTCAGTTTATCATCAATCCTCTGATTCTTCTTATGTTGTGCAATTTTTTGCTTTGAGTAAATATCAGACAGAACGTAGTTCAAGGATTCCTAAAATGTTCGTCCTTGTACTTGGCTTTAATAGGATTGTAATCATTGATAAAGCGTGTCCCTGATCCTTTGTAAGAGTAACTCTTCTGTCTCCAGGTTGATTGTATTTTTCAATAAGTTGATCGTCAGTTAACTCTTTCTTCAAAAATTTAGGATCTGATCTGTATCTTTGTAATTCTTCTTCAAGTTGCTTCATTTCTCCAAGTAATTTCAGCTTTTCTTCTTCAGCTTCCCCATTTTTGGCATCATATAACTGATCTACCAGGGCATGGGTGGCTTTTTGATCTTCTGAAATATGTCGCTGAGAAGCAAGTACTTCTTTAAGCTGAGTTTCTAACCCGTAGATATGCTAATTTATATGCCAATGAGCCTGAGCATGAGTTTCTCTATCTACTGCGGTTGAATCTTCGAGTTGTTGTTTGAGTAACACAATCTACGACGACGAGAACTTGAACTTGATTTGTGAATCATCTCTAGTCTTGCATGAACTGAAACATCAGTTCTAGTTCTATAATCAAGATATCAAGAGATGTTTGATAAAAGGCCATTCTGTGTATCTCTCTGACTGAGTACAATTTTCAAGTTTTCATGAACTCTAGCCAATTCATCCTTAGATAGAAAATCAGAGGGATCATATGTAGCTTCTATTTGATCCTTATCCTGAGTATTATCAGCAATAACCATCAGTTGTCTGATTTCATCAGCTGCTTGCTGATTGTCGGTTGTACGATTTCCAAGCGGCAATCCTTCTTTGCCGTGGTACGGTTTGCGTTGCTAGAGGTTGAGATTGAGTGACTATTTGCAAAGCGTAGTATCATCCGCTTCTTTTCTTGACTTATCATGGTCATCATCATCCTTTTTCTTTGAACTGTCTTTAGATGATGTGCTTGATTCTCTTCTTTTTGCTAGTTCGGTAAATCTTTTGAAATAGTTGTCAAGAAATTTTGAAATAGGAAACAGAGAGTAAAGATCTCTAACTTCCAATTTCTCTAAGAGTAAGTTTTCTTCAGTCGTAAACTGACATCTCGAGAATCTTCTGGTTGAAGTTTCATTTTCATCAGCTTAATGATTTTGTCAGCTTCGAAGACTGGTGTTGATTGCTGAATCGATTGCTGTTGTATCTGAGAAGTATGGTCAGTAGTGACATTCTCTTGAGTAACTTCAGTTGTCAATTGATGTTGTTGTTCCCCCTCAGTTGGTGCCTTCTCACTTGAGATTTCAGGGTACAAACATCTTACAACTGATCTTCCTTCTGTGGATTCAGCTTTTTGCTTAGTCCCTTTGTGTTCAGCTTCCTGCTGAGAAACAGTTGTCTTACTTGCATCAGGTTGGGAAGTTGTTTCTACGATTTCCTTTGATGTTGCAGTTTGCCTTGCTTGCTTCCCTTCCTTAATTCTTTCTAAATAAAACTGAATGATTCCACTAAGAGTCTTCTTCAGTCGGAATCTGCCATCGATTACTTGTCCGACTTGAGCTCTTTTCACACTTTCTAATTCGGCTAAGTGTTGCTTCTTGAACTGATTGACTATATAAACTGCCCAATTAAATTATATATTATCCCAGATTATGTTCATCAGCAAAATAATTTCTTCCGAAAGTATATTAATTCCTTTGGATTTTCCAATGACGTGTTTGCTGAGCCATCTGCTGAGATTTCCAAATTCCGGCTTGATTTTGTTGACATGAATACCAGGTTTGATTGGTTCTGTAGAAGAAGTAATCATTGCGAGAAAAGCTTCTTTCTTCAATGGTAGAGTGGCTAACTCTGTTGAAGTTGCTGTTGTATTTGCGAAGCCAAAGAGTGACCTCATGACTCTTTCATTGAGAACAATGCGATCTCCACGAACTGTAGTTATCAAGAAGTCTCTGACTAATTGCATATTTTGCCAAAATTGCAAAATGCCTTCCACATCTCGTTTTTCTTTGAAACTAACTTCGAGGATGTTGTTCAATCTGGTTGTTTTTCGATTTTATCTCGTACACAGCTGGCTAACAAGGTGTTTTGACACATACCTTCATACATTTCAAGTGTTAGTTCATCCAGCTCTGTGATCAATCGTTTGTCTTTCGAATCATCTGAAGTGGCCATATTTGAGTGTGAACACAAAAATTTGATTTTTGAAAGAGAGGGTTGCATAGATTCTATTTTGCTTTATGAAAATAATTTGAATTTTGATAGAGAATAGTGTGAACGGAGGTTGAATAAATAGGTAGGATATTCTGGCGGTTGAGTGGTACAACTTTTCAAATTCCATGATGGTTTTGATAACCGTTACGTGTACTGTTCTGACAATCGTGGGGTGTACACACGAAATTCTGACAAAAAGAACTGTGGTAATTTAATGCGATATAACCGCTGTTGATTCTATCTTATCAACCTTTGACTAAATTTGATTGGTAATGAAAACTGATGCTGAGGTCAGTTCTAGAGATAATTGAGTTCCATCAAATTATTCAGTTTTGTCAAATTCTTCAGTTTGTCAGTTTGAGATTGTTGATGTCAATGACTAATCTGTTAAGTGAGCGCACCCAACATAACAAAGATTATTCCCCTTGACGAATCTCTGGCTTAACTGACTTAACTGACTTTAATTATTCCCAACTCAGTTCTTAATTTGGCAAATCTTTCTTTGTCCAATGGCTTTGTAAAGATATCTGCCAACTGATCTTCAGTAGTACATAAAGAACTGTTATATCCTTCTTCTCTGGATGATCTCTTATGAAGTGGTGACGGACATCAATGTGCTTTGACCTTGAGTGTAAAACTGGATTATCAGTAATTGCAATTGCACTTGTGTTATCACACATTATGGGAATTGTTCCTTCTTCTATCCCATAGTCTCTTAATTCTTTGTCGATCCATAAAACTTGAGCACAACAACTTCCACTGCTATATATTCGGCTTAATTTGTTGAAGTTGAGATTGAGTTTTGCTTCTTGCTAAACCATGACACGAGTCTATTTCCCAATAAGCGACATGTGCACGATGTGCTTTTTCTCGTCCACTTTGCATCCAAAGCATAGTACGAATCGAATAAGAAATTAGCTTGAATTCTCCTTCTTTTGAATACCAAATTCCAACTCCATCCGTGTCTTTCGGATATTTCAAAGTTCTTTTCACAAGCTTGTGAGATGACTTTCCTTTGGTCTTGACTGAAATCTTGCACATACACCGACAGTAAAAGATATGTCTGGCCTACTTGCTGTAAGATAGAGTAAGCTTCCAATCATCCTTCTGTAGAGTGTTTGATCAACATCTTTACCTTCTTTGTCTTCATCTAATCTGATGTTGGTCCCCATTAGTGTAGAAATTCCAGTAGATTTCTCCATACCAAACTTTTTGATAAGTTCTCTTGTATATTTGGTTTGGTGAATGAAAATTCCATCAGCTAATTGTTTAACTTTCAATCCTAGGAAATAATTTAATTCTCCCATCATACTCATCTGAAATTTACTTTTCATCAAACTTGCAAATTTCTCACATAACTGTTCATTTTCTGATCCAAAAATGATATCATCAACATAAATTTGAACAAGTAGAGTATCTTCTCCATTCTTCATCCGAATAAGGTTTTGTCGATTGTTCCTTTGATAAATCCATTATCCACTAGAAAGCGAGATAGAGTTTCGTACCAAGCTCTTGGTGCTTGTTTAAGTCCATAAAGAGCTTTCCTTAGTACGAAAACTTTATCTACTTGATCTTTGATTTCAAATCCGGGTGGTTGTTGAACATATACTTCTTCTTCAAGAATTCCATTTAGAAACGCACTTTTAACATCCATCGATAAACTTTGAATTTCTTGTGAGTGCGCATAAGCAAGAAATAGTCGATTGCTTCTAGTCTTGCAACTGGTGCATAAGTTTCATCAAATTCTATGCCTTCTGCTTGAGAGTATCCTTTGGCTACAAGTCTGGCTTTGTTTCTGATGATTTTCCCATCTTCATCAAGTTTTTCTGAAAACCCATTTGGTTCCAATGATATTGACATGAACTGGTTTATCTACCAATTCACATACTTGATTTCTCTCGAATTCATTGAGTTCTTCTTGCATAGCTAATATCCAATCTGGATCTTTCAAGGCTTCTTCAATTTCTTTAGGTTCTGATTGAGATAGAAAGCATGCAATCATTGCATCTAGTTGATGTCTTGTTCGAACTCCAGCTTGAGTATCACCAATAACTTGTTCTTCAGGGTGATCTCTCATCCATTGATGTGTGTGAGTTTGTATCAAGCGATTTGCATTTTGTTCAAGCGATTCTTCAAAAGCTGGTTCTTGAACTTGTTCAAGCGAATCGAATGAAGTTGTTCAAGTTGTTGAGCAATTGGAAAGCGAGGCCGATCTTGATCGAACATTCGAAATTTGTAGTCTTCCAACGTCAATCGGCGGTTCGTCGTGCGTAACTAGCGAGACTTGGAAGCGGTTACGGTCGGTCTTCAGTTGTTTCACCAGGGAAGTTTGGTTCATCAAATACTACATGTATTGATTCTTCATGCTTGAGTGTCCTTTTATTTAGTACTCTAAAAGCTTTGCTGACACTTGAATATCCTAGGAAAATTCCTTCATCAGCTTTGGGTTGAAAAACGTGAAGTTGATCTTTTCCATTATTGTGTATGAAACATTTGAAGGATGCAGGTTCTTAGATCTAAACGAGTTAGATCTGTGCGCAGCGGATGGATCACGATTTATATATCACAACACATAATTAAAGGACTTAAACTACTACAAGGGGGTTAAGTTTATCTTACCAATAGTGGGAAGAGAAGCCAAGATCTTCCAATGTGTTCTCCAAACGGTGGTTGGTGGACACCGATCCTTGGATTTGAAACCTCCTTGATATGCTTTCAAGAAAAACTCCAAGTTTTTCTTCAACCAAAAAACCCAAGACAAGAAACAAATTTTTTCTCTTTATTCTAGTGGGGGGGGGGGGCGAAATTTTGCTTGTCCCTTTTGTCTTGGAAGAACTCTCTTTATATAGGAGAGTAAATCCTTGACCTCCAAGTTTCTAATTAATTAAATAAATAATTAAAAAGAAATCACAATAAAGGATAATTCCATCTATAAAAGATTGTGATTAATCAATCAATCAATTACAAATAAATCATCTTTTATTAATCATTAATCACACAAGAAAATCAAATCTTGCATTTAATGAAGTATGAGGCGCCACCCCTAGGGTTTAAAAGCCCACATAAAATGTCTTTTATGTGTATTATATTATTTAGCCTAACTAAATAATATTCATGCATATCAATTAATTAGCCCAGCCAATTAATTATCACTAGGCCCAAATAACAAGATTATTAGTCCGAATTACAGAAGCCACATCGGGGACCATGGACCTATAACCAGTAGCTCCAATAATTAATTATTCATCGAACAGAATAAGTACATTAATTATTAATTCCGGGATTACGCCACCATAAACCCGGCGAACTCTACCAATTATAGATGTATACTTATACTCAACCCGTAGAGTGAATAAGCGTCCATTGATATAATCATTACATACGGATTAACCCTCCATAGATTGTCCATTCGAGTGGGAAGTCTCCGTGAACCCGACTCGAATATCTTATCCTTATTTACCATTAACCCCACGATGATCAATTAGCACACATATCCGACTAGTAGCTAATTAGTCAAATGTGAACTCCCGGGATCGATCACTTTCTTAGGGCTAACAAACAAGGGGATTTGTCTCTCTACTTCCCGCGGGAAGGAATGGATTCCATGTACGTGAAAATCGAACTACTCACTCATCCGGAGATAGTGCCAATGAGAAGTGGCTTGGAACACATATTAAAGTGAACCGTAACTAACACATCAAACACTACCCCGGGACAAGCGGCATCCTGTGATCACCTCGGGATTAAGGTTGATCCATATATGATCATCTAATGATTTAATAAGATTCCTCGATTACGGAATTATACCGAGAAATACGAGATTAAATCGGTCCGAGTCCTATATGAATGCCATCATATATAAATGCCCCACGTAGGTACCCTTTACCGACGAGTCCGGATAAGACTATCACACCCTAAGGTGTTCGGGCGCATTATTGGTGTTTTAATCAAGAGACCCTAAACTCGATTAAGTTCACCACGGACTAACGGATTTAAGCATATCTCCACTAACTCAATCCTCACGTGTAATCCATACACTGAGTTAAGTGGTTACATGCAGATATACTTAGGGTTTGCAGCAGTGTATTACTTTACAAGCACAAAGCAAGTAACTAAGGTGAGATAAATTCTGTCATCCATTATTAAAAACAATTACACAAATTGTCTTTCGGGCACTACACCTAACAATCTCCCACTTGCACGAAATGACAAGCAACGATTGTTTTTAGAGCACACCCTTTCTCATCTTATTCACAACACTCTCCCACTTGCTCTAAAAGCAGATGAGACATATCCATCAATGCCGTACCCTCCAAGCACTCGACTTGGTACACTGATTAGCTAGGTTGTCGACTCGAGACGATCTTTAGGATTGAAACGTTGTCGGTCCTTCCAATCAGGCGGTACTCTCTCTCAATATGCTTTTGACTTCTTGTGACTGAGAAGATCCTTCTAAGCTATCTCTTCAGTGTTTTCATAATGAAGTGATATCGGCTTATCAGACCTGGAATTACTCCCAGACCAAAAAGGAAATTCTAAGCACTATGAGAAAACACGAGCCCGAGATCAACTTAATGATCATCCTTAATCGACTACAAGTCGAATCGGTGTAGTCAACCATATTCAAGTTTGCACCGAATATACAAGCATATTATTCCTCGTTCTTCAAAGATACTTGAGGACGTACTAAAATGCTTTTCAATGCACGAATCCGAGATTCGACTACTATTGACTTTTGATAACTTTGACTTGCCGTTATCCAAGAGAGACTCTATCCCATTTTCTCTTTATCCGGAGATTTAGAGAATCATTCATGAGATGTAAGGTAGGACTACTCTCGTTGAATGTTGCATACGTATATGCATGATCATCTTAACCAATAAGACGGATGGGATAGCCAATGACTCATTCTTGTGAATTTGACCGAATCAAATTCTTAGAATATAGTCCAATTCTCTCATCCAGAGAATCTTGGCGTGTCAGTTTCCGACTTTAGATAGCACACCCATGTTGTTTCCAACCGTTTTAGTGTTATCATTTATGAACACTAATGCTACTACTTTACCAATATTGATATCCAGTCTACGAAAAAACTTATCAATATTTTGGTCAAGTCCACATATTTTAAAACATGTGACTTTTAAATGACCGAGAGGTTCTCTTAAATCCACAAAGGATATAAGCCATGGCAAGCTTCCTACCAAAGGTTCTTTCGAATGAATTCGGATATCGTTAGTCTCGCAAAAAGGTCTTAGGGAATCACCCCTATCTTACGCTTTGTAACGAATCCGTTATTCATTCTTAGCTAAAACCCTACGTTCGAATGAATTCGATTCCGTTGTTCGGCAAGAAAGTCTCGGGGAATCACCCCTATTTTCTCGCTTTTTAACGAAATCTAGCAAGACTGAGTGGTGAGAGAGTTCAAGGTCTGGTTAACTCTCTATTTGTCAGGAAATCACCCCTATACCACTCAACTTTGCGCTGAAAATTTAAACTTTCCTATTCATTCGACTCTTTTCCGTGTAGATCCAATTGCTCCCACCGGGCACGAGACACTCGGTGGTTCTACAAGAGGTCGAACAGAGCGGAGTACCAAAACTCCATTCACGGGGTTAAGGTTTTCAAACCAACCTCTATAATCGAATCCTATACTGACCCACCAAGAGCCATAGGTTATCAATCACCCCTGCAGATTATAAAGTCCACAAAATCACAATGGGTCAACGGTTAAACCATACTCCCACTGTGTCTTGGGTGGATTGACATTCTGATCTAGTAGTATTTATCAGTGTAATCACCAACAACTAATGTTGGACGTGGTACGATTAAATCGAGATAGTAACTACCTTTGGGTAACCGTACTCCAAGGTTTAAGGTTTGTTTCTTATAGATTCTATCGAAGGCTTGTGACAGTTCAACCGTCACTTTCGATCTCAAGAATCTTATAATCAACCTTCACTCGTCTCATTAAGATATTTCACGAACAGTCACAATCGAACGTATGCGCAAAATCCGAGTCCTACCTTCAAGCATTAAATGCTAAATGCCTACATTTACGGATGTGGTGTGAACCGAATTCACTCCTTATCCATAAACTCACTAGCATCTTCTAGGTAGACTTCTCGGTTTACATAATAATGTTAACCGTTATTTTGCAACGAATTATCTTAATCGAGTTTAGCAGTGTATTGTAGCATATCAATAACTATATAGGGCAAGTCTATGGTTTCTTCCTCAGTGAGAAACATTCCACTAGGAGGCAGGCCGAGCATCAGTCCCAAGACTATGCGATAGCCTATTTCTGAGCATGGAATACTCTATTCTCTGCTAAAATCAGAGACTCCTCCTCGTATTCTTTTGATAAACTAAATCACGTTTCGAGTAGTTATCAGACAAAATGTCACCACTCAAAAACTCCCACTAGCTTGTATCTCTCACTAGACCCCGAAGGTCATGGTGAACAAGCTATGTTACCCCTTCAAATCTATTACCCTTTCCCGATTGAAAAGAAACTTAGTCATTGTTCCTTTGAGATAGTGTTCCTAGACTGGGAGATAGGAATCACCCTTAGCCAGTCGTCAGGTCTTATCTCTAGGATATATGCACTAATTAATAGATATTGAAAGGTCGCTTATCTTAATACGGAAACCTTTTACCTTTAATAGTTTTAGATGTGTTATACTTATTCACTTTTCTTAGTGGTTCGACTTTATCAAACAAAAGTCCGAGTCTTGAATTCGTACTACAAATGTCATATTCACTTTCTATGAGGCAACAATATATCGAGTTGAAAGTGAATCCATTTGTTTCAACGAATACGTAAACGAGAAAAATAAATTTTTTCGTGATATTCAAGGATAGAATCCGAAATTCATTTCCTTATATCACTCCCACTATTGTAGTTGAAATTACGCCGTTGTTACTCTATTAATCGTTAATGCACAACTTCCTTGTTCTTCCAAAGAACTAAGCTACCGAGTCAAGTTACTCGGTTAAGAAAGTCGCTAAGGATTCATCGGTTAGTGATCTGAAATCACTTTCCTTATCCTATACTTTCTTTAATTAATATTTCGGTTTAGCCTTAAAACTTTAGTTAAGATGATTAACACTTATAGACATTCTTTCCCATTCTTAACTTTCCTTAAAAGGAAATAGTCTTGAACTAGCGAGTTCGTTTGAGTAGACACTACTCGTGAGCGTGGGATGTCTAATGAAAGTGTTACCCGGTGGGACCGATTTTCTAATAAATTAGAAAAAACATAATATAAAAGCTCCCACTAGTTTATCGGTTCCAAATACCGTCTAACTAGCGACACTTTAATTTATGATTCTCCAATTTTTCTATCAGAAAATTTCTCGTGTAGACACTACACAATTCACTAGAAGAATTTTATCGTCCCAATCATCTTTCAAACTAATTACAGTCGTCTCTCGATCAACACGATTGACAAGAGTGACATCCTTATTTACGTCACTTAAGTCTTGAAGGCTCAAGAGAAATATCTCTTCCAAAAATTAATTGCATTTAAGATTAATAAGTACAACGTTCTAGTTACTAACCACTTTTTAACGAAGTCATTACTAGTCAATTTTACACTAGCAGTCTAGCACCTTAGAGAGATATATATAACAGTTGTAAATAAAATTGACAGAAAATAAATCCAAATCATACACTACTAAAATTTTAGGAACATAAACTAAGTACTTATAGTCTATCCTACCGTTCCAAGGATTTAATCTAATGCCTCAGTGCCGCCTTAGGGTAGGTCAAAGAGGTTTCAATTAATATTGAAGATCAGATTGAGAATCGGACATCTCATTTGTGATCGTCAATCACCTTTCCTTTTTCAGCCAAGGTACTACCAAAAATACCCTTTATGAGTGTGACCCTCTTGTCTCGGATTTTTAGGTAGACCCCGAGTGTGCCGCCTTAGGGTCGGTCGGTGACCCGACGAGTACCCAAAATCCTATCATTTCGGAGACCAAGCCTTGAATTTTGATAGCGGTGAAGGCCTTCCTTAGGGAGGCCGGTCCCGAGCCGGCACGAGGCGTCACCATTCTCTCACGTTGCTTGTGTCAACGGTAGAGGCCGTGGGGTCGTTGTCGCCTCTCCCGCTCCCACTCAATATTTTGAAAAAATGGTGGGTTTACTGATCACGTTTTTGGACTTGATGTTACATTAAGGAACAATAAATCATAGGCCCGAATGTTGTCGGTTATGCGGGGTAGCCCACCCGACCTATTCGTTAGAACATATGTGGCCGTCGGACGGGTCAAGGCTAGGAGAGGTCCGTTGAGCCGTAGTAGCTCTTCGGATGGCTCAGTATTGCCAGACCCCCGTGCAAACGCCACACGTGGAGGGTGAAGTCGATTGAGCCGTAGCTACTGTTGACCACCCAACCGTGGTTAAACCACTTTCGAACCTGTTTGTCCGTGATTATCCAATCCTTAAACATCAAACTTTCACGTAGACACTACGGAACAAAAAACGTAATCTCGTCTTAGGTAAGGTGGAATTCACCGAGAATCCAACACCTTAACCACGAGGTTTCGGGATTTTACTCCTTATGCTTTCGCAGAGTGGGATTCACCGAGAATCCATCACCCAACCTCGACGATTGAAAATACCCGTGTTCCTCGGTTTTTACCCTAATTAGTTTCTAATTAATATCAAACAATTAATTAAAACTAATCGTGTGTTTTATACATGCCTAACTAATTCCTCGAATTAATTTCTACATGTATGCATGTGGAGTGGAATTCATGATATGATGCATGTCATGGCAATTTTCCGGTTCTACTCATACAATCTACACATGTATACTAGTGCGGAAAATAAACACCGAGATGGACCGTTGGCACCCCCGTAACTAATCTATTCGAAAAAAAATTAAAACCCTAATCTGCAGCTGTTGAGAATCTTCGACGATCGGCATACCAAACGAACTTGGATTGGGACGAAACTTTCCAGATCTGATCTTCATTCTTCGGACTTCAAGATGGACGGTCGGATCGGAGCTTTGACTTGTCAATCTTCCTCAGTGAGCCGCCCAACTTTCTGCTGAAACAGACTCTTACAGCAGCGCATCATATACTTCCCGAGGCCGATCGGGGATCAAGATGAATCCCGATCGTCCTGAAACTTTTATATCACGTCCTAAACTCCATGATATGCGATCTGACCGGTCGGATTTTAATTTGAACGGTCCAATTTTCTCAGAAAATAGAAGAAGTCACAGTTAGGGTTTCTGTGAATCCTGCGTTTTTCTGTTACAGCATCCACTTCGCAGCAACGAACGGATACCCAAACGGACTCTGATCGACACCAAAATTTGTGGGATTGTTCATAAACTTCTATGCTTGATTCTGACCGGAGGGATCTTCGTTTTAACGGCTCAAACAACGGATACAACGAAAACACTATACAGCTACTAAACAGATCTATTTACAGGAAATTAAACTTGCAATAATAAACAAATTACATAATTTCCTATACTCATATGAACGAATTTTCATCGTTTATATGAGTTTACAATAGATCTAATGGGAAAACGGTGCCAACCCCAATCCATCTCTTCAACCATAGCAATTTAAAAATTATTAATGCATAATAATAAGTAAAATATCACCTACATTCAATTCCACTCCTTTAAATCGTTTAACTACGATTATGACTATATAAATCGTGGAACCTGTCTCTGATACCACATGAAGGATGTAGGTTCTTAGATCTAAACGAGTTAGATCTGTGCGCAGCGGATGGATCACGATTTATATATCACAACACATAATTAAAGGACTTAAACTACTACAAGGGGGTTAAGTTTATCTTACCAATAGTGGGAAGAGAAGCCAAGATCTTCCAATGTGTTCTCCAAACGGTGGTTGGTGGACACCGATCCTTGATTTGAAACCTCCTTGATATGCTTTCAAGAAAAACTCCAAGTTTTTCTTCAACCAAAAAACCCAAGACAAGAAACAAATTTTTCTCTCTTTATTCTAGTGTGGGGGGGCGAAATTTTGCTTGTCCCTTTTGTCTTGGAAGAACTCTCTTTATATAGGAGAGTAAATCCTTGACCTCCAAGTTTCTAATTAATTAAATAAATAATTAAAAAGAAATCACAATAAAGGATAATTCCATCTATAAAAGATTGTGATTAATCAATCAATCAATTACAAATAAATCATCTTTTATTAATCATTAATCACACAAGAAAATCAAATCTTGCATTTAATGAAGTATGAGGCGCCACCCCTAGGGTTTAAAAAGGCCCACATAAAATGTCTTTTATGTGTATTATATTATTTAGCCCAACTAAATAATATTCATGCATATCAATTAATTAGCCCGACCAATTAATTATCAACGAGGCCCAAATAACAAGATTATTAGTCCGAATTACGAAGCCACATCGGGGACCATGGACCTATAACCGGTAGCTCCAATAATTAATTATTCATCGAACGAGAATAAGTACATTAATTATTAATTCCGGGATTACGCCACCATAAACCCGAAAGCGAACTCTACCAATTATAGATGTATACTTATACTCAACCCATGTAGAGTGAATAAGCGTCCATTGATATAATCATTACATACGGATTAACCCTCCATAGATTGTCCATTACGAGTGGGAAGTCTCCGTGAACCCGACTCGAATATCTTATCCTTATTTACCATTAACCCCCGATGATCAATTAGCACACATATCCGACTAGTAGCTAATTAGTCAAATGTGAACTCCCGGGATCGATCACTTTCTTAGGGCTAACAAACAAGGGGGACTGTCTCTCTACTTCCCGCGGGAAGGAATGGATTCCATGTGTACGTGAAAATCGAACTACTCACTCATCCGGAGATAGTGCCAATGAGAAGTGGCTTGGAACACATATTAAAGTGAACCGTAACTAACACATCAAACACTACCCCGGGACAAGCGATCATCCTGTGATCACCTCGGGATTAAGGTTGATCCATATATGATCATCTAATGATTTAATAAGATTCCTCGATTACGGAATTATACCGAGAAATACGATTAAATCGGTCCGATCCTATATGAATGCCATCATATATAAATGCCCCACGTAGGTACCCTTTACCGACGGTCCGGATAAGACTATCACACCCTAAGGTGTTCGGGCGCATTATTGGTGTTTTAATCAAGAGACCCTAAACTCGATTAAGTTCACCACGGACTAACGATTTAAGCATATCTCCACTAACTCAATCCTCACGTGTAATCCATACACCGAGTTAAGTGGTTACATGCAGATATACTTAGGGTTTGCAGCAGTGTATTACTTTACAAGCACAAAGCAAGTAACTAAGGTGAGATAAATTCTGTCATCCATTATTAAAAACAATTACACAAATTGTCTTTCGGGCACTACACCTAACAACATTTGCTTCCAAAAGCAGGAAAGTATGAAACATTTGGTTTTCTTCCATTCCAAATTTCATAAGGAGTCTTCTCATGTCTCTTGTTCATGAGAGCTCTGTTCTGCGTGTAACAAGCTGTGTTAACTGCTTCTGCCCAATATCTTTCGGGTAGTTTAGCTTCACGGATCATAGTCCTCCCGCTTTTTTGAGTGTTTCGTTTCTTCTTTCAGCTACACCATTTTGTTGTGGTGTTCTGTGGCAGCAAGTTGGTGTAAAACACCATTTTCTTCACAATATTCAATAATCACATTGTTGAGGAATTCGGTTCCTTTATCAGATCTTATCTTCACAATTGAAACTCCTTTCTGATTCTGAAGTCTCTTGAGAAGTTCTGTGAGCTTTTGCTTGGTTTCACTTTTCTTGGTTAGAAAGATTACCCAAGTATATCTTGAAAAATCATCTACTACCACCAATGTATATTTCTTTCCACTGATACTAATTGATGTAATAGGTCCAAATAAATCCATGTGTAGCAATTCTAGATGTCTGGTTGTTGAATGCTGAGACTTGGTCTTGAAACTTGCTTTTGTTTGTTTTCCTTGTTGACATGCATCACATAAGCTATCCTTCTCATATGATATCTCTGGTAGTCCAATGACTAGCTGCTTCTTAACAAGTGTGTTGATGTCATCAAAATTGAGATGACTCAGTTTCTTGTGCCATAGCCAACTGATTTCTGATTTAGTATGCACGAGCAAACAAGTTTCAGCAACGGCAGTTGTCCAATCTACCACATACATGTTTTCCTTTCTTCTTCTGGCTAGGATAACTTGATAAGCTGATTCGTTGATGACAACGCAGAATTCTTTATCAAAAGTAACTTTGTATCCCATATCACAAAATTGACTTGTGCTGAGTCGATTGTAGTGTAGTCCTTCTACATACGATACATTCTTGATTGTAAGTCCATTTCTGATTAAGGTGCCAAAACCTCTGGTGTAGCCAGGTTTATCTTTACTTCCAAAATTGATTTTCGGTCCATCCTTTGCAATAAAATTACTGAGACAGTCTTTTCTCTTTGTCATGTGTCTAGAGCAACCACTATCAAAGTACCATATATCATGCAATGAAAATTAGAAGTTTTTAGGTACCCAACTCAGTTTGGGTCCATGGGGAGTCGATTGTCGGTACAACTGCGGGAATATATCCTTTTGGGATTCTTCGGATATTGTTGCACTTGTTTTCATATATGTAAGCCACACTCCCATAGTATCTATGTTCGATCTGTGTATTATTTATATGATTTCTCAGATCTTCTGACTGAAATTTGTTTCCATGTTGATTTCTGTTATTAAAGCTAGAGTGATAACCATCATTCCTTCTATACTGAGGCCTGGATTGACCTTTGTACTGTGACTTATGATGAGAGCGAGATTAGTCCTCTCGTTGAGTTTTGGGTGAAACTTGTGATAAGTTTTCGGTGCGGAATGATTGTCTTTATCAGTTTTATTAACAAATTCAGTAAAATTCCAATCATCATCGTGGGATATAGTCTTCCTTTCCCCCTAAATGTGTGAATCTTTGAATGATTGACATTCTTGGATTTATTTTGATTGTAATTTTTCTCGGTTCGACTTCATTGGTTTTTGTGGATCGGCGGTTGATTTGCCGTTTCGGTTTCCATTGGATACAAGCTGATCTACCATTTGATTTACCTTTGTTGGTAGATGCGGTTGTCTTCTTAGAAAACGATTTATCTGTGTGATGCGGCTTTCTTGGTTCGGCAATTTTCTCGGTTTGTGGAAGTTGCTCGGCTACAAACTTAATACCGAGTTTTGGTACTAGGCCCGCAGACTTTGCTAGTTCCATTCTTTGAAGATTTTTGTGTATCAAATCCTAAACCAGTTTTGTCTCCATATGGTTTTCACGATTTGAATCCGGTAATTGAACTTGATTGAGTAAACGATTCGATTCTTTCTGCCGCCGATGATCTTGAATCTTTTCTTTATCGAGTTTTAGTCGGTTTCAACATTTTTAGTTCGGACTTCAATCTTTCAACTTCAAGAATTAGACTTTCTTTCTCGGCTTTGATTGATTCATAACCGGCTTGTATGGTTACTAGGCGATTCATCAACTCGTCAAGAGTTTCTTCTAATTCTAGATTTTTTGGATTGGAGTCGGCGGTCGAAGAACATGCATTTATCATGGAAATGCGAAAGTGAAGAGTATTTAGAGTTTGATTCACATACCTCATTTGGATCTTCCATGTGTGCCATTAAAGATGTGTCATCGATAATCTTTCGATACCCGGCTTCATAATCCGATTCATCTCAAAGCAAGGAGTGCTCTTCTACCAACTCTTCTTGGTGGAGTTTTCTTGATCGATTCTGGACATTCGGCTTTATAATGTCCTAGTTTCTTGCGTTGAAACAGAGGTATTCATCGTCTTTTCTTTTCTCGGAGTCCTTTTGATGAACTTTTGAGTATTTGGGTGTCCACTTTTCATTCTTCGAATTCTGTTCATCATTAGAGCCATTTGTTCTTCCATTTCATCCAATTCATGAAGATTGTTAGATGAGTTTTCTTGAATCTCATTTGATCTTTGCTTCAAGTCTTTGTCGTCTTTGGTTCTTCCGAGCTTTGATTATTGCGGTTTGTGGTTGTGAAATCTTCTTGAATTCATAAGCTTTCGGATACGAAAAGATCTTGAATGAATCTTCTACATCAAGTCTCCTGGATTCTTCCATAGCAGTGACCTTCATCTTCCAGCACATTGGTAATGACTTCAAGATTCTTGTGTTGATGACTTTCTTTGAGTATTCAATCTTGAGTAGATCTAGTTCATCCATGATAGCACTGAATCTTGTCTCCATTTGGTCAATGGTTTCTCCAGATTTCATCTTGAAATTCTCAAACTTTTGTTTTGCAACGGAAATTTTATTTTCCTTGATTGAATCTGTTCCTTCACAGACTAAGCGAAGTTTGTCCCACATTTCTTTGGCAGTTGTACATTCTTTCACCTTCAAGTACATGTTGCTGTCAAGAGTTCTGAGGATAAAGTCCATGGCAACATTGTTGAGATTGTTTCGCTTGCGATCATCACTAGTCCATTCGGATTTGGGTTTTGCAACTCGAACTTGCTCTCCACCAACAGTTTGCATATGAGTGATTTGAATTGGTCCATCAGTGAGTACATCCATCATTTCATCATGAGTAGCTGCTAGAAATGCCTGCATACGACGTTTATATTCATCAAATCTGTCCATGTTGCACATAAGCATTTGTCTTGCATATTGATTGTTATCCATTGTGAGTGAGTGAAGACCGATGGTAGATTAAGCTGGAAAACTGAGCTTTCAAATAAGAACAACTAAAGGAGATAAAGATCAAATGATATCTTGTTAAAGAAACAACGCTACGATACCAATTGTTGGTCCCTTGGAAAGGCTAACACAAGTTTAGGGGGGGGGGGTGAATAAACTTGTCCCTAAAACTGGATTTAAAGCAAATTAAGGTTCAATTAAAAACTTGTGTGGAGTTAAGCTGACAAAGCTGAGATTAAGTCAAACTGACTTAAGATGAAACTGAGTCAACCGGCAACGGATATGATTTTAGCCTTTTTCTTGATCTTGTTATCCTATTATGAAAACCGAGTGTCGTGAACTGAATTCTGGTGAATGTCAGTTGTGACTGTGAGGAGTATAACAATCAAGTATCACAATGCGTAAGTAAATCTTGAATAAATAAATAAATGCGTAAAGTAAATAAGGCGGATATTATAGAGGTTCCGGGTGATGTAATCATGTACGTCCTCTCTTCCCCTGTGGTGCGGAGGAAAATTCCACTAGAACTTCTTGAGGTGAACTGTTACAAAAAGTCCTAAACAATAGTCCTTGGCTAATCCCTGGCTTCACTATCTAAACAGTTGTAGAACAGGTAGAATTGCTTCTCTTCAAATGCTTGAACCACTGGTCCTTAGAGGGTATGATTGCCTCTTCACCAGCTACCACCACAAACACAGTCTACTCGATTGCTTGTCACAACTGTCCTTGGCGAAACCTTCCCGGTTTGCTTCACAGTCTAAAACCTTTGATGTAGAATCAAGGTTGGGCTGAGAATCAATAAGTTGATTCTTGTTTGTGGTTCTTCAAAGTGTTGAATTCTTGATAAATTCTTTGTAGCTTGAACACTTGAAGAAATACTAAATATGATCGTGTTATAGTTCAGAGATGATAGCAATTCGAATAGAATAGACCGATGCACAAAATTGCTTGTTGATTCTTGTATATGCTCTGTTCTATATATTTTGTTGTTGGTGCAAAGTCTTCTATTCATAGTGTGAAGTCCAACGTTCATCTGGCTTCAATTTGAATTGTATCAACGTCTATCTTGCAACGGCTATATTTTCTGACCGTTCTGCTGTGTCAGTAACTCATCCAATGAAATTGTTTTCTTTACAACGTTCGACTGTACTTTCAGTTTGTTGGATGGCTAACTTATAAAACTAAGTTTCCTTATCAGTTTTGTACCGAGTTTTTCTTTTGTCAGTTTCCTAACTGACTTGAAGCATTAACTGAGATTTTACTCTTCTTCAAATGTCAGTACTCCTGTTTTCATCTGATTATAATTGACTTAATCAAAATACACCATGATTCATTATCATCTAAGAATTCATTGTCCTTATGATTCTTAGGTCTTCATACAACATCCATAAAGTCAGTTCAGGTCACCACAATCTTGCCTGAAGTCCAACTTTACAGTCTCGACTTGTAATCTTCATAACTGAGTTTGAACCCTCAGTTCTTCATTCTTCAATAACTGAGTTTGAACCCTCAGTTCTTCATTCTTCAATATATGAGTTTGAACCCTCAGTTCTTCGATCTTTTAGATAAGTCAACTGAGTCTGTAACTCTCAGCGAACCTACCTTCTTCAGTTTCATGTAGGTGTATTCTGAGTCAGTTTGCTTGTCTCGATGATTTCCAGTTTTCTAAATGATTTCCA
This sequence comes from Gentiana straminea, assembly GCA_036785695.1. Taxonomy (NCBI): domain Eukaryota; kingdom Viridiplantae; phylum Streptophyta; class Magnoliopsida; order Gentianales; family Gentianaceae; genus Gentiana; species Gentiana straminea. The sequence goes on from JAVUPR010000142.1 coordinate 414,901, forward strand.
GTTTTCAGTTTTACGACACACTAATAATTACAGTGCTTGTCTGATGTAACCTATACAAATATCAGACTCTAGTAAAACATATACATTCAGTTCTAGACATCTTTTAGCTTTCCACTATAACAACTGGCTTCAGCACTTCATCAATGGGGTTAAGATAATATTTTAACAAATAAGATGAATTATCATCAAAACATAAATTTTATTTCCAACAAAGGTCATGGTCCGGGTTTGATTCATTACGACCGGAAGCTTGATCTTTTGACAGAGGAAAAATGGTAGAATGTTGCAACTCAAGCCAGAGTCACAGAGACCTAATCGTACTGATATACCATTAACAGAAATCGGGAGTCGGAACGTGCCAGGATCTCCTAACTTTACCACGGTGTCTGAGTCTGGGTAATCCTCAGGCTCATAAAACATCATGTCAGGATCCTCTTTAGGATCATCAGAATCATAATCCGAAGACGATATATCAATTAACTCACAAGGGAACTCACCTGGACGATACGCGCTATACTCCTTTAAGTTCTTTTCAGGCTCTTGCTTGATTGCTTCTTTCTCATTTTCCAACCGCTTCTTTATAGCATCATAATGCTCTCTTGCTTCAGATCCAGGGTACATGGAAATCGGTGAGATGTTCAATATCGTTCTAGGCATACTGCTTGACTTGTTTGCTCTTTTTCAACTCTGATTTGATCAAATTTCTGAGGTGTTCTGATCTTCCTGCGAAAAGACAAAATAAAACAAGGAGAAGGTCAGCAACTTCCGCTACAGTTGAGTGTGATCCCAACTACTGCGGACCTATTAACTAAACTTAACGGGGAATAATACAGAATAACAGGAACTGTACATAAATCAATTTTTCAGGCCTCGGTAACCCGGGAGTTAGCCACGGTAAACCGGCACTGAAATTTCTTTTTCTGGCAGTTTAACAATACAAGTTTGATACAGAACGACTCAAGACTCAAAATAAAATAAAATAAAATAAAAACGAATTCTTAATTAGAATTAAAACGTTTATATTTACAATTGGCCATTATCCCCGGAAACGGCGCCAAAAATCTTGATCGCGTGTAAGTCACTAACATCGATATTACTAGCAAGAATACTAGGTACATCGTAGTATAGTAAATGCGAGTCCAGGTCGATCCCACCGAGACAATGCAACTATAAGTATAAATGATTCTAACCTAATTAATTAGCAACATAGAGGCGGTCATTGACCAACAATAACATAAAAGAAAACAAACATGGTATTCCTCTCCCTCTCTTCACCGATCTACTAACTTGGATTAGTTAATCGTTATGTTTACTTCCCCACGTAATTTCCGTAGATTAATTGCGAGCTTTCGTTTTAATTATCATTATCAGCTACGGGTGAAATTCCTACTCCTATCTACTCCGACAATGGCAGTAGACAATCTATACGCAAGCTACCCTCCTTAATTGGTCCGTAATAGCACATACGCATAAAGAACTAGAATTGCCGATATCGAGCGCTAACTCATACCGCTAACCCGCCTAGACTGCTGTCGACATTGACCAGCACGTTCCTAGGGTCCATTCTAGACTATGTCCAAACTTAGCACTTAACTATTCGTATTTCATGCCAGTTTACGATTATAATAAGTAGATTGGCCAGATCTAACCTACTATTAATTAAACCTGTCGATCAACGTAGCTGTAGTGAATCCCAGTTTTAGGTTTTCTAAATATTGCCTCGGTACACCGGTATAGACCGCCGGGTTACCGAGGTGAGCTTTTCCTAATTTCTGGATCTACATTGCTCTGATACGATTAAAATAAGTAAATTATGGGGTCTTTAAACATGCAGATTAACTAAAACACATAAATACAAATAGTTCTACCATATTGAAGACAAAAGGGAACGTTCAAAGCTTCATACCTTCAACAATAGAGATCTAGCTCGATCTACTCAAGCTAGAGATGATGGAAGAAGGGAGGGAACCCGAAATAACTCTCCAAAGCTCAAGAAAACTTTATTTCATCAAAATATATAATGTATGTAATGTAATATATAAAACATATGAATCCTTATGAATCATATGTAAGCTTTCAGTATATGTGGATTTATATAGACACAATAGCCGACTTAAGACTCTCTAAAACCCTAACCGACCTAGATAATGCGGCAGAATCAATTTTGTTTCGAACAAGTCGCCGGTTTACCGGGCCTAGCCCTCGGGTTACCGGGCCTACTTTTCCTCTCTTTCTTCATCAGACTCTCTCTTGGACTTCAATCACTTGGCCCAACATACTTCCTTTGGTCCAGATCCATTCTCCAGTGCTACAGATTCGGTACATCCTATAAAACACGCAAAAAGAGAGAAAACAGTACCAAAACGGTAGGAAAATAGCATAGATGTAGAATTACAATCCTGGAAACACTCACATAGCATTTAACATATATTCCATATAATAACGAGCCTATTTATCCTCTCTTGAGCCAAATTCAGTGTGAATATAGGTATAATTATTGGTACCATTTAGGGCGCTATCAGTATCCATGGTACTTCGTACAATACATTGCAAGGTAACTAACTAGCTCTTATCTTTCTTTGGTTCTTATGACCTCATATTCTTGTTTAGTATAACCCAACACGAAAAGCCTGCTTCTTAGGTTCTTATGACATCTTATGTTCATGAGTAGCACACCATGTCTATTCTTTCCCGACATTAAAGGGCCTTTTGACAAACCGGAAGAATGATCATTAGTATATCCGATGATCAGCACCTGCTGACCAGCTCGGCATATGTTCACTATTCTTGCACGTGAACGGTGACTGATGCAAGGGACTCTTGAGGATTCATTGCCTTTATTACTATTAAAGTACTTCACCATGAACTTCTGCTTAAAGAATCTCCTGTATGTTTTTAACATCTTTGCCTCATACTTTACATCTTTCTTAACATGCCATTATTCCTTTTCGTGAAGTGCTACATATCATGCTTGACATTGATAAACCATATACTTCATATACACCTTAGAACATTCTTCCTATAACATAACAAGAATAATTCAATAAGTCCACCTTGAACACGCTTTCTAACATCATCTCATATATATATATGTATGTATAGAGGTACATGTGCACATGTGCATTGTTTAATCCCAAAACACGCTTTCATATTCATGGCATAACAGGAACATATCAACTGCTAGTTACATTATTTCAGTTCAATTAACATACTCATTCCCAACCTATTAACTGTTTAAGTTGTATAAAGTACATGCTTTTTAGTCAATTACCATATATAATCAAACATGTGAACATGATTTCTAACCCATAGAACATATTCACATAGTCATGTAAGATCAGCCTAAGAACATTTTTATTATCATCACATATTAGCCTTTTAATTACAAAGTTTCCTTATCTTTCACATTTGAACAAGTATCAGAATCCATTAAGCAAGTACCAAGTTCATAAACAAATAAAAACCTATAGGCATGATATCGATACCACTAACAGTTCTAAGATCCGATATACCCGAACCGGATTCGGGCCCTGTTCACCTAGATTGGGCCTATTTAGATAGCCCAATAACAGGTCTTGGGCCTCCTTCCTCTTAGTCCGCAACTCATAATACGGATCCTACCCGCTGTTCGTAAGCCGGGACCTGTCCGCCATCTGTAAGCTGGATCCTGCCGCTATCTGTAAGCCGGATCCTGTCCGCTATATGTAAGCCGGGCCCCTCCACTCCGTGTGATTTCTACCCATATACTCAGGCTGACATCAAGACAAGGAAAATATGAGTTCGACCTACAGACGAGTCCACTGCCCCCCATACCTATCCAGACAGCTGGCCAGTCGACTTGTATTTGTTTATATGATTATCTCAAATTATATCCATTAAATTGTCTTGTCATGAACAGTAGACCGACTTAGTCTAACCGAATTAGTCTCAGCCTATATATATGGGGTCACAATATAATAGAAAGCATCCAAGAACTAATATACACAGAGCTACTCTGTCAATTTGTCGAATCACTTGTGTTTACTCTCATAAGCTATAGTCCGACATCCTTGTTCTTGTTCACCACTGTATTCTCTCCGGAGAAATCACACATATATAGCCACATATCCACGAAATACTTCTGTTACCGCAAATTTGGTATTCACCGCAATATCAGTTGGCTCCGTTACTAGGAAAACCATCATCATTTAGCTTCGTCGGATCATCTGCTCCACCGCAAAGATGATCTCACGGCGTCGCCGATGAAAGGAATTTGGTAAAATCATCAGAGTCAGTTTAGCTTGAAGGAACGTCTTCAATGCCACCGGAAAACTCGCACACGAGTCCCTCTTTAATACCCAGGTTAGTATATACGCTCTCAGTCAGTTTCAGATCTTCAAGTAATAAGGAATTTGGTTACTTGACTATAAACCACCTAGAAATCATCCCTCTTGCCTATTGATATTTTTGAGCCAGAAAAAATATCCAGCCACTAGCCAAAATATCCTACCAAAATATCAACAACATATCTTGATCAGCATGGCTGGCGGGAAAAGCATTATACCTGCTACACCGACTAAAGTGTTAGGAAATCACTAGTTTCACGCAGCGGAATTTAAAATTTGATTTCCTTTTTCTAGATCGTTTTTCGTTTAATGCAATAAACAAATTAAGTAGTTTGACGATTATACCTTGATGATCTATAAGATCGTCGCTTTGACCGTCAACGGAGAGTAGTACAGTGCGCAAGCCGTCCATGTGTCCGGCCTCTATCACTAATCCACGCGAACTCCTCGCCGGAATCCTACTTGGATTGCTATTGGAAAAGTCTGGTTGCTAGACATGCCTTTTTCCTCTTTCACAAACTCACTATAGGATGCTCTCTATTTTACACAAGAACTATGAGCTCTTGCAATTGTGATGTACAAAAGAGCTTGACGAGATAGACGTCCACGTACAGTCCAAGTGTCTCTATACTTCGCTAGACGAGATCTATCCCTACCTTCTATAAGATAGAAGACAACCAATACGTGCTAGTCTGGTTATACTATCAATGTCCCATTTGATAGTACATAGGACTAGATACATTTAAGTATCAAACTTATTAAAGTGATTAGAGATCTCATCAACCATAATCACTATCACGGTTTCTCTATCACAGTTTGATACTAGGGACGTTACTATATATATACAACAAATAATATGAAGATAAACAATATATAATAACATAAGTGCTTTTATTAATCATAATAAAGTTATTACATGAACTAAATAGACTGTAAACGACCCGACCCGGTCGGATCCGGTCCAACCCGATTGGGTTTAGGACACCTTTCCAACATAAAGAGGGCAACCAGGCCCCTCCACGTGGAGCGAACATGTCGCGTGGAGAGGCGAGTAGGAGGGTAATGTCTGCTGGCTCTGATTCCGGACAGGATATCACGCCCGATATACGGGCCTACATATGGGAAAGGACCCGAGTTCGTCAGATACATGAAAAGGCGGTAAGAAAGAGCCGTGGGAAGAATGTAGCTGGGGCTTCTTGTACGAATGATGAACAGGATGCTGTCTCGGCAGGAGGAACACCTCTACAACGAAGTTCATACACCATTGCTCTACAGTCAGATATGGATTATGTAGAGGAGATGCGCGTGGGTAATATGTTATTAATTGCTGAGGGGCTACCACCTCAACCCATCCGCAAATTCAATCCCCTCAACCCGCACCAATGGAGGTACAACCCACTCTTACTCCGCAGAAAACAGTTCAACCGCAGTGATCGGACAGAGAGGGAAGCAGTCACGCTACTTCTCAGCCTAGAGGGAGGAGATCAACTCTAGTTTGTCTGGGGCCCATGGTCGATGATCACGGTGCGGCCCCGGGGCGACCTGGAAACCCCCCGACAGGCCTCAGGGGGACTCACAGGTGGAGGAAAGTTCTACTAAGATCCCTCCTATCCCAGGAAATAAAGAGGAGATGGGTATCATGAAAAAGCAGATAGAGGAACTACAAAGAGGTACAGTCGGTGCTAAGGTTAATCCGACATGGGGAACAAGTGTCCTTCATCTGAACATCTTGAAGGCGGCCCCAAGAGGGGGTACCCACTACCCAAATTTCACCAACTACCATGGAGCCAAAGATCCTTTGGATTGGCTTTCAGCTTTCTAGAGTAGGATCAGTCTATGCACGCCTAGCAGTGAGGCGTGGTGTATAGCTTTTGTAGGGTCTATGCAGGATATAGCAGCATCGTGAATTCGCGGTCTCCTCCTGAGTTCGATCTTGACGATCTGAAAAACAAATTCATAGTAGAGTTCAAGTCAGTAGGAGGACCCAAAAAGACACACATCGACCTTCATGAGGTCCGACAGGGCGAGAATGAGGGTACCCGAAGCTACTACAAGCGGTTTTACAATGTGTATGAGCGAACAAGGGGCTTAGCAGACAACATGGTGATGAGCAGTTTTGAAACAGGGTTGAATCCCGGTTATCTGAAATCTTATTTTGCTCTGACTCCACCTGTGAACTTACAAAAATTGATGAGTTCAACAAGAAAATATATCATGACTGCGGGTAACGAAGGAGCGTCTTCGTCCAATAAAGGCAAACAAAGGGCTGAGCGCAGTCCGCCCAGAGATTTCCTTAGAAATCATGATCGAGAAGTCAAAAAGCCCGAGAGGTTTAAGGAAGAGCACTTCACGCCTCTCAGAATATCGAACACCCAAATGCTTAATGAAGTAAGGGATGAGCTACCTGAGCCTTACCCTATGGTTCCGGATGCACCCCACGACGCGACCAAATATTACGGGTATCACAGAGACAAGGCTCATACTACCGATGAGTGCATGCAATTCAAAAGAGCTATTGAAAAGTTACTCGCTCGCGGCCACCACGATCACTATAAAATGGATGCTGGGGGGCCGGACAGGAAAAATCAGCAGGCCCATCAGTTCGACAGGAACATTTGAATGATAACAGAGCCTCCCCCAGCACCAACCAGATCAAAAGCCGTATTGGCTCTATTAATAAACATGTGGAGAAGCGCTGTCCTGCGTAGGAACGAGGAACCTCTTGCTTTTACCCGAAGCAAGCTGGTGACTTCCGTCAATACAGAGGACATGTGTCTTTGTGTTTTTGTGATCATCAATCAGGCATGCGTCAATCGGGTAAAGATCGATACGGGAGCATGTTGGGACATTTTATATTACAACTACTTCAGAGAGTTGGGATTTAGCGACTCCAATCTGAGGCCGCATAATGGCACCCTTGAGGGTTTCACCAATCACAAGATATAGGTAAAGGGGGCCATCGACCTGGATGTTCAGATGGGGGATTATGCACCCTTCTGAACGGAAAAAGGTAGTCTTTCGGGTAGTCGATCTTCAGTTCAACTACAACATGATAATCGGAATGCCAGCCTTAAAGCAATTTCAGATGGTCACTTCCGTCCCTCACCAGCGAGCAAAGTTTTACATCGGGGATAGTATCGGAACGTCGATCAGTGAGCCCGCGACCGTCCTCACTTACATACATAAATTGAGGACGGGGAACAAGAGAGCCCACATCGAGCAGCCCGGTGACATGAAGAACATCAACATGATCAGGGTAGTTGGGGAACCTTCGCCTGTCAAAGTGGTATGTGAGACTTTGCAAGTCAGGGATGAGCCCGATTTCACAGTGGATGATGAATTGGTTGAGGTAATCGTTAACGACAAGTACCCCGAGCAAAAAATCAAGATAGGGGCTCGGTTGAGTCCATTTGAGAAGGAAACTTTGGTCAAACTACTCAAGGAAAACCTAAATGCATTTTTTCCTAGGTAGTGATGGACATGGGATGAGTTGAGGCCGACGTCGCTCTGCATCATCTCAATGTCGACTCTACTTTCAAACCAATACAACATCGAGCAAAGCGATTTACACTCGAAAAAGTGGCTACAGTTAAGGCATAGGTCGGAAAGCTTCTTCAAGCTAGAATGATAAAGGAGCTAGCATATCCCACATGGTTAGCGAATGTGGTGATGGTGAAAAAACACAATGGCAAGTGGAGAATGTACGTCGACTTCACGGACATGAACAAAGCCTGTCCGAAAGGTCCTTATCAACTTCCAAGGATTGATCGGTTTGTTGATTCCATTACCGGGTTTGAAACTATGAGCTTCTTGGACGCATATTCGGGGTACTATCAGGTATGGATGGCAGAGTCCGACAAAGAAAAAATAGCTTTCAGAGCTGCTGTGGGCCTATACTACTATGAGATGATGCCCTTCGGGCTGAAAAATGTAGGTTCGACTTATCAGAGGATGGTCAACAAAGTTTTCAGTTCGTAGATTTTAAGAAACATGAAGCTTATATAGATGATATGGTCATCAAATCTAAAGGTGATGGTCATGCCGTCGACCTCCAGGAAACCTTCAATAATGTCCACAAACACTCAATGAAACTCAATCCGGCCAAATGTACATTTGGTGTCCAGGCAGGCATGTTTCTTGGGTTTATGATTAGTCGTTGCGACATCGAGGCTAATCCAGAAAAAAAACAGGCTTTGCTCGACATGAAACACTACTAGAATTTCGCCTTTTTGTATCAACAGAAAATTGACGCAAAAAGCCTATTGTTGTCTCAAATAAATTTTTTGTGTCAACTTGTTGACGCAAAAACTCCGTGCCAAATGTTTTTTTTGAGACAACACGTTGTCACAAAAACTTTTGAGACAACATGTTGTCACTAAAAGTACCAACTTCACCGCAACCTACTTGCCGACGTGGACGACATTGTTGAAGCGGAAAATAGTCGGACTTTTTGCGACAACAATGTTCGATTGATAAATCGAATATATTTTATAAAATACTTTTGAGACGCCTTTGTTGATGCTAAAAGATAATATTTTTTTTTTACAAAACCGGTTCGCACACGGTGCCTCCCTGTTATAGTCCAAAATACATGCAAAACCTACCCCAACCACACTTGGTTCACAACACGAAAAAACATAAACACCACAACCAAATTCAAAAAGTCTAAGAAAACCAAATTCTATAAATCAAGAAACATGAAATAGATGGCACACAAAGACTCGGATTGACAAATAGATATCTTCTCACTACCAAAAATAAACACAAAATTATCGTATAAAATAGAAGCAATAGATATACAACATTCCCAAATGCACATAAAAGAAAAAAGGATCAAGTGGAAAGAAATATTAGTCAAACATTTCAAATTTGACAGGAAAAGAATATATTCTATAAGAGGCCGAAAGTTAAGTCATGAGTTTCGCGTCTAAATGTGAGAAGTCGAGGCCCCTTACGACATCCAAATGTTGATCAAGCTCAAGAAGAAATTTCCGGAAATTTAACCTTGAAGGTCGTCAGCCGCAGAATCACCAAAATCTGAATTGCAAGATCACAGTTAACAATGATTACTTTAACCAAGAAAATACAATGGTCAATAGAAAATGCAAAACCAATAAATGGAATGCAAACATACATGTGTATAACACCTATTCTACCATCACACAAGTAGCATGTTTTAGATAAATCTTACCCACAGCTATGGCTTCTTTAAAGATCCCACGACCATCAAAGAATTTCAGAGGCTCAATTGCAGAATCATCGCGCTGGGTCCTTTCATCTCAAAATCGGCAGAGAAATGTCTCCCTTTCTTCAAAATACTCAAAGGTGACAAGACCTTTACATGGAATGCAGAGTGCTCGCAGGTGTTTCAAGATTTGAAGGAGTATCTAGAGAAGCCACCTCTTTTAGTTAGCCTTGTAGAAGGAGATTTTTTGTTTTTGTACCTGGCGGCGTCGGAACGGGCTGTTGCCGCCGTTCTTGTCAAGAAGGCCGGAACACTCCAAAATCCTGTTTATTATATAAGCAAGGCTCTTAGTCCGGTGGAGGGTCACTATTTTAATGTTGAAAAATTAGCCTACTCGCTTGTTATCGCTGCCTCCAAACTCAAGGGCCACTTTACTTCACACACTATAATTGTCATAACAGATAGTCCAATGCACCAAATATTACATAGGCCTGACCTTTCGGGTAGTCTGCTCCGATGGGCTGTTGAAATCACTGAGTTCCATATTCGGTATCAACCCAGGAAAGCTATCAAAGCTCAGGCATTGCCAGATTTTATTGTTGAGACAAGTTTCAGCTAGCCACAACCGTGTTCGCCTATACCCCTTGGGCCCGCTGCGGCCCGAACAAGCCCGATCAATGCTGGCAGCTACATGTTGACGGGGCGTCAAGTCGAAATGGTTGTGGGGCCGGTGTTATTTTAATGGAGCTCGGGACTACAGAGGAATTCGAAAAAGCTCTAAGGTTCGAGTTCCCGGCCATGAATAATCAAGCTGAGTATGAAGTAGTTATAGCTAGACTTAAGCTTGCAAAGGAGCTGAAAGTGGAAAATATTGAAGTCTAATGTGATACTCAACTCATCGTCAACCAAATCTCAGGGGACTATGGGACGCGTTGTGGCATCCTCGAAAAATATGGTGATATTGTCCGACGGTTGAGGGCCGGCTTCAACTATTGCGAATTCATCAGAATCTGAAGAGAGGAGAACAAGCGAGTTGATTATCTCTCTAAGCTATCTCTTGAGGAGGAAATTGTAGATCCTTCAATAATGATAGAGTATATAGCGATACCCGCCGTCGAAATGACAGAAATCATGGAGATCGATGCGCCGACGCCGACTCCGTGTTGGATTGACGAAATTCAAGCTTATATAGAATCGGGCACCTTACCTGCTGAGGCAGACAAATCTGGCGTACTCAAAAAAGAGGGGCTAGGTGCATTATAAATGACAGAACACTTTACAGAAGGTCTGCCACGAAGCCTTTGCTACGCTGTGTCCGAGATGATGAAAGCATGAAAATACTTATCGAGCTTCATCAAGGAGCGTGTGGGGGCCATCCCGCTAGCCACTCCTTGGCTCAGAAGGTTATCACGGCGGGGTAATATTGGCCGACGATCCTTAAGGATTCGGAGAAGCTAGTCAGAGAATGTCCGGAGTGCCAAAATGTAATATCCCGACTTTTCGAAAAAGGGCAGACGTGTCTTTTTGCGAAAATTGGAATATTATAATTTACGGATTTAAAGTATTTCAAGTGTATTTATATATATATGGCCGATATATATAAATAATTTGGGGATTAAATCTGATTTTTAAGTAAAAAGGGTATTTAAGGAAAATAAGGGATTAGGTTAATTATTGGGATTTTCCTATTTAAGGAGAAATAAACCCTAGTAGTTTCCCTAACCTTTTAAATCAGAAATTTCCTCCTTAGAAGCCTCCTCTTGCGTGTGAGAGTTGGAAGAAAAACGCGGCTGAGAGCGTAAGAAGGGCCAACGAGAGTTTCTACGATATCTCATGGAGTTTTCAACCGTTTTTAGATCCGCGAGAAGCGTTGGAATCGTCGTGAAAGGAGCGTCGTTTCAACACTCAAAGATCAGAGCTTTGTTAAGGTTATCTGCAAGAAAAGATCAAGGTTTTGGTGCAGTTTTCTGAGTTTCAAGTTGGTTTATCTTGCTAAAAAGGTAAGAGACTCTTCCTACAAATTAATTATGGTTTATAGAGGCTAGATCGTGTTTTGATTCGGTTTGTAGGAGGGTTTTCATATTGAATTGTAGGTGTTTTATGATGTTAAGGTGAATTGGAGATGTGTTAGATTTGAATAGTGATACTTTATAATATTTTATAAGCATCTGTTGTGTTTTTTTGCTTCTTGCTGGGTTTTTGGTGCGAAACGTATGTTCATATTTGGATTATTGACGTGTTTATATTGCAAGAATCTTTTTAGGAGGAAGTATAATTATAATAATTGGTTGTGAGTAAGTACAGTATTATGTTTAAAATATTTAAATAAAGAATATAACATATCATTTTCCTTAATTTATATGCATATATGGTATACGGTGTGGCCTTAAATCAATTTGTTGAATATAGACCATCAATGTCTTGATCCGCAGCAGTAATAGTATAATCACTTATCATAGCAATTGTTTTGTTTTCCTGGGATGCTACAGGATTAGGAAAATAATAATAATAATAACAATAATAATAATAATTTACGAGGTATAGTGTATAGTTGTGTTGTGTTATTTTTCCATGTCGAAAAATACGAATATACGGTTGAGTAGACAATGGATCTTGTGGCTAATGTTATTTTGATGCTTAACATGAGTTGTAGTTTTGTTAATGAGCTTGAATAAGATTAATTAAACATAAACAAGCCTCGATTGAGTTTCTGATGCGTTTGGTTCCGGCACCGGACGTACTCTTAAAGGGAGTTGAAGTCCGGGACCGTCGGAAAGGCATGAAAGGGCTTGTGCTTTGATGAAATAGTATTCATCAATGTCTGTGTAATTGCTAGGCCTTGTCCGTGTCTAGTGGTCTAAGAAAGAGAGTTGAGTTTGTGAGGGAGCTTACTTGAAAACACTTAGGTGGCTAGTTAATAATCATTAATAATTACATACTTGCATAGTAATAAGATTAAACATCATGTCATCCTTGGTAAGGCACAAGACTATATCGCAATGTGTAGGCCTTCGGATAGAGCGAGTAAACTTGTTGGCCTTTCCAGAGGCACCAGGAGTAGAGGGTACTCGTTGTGGATAACTCTGCTGGCCCAAGGGCACCAGGAGTAGAGGGACTTTACAATGGAATAACTCCGTAGGTTCACTAGACCCCAAGTACGGAGGGACTTCACCGAACGCGTATACTATCGGGACTAGCCCGTGGCTATTGGTGAGATCCACCAATAGGTTGCACCCAGATGTCTCGTGGTGGGCAGCACCATGCGTAGTGTCCTTGAATGCGGATGTAACAAAGATAAGCTAAGTTAGAAACAGTTAGTCATGACATGTTGATGGACATGAAGTGAACCTTAGATTGAGTCGGTATCATAAAGATAATTATTATAATAAAACATGTTAAAGAGCCTTAATTAAATTGTAGCTTCTACTTCTTACTTTGTACATTGTACTTACCTCAAATGCATGTTTATTTATGTGTTTGGGGGAGAGAAGACGAACAGGTTAACCCGGAGTTCGAAGAGTGCTTTGATGACGACGTTTAAAGATGCCGAAGTTGAAGACTTTAATTATTTATGTTTTATTTATTCTTTAGACTTGAGGTTTCGTTTGGGAGCTTGTAATGACTTTCTAGTTTTTCTCTTTCGGAGATTATCGTACGTTTTAGTTTTCGTTTGGTATTCCAATGTAATAAATGTTACATTTCTATCTTTAGTATGCCGATTTCTCTTTTTAGTAGCCTTTATGGTGTTTGCCGAGTCTTTTTAGCTTCCGTTTGCTTTTGTTTGATACGACGTTGTAGAGGCTTACGTGTAATATTAGATTTATTTAATATTATGCGTGCCGAGCATTTCGTTTCCGGATAAGGACTCGGTATCTGGGAGCGGGGCGTTACAGTTGGTATCAGAGAGAAGCGTCCTTGTTGTTCTAGGCTTTTTTTCCTCTAAGATAAGATTTCCTTAGATCTTTTTGAACCTTTCTGATCTCTCTTGATCGTGGTGGTAAATCCTAGTAAGACTAGGAATCCTTAAACCGTGGTTAAGTTGCACTAGGACCAAGTGACGAGTCTCCTTAAGCGAAGGTTAGGTTGAGTTCTAAGCACACATCTCTTACGTGATTCCCTCGAGTTTGTTCCGCTAAGTTCCTTAGTAGAACCCCTCTCTTCTTTTGGAACTTTCAAACTTCCCTCACATGTTCTTTCTCTTGTTGGATTTAACTTTTTTTTTGCTACGTTTGGTCCTAATCACTTATTTTTGTAACTTGGCGTTAAGCAAAACGAGTAAACGATTTTGTTCAACTTTCTCTATGCCTTGTAATATCATTTCTGAAATATCAAAAATTCTGTAAATTTTCAGCCACTTAGAAAGTTGTCATATCTACAACTTCTCTCTTTACATCAACTCAGTTTTCAAATTGGATTGTTCATAAATTTCTTGACAAGGATGAGCACTCTATTCAGAAAATTCTGCAGCGGTACTCTTATTTATAAATCTTGAATGAGCTAAACACACCCAAATTACTTGAATTTTTGATATGTTGTAGAAAACTTTCTGCTCTGAAATTTCTGTTTTGAAGTCAAGTGCAAATTCTTTCTGGTTTGAGAACAATCTACAACACAACATAGATTTTAAATTTCTGAAATTTTTGACAGCTTGCAGCAGTCGACGAAAATAATAATTTTTACCAACCTGTGATTTTCCAAAAATGTTGGTTTTTGGGTAGCATATGTAAAACTTGTATACCTACAACTTTTCTTTTTTACATCATGTTCAAAATCAGTTCGGTTTGTATTGTACAAATCAATTAATTCATGGCTTATGTATGTACCTGAATTTCTCAAAACCTTTTAAGTCCTTTGATCAAGAAAGAATAGATGCCTTTCTTTCACCCTAGAAGTTTGGTAGGTAGAGACTAGGTGTTGTTGTTCTAGGGCTCGGTAAGAAGCGAGTGGTTTAGGTCAGACAGTTGTGAGTCAGTTGGAACGAGTTGATCAGTTTCAGCATCAGGTACCTCACCTCAGTTTTAGTAAGAACAATCTCAAGGATCTCATGGTTGTTACAACACCTTTGGATAGACTAATCAAGGTTGCTAGGGTGTTACTACAAGTTGCTGGCTATGTTGGAATCTACCGTGGCAAGAGTAAAGCTACAGTTTTGAATTCTACGGACCATAAATTGATTCTTGGTATAGGTCGGCTATCCAGGAATTTTGTCTACTTGGATTATAGACATAAGAAAGTGTCCTTCCTAAGGAGGGAAGACGAGTACAAGATTGGTGGGTGCAGCTTCAGTGACTCAAGTTGTGGTTGGTCAGTTTTGGGTTGAGTGTGCAAGGTTTGAATAGTCTGGGAATCAGTAGCGTGTTGGTTCAGGGGTTAGCAAGATTGGAATAGGTTAGAGGTTGACTGTGGGAAAACAAGTGAAGCTTCGGTTTGGTTTGTGTTGAAGGAAGAGTGCTAAGGAAGGTCAACGGTTTGAGCACGCTCGAGTTTCGAGGACGAAACTTCTTTTAAGGGGGAAGGAATGTAATATCCCGACTTTTCAAAAAAGGGCAGACGTGTCTTTTTGCGAAAATTGGAATATTATAATTTACGGATTTAAAGTATTTCAAGTGTATTTATATATATATGGCCGATATATATAAATAATTTGGAGATAAATCTGATTTTTAAGTAAAAAGGGTATTTAAGGAAAATAAGGGATTAGGTTAATTATTGAGATTTTCCTATTTAAGGAGAAATTAACCCCAGTAGTTTCCCTAACCTTTTAAATCAGAAATTTCCTCCTTAGAAGCCTCCTCTTGCGTGTGAGAGTTGGAAGAAAAACGCGGCTGAGAGCGTAAGAAGGGCCAACGAGAGTTTCTGCGATATCTCATGGAGTTTTCAACCGTTTTTAGATCCACGAGAAGCATTGGAATCGTCGTGAAAGGAGCGTCGTTTCAACACTCAAAGATCAGAGCTTTGTAAAGGTTATCTGCAAGAAAAGATCAAGGTTTTGGTGCAGTTTTCTGAGTTTCAAGTTGGTTTATCTTGCTAAAAATGTAAGAGGCTCTTCCTACAAATTAATTATGGTTTATAGAGGCTAGATCGTGTTTTGATTCGGTTTGTAGGAGGGTTTTCATATTGAATTGTAGGTGTTTTATGATGTTAAGGTGTATTGGAGATGTGTTAGATTTGAATAGTGATACTTTATAATATTTTATAAGCATCTGTTGTGTTTTTTTTCTTCTTGCTGGGTTTTTGGTGCGAAATGTATGTTCATATTTGGATTGTTGACGTGTTTATATTGCAAGAATCTTTTTAGCAGGAAGTATAATTATAATAATTGGTTGTGAGTAAGTACAGTATTATGTTTAAAATATTTAAATAAAGAATATAACATATCATTTTCCTTAATTTATATGCATATATCGTATACGGTGTGGCCTTAAATCAATTTGTTGAATATAGACCATCAATGTCTTGATCCGCAGCAGTAATAGTATAATCACTTATCATAGCAATTGTTTTGTTTTCCTGGGATGCTACAGGTTTAGGAAAATAATAATAATAATAATAATAATAATAATAATAATAATAATAATAATAATAATAATAATTTACGAGGTATAATGTATAGTTGTGTTGTGTTATTTTTCCATGTCGAAAAATACGAATATACGGTTGAGTAGACAATGGATCTTGTGGCTAATGTTATTTTGATGCTTAACATGAGTTGTAGTTTTATTAATGAGCTTGAATAAGATTAATTAAACATAAACAAGCCTCGATTGAGTTTCTGATGCGTTTGGTTCCGGCACCGGACGTACTCTTAAAGGGAGTTGAAGTCCGGGACCGTCGGAAAGGCATGAAAGAGCTTGTGCTTTGATGAAATAGTATCCATCAATGTCTGTGTAATTGCTAGGCCTTGTCCGTGTCTAGTGGTCTAAGAAAGAGAGTTGAGTTTGTGAGGGAGCTTACTTGAAAACACTTAGGTGGCTAGTTAATAATCATTAATAATTACATACTTGCATAGTAATTAGATTAAACATCATGTCATCCTTGGTAAGGCACAAGACTATATCGCAATGTGTAGGCCTTCGGATAGAGCGAGTAAACTTGTTGGCCTTTCTAGAGGCACCAGGAGTAGAGGGTACTCGTTGTGGATAACTCTGCTGGCCCAAGGGCACCAGGAGTAGAGGGACTTTACAATGGAATAACTCCGTAGGTTCACAAGACCCCAAGTACGGAGGGACTTCACCGAACGCGTATACTATCGGGACTAGCCCGTGGCTATTGGTGAGATCCACCAATAGGTTGCACCCAGATGTCTCGTGGTGGGCAGCACCATGCGTAGTGTCCTTGAATGCTGATGTAACAAAGATAAGCTAAGTTAGAAACAGTTAGTCATGACATGTTGATGGACATGAAGTGAACCTTAGATTGAGTCGGTATCATAAAGATAATTATTATAATAAAACATGTTAAAGATCCTTAATTAAATTGTAGCTTCTACTTCTTACTTTGTACATTGTACTTACCTCAAATGCATGTTTATTTATGTGTTTGGGGGAGAGAAGACGAACAGGTTAACCCGGAGTTCGAAGAGTGCTTTGATGACGACGTTTAAAGACACCGAAGTTGAAGACTTTAATTATTTATGTTTTATTTATTCTTTAGACTTGAGGTTTCGTTTGGGAGCTTGTAATGACTTTCTAGTTTTTCTCTTTCGGAGATTATCGTACGTTTTAGTTTTCGTTTGTTATTCCAATGTAATAAATGTTACATTTCTATCTTTAGTATGCCGATTTCTATTTTTAGTAGCCTTTATGGTGTTTGCCGAGTCTTTTTAGCTTCCGTTTACTTTTGTTTGATACGACGTTGTAGAGGCTTACGTGTAATATTAGATTTATTTAATATTATGCGTGCCGAGCGTTTCGTTTCCGGATAAGGACTCGGTATCTGGGAGCGGGGCGTTACACAAAAACATAAGGACATCCCAAGAATACCGTCGGTTGAACAGAGCATTGTGGTCGCGCCTTGGCCTTTCGACATATGGGGACTCGACCTCATCGGACCATTCCCGCCTGGAAGGGGTGGATGTGAAGTTATCATAGTGGCTATAGACTATTTCAGAAAATGGATCAAGGCGAAGCCTATGGTCAAGATAGGTGCAAAAGATGTGGGTTAATTCTTACACGACCAGCTATGGTCTCCATTTGGTATCCCACGGGCAGTGGTGTCAGACCACGGGCCACAGTTCAGAAAGGAGTTCTCAAGGTTTTGCGAGGAATTCAAGGTCAAACAATGGAAATTGTCCGTGGCATATCCCCAGGGCAATAGGCAAGCCGAGGCCGGCAATAAACAGATAATTAAAATGCTCAAAAAGAGCGTGAAGGAAAGATAAGGCAGACGGTTGGGTCGATGAGTTGCCCTACATATTATGGGCACTCCAGACGATAATCAAAACACCCACCGGGGAAACACCGTTTTCTCTCACTAATGGGTCGGAGGCCATGACTTCTATTGAAATGGCGCTTCCAAGTGTTAGGGTCGCGGTTTACGATCCTGCGGACAATTTACTAAACAATAAGATCGACCTAGACCTAGCGGAGGAGAAACAATTGGCAACATATCATCGGCTAGTAAACTACAAACAGATCACCAAGCGACAGCACGACAAACGAATTCGCGACCATTCCTTCAAGGTCGGCGACTTCGTCCTCCGGAATAGAAAAGCCACCGGTCTTGATCCCGATAAAGGCAAGCTTACAACGACTTGGGATGGCCCTTGTCAGGTCACTAGGGAAATCAAGAAAGGGACTTACGTCCTCAAGAACCAAGATGGTTTCAAGCTCAATAGGCTATGGCATGCGGACAACCTCAAAAGGTACTACATGTAATAAATCGGTTAGGGTTATGGTTATCCTCTCACTTACGACGTGAGTTGTTAGGCTTTCTTGCTTGCATGTAATCTTCACTCATCTAGCGGGATGAATTGAACTTAATACAGCCCGATTTTACATTTGACTTTTAGAGTACATTGATATTGAAAAATACGGTGAATTTGTCCGACGGTTGAGGGCCGGCTTAAACTATTGCGAATTCATCAGAGTTCAAAGAGAGGATAACAAATGAGCAGATTATCTCTCTAATCTATCTCTAAGGAGAAAATTGTAGATCCTTCAATAATGATAGAGTATCTAGCGATACCCGCCGTCGAAATGACAGAAATCATGGAGATCGATGCGCTGACGCCGACTCCGTGTTGGATTGATGAAATTCAAGCTTATATAGAATCGGGCACCTTGACTCGCTAAGGCAGTCAAATCTCGTGCACTCAGAAAAAGAGTGGCTAGGTACATTATAAATGACGGAACGCTTTACAGAAGGTCTGCCATGATGCCTTCGCTACGGTGTGTCCGAGAGGATGAAATCAACAAAATACTTATCGAGCTTCATCAAGGAGTGTGTGGGGGCCATCCCGCTAGCCGCTCCTTGGCTCAGAAGGTTATCACGGCGGGGTACTATTGGACGATGATCCTTAAGGATTCGGGGAAGCTAGTCAGAGAATGTCCGGAGTGCCAAAAACATACGGACATCCCAAGAATACCATCGGTTGAACAGAGCATTGTGGTCACGCCTTGGCCTTTCGACATGCGAGGACTCGACCTCATCAGCCCATTCCCGCCTGGAAGGGGCGGATGCAAAGTTATCATAGTGGGTGTAGACTATTGCACAAAATGGATCGAGGCCAAGCCTATGGTCAAGATAGGTGCAAAAGATGCGGGTTACTTCTTACACGACAAGATATGGTCTCATTTTGGTATCCCACGGGCAGTGGTGTCAGACCACGGGCCACAGTTCAGAAAGGAATTCTCAAGTTTTTGTGAGGAATTCAAGGTCAAACACTGGCAATCGTCCGTGGCATATCTCCAGGGCAATGGCCAAGCCGAGGCTGGCAATAAACAGATAATTAAATTTTTCAAAAAGAGCATGAGTGAGAAAGCTAAGGCAGGCGGTTGGGTCGATGAGTTGCCCGCCATATTATGGGCACTCCGGACGACAATCAAAACACCCATCGGGGAAACACCGTTTGCTCTCACTTATGGTTCAGAGGCCATGACTCCCATTGAAATGACGCTTCAAAGTGTCAGGGTCGCGGTATACGATCCAGCAGACAATTTACTAAATAGGCAGATCGACCTAGACCTAGCGGAGGAGAAAATATTGGCAACGTATCATCGGCTAGTAAAATACAAACAGATCGCCAAGCGACAACACGACAAACGAATTCACGACCATTCCTTCAAGGTCGGCGACTTCGTCCTCTTGAATAGAAAAGCCACCGTCTTGATCCTGATAAAGGAAAGCTTACAGCGAATTGGGAATGCCCTTATCAGGTCGCCAGGGAAATCAAGAAAGAGACTTACTTCCTCAAGAACCAAGATGGTTTCGAGCTCAATAGGCCGTGGTATGCGGACAACCTCAAAATTTAGTACATGTAATAAATCGGTTAGGGTTATGGCTATCCTCTCGTTTACGACGTGAGTGGTTAGGCTTTCTTGCTTGATTGTAATCTTCACTCATCTAGCAGGATGAATCAAACTTAATACAACCCGATTTTACATTTGTCTTTTAGAGTACATGTTAGCATATGCTTCAGATATGTCCGCTAGACGAATAAAGGGTGATTTTTTGAGAAAACTTTCAAACAAAGATCTCTGACTCCGACCCTCATCTGAAACAAGGGGCTCTCTGGGAAAATTTTCATGCTACAATCGGGCAGTTATTTCAGAGAGGTCGGTTCGGCTTCCAAAATCCGGAATTTTTTTTCCAATAAGACATGGTTGCGGGTTGATCCTGTGAGGTTCGACTCCGAATCTCATCTCAAACAAGGGGGCCACCCTCCAGAAAATTCAAGTATGCGAGCGAGCAGCTATTTGAGATCAGATTCAAGGGGGTATATCATGGGGAATTTTCACGTTACAAGCGAGCACTTATTCACGTTACTATCGACTTCGAATTTTTTTAGCTATGCATTACACACCTCATGTGGATATCTAAAACAAGGGGGGATACCACTACATCGGACTCAATTTATATATTAAATTCGAGCATAAAAGTAAACATGCACAAGCGAACATAAAAGGAACTTCATATATTCAGAAGGAGAAAATGAGTGAAATGTTATTACAGATACATTGGTACGGAATGAAAAATCAATGGAAATCAAAATAGTCTTTACAAAACAAAAGCAACAAATTTAAGATTACGAATGTTCAGGCTGCACGTTCTCATCATTAATATTCTCGTCGTAGAGAGAATGATGTAGCATCTGATCAGCATTAACCTCGGACTCAGTGGGCTCAGCCTCTTCTTCGCCCTACTCGACTTCTTCTTCAACTGCGGCGTCCCTCTGGGTAGCTCGACGGACCAGCTCCCTTAAATTGTCCTCTTCGACTGGAGGCACCTCCCAACCTGGAGCACATTTTTGGATATTTCGTTGCAGCTCAACGTCGGAGAAAGGAATCTGTGGGTGGAAGTCACTTAAGTGATCAGAGAAGGGATGGGTGAAAATCCAATCCCGCAAAGTCTCGTGGTCCAGAGTCTCACCACCGCGAGCCCATGTGCATCTTGCGATGTGATAAAACCCTTGGTCATATCCAATCAAGAAGTTATCTCCATCAGCAGCCTTACACGAGGCCTCAATTTGAGCCTGGACACTTGAACTCAAGTCCGCCAGCTGCTTCCTCAGACCATCGCTCACTTCTTGCTCGGTCTTCCAATTGGTTTGGGACTCTTTAACTTTATGCTGCATGTCTTTCATGGACAGAGCAACCGATATATCTTGCTCCGCCAGTTCAGCATTTAGCTTCTCCAGACGCTCGGAGTTCTTTCGAGCCTCTTGCTGCTCCTTCTTCGCCTCAGCGAGCTGTTTCGTCAGTTCAACAATTTTGGCTTCAGGTGCACCCAGCCATACACATAGAACGGCCACGACTTCATTGGAGGCGTTCAACTCCTTGTTAGCATTGGTTAGCGCCAGGGTCGCTCAACGCTCGACGATTTAGTACTCCTATAATCGTTTATGAACTGCTATAATCCCGTGTTGACCTAGAAAGTAAAGAATACAATGGAGTTAGACAAGACTTTAGAAATAAAAACAAAAGAAAGGAAAATACAAAGCGAACAAAGAAAGAAGGTTTACCACGCTCACCGTGGTCCCGAACAGGCCCCACAGATCTTCAATATTTCTCAAGAAGTTGCGGCGAGGGTCGGTCTGATCAGCCAGCACAATCCTGTTCTTGATACCACGGCCGATCTCTAGTTGAATATCATTGGGAAGGCTCCATCACAAATGTCTCAGCGGTGCCACATCGGAAATCGTTCTAGAGATCGTGGCCGCCCGGGTCATGTCAAGAAAAAGCTGGCACATAAAATCCCTGTCCAACCAAACCTTCGGATGACCCTGAGGTCCGACGGGTACACCAGAGAAGGGCACCATAGCAGTTGTGCCGGTAGAGGATGGCTTATCGGCCACAGATTTGCCTTTGTCAGAGGGTTTGGCTTTATCAGCGGCGTCTTTTTTCTGGGCCTCATCGACTCAGGATTTCTTAAGTGGGGGAGCATCTTGCTCGCCGCTACCACCTCATGCAGGGTCAATCTCATCGGTGGCAGCTCTCTTTTTCTTGTCGCCAGTCGGTGGCTTTGTCAGGGTGGTCTGCTTGAGGGATTTGCCCGCCACAGCTTTCTCCACCGTTTGTTTCACTGGTGGGAGAGTCGACTTCCCAGCCTAGGATCCTGAAGCTCTAGCCGCCCTTTTTCGGATGTCGACCGAAGGGAGCAAGGTCTTAACTCCCTTTAACACGGCAGCTCTCTTTACCTCACCGGTAGTCTTCATGGTGGTCAACAGACTGGCGTTGTTCTAGAGAATCCATAGAGCCAGCAATGGGCAACACTTGTTAGAAGCAGTCAAAATAATGAAGAAGAACAAAAATGAAAGAGACAGTCTATCAAAAACAAACATGAGAAAATCGTATTCGGTGCCCGGAACGAAGGGTGGCCAAGACAAAATTTACACTAAGATGGCATGCATTTGCCATGATGACACTCCCCGTACCAATTGGGATCAGTGGGCAATGGGTCAACCACCACCAAGGGTTTCCCGACGCCGGCTGCGGGCAGCCCGGCCCTCCTAAGATAAGGTTTGCTATCGTTTAAAAGCAACCTCCAATTAAAGGCTCGGGTTTGTTCGACATCTTTTCAGACAAATCCGAGCAACTCTTTGAGCTCAGCTATAAACTCGTCGTCGTCCTCCTGGGTTTGGATATCTTTCAAGTGATTGGTCTGCAAGGAGTTCACGGGGAGCTTTTGAAATGGCCATCCCACTCGGGATTCGACTCTCATACACCTCTTGTCCCAATCCGTAACTTTTTCGGGAAGATCGAATAGAAATCGAGGTCTACCACTACTCGATCTGCTCCGTGGTTGAATTTGTCCAGCGTTGCCCTTTCTGGTTAAACCGTAAAATGTAGTAGCGCCGCCATCGATGGTTCACGACAACGAAGCCGACTGATTATGATAAAAGACATCACCACCGGGACTACCCCCAGACTTAGGTCGCAATGCATAACCTTTAACTCTTCCATGAATGTGATGAAGAACGGATCAAAGGGTGGCCTAAGTCCGGAAACTAGGTTGTCGTAGTGTAGCCACAGAAAATCCTCGGTATCCCGGCCGCACGTCTGCGACACATTCGTCGAACCCATACTAACGAATCGGTAGTCTTCCGGAATGTCATAAGCGGTCACCGCCGATGTATAATCAACCCGATCTCGAAATTCCCTCCATCGAATTATGAGATTTCTATCAGCTCATTTTTGCTCCGCAAGTTCCCTGTCAAAGGAGATTGACCTCTTTTTAGGCGGCCTCTTCTTTTTCTCGGGCTTGTCTGATACGACTAATTCCTTGGCCGCTCTGGCTCTCCTAGACGTCGATGGTTTCTTTGACACACCGGTCTTTTTCGACACCTCTGCTGTTTCCACGGCTTCCTTGAGCATCGCACTACGGCTGGCAGCCCCAGGACTTCTCACTTTCTCGATCCTATTAATAAGGTTGCTCAGCGATGCCTGGTCTTCATCCTCGACCTCACCCCCAGTAGCACCCTCACCAATTACCGCAACTTTCTCACCTTCCTCTTCAGCGCTCGAGTCAGAATCAACGTCGATTGCTCCTCTCTCCTCTTCGACTACCTCCTCCTCTGCATCACTCGAGCTAACCTCCTCCATGCTAACCTCCTCAGAGCCATAGCCGACAACATACCGGTTTTCTTTAGATTGTGACAAGGTGTGCTCTGAAGACATTCTAGAAAACAAACAGGGTGAGGTGGATCAGTATAATCACCCAGACATGGAAATCGGGCCGAAGTGAGAGTAATCACATCCCGACACCTCGCCCCTCCCTCCTTAAGCAAAATAACCCAGAAAACCCCCTAAATAACCCAGAAAAACCCCCAAACAACCCTGGAAAATCCCAAACAAAATAAAACATTCAAACATTGAATATAGCTAATAGCTTATGCATCTATGAATTGAAGGATTTCTGGGAAATGGGGCACAAGCACATAGAAGCATAAGGGGCAAATTTACAGTGTTCATCCGAAAAACCCTAAATTAACAGATACAATTCTACAGCATCATAGCATTCTATCTAAGGAATGGGTAAAATCAAATCAAAAGGCAGGAAAAATATACGAATTCATACTTGATTAAGTGAAATGGGGATGAGGAGTGTGGATTTTGTCTGAGATTGCTTGCTTGCCGGAATCTGCTTGCTATCGCCGGAATCCTCTAAACATGTCTTGCCGGAATTATTTTCAGAAAAAGGGAAAGTAGGAGAATAGGGGAGAAGGACACTATTTATAGATAGAAAATAGAGGGAAATGATGTTTGGGTTTTCAAAACTCAAACGGCATCATTGCTAGGAACGGTTACCGAGTCCTCCTGGCCAATCAGAATAGAGGACAGTTCATGTCAAACATTGTTGGTCCCTTGGAAAGGCTAACACAAGTTTAGAGGGGGGGGTGAATAAACTGGTCACCAAAAAGTTTTCCTGAACTGGAATTGCCCCTAGGAACTGAGTTTCTCCGAAACTCAAACTGATGCTCAGTTCAGTTTTGTTCCTGTCCCTTAACTTGTGCGGAGTTCAGCTAACTCAACTGAGTATAAGTCAATACTGACTTATTCTTAGTCTAGTTAACTGGCAGTGGATAAAATTAGCCTTTAGATAACAAACAGTTTGTTGACTTGGTTTTACCATGAGAACTTAGATAATTAAGATTGTAATGAAGTAAATAAATGCGTAAAATAAATAAACAAGAATTATAGAGGTTCTAGGTGGTGTAATCATGTACGTCCTCTCTTCTCCTGTGATGCAGAGGAGAATTCCAATAGAACTTCTTTGAGATGGCCCGGTTACAAAAAATCTAAACTGATAGTCCTTGACTAATCCCCAGCTTCACTATCTAAACACTTGTAGAACAAGTAGGATTGCTGCTCTTCAACTGTTTGAACATAGGTCCTTGAAGGGTAGAATTGCCTCTTCACCAGCTTATCACAAACACAGTCTTCCTGACTGCACTCAACTGTCCTTCACACCTTCTTGGTGTTTCACAGTCTAGACCTTTGATGAAATCAAAGTTGAGACTTGAATCAATGACTATGATTCAATTGTGATTAGAGCTTTTCTTCTGGATAATTAAATTTTGCACGGCTATGAATTTCTCCAAGTGATAGATTCTTGATTTTGCTTGAATGTGCTTGGATACTTGAAGAAATTTTCTTGATCTTGCAATTAAGAACTTAGCAGGAATTCTTTCGAAATTGGCTTTCCCCCTTAATTAGATCTTTCTTGACTAGATAGATTCCTTTTAATTCCTCTTTCCTCTTCTCTTGTTGTTGTAGAGGTAGTCTATTTATAGGGGTTTATTTAACGTTCATCCTGCTTGATTTTTGTAATGGCTATATTTCTGACAGTTCTACTGTATCAGTAATTCATCCAATAAAATCGCTTCCTTTATAACGTTCGATTGTACTATCAGCTTGTTGGATGACTGACATATACAACTGAGTATCCTTGTCAGTTTTATACTGAGATTGTTACTTGTCAGTTTCTTGACTGACTTAGAGCATTAACTGAGATTTTACTCTTCTTCAAATATCAGTACTCTAGTTTTTCATCTGATTATAATTGACTTAATCAGAGTACACCATCACTTATTATCTTATAAGAATTCATTGTCCTTATGATTATTAGGTCTTCATACAAGATCCATAAAGTCAGTTCAGGTCACCATAATCTTGCCTGAAGTCTAACTTTACAGTCTCGACGTAGTCTTCATAACTGAGTTTGAACCCTCAGTTCTTCAGTCTTCTCGTCAGAAGCGAGTCTGTGACCCTCAGTTCTTCAGTCTTCCAGATAAGCCAACTGAGTCTGTGTCCCTCAGCAAACTTATCTTCTTCCGTTTTCATGTTGGTGTTCTCTGTTTTCAAGTTTCTCATTGAATCTCAGTTTAACTAAATCTCAATTACATATTTTCTCAGTTCACATCCTAGAACTATTATAGTGCTTGTCTGATTCAAATTATACAAATATCAAACTTTATAAAGTCCTATACATTATTCTTCTAGACATCTTTTTGCTTTGCACTATAACAGCTAGTTATGACACTTCATCAATGGGGTTAATAACGATAACTTGATTAAGCGATGAATCATCATCAAAACATAAATTTTATTTCCAACAATTTCCCCTTTTGATGATGTCAATACCCTCCTTAAAAGCAATGCAAAAAGATAAAACAAAATACAGTAAATAACAAACTGAACTGAGAAACTGAGAATTTATTTGATAACTGAGTTACAAAGTAGAGTAATAAAATACATCATAATAAAAAGAGCTAAAATATAGTTTTTTTTTTACTTGGTGGCTAAAGTAAATTGATTATCATAACTTTCTGCAACAGTTCTCATAGCATCATTTGTAGCTGAGCTTTCAATTCCATGGATGCTTGCCCAAATGTTCCATGATTCAGATAGATTGTGCTTCCTGAAGAATTTGCTTTTGAAGAGTACCGCGAAGGTGAAAACAGTTGCCCTTAGTCTTTCAATGGTGGTTGTTCTCAGTAGCTTTTGAACAAATTAAGATTCAGCCTTTTCAATTTTCTCGGATTCCTTATCAATAATACCATCTGCTTCCCATTTCTTGAGTTTGTTGAAGTAGTGCATGAGCAACTTCTGCATATGTAGGAATGATTTTAGAGATTCTTCCCTTGATACTCCTTCTCTTGCTGGTAAATCTCTAAATAGACTGAATAGGTGAGAGTCTAAACCAACTCTTTTATCAGTGGGCTCTGAGTACTTAACAATTAACTCCATTTCTTCATCAGTAAACTCTCCTCTAGCTTTCTTTATCTCATTCAATTTATCATCAGCTTTTGCAAGGAATTGTGGAATCTCAGTTGCATTGACTTTTAGGATGTCCAAAATTTCCCCCTTATTGACATCATCTTTATGAATTAAGCTTCTGATGTAAGCGTTCAGATTTTGTTGAGTTGATGCCAAAATGGTTTGAGCTACAACTGAGTCTTTCATTCCGCTTTCCATTAATATCATTCTATCAACCAGATTATTTAGAATGCCTTCCCATTTGTCTTGAGTTTCATCTCTCCTTGCATCATTCTCAATGGTTGTCTTTCGAAGCTCGATCAAGGTGTTTTGACAATTTTCAGTGACAATATCCATTTTCTTTTCAAGCTTGCTTCTTTCATCTTGACTGGCCTCTAAGGATTTTAAGACTTTTCCGAATAGGCTGTTGTCATCCTTTTGAATTCTGATTATCTCATTGTGATAGTACTTAATGAGATCAACCTGAGTGGGAACCTCTTGTGAGCTTCCTGCTTGCTATTCATTGGCTTCCTTGAGTGGTGAGACAATCACTTGCTTCAGTTTTTCTTTGTACTCTGCCGATCTTCTTCTTTCTTCAAACTGTTTTCTAACTTCTTCCACGTTTGATTGATCAATAACTTTTCTAGGTGATAACTGAACATTCAATTCTTCATTTAATTCTTCATCTGATTCTTCTTCAGCCATTCTTGCCACTGTTCTTGCTATCTCCAGTAAAGACATGTCTGTAGGAGATTTATAACCTTATTTCTCTCCTTGCTGTCCATCGGACACACTTTTAGAACTGGAACTTACACTAGATTCTTCAGAACTACTAGAATCATTATCAGTAATCTGATCAGTTTCAGTTCTCTTTTCTTGTAGTGAGGCTAGAATTCCTTCTTGTAGATTGGCATCATCCTGAGAATCATCATCATCATGATTCTTTTTGAAATTTCCACCAACTGTGGGTTCCTCCCAGTAGCTATTCCTTATCAGTGCATATCCCTGATTCAGAAAATCTTCGGTATTGATTATCTCAGATAGATTTGTAATGTTTTATAAATCAAATACCCATTTTTCAGTAGCTTCCATTTCTACTAGCTGATTCCTTTGATTTGCAATGTAACTGAATTTCCAAGCTTGATATTTGCGCAATCGTTCATAATCAGCTGACATCAGTTTTCCATGATCTTTTGATGATTGAGTGATGATCTTTTCTGATTCTCTCGTGACTTCCTGACTGCTTTCTGGAATAACATCTTCAGTTTGCATAGGGTCAGTTCTTGCAACTTCTTCTGTTTGCATAGGGTCAGTTCTTGCAACTTCTTCTGTTTGCACAACATCAGTTCTGTTGATTTCTCCCTCAGCAGTGATTGGAATTTATGATGACTCTTTTTCAATGTCTGGGACTGAGATTGTTGGCTCAGTTTCCACAACTTTCTCACTTACAATTTCTTCAGCAGCTTGTTTTTTAGTTGGTTCAAGTTCCAATTCAGGAACTGGAACTTCTTTCTCAGTTGGTTCAACAAGTTCTTCTCCATTGACTTGATCATCCAAGTTAATGATTTTTGTTGATCTTGATTCTTCTTCGGCTCCTTTTTCCATAGATTAAGAAACTGAAAATCCTTTGCCTGATTCTTCAAGTTCTAATCTGGAAAAAGATCTCTGGGGGGTAGATCTTGATTTTGAAAGTAACGACAGCATTTCCAACGTTGTTTCATCAATTAATCTTTCATCACCATCAGAATCTTTATCAATATGTTCAACTCTCAGGGTCTGTTCCCCCTGAGTCTCAGCTTCCTTCTGTGGTTCAGTTTCAACAGTCTGTTCCTCGTTGACAACTTTAGTTTTCTTTGTCATCACAATTTCTTGTGAAACTGGTTCTTGAATGGGTAACGCTTCAGTTATTGGAATTGGGGTTGACTCAGCAAGAATATCTTCAGTTCTTACTGTCTGTGCTGATTCTTCAGTTGGTGTTACAAGATCACATTTATTTTTCTCTAAATCTTCCAATTGTTTTCTCTTTTTGCTTAATTCTACAATTTGTTCCAAGACTTCATCTCCAGTTGCAGGTTTCTTCGATTTCCTACTTTTCTTCTTCTTAGGTTCACCTACTGAACCTCCAGCTTTCCTCTTTCCAGCCTTTTCTTCCTTAATAACAATCTTCTCATCAACAAGTGATGTTTCTTTCCTCTTTGCGATTCCGAAATGGTCGAGTATTCTTTGGACCACTAATGCAAGAGTTTTCTTGTGATAGAAACAACCTTTCTTAACGTATGTCTTCTTCTTGGGTAGGTCAGTTGATTGAGCCACTAATTGATCAAAAAGATATCTTTGCCAATTGAAGTTTTCTCCGAACCAAATCACATACAGTAAATCCAATTTTGCTCCGGATAAAGTGCTATAATTTCCTGCATTTCAAATTATGCAATTTGCCAACATTTTTGAGAGAAAATTGAATTCAGGTTTGACCAGGCTTGTGCTCCCGGTTTGTAATACTGCGGATTTTGCATCAATAGCTATGTCTTTCCAAAGTTTTTCTTTTTGTTCTTTGGTCAACTTGATGGCTGCTGTTCCTCCAGATTTGTCAAACCCAAAGATTTCTGCAATTAGATCTTCAGTGACCTTGATCTCCTTACCATTGACAGTCGTGGTGAAGGTGTGTGTGTCTTCTCCTTCTATAGATGTACTTCCAAATTCATAGAAGTCTCCAATGCTTTCCAGACATACACTTTTCAGATCGACGTTGAAGGCAGCCTCCAATCCTTTAATCTGTTTAATCTTTGCTGCAATTGTTTTGACTAAGGTTTGATCAGTGTATTTTGCAATATATTGGTCAAGTGATACGATCATTCTGGGTTCAACAAGAGTGAAAGTCATTATTTTCTGGATTTGATTGAGAATTTGAAAATTTGAAGATTGATAAAGCAAATTCAAAATTCGAGTGTAAAGAATTATAAAGGAAAATTCTGGGTTATTTATAATTTGTAGGAAAGGTAGTTATGAATTGGGTGGGACTCATAACGTCTTGTCATAAATGTTTTCAGATTGCGAAAAAGGTGGATTAGTGGAAAATATGAACGGTTTAGATTGAGAAGGACCATGTCTTTTCTTGATATCTGTAGCTAGACTGTAGTGAATAGGGTTGATGAGGTGTATCTACAGCTGTACTCGTCCTGAATTTAAAAACTCAGTTGTGAACAAAACTCAGTTTTTCGGCTTCCAGTTACCGTAATTTTCCTGCAAAACAAATTTAGAAATTTTTGGTACCCATATCTGTTTGGGTCCTAACTGGTTAGCTTTTGATGATACATTTTTATTTTTGAATTTATACTTCTCTTCACATTTTGACAGAGTATAGTCAGTTTTTAAATACTTTTCTTGTTTTGTCCAAACAGTTTTTGATTTGATCAGCTTGTGAAACTGATGTGAAGGTTCATTCCAATCTTCATCAGTGGGAAATAGTCTTCCTTTCCTTCTGAGTTTATCATTCCATGAATAATATTTGTTTTCGAATGGATATGGCTTGAGATTTTTCTTTTTGATCTCTGATTAGTTCTGCCTTTTTCAGCCTTCTGACTCTTTTTGTAAAATCTGTTGGCTTGGTGTATCTTTCAAACTGATTTTTCAGTTTTGTCAGTTTATGCAAATGGCTGTGCTGAGTAATTGTCAGTTCTAATAATTTTATCAGTTTTCTGAGTTCCTGACCGTTGTGCAATCACAAATTTTAATGCAACTGAACATGGTCTGGACTTAGAATTATTCTGATTAACAAACCATAAACCAGATCTGTCTCCAAAAGGTTTCCCAGATTTGAACTAAACACTGGGAATTGAATAAACTGATGATTCTTTGACGTTTATTGCTTCTGTCAGTTCATCAGTTAGTCGAATTTCCTTGGTTTCATTTTTAGTCTTTATTAATTTGATCTCAGCATTCAATCTTGAAATTTCAGTTTTCAATAACTTTTTCTCCTTTTTGACATCATCATAATTCTTTTGAATTTCCTCTAATTCCTTTATGAGTATGTCCAAGGATTCTTTGAAATCTTCATTTTTCTGATTGTTCATAGAAGTGTGAGTGTGGATGTGGATGCAATTACCTCCTGATTTTTGATGGATAGATTTTCTGTTGAGAAATTATCATCAATTAAAACTTGCTTCCCTTTTTCATTAGCATTTGCTTGTGCTGCTCCTAGCAGTATGATTTCCTGATCACTTTCACCTCCATAACTCATGGGTAGTATAGCGTCTTTGACATTTGCAACGGATGGATCTTCAGCAATGTTTTCAGTCAATTTGTCTTCTACATAATCAGCTACTCGTAGCCATTCTTTTTCTGCTTCTTCTGAAAGATCACTTAGGGATGGAAATCCTCTTGATTCATCTTTCCATGCGTCAATGTCAATATCTTCATCATAACTGAAATGAGGTTCCGGATTTGTGTGAAAGCTTGTAGTACTGAACCTTTCAAATACCTGATCCTGAATATCATAAACAACATTTTGCAAATAGTCAGTCAGGGGGTTATTCAGCCAGCTTCTAATTCTAGATGTATCCATTTAATTTCACTAAAGTATCTCTATGACAGATACAGTAAGGGGTTTTTAACAACTGGTATGTAAGATATCGTTGAATCACTTCCAAAAGGAAGAACTGCTCCGATACCAATTGTTGGTCCCTTGGAAAGGCTAACACAAGTTTAGAGGGGGGAGGTGAATAAAATTGTCACCAAAAACTTTTCCTGAACTGGAATTGCCCCTGGGAACTGAGTTTGTTTGAAACTCAAACTGATGCTCAGTTCAGTTTTGTTCCTGTCCCATAACTTGTGCGGAGTTCAGCTAAGTCAACTGAGTATAAGTCAATACTGAATTATTCTTAGTCTAGTTAACTGGCAGCGGATAAAATTAGCCTTTAGATAACAAACGGTTTGTTGACTTGGTTTTACCGTGAGAACTTAGATAATTAAGATTGTAATGAAGTAAATAAATGCGTAAAATAAATAAACAAGAATTATAGAGGTTCCGGGTGGTGTAATCCCGTACGTCCTCTCTTCCCCGTGATGCGAGAGGAAAATTCCACTAGAACTTCTTTGAGATGGCCCGGTTACAAAAAGTTCTAAACTGATAGTCCTTGACTAATCCCTAGCTTCACTATCTAAACACTTGTAGAACAGGTAGGATTGCTGCTCTTCAACTGTTTGAACACTGGTCCTTGAAGGGTAGAATTGCCTCTTCACTAGCTCATCACA
This sequence comes from Gentiana straminea, assembly GCA_036785695.1. NCBI lineage: Eukaryota > Viridiplantae > Streptophyta > Magnoliopsida > Gentianales > Gentianaceae > Gentiana > Gentiana straminea. The sequence goes on from JAVUPR010000142.1 coordinate 447,078, forward strand.
AACACAGTCTTCCTGACTGCACTCAATTGTCCTTCACACCTTCTTGGTGTTTCACAGTCTAGACCTTTGATGTAATCAAAGTTGAGACTTGAATCAATGACTATGATTCAATTGTGATTAGAGCTTTTCTTCTGGATAATTAAATTTTGCACGGCTCTGAATTTCTGCAAGTGATAAATTCTTGATTTTTCATGAATGTGCTTGGATACTTGAAGAAATTTTCTTGATCTTGCAATTAAGAACTTAGCAGGAATTCTTTCGAAATTGGCTTTCCCCCTTAATTAGATCTTTCTTGACTAGATAGATTCTTTTTAATTCCTCTTGCCTATTCTCTTGTTGTTGTAGAGGTAGTCTATTTATAGGGGTTTATTTAACGTTCATCCTGCTTGATTTTTGTAACGGCTATATTTCTGACCGTTCTGCTGTGTCAGTATTTCATCCAATAAAATCGTTTCCTTTATAACGTTCGACTGTACTATCAGCTTGTTGGATGAATGACATATAAAACTGAGTATCCTTGTCAGTTTTATACTGAGATTGTTACTTGTCAGTTTCTTGACTGACTTAGAGCATTAACTGAGATTTTACTCTTCTTCAAATATCAGTACTCTAGTTTTTCATATGATTATAATTGACTTAATCAGAGTACACCATGACTTATTATCTTCTAAGAATTCATTGTCCTTATGATTCTTAGGTCTTCATACAAGATCCATAAAGTCAGTTCAGGTCACCACAATCTTGCCTGAAGTCTAACTTTACAGTCTCGACGTAGTCCTCATAACTGAGTTTGAACCCTCAGTTCTTCAGTCTTCTGGAACTGAGTCTATGACCCTCAGTTCTTCAGTCTTCCAGATAAGCCAACTGAGTATGTGTCCCTCAGCGAACTTATCTTCTTCAGTTTTCATGTTGGTGTTCTCTATTTTCCAATTTCTCATTGAATCTCAGTTTAACTAAATCTCAGTTTCATATTTTCTCAGTTCACAGCCTAGAACTATTACAGTGCTTGTCTGATTCAACTTATACAAATATCAGACTCTATAAAGTCCTATACATTATTCTTCTAGACATCTTTTTGCTTTGCACTATAACAGCTAGTTATGACACTTCATCAATGGGGTTAATAACGATAACTTGATTAAGCGATGAATCATCATCAAAACGTAAATTTAATTTCCAACAAACATCATGTCAGGAAAGCGTAACCGACGTGGCGTTTCATGAACCGATACGTCCGTTATAGCTCCAACTGCTCTGGTCCCCACTGGCGACCTCAACGCCATATAGCCTACGGCCTCAGATTATTATGGTCAGCGATCTCCCTTCAAGCGGCTTACGGCCTCCATTCAACACAGCTTACGGCCATCTAAGCCCGTCGCTCTGCGCACGGAAATCTAAGCCAATAGAGCGTTATCGGCATCTAAGCCTGTCCGCTACAATGCACATCATACAACTGGTAATTCGCTACGCGATACTAACACTGGTTAAAGCCAGATAGAACATTATCGGCGACTAAGCCTATTCGCTACAATGCACAACATCTATCAATAATTGGCAACGCAATGTCAACGGTGATCTTAGCCCGATAACTGCTATCAGCACACCTTTGTCACAAACGACAACATAAGGGTGCGACTTTCAGCTGCTTCTTCAAACTCTACTCTCCGCCTCGGCAGGCATGCCAGGCGTAGAGTAGGGGGCCATTGATATACCCGAACCGGATTGGGGCCCTGTTCACCTAGATTGGGCCTATTTAGATAGCCCAATAACAGGTCTTAGGCCTCCTTCCTCTTAGTCCGCAACTCATAAGCCAGATCCTACCCGACGTTCATAAGCCGGGACCTGTCCACCATCTGTAAGCCGGATCCTGTCCGCTATCTCTAAGCCAGATCCTGTCCGCTATCTGTAAGCCGGGCCCCTCCACTCCGTGTGATTTTTACCCATACACTCAGGCTGATATCAAGACAAGGCAAATATGAGGCCAACCTACAGACGAGTCCGCTACCCGCCATACCTATCAAGACAGCTGGCCAATCCACTTGTATTTGTTTGTATGATTATCTCTAATTACATTCATTAAATTGTCTTGTCATGAACAATAGACTGACTTAGTCTCAGCCTATATATATGGGGTCACAATTTAATACAAAGCATCCAAGAACTAATATACATAGAGCTACTCTGTCAATTTTTCGAATCACTTGTGTTTACTCTTATAAGCTATAGTCCGACAACCTTGTTCTTGTTCACCACCGTATTCTATCCGGATATCGACGAAATACTTTTGTTACCGCAAATATGGTATTCACCGCAATATCAAGATCCTTTTAATATACCAGTTAAAACATGAACAAGATCATCTTTCATTACAAATCCTAAAACTTGATTTCTAGAAACCAGAAACTTGCACAAATTACTCAAATAACACTATTTAACAATATTTCAGTTCTAGATTAACTACAAATAGTAGAAAATCAATTTCTAGAGTTAAGGTTGCTATCTCGACACTGCACTGCATGCCACCGAGACGCTGACCAGAACTGTTGGAAATAAAATTTATGTTTTGATGATAATTCATCAAATTTATTCAAAGTATTATATTAACCTCATTGATGAAGTGCTGAAGCTAGCTGTTATCGTGAAAAGCTAAAAAATGTCTAGAACTAAATGTTTAGGTTTTACTAGAGTCTGATATTTGTATAAGTTACATCAGACAAGCACTGTAATAGTTAGTTTGTCGTAAAACTGAAAACTGTAAGTCATCTAGAAAACTGGAATTCACTAAGACAAACAAACTGACTCAGAATACACCAGTATTGAACTGAAGAAAATAAGTTCGCTGAGGGACACAGACTCAGTTGGCTTATCTAAAAGACTGAAGAACTGAGTGTTCAAACTCAGTTATTGAAGACCGAAGAACCGAGGGTTCAAACTCAGTTATGAAGATTACAAGCCGAGACTATGAAGTTAGACTTCAGGCAAGTTTGTGGTGACCTGAATTGACTTTATGGATCTTGTATGAAGACCTAAGATTCATAAGGACAATGAACTCTTAGAAGATATTTGCTTATGGTGTACTGATATTTGAAGAAGAGTACTGATATTTGAAGAAGAGTAAAAATCTCAGTTAATGCTCCAAGTCAGTCAAAACTGACAACTGATAAACTCAGTATAAAACTGATCAAGAAACTCAGTTTTACATGTCAGCCATCCAACAAACTGATAGTACAGTCGAACGTTTAAAAGGAAGCGATTTTATTGGATGAGTTACTGACACATCAGAACGGTCAGAAAATATAGCCGTTACAAGATAGACGTTGATACAATTCGAATTCAAGTCAGATGACCGTTGGATCTCACACTATAAATAGAGGACTTTTCACCAAGGATTAAAAATATAACAACACGAAGATTTAACAGATTTACAAGCATTTTTGTGCATTAGTCTTTCGAATTGCTATCATCTCAGTGCTATAACAAGATCACATCTAGAATTTCTTCAAGTGTTCAAGCTACACAGAATTTATCCAGAATCAGACTCTTTGAAGAACCACAAACAAGAATCAATTTATTGATTCTCAGCCCAACTTTGATTCTACATCAAAGGTTTAGACTGTGAAGCAAACCGGGAAGGTTTAGCCAAGGACAATTATTACAAGCAGTCGGGTAGACTGTGTTTGTGGTGGTCACTGGTGAAGAGGCATACGTAACCCTTCAAGGACCAGTGTTCAAGCAATTGAAGAGCAGCAATTCTACCTGTTCTACAACTATTTAGATAGTGAAGCTAGGGATTAGCCAGGGACTATTGTTTAGGACTTTTTGTAACAGTTCACCTCAAGAAGTTATAGTGGAATTTTCCTCTGCACCACAGGGGAAGAGAGGACATACATGATTACACAACCTGGAACCTTTATAATATTTGCCTTATTTACTTTACGCACTTATTTACTTACTCATCATTTATCTACAGCATTTTGATAATTGATTGTTATACATTTCACAGTTTACAAACTGTCATTCTTCAGAATTCAGTTTAACACACTCAACTTTCACATAGAATAACAAGATCAAGAAAAAGGCTAGAATTATATCCACTGCTGGTTGACTTAGTTTTACGCTTAAGTCAGTTTGACGTGAACTAAGGTTAGTCAGCTTAACTCCACACAAGTTTTAACTGAACCTTAATTTGTTTTAAATCCAGTTTTAGGGACAAGTTTATTCACCCCCCCTCTAAACTTGTGTTAGCCTTTCCAAAGGACCAAAATTGGTATCGGAGTAGTGTTTCTTTAACAAGCCATTGTTAAAAAGCTCATTTTCTCTAATCTCCTCTAGTTGTTCTCATAAGAAACGATGAATATAAACGATGAATGCAGGCTTTTCTGGCGGCTACTCATGACGAAATGATGGACGTACTCACTGATGGACCAATTCAGATCACTCACATGAAAACTGATGGTGATAGACATGTACGAGTTCCAAAGCCCAAAGCCGAATGGACTAGTGATGATCGCAAGCGAAACAATCTCAACAATGTTGCTATGGACTTTATCCTCAGAACTCTTGACAGCAACATGTACTTAAAGGTGAAAGAATGCACAACTGCTAAAGAAATGTGGGACAAACTTCCGTTAGTTTATGAAGGAACTGACTCAATCAAGGAGAACAAGATCTCAGTTGCAAAACAAAAGTTTGAGAATTTCAAGATGAAATCTTGAGAGACCATTGACCAAATGGAGACAAGATTCAGTGCTATAATGGATGAATTAGATCTACTCAAGATTGAATACTCAAAGAAAGTTATCAATACAAGAATCTTGAAGGCATTACCAATGTGCTGGAAGATGAAAGTCACTGCTATGGAAGAATCTAGAAGACTTGACATCGAAGACTCATTCAAAATCTTCTCAGATTTGAAAGCCTATGAATTCAGTGAAGATTTTACAAGTACAGCTGAAATAATCAAAGCTCTGGAAGAACCAAAAACAACAGCACTTGCAGCAGCATCAAATGATTCAAGAAACATCCACAAATAATCTTCAACAGTTGGATGAAATGGAGGAACAAATGGCTCTTATGATGAGCAGAATCAGAAGGATGAAGAAGGGTCATCATGTAACCCAGAAGTTCATTAAGAAGACTCCTGAGAAAAGAAAAGATGATTATTATCTTTGCTTCAACTGTAAGAAGCCAGGACATTACAAAGCTAAATGCCCAGAACTGACCAAGAAGACTCCACCAAGAGGAGTTGGAAGGAGAGCACTCTTTGCTGGAGATGAGTCAGACTATGAAGCTGGTACTGAAAGACTATCAGATGACACAACTTTAATGGCACACATGGAAGATACAAATGAGGTATGTGAATCCAATTCTAAGTACTCTTCAACTCAAATTTCCATGTAAAATGCATTTTATTCGATTGCTGACTCCAATCCAAAAAATCTAGAACTAGAAGAAACACTACGAATTGATGAATCAACTGGTAACTATTCAAGCTGGTTATGAATCAATTAAAACTGAGAAAGAGAATCTAATTCTTGAAGTCTGAACTAAAAATGTTGAAACTGACTAAAACTGATAAATAAAAGATTCAGCATCAGCAACAGCAACTGAATCATTTGCTCAATCAAGTTCAGTTACTGGATTCAAATCAGGAAAGCCATATGGAGAGAAAATAGGTTTAGGATTTGATACATAGCATTCTTCTAAGGATAGAACTAGCAAAGCTGCTGAACCTAATATCAGAACTGGTATTAAGTTTGTAGCTGAGCAACTTCCACAAACTGAGAAAATTGCTAAACCAGTAAGGCCAGTATTACATAGGATAAATCAGTTTTCTAAAAAGACAACTGAGTCTACCAACAAAGGAAAATCAAATGGTACATCAGCTATATCTAAAGGAAACCGAAATGGCAAATCAACTGCCAGATCCACAAAAACCAATCAAGTCAAGAACCAGAAAAATTACAATCAAGGTAAATCCAAGAATGTCAATCATTCAATGATTCACACATTCAGGGGGAAATGAAGATTATATCCCACTGATGATGATTGGAATTTTACTGCATCTATTATCAAAACTGATAATAACAATCATTCCAGACAGAAAAGTTATCACAAGTTTCAGTCCAAAACTCAGCAGAGAGCTAATCTCAGTTCTCAGCAAAAGTACCAAGGTCAGTCCAAACCTCAGTACAGAAGGAATGATGGTTATTTTTCAAGCTTCAATAATAGAAAGCATCATGGAAATAAGTTTCAGTCAAAAGATCTGAGAGATCAAATAAATAAGACACAGTCCAAACATATATATTATGGGAGTGTGGCTTACATAAATGAAAACAAGTGCAACAATATCCGAAGAATACCTTAAGGATATATCCCGGAGTTGTACGACAATTGACCCCCATGGACCCAAACAGAGTTGGGTACCTAAATTTTTTTAACTTTTATTGCAGGATGTATGGTACTTTGACAGTGGTTGCTCAAGGCATATGACGAAGAGCAAGGACTGTCTCAGTAATTTTATTGCAAAAGATGGACCAAAAGTTAATTTTGGAAGTAAGGACAAACCTGGATACACCAAAGGGTATGGTACCTTAATCGGGAATGGACTTACAATAAAGAATGAATCTTATGTAGAAGGATTACATTACAATCTACTCAGCACCAGTCAATTTTGTGATATGGGATACAAAGTTACTTTTGATAAAGACTTCTGCATTGTCGTCAGCGAAACAACATTTCAAGTTGTTTTAGCCCGGAAGAAGAAAAAAGAATATGTATGTAGTAGATTGGACAACAGCCATTGCTGAAACCTGTTTGCTTGTGCATACCAAATCAGATATCAGTTGGTTATGGCACAATAAACTGAGTCATCTAAACTTTGATCACATCAACACACTTGTCATGAAACAGCTAGTCATTGGACTACCAGAAATCTCTTATAATAAGGACAGCTTATGTGATGCTTGTCAACAAGGAAAACAAACAAAAGCAAGTTTCAAGACCAAATCTCAACATTCAACAAACATAGTTCTTGAACTACTACATATGGATTTATTTGGACCTATTTAACCAATTAGTATCAGTGGCAAGAAATATACATTGGTGGTGGTAGATGATTTTTCAAGATATACTTGGGTTATCTTCTTAACCAAGAAAAGTGAAACCAAGCAAAGACTTACAGAATTACTTAAGAGACTTCAGAATCAGAAAGGAGTATCAGTTGTGAAGATAAGATCAGACAAAGGAACTGAATTCCTCAACACTGTGATTATTGAATATTGTGAAGAAAATGGTGTTTTACACCAACTTGCGGCCACAGGAACACCTCAGCAAAATGGTGTAGCTGAAAGGAGAAACAGAACACTCAAAGAAGCAGGAAGGACATTGATCTTTGAAGCAAAACTACCTAAAAGATATTGGGCAGAGGCAATTAACACAGCTTGCTATACACAGAACAGAGCTCTCATGAATAAAAGGCATGAGAAGACCCCTTATGAAATTTGGAATGGAAGAAAACCAAATGTTTCATACTTTCATGCTTTTGGAAGCAAATGTTTTATACACAATAATGGGAAAGATCAACTTCATGTTTTTCAGCCCAAAGCTGATGAAGGCATCTTTCTAGGATGCTCAAGTGTCGGCAAAGCCTTTAGATTACTAAATAAAAGGACACTTAAAATGAGGAATCAATTCATGTGGTGTTTGATGAACCAAACTTTCCTGGAGAAACAACTGAAGATAGACCAGAACCAGTTTCTCAGTCTCAGTTACCAGTCATGCCAGAATCAGTTTCTAGTGATATTGGAAGACTTCAAATTTCAGATGAAGATCAGTCTCAATTTCCAACTACCCAACAACTCACACATGAACAACATGACTCTGATTCAGTTGAAGAAATACAAGAACAAGTTCTTGTAGAACCAGTCGAACAAAATACAAATCCATTGATACAAGCACCAGTTCATCAATGGATGAGAGATCACCCTGAAGAACAAGTTATTGGTGATACTCAAACTTGTGTTCGAACAAGACATCAACTAGATGCAATGATTGCATGATTTCTATCTCAATCTGAACCTAAGGAAATCGAAGAAGCTTTGAAGGATCCAGACTGGATACTAGCTATGCAAGAAGAACTTAATGAATTCGAAAGAAATCAAGTATGGGAATTATTTGAAAGACCAGATCATGTGAATATCATTGGAACCTAATGGGTTTTCAGAAACAAACTTGATGAAGATGGGAATATCATCAGAAACAAAGCTAGACTTGTAGCTAAAGGATATTCTCAAGCAGAAGGCATAGACTTTGATGAAACTTATGCACCAGTTGCAAGATTGGAAGCAATCAGGCTATTTCTCGCATTCGCAGCTCACAAAAAGTTCAAAGTATATCAGATGGACGTTAAAAGCGCATTTTTGAATGGAATTATTGAAGAAGAAGTGTATGTTCAACAACCACCTAGATTCGAGATCAAAGATCAAGCTGATAAATTTTTCAAACTAAGGAAAGCTCTTTATGGACTTAAACAAGCACCAAGAGCTTGGTATGAAACTCTATCTCAGTTTCTAGTGGATAATGGATTTATCAAAGGAACAATCGACAAAACATTATTCAGGATGAAAAATGGAGAGAGCACTCTACTTGTTCAGATCTATGTTGATTATATTATTTTTGGATCAGAAAATGAACAGTTATGTGAGAAATTTGCAAGTTTAATGAAAAGCAAATTTCAGATGAGTATGATGGGAGAATTGATTTATTTTCTCGGATTACAAGTTAAACAATTAGATGATGGAATTTTCATTCACCAAACCTCGTATACAAGAGAACTTATCAAAAAGTTTGGTATGGAAAAATCAACTGGAATTTCTACACCAATGGGGACCAACATCAGGCTAAATGATGACAAAGAAGGCAAAGATGTTGATCAAACTCTTTACATAAGAATGATTGGAAGCTTACTCTATCTTACAGCAAGTAGGCCAGATATATCTTTTACTGTCGGTGTATGTGCAAGATTTCAGTCAAAACCAAAGGAAAGTCATCTCACAGTTGTAAAAAGAACCTTGAAGTATCTAAAGGATACATATGGAGTTGGAATTTGGTATTCAAAAGAAGGAGAATTCAAGCTGATATCTTATTCAGACTCAGATTATGCAGGATGCAAAGTGGACAGAAAGAGCACCTCAGGCACATGTCAGTTATTAGGAAATAGACTTGTGTCATGGTTTAGCAAAAAGCAAAATTCTATCTCAACTTCAACAGCTGAAGCAGAGTATATAGCAGCTGGAAGTTGTTGTGCTCAAGTATTATGGATTAGACAGCAATTAAGAGATTATGGGATAGAAGAAGGAACAATTCCCATAATGTGTGATAACACAAGCGCAATTGCAATTACTGACAATCCAGTTTTACACTCAAGGACAAAGCACATTGATGTGCGTCACCACTTTATAAGAGATCATGCGGAGAAAAAGGATATAACAGTTCTTTATGTACCTACTGAAGATCAGTTGGCCGATATCTTTACAAAGCCATTGGACAAAGAAAGATTTGCCAAACTAAGAACTGTATTAGGGATAATCAAAGTCAGTTAAATCAGTTAAGCCAGAGATTCGTCAAGGGGATTAATCTTTGTTATGTTGGGTGCGCTCACTTAACAGACTAGTCATTGACATCAACAATCTCAAACTGATTAACTGAAACTGAAATTTGACCCAACTGATAGTTCACTCTAAAACTGACCTCAGCATCAGTTTCTACTCCAGTCAACTTCAGTCAAAGATTGATATGATAAAATCAACAACAGTTATATCACATTTAATTACTTCAGTTCTTTTGTCAGAAAACATTACTTGTACACCCCACTATTGTCAGAACAGTACATGCATCGGTTACCCAAACCATCATGGAATTTGAAAGGTTGTACTAATCAACCCCCAGTACATCCTGCCTATTTATTCAACCTTCGTTCACACTATTTTCAATCAAAATTTCAAATTATCAGTCTCTTTCCTAAAAACAAAATCAGACCTTTCGAAATCTTTTCATCTCAAAAATCAATTTTTGTGTTCACACCCAGATATGGCCACCTCAAAGAAATCACAAGAAGAAAGATTGATCACAGAGTTAGATGAATTTTCATTCAATATTTATGAAGCAATGTGCAAAAACACTCCATTAGTAAGCTGGATCTATGATAAAATCCAGAAACAACCAGGTTTGAGGAACCTTCTGGAAGTTAAGTTCAACGAAGAACGTGATGTGGAAGGGATTTTGCAATTCTGGGAGAAGATGCGTCTGGTACGAGACTCCCTAATCACTACAGTTCGAGGTGATTGCATTATTATCAATGAACGAGTCATGAAGTCACTATTTGGTTTCACAAATTCATCTGTGACAATAGTAGATTTGACTACTCTACCATTAAAAAGAGACTCTTTTCTTAAACAACTTACTTTTTCTAAGGAACCAGTAGAAGTTGATATTCATGTTGTCAAACTCAAGCCAGAATTTGCACATCTCAGCAGATGGCTCAGCAAACATGTCATTGGAAAATCCAAAGGAATCAGTACACTATCCGAAGAAAAAATTTATCTGATGAACATAATTTGGGATGAATTACAATTCAATTGGGCAGGATATGTAGTCAATAAGATAAAGAAGCAACACTTAGCTGAATTAGAAAGTGTACGAAGAGCTCAAGCTGAAGGTCAAGCAACTGTTGGCCGATTCCGACTAAAGAAGACACTCAGTGGAATCATTCAATTTTATCTGGAGACACTCAAGGCAGGGAAGAAAGAAAGACAAACTGTAGAGGAAATAGCAGCTGTCACAAGAACAACTTCCCAACCTGAAGCTGGATAGAAAACTATGTCCCAGCAGGAAGCTGAACACAAAGGAATCAAGCAGAAAGCGGACTCAGAAAAAGGAAGATCAGTTGTAAAATGTTTATACCCAGGAACCTCAAGTGAGAAAGCACCAACTGAGGGGGAACAACAACAACTAGAAATTGAATTTTCCAAGGAAAATATTGTTGCTGACCATACTTCTTAGTTACAAGACCAACCAGATCAGCAAGTAGTCTCAGTTTTTGAAGCTGATAGAATCATCAAGCTGATGAAAATGAAGCTTGAACCAGAAGATTCTCATGATGTCAGTCTACAGATTGAAGAGAAACTACTCTTGGAGAAATTGGAAATCAGAGACCTCTACACTCTATTTCCTATATAAGAATTTCTTGAAAATTGCTTCAAATGATTCACTGAACTAGCTAATGGAAGAGAATAAGGCACATCATCCACCCCGAAAGTTATTTCAAAGGATGATGATGACCATGATGATTCAAGAAAAGAAGCTGATGTGACTACAGATTTGCAAACAGATATCCAACCTCAGGCAATGGAAACTGTAACTCAGCAAGAAGATTTGCCAGTTGGAAATCAGACAACTGACAATCAGCAAGCAGCTGATGGAATTGATAATCAACAACTTATAATCATTGACGATATCACGCAGTTTAAGGATCAAACATAATCTACATATGATCCTTTTGATATCCTAACTAAGGATGAATTGGCCAAAGCTCATGAGAACTTGAAAATTGTGCTCAGTCAAAGGGATATACAAAATGGCCTTTTATCAAACTTCTCTGGATATCTAGATTATAGAACTAGAAAAGTTGTCTCAGTTTATGCAAGACTAGAGATGATTCATAAGTCAAGTTCATGTTCTGCTTCAGAAATTTTGTTACTTAAACAAAAACTTGAGGACTCAACCGTAGTAGACAGGGAAACACATGCACAAGCTCACTGGCATATGAATTAGCACATCTACGGGTTAGAAACTCAGCTCAAAGAAGTACTTACTTCTCAGCAACAAATCTCAGTCGATCAAAAAGCAACCCATGCTCTGGTAGATCAGTTATATGATGCCAAAAAAGGGGAAGCGGAAGAAGAAAAGCTGAATTTACTCAATGAAAAGAAGGAACTTGAAGACGAGTTGGAAAATTACAAATCAGATCCAAAATTCTTAAAGAAAGAATTAACCGACGAGCAGCTCATTGCAAAATATAGTCAACCTGGAGATCGGAGAGCTACTCTTACAAAGGATTTATGGTTAAAGTTTGTCAAAGATCATAATCCTATCAAAGCCAAGTACAAGGACAAGATTTTTGAAGAATCCTTGAACTACTTTCTATCTGATGAACTCTACAATCAGAAAATGGCACAATATAAAAAGACCAAAAGGATCGAAGACAAACTGAAGATTAAAGACAAAACTGAACAGATGAAAGCTGATGTAGTAGAATTTGAGAAATACTACGTGAATGAATCGGCTTTACCAAAGTTAATCTTATGGAGGAAATGGAAAGAAGGAAGTCAAGTAGACTACAACAAAACCTTTTCTAAGGAAGACTCCAAGATAGAATATGATTATCGTCTACACGACAAAGAGAAGAAGTTTATTTCAGTCACAGAAAAAGAACAGAAAAAGTCTTAGTCCTTAGTCAAAATTCATTTGAACAAAATGTAACTATTCCAGTTTTTGCGTATTCTAATGAGATCCAGTTTCCAGTTTTACATTGCTTTACATTGTGTTGATCTTTAAGTTTTTCTTTTAGGGAGAGTTTTGGCATCATCAAAAAGGGGGAAATTGTTGGAAATAAAATTTATGTTTTGATGATAATTCATCATATTTATTCAAAGTATTATATTAACCTCATTGATAAAGTGCTGAAGCTAGCTGTTATAGTGAAAAGCTAAAAGATGTCTAGAACTGAATGTTTAGGTTTTACTAGAGTCTGATATTTGTATAAGTTACATCGACAAGCACCGTAATAGTTAGTGTGTCGTAAACCGAAAACTCGGAAGTCATCTAGAAAACTAGAAATCACTAAGACAAACAACCGACTCGAATACACCAGTATTGAACTGAAGAAAATAAGTTTGCTGAGGGACACAGACTCAGTTGGCTTATCTAGAAGACTGAAGAACTGAGGGTTCAAACTCAGTTATGAAGATTACAAGTCGAGACTATGAAGTTAGACTTCAGGCAAGTTTGTGGTGACCTGAACTGACTTTATGGATCTTGTATGAAAACCTAAGATTCATAAGGACAATGGACTCTTAGAAGATATTTGCTTATGGTGTACTCTGATTAAGTCTATTATAATCAGATGTAAACTGGAGTACTGATATTTGAAGAAGAGTAAAAATCTCAGTTAATGCTCCAAGTCAGTCAAGAAACTGACAACTGATAAACTCAGTATAAAACTGATCAGGAAACTCAGTTTTACATGTCAGCCATCCAACAAACTGATAGTACAGTCGAACGTTTAAAAGGGAGCGATTTTATTGGATGAGTTACTGACACATCAGAACGGTCAGAAAATATAGCCGTTACAAGATAGATGTTGATACAATTCGAATTCAAGCCAGATGAACGTTGGATCTCACAATATAAATAAAGGACTTTGCACCAATGATTAAAAATATAACAACACGAAGATTTAACAGATTTACAAGCATTTTTGTGCATTAGTCTTTCGAATTGCTATCATCTCAGTGCTATAACAAGATCACATCTAGAATTTCTTCAAGTGTTCAAGCTACACAGAATTTATCCAGAATCAGACACTTTGAAGAACCACAAACAAGAATCAATTTATTGATTCTCACCCCAACTTTGATTCTACATCAAAGGTTTAGACTGTGAAGCAAACCGTGAAGGTTTCGCCAAGGACAGTTGTTACAAGCAGTCGGGTAGACTGTTTTTGTGGTGGTAGCTGGTGAAGAGGCATATGTAACCCTTCAAGGACCAGTGTTCAAGCAATTGAAGAGCAGAAATTTTACCTGTTCTACAACTGTTCAGATAGTGAAGCTAGGGATTAGCCAAGGACAATTGTTTAGGACCTTTTGTAACAGTTCACCTCAAGAAGTTCTAGTGGAATTTTCCTCCTCACCACAGGGGAAGAGAGGACGTACAGGATTACACCACCTGGAACCTCTATAATATTTGCCTTATTTACTTTACGCACTTATTTACTTACTCAGAATTTATCTACAGCATTTTGATAATTGATTGTTACACATTTCACAGTTCACAAACTGACATTCTTCAGAATTCAGTTTAACACACTCAGCTTTCACATAGAATAACAAGATCAAGAAAAAGGCTAGAATTATATTCGCTGCCGGTTGACTTAGTTTTAAGCTTAAGTCAGTTTGACTTGAACTCAGCTTAGTCAGCTAAACTCCACACTAGTTTTAACTGAACCTTAATTTGTTTTTAATCCAGTTTTAGGGACAAGTTTATTCACCCCCCCTCTAAACTTGTGTTAGCCTTTCCAATGGACCAACAAGAACCCAAGAAAGTCATAAAATAGAGTTCTTACCATATAACATGTTTTTCTAATGCACATACCAGTATATACAATTTTAACATGTAGAAAACATAAGTACATAGCATAGAATTCAACATAACTCACAACTGGATATAACATGATAAAGAACTTTGAATTCATGACTCCTTACCATGAAAACATATGAGAGATTGCAGCCAAGATAACCCTTTTCAAATAAGATTCACTTTTCTCATATGTTGAATGAAGGATGTAGGAGCTCAGATCTAAACAAATTAGATCTATACGCAGCGGATGGATCACGATTCATATATTATAACACATAAACAAAGGATTTAATATTACAAGGGGTTAGTAAAAACATACCAATAGTAGGAAGGAAGCTATGATCTTAGGATGAGAAGCCTTGATCTTCAAATGTGTTCTCCAAACGGTGGTTGGTGGACACCCTTCTTGATATGAGAAACTCTTTGATATGCAACACCAATAAAAACTTGTAGTTTTTCTTCTTCAAAAAACCCAAGACTAGAAAACTAATTTTTCTCTATCTTTTTAGTGATGTGGCCGAAAATTTCCAAGTCTATTTTACACTTGGAATAACTCTCCTTTTATAGGAGAGTAAATCATTGGTCTCCAAGTTTTAATAAATAAATAAATAAATAAATAAATAAAATAAAAAGATATTTTCTTTAATGAATAATTGTGACATGTCATTGACCAATAAGAAACCAAATAACATGTCATCCAACCAATCACATAACAAGAATATCATTTATTTTTCCATAACACAAGAAAATTAATTCTTATGCTAAAAAGACCATAAACGGCGCCACATCTAGGGTTAGAAGCCCACATAAAATGTCTTTTATGTGTATTATATTATTTAGCCCAACTAAATAATATCCATGCATATCAATTAATTAGCCCAGCCAATTAATTATTTCTGAGGCCTAAATAAACAAGAATATCAGCCCGAATTATAGAAGCCACGTTGGGGACGATGGACCTATAACCAGTAGCTCCAATAATTAAATATATTATTCATCGAACATAATATACATATTAAATTATTAATTCCGGGATTACACCACCATAAACCCGAAACTGAACTCTACCAATTATAGATATATACTTATACTCAACCCATAGAGTGAATAAGCATCCATTGATATAATCACTACATAAGGATTAACCCTTCATAGACTGTCCACTCTGTGTGGGATGTCTCCGTAAACCCGACACAGAATGTCTTATCCTTATTTACCATTAACCCCTGATGATCAATTAGTGCACATATCTGACTAGTAGCTAATTAGTCAAATGTGAACTCCCGGGATCGATCACTTTCTTAGGGCTAACAAATAAGGGGGCTGTCTCTCTACTTCCCACAGGAAGGAATGGATTCCATGTCTGTGAAAATCAGAACTACTCACTCATCACGGGATAGTGCCAACGAGAAGTGGCTTGGAACACATATTCAAGTGAACCGTAACTAACACATCAAACACTACCCCGAGACAAGCAGCACCCTGTGATCACCTCAGGATTAAGGTTGATCCATATATGATCATTTAATGATTTAATAAGATTCCTCGATTATGGATTTATATCGAGAAATTCAGATTAAATCGGTCCAGTCCTATATGAATGCCACCATATATAAATGCCCCACGTAGGTACCCTCTACCGACAGTCCGGATAAGACTATCACACCCTAAGGTGTTCTAGGTGCATTATTGGTGTTTTAATCAAGAGACCCTAAACTCTGATTAAGTTCACCACGGACTAACAGTTTAAGCATATCTCCACTAGCGCAATCCTCATGTGTAATCCATACACTGAGTTAAGTGGTTACATACATATATACTTAGGGTTTGCAGCAGTGTATTACTTTACAAGCACAAAGCAAGTAATAAGGTGAGATAAATTCTGTCATTCATTATTAAAAACAATTACACAAATTGTCTTTCGGGCACTACACCTAACATTGAATCCACATAAGCATATATCATATTGAAAATGATAACTTAAACCTATGAAACTATGCTTGAAACTTAATGCAACTTACCTAAACTTGAAGGGCTGATAACTAAGAGTAAGAGCCTTGTTTGCGGCAGAGTTTCCCAAAACATGGAAAGAGAAAGGTAGGAAATGAGGCTAGAAAAGAGATGGTATTTTTAGATTTGAAAAGATGAATATTATGAATACAAAAGCAGTTTCGGATGATTGGAAAGCCCAGAGTCACCATTATGGTTCCATTAATAACTTGGAATTGTAGAACTTTAAGAGTTGCAGAAATTGATGATAGAGCTTCTATTTAGACACCAGAAATCCTACCACCTAGACGGTAGGTCACTTCCTCATGGGACTCACATAAAGTATTTAAGGAGGCATATAATATTATTAATGTAAAAACAGATATATTTACGAACATAAAATATTTTATGATGACTGGATCCAAAAGTGATGTATGCGTCAAATTAGACTGAAAGTATGATGTGAGTAAACTTTACATCATTTGTACCATCAACATTACCATGTTTATAAGCTTAACTGACTAATCTTGTCGCGGAATACGAGTTATTTGGGTTAAATTCAAGTTTAGTGACTCGTGTTCGTAAAATTGATTTTCGTATAATTTATCTCAGGAATTGGTGTAACTTCTTCGTGTTTTGTCTATTTGATGTGAATCAACTTTATGACATTTACTATATCAATTTACCCCCGAAATATGACTTAAACTGGATTAATTCACGATAAAACATACATAAAAGTGCTTAATTCGATCGCTAGTTGTGTAACCGTTTTATCATACATGGTTATGCGTATTTATATCTAATTTCTATACCGAATTGTAGGACTACATGTGTTATGATTCTTTGTAAAACATTTGGTGGACTAATTTTAGCCGAGACATGTAGAACGACCAAGATTGAACTAAAGAAGAACTAAGCTATGTTGATGGACAGTCCAAGGATCAGTCCAAGATGCCCCACACAAGTCGATGATTAGTGCAGGAGACCCCAAACACCCGGTAAATCTCCCCAAGTGTCCAGGACATACCCAGGACAAGCCCATGATGCGGCTTGACATGTCTAGGGACAGCCCGTACGCTGAACTAAGAGACTAGGTCGGTTAAGCGAGCCGACTTAACCCCAAAACTTCTAGATTTTCCCGTTTAGGTCCTAGGTCGGTTAGCTTAGTATAAATAATATGAATTTCGGCATTCTATGGATGATTTTCAGAGCATAAAACTCGTTATCAAAATTAGCAATAGAAGTCTTGTTGTTCCCTTCATTATTTAAGAGATGTTTAGCCTTTTCTTGGTTGTATGCTTGGTGATTCATTGTCGAGGAATAACTAGAAGATTGATCTCGTGTTTCTAGGTAATCATGTCGATTCTTTCTTCTATGTTTTACGAATTTGTGTTGATTATTTTTGGTACAAGCATGTTAGGTTAAATTACTTGTAGATCGAATTGAATGATGTTAATTTGCACCTAATCGTGATTTATATTGATACATACATGAGAAACACCCAGTCTCAGGGAAAACACTTTGTTTTGGAAGAGTGCCCAATGGTCTATATTGTGGAAAAGCGTTAAATATTTAATTTCACTGAACGAATTGTTTCGATTACTTCTATTGTTTCGTTGTAATTTATGCGTTTAGAAATTGGGCACTTCTTTGCATGTTTTCGTAAATTACTTTCGAAAGGACTAAGGTTGAAGAGAGTAATTGGAAAAGAAATAATTAGATCGTTATTAGTTAACTAGCCAGTGTCCGGTGGTTACGTAGCGAGGTTTATGGTAATTATTATCGTTATTTTCTAGTTCTTAATTCGTGTTTAGTTAATATTGTTCTAACTAGGGCACGATAGACATTTAGCTATTTATAGGTTTTTAGAGTCCGTGCACGATCTATGAACCACTTTAGGGAAATACACTAGTAATTGACTCAATTATTGGAACTTTAATGACAAAAGTGTATGAATCAATATAGAAAACGAGTAGGGAATAATTAAGTAGTTTGGTTCGATCTACTTTATTAAACGTGGTTAAAACACGTATTGATTTGATAATCCGTGATTTTCACTTTATTTTCCATGTTTATTTCGGTCAAAGACCACCAACCTTCGTAATCTTGAATTTTTGTAATTAAGTTTGCATAATTATTGAGCTTTACTACGGCTGACCTAGTCTGCTTGCTACTGTAGTTGTGATTTTCGCGACCACTATTTGACAGATTAAGAAGGATCCAAGCATTAAGGAAAGATACTTGGAGCGGAAGTGTTAGCGGATTGGGTTGAGAAGAACATAAAATGTCCAAGGCTGAGATTGCGCGAAATGGGCCGAAATTGACCATGCCGCAGCGAAGCCAGTCCATGGTGCAGTGTATCTCAGCTCAGGATATGTGTAGCCGACTTAGTTGACGCGTTTATGGTTATGGTTTTAGGTATTTTAGGTCAGCCATAATAACACTATATAAATGCCATTTGGGTTACGAATTTATGTGTGCTTACACAGTCAGACTTTCATACAAAAATACAATTTGCATTTTCAAAATTCTTTACTTCCGGTTATCATTTGCTTTACTTTTGATGTTCGTCTCCTGATTCGCCGGTTAAGGAAAGAATATAGGAGTGGGATCAATGCTCTTCATCAAGGGTAAGCCATGTCCCATTGTTCAATCCCGTAGTCTAGATATGTTTGTTTTCATGATGAATTTGTATTGAACGTGCGATAATCCGGCTATGTAGTAATTAATTCTTCCCGATCCTGATTTTTGTCTGGTCACCGGTACGAGAAAAATACATTCGTGATTTGAACAACCCACGCTGTAGCAAGGGTTGTTCCTGCCGTGGTGTGGCTTTTAGAAGATCGGTAATCCTTGCATTAAGCATTGGCTACGTCTATTATTGACGGACCTTTTCTAGGCTATACAGATCCTAACCGGCAGTGTACCGGGTCAAATTGTAGTGCTAGTGTGGTGAGTCAGGTCGTATTCCTCAAGGAAAACATGGTAATTCTTTTAAGTGGGGTTAAACACCAAGAAGCTATTATTAACTCGATCTAAGTCGCAGGTTTATAACATTTTCCTCGGGTTAGATAGTTAGATCGTTAGATGTTAGAGTAAACAAGTAAATAAAATTAAACTATACTATATATAATATAAATATAAATATATATAGATGTACATAGATTGTAAAATATATATATATATATATATATATATAAAGGTACCAAAATATAATATATAAACCAAACTAGCCAAAGTATATGTAATCAATTTACTCGATCTTTTCAATTAACGAAATGTGTTCGATCTTCCTTTTTAGGTCCAATTGAGTAAATGAAACGGTGTACTCCTAAACTAGACAACTCCTCCTCACACGAGCGTATGAAATTGTCATATGTCCATTGTCATCAGTCCAAGGTCCACAACTGTTACGGTTTTTCTGAACAGGTCCCGAGTACGATTTTACCTTTGGATAAAAAGGAGTCACTCCGTTCGTTAAACGGTCAATTTTATTTAAAAGGCTCCGGTTGTCAAAGCCGGACGATTCAACTTTCCGGTTTAAGTTTCAATTAAACTGATGATTTAACATTATTACGATCTCGAGTACAAATTATAATAAGATTCATTTCTCCCAAAACAAATCTACCCCCGGGTAGGAAATAGGATTCCGTTGTCACGTTATTCACACGGCCAATTTTACCCTCCGGTTTTTCAATTAACGAGTTCATAACCTAACTACGAGGCGTCAATTCATAATTAGATTATGAATTCCTCAGATCGATTAAATACGTCAATACGAATACGATCAAAATAGAAAAAGATTCAATTAACTCAATTTTAATCATTTTAACTTAACAACATTTCTTTAACGAAAAGATCGAATTAAAACGATTACATAACTTTGGTTAGTTATTAGATCTAGCCTAATAACATTATAAAAGATAAAAAGATGAAAATAACAAAGAAAAACATAAACATAAATACTATAGAAAATTACCCGATTACAACCGCTGACTCAGAAATCATCTTTTTTCCGGGCATTACAACGACTTCAAACAACACCGATCTTCCGGGAATTTCCCGAGCATTACTACCGTACTACTACTATCGAATTTATTTCGGCATAAGGCCGATTTACAAACTACAAAATAAAAATGGAGAAAGAGATATATATATAGTATATGGTATATATATATATATATTTTAGGTACAAATGATCCGTCCGCACCGAGGCTCCTATTTATAAGCAATTGATCCTTCCCGGATCGGTCCGGATTGGTGCCGGATCGATCCGGAATCCATCATTGCAAATGATCACAAGTAACATGCAAAGCACATGATCGACGGTTATATATAATTATATATAATTATATATTAAACTTCTAAAATTCGTAACTTGAGTTGTAGATCTCTAAAAATCGTGATTTAAACGTCATTAGAAATCTCTTGGAAAACTCTACAACTTTCATCAAAGACTCTTCTTCAGAAAACGTCATTTTGATGAGCCATTTGTATTACGAGTCTTTTTCGGCATTTTCCAGTAGTACGAATCAAGTAGCCACTTGACCACCGTTTGGGTTGTAGACCTCCAATTTTCATGATTCAAATTGCATCGGAAAGCTTGTACAAAGATCTTCAACTTTTACGAAGAACACTTTCTCTGAAAACGTCGTTTTGACGAGCCATTCCCAATACGTGTCGTTTTCGGGATTGACCACTTGATCTAGTGACGTTTCATATCTTGAGTTCTAGAAGTCCAATTGACGTGATTCAAAGTGCATCGGAACGTTTATATGAAGATCTACGACTTTTATTAAGGCCACTTCTTCAGAAAATGCCGTTTTGAAGGGCCATTCCCATCGATACTCGGGATTTTTATTTAAGAAACGATTAACCCTTTGATCATTTGACTTAGTGACGCTTTATAACTTTCTTCCAACGACTCAAATTGACTTCAAAAAGTGTCGATACTCGGGATTTCAGTTCATCTTAGGATTCTGCAAAGAAACAAACAGAAAATACCCGCGTAAAACAGACACGACACTCCGGTCACTAAAACCGGTACAAAACTAACAAAAACTTATAAAAATACGATAATTTATATAATAACTACCACTTACATATTTAGATAAAACTTAGTATTTATGACTTGATTTGATATAATAATGTTCAAAATGGTATCAGAAATGGGGCGAAATATCATAAAAACAATCATAAATTTATCTCTCATCACAACCCCCTACTTAGCTTTTGGTCGTCCTCGATCAAAACAAGCGATAAAACAAAATGAATAAGAGATAAATTCATGAAGATAGAAGATATAAGAGACAACCAGATGTTGCAACCGTATAGAATTACAACAAGGCGTTAACCTCAATATAAATGTATAACAGAGTGTGTGTGTGACAAGCCTTTTCAATTTCCACTATCCTCTCTTGAATAATTCAAGCAAACTAACAAATATCCATTCAGGACGGTCCTAATGACTTTCCTAGGTATAGTAGTAACAGTTCCACACAAAGTTCTCCCGTGTACTTATTAGGATAATCCCTAAAGCATATCATTCAGTTTATACTGGGGATAGTCAGAAGAGAACTAAGTTTTCAACCATGCTCTATTCTTATTATTTTTTTCATAGAATACTAACATATCCGAACTCATTCCCAAAATCGACTATCTTGCAAGCGTCATTAGGTGAGATCGAATACATTAATACCTATCTAACTTTTTTTTTTTTTTTTTCACATGTGTAGCATATGCCCTCATTCCCAGCAATAGGACGTTTCGTGATAACACCCTAGCTGGACTACTATCATCAGGCAGTCGGGAGCTTTTAAACCTCATAGTGATATAGGACGTTTCGTGATAACGCCCTACTGCACTCAAATCATTGGTAGCTACAACCAACATATAGATAGTTCATCTTTATTTATTAATTTTTTTTTTCATAAACTTAACTTATATCCTCTCTATCACATTCAAACCTTCAGATATTCACAGTACACGTTCAAAAATTAGGTACTAAGTTACTGCTATTTCTCTAGAATAACCACTAGGATACTGAATGGATACAGTTTAAAATTTTCGCTTCAATATCAAAGGCTTACGTGAAGGAATTCATGTTACACAACTATATTTGGAATTACAATGCACTTACGGTTCACATTGGTTATACACATCCAAATTGATCATTATATCTTCAAATCCATGAAATATATACCTTATACGAGTTTATTTTAATCAACTAAATAATGCTCGAAAAAGATCGAAAACTAAGGGATTTATTGATACAAAATAAACATTAATGCCATTGCTAGACCAACGACTCCACTCCCCACTTACGAACTTACATTGTCCTCAATGTAAAGTGAGTGTAAATAAGTTGTTGGGAAAGCAATGGTGCACTAAAACAAGTCAAAACAAATACTCGGATGATAAAAAAAGGTGGGTGGGTGGGTCAAAGTTATGACCGTTGTGTGTGCAAATGAAATAAAAGTGTGTGGAGTGTGACAGTGTAATGCAAAAGGGTAGATAAACACACCACATAAACTTTTATTGATTTAAAACACACAATATTCCACGAGTAGTTGAACTAATACATGTCACACATTATTTTTGAAATTTAAAACGAGACTAGATCATGATATGAAATATGTGACAAGTATTAACTCTGAGTCTTTTATACCCAGATCCTCAAGGGTTATTTCAAATTGTTCTAACAACCTAAGTCTAAGAAATGATGCATTTGAATTTTATCTTTGTTATCCATCAGGATTTTCGGATAACCACCTAATCGTTCCCGTTTAATGTCATTCAAACATTCATCCTAAGACTTGGTGAAACAAAATGAAAATCAATCCGAAGTATTACCAAAGTATCATCCAAAGTATGAGTAATTATTATATTTAACATTTTTGCGGGCTGCCTCCCGGTAGCGCTTTTGGTTAACGTCGTTTGCTCGACCAAAATGATAATGATTAACTAATATAATATACTAAACAAAACGGGATACTTCTAACAATTACTCACAAAAGCACGTAACAATTAAGCACATAATCCACTAAAAATAAATGCTTAAGGAGTAAAAAGGAAGGATAGTACCCGTCATTGACTACATTTATAGTCTATAGCCAGACTTTACCGTGCTTTAGTTTTCTAATGTACTGGTGGTGGGTCATCCTCACGCACCGCATCCTTCTTCAATACCGGTTTCCAACGAGAGGTTAGACAATTTCCACCAATCCACACGATTCTTGAACTTTTCCTTTGATTTTCGAGCTTTCGGTTTGCGAGCCTTCATATTATTGCTAAAGTCATCTTCTTCAATTACTGCGTGTTAGTACAATCCACAACAAGGGGACACAAAGTGTCTACACAAGAACTAGATTCTAGTGTAATGCATGGATATTTCAATGAAATGTAAATGTTGAAGACAACGCTCTCATGATTAACTCCCAAACTAAACTCTCCCTTACAAACATCGATGAAAGGGGTATTAATATTTAAGCACCGAAAAGTGTCGAGAAAACATGCATACTTCTCATCGTTAAACGAAGATGGTAAAGCTTCCTTGAATGATTGTCCCTTTTGAGGACATTGTGTGTCATCATTCAGTACCTTTTTCTTCAAAATATGCACTGGATATGGTGTTGTCCTATCTGGTTGAACCGAGATGAATTTGGATTGAGCCGGATAAGGTTTGGTTTGAATTGGCCCTTCCAAACTTGATTCATTCTCAACATGATCATTGGTCAAGGTCCTACTCATTCTTGGATTTTTCAATATTCTAGGAATCTTGACCCATTCCTCATTTTCGGGTTCAATATATACGTTCTTGTCTTAGGAAATCTTCAATAATGTCCTCTTCCTCTTTAGTGAATTCCGGTTTATTTTCCATATCCTTTTCAAATTTACCATCTAAATCATCCTCTACTTTCATTAATTCTCATGTTTTCTAATCCATTACTTCCACAGATTCTTCTACTTCTAGTAATAACAGCATTTACCTCTCCCGGGTTTCTTTCGGTATTACTTGGCAGCTCTCCTGGAGGTTTACTGTTTTTACGTTCCTCTTCTCTACTCAAATGATATTCCAAATTCCGTAATGAAGCTTCTACAATTCTCATTCTGGTATCATGTCCACTTATAGATGTTTTCAACGTACTCATATCCTTAGTGACTGTACCTATAGAAGTCATCATGGTTTCCATATTTTGAGCTTGAGTTGACATCATACCCATCAGATTTTCGATTAATTTCTCCCATTTATCAACTCCTTCAGGTTGAGTTGAACTTTGAGGTACTGGTATGCTTTGAGTGGTATATTGTGGATACGATCTAGGTAATGATTGTAGATTCTGATTCGAGGTATCTCCTTGATAAACTAGATTTGGATTCTTATATTGGATTGGATACAGTGGTTGTCCTTGCTTACTAGGGTTTTCAGACCAACGAAAAGTAGGGTGATCTCTTCTTATAGCATTAAATGAGTTTGAATACGCGTTGTTCAAATTTTCTATGCTGTTGTAAAAAACTCACCTTTTCCCTTGAATATCCTTTTGGTTCTTCCATCCCTAATGACACATTATCATGACTTGAGTATTCATTTGGTAAGATATTTTCTGAGTTTACATTTTTACTGGCTAATAAGCCGTCAAATTTCCTACTCAAATTCTCCAAGTGTGCTAGGACTTCCGTATTCGATGTATATTCTCCTGCAAATGCTACTTTTCTTGTGCTAGAACCGGTTTCCCACATTCTGTTATTTTTGGAAATCTTTTCAATAGCATCGTAAACTATTTGAGCTTCACTCATCATTAACGAACCACCACATGCATGATCAACATCTGCACGTGAGTCTCTCCTTAATTTACGACAGAAAAGTTGGATTTGCATATCTAAGGAATAACCATGATCGGGACAAGCTCTTAATAATTTTTTAAATCTTTCCCAAGCATTCCCAAGCATTTCTTCAGATCCTTGTTTAAAGTTGGCAATTTCGACTATTAATTCCAATTTTCTACCAAGAGTAAAATATTGCTTTAAGAACTCGGATTGAATCTCCTCCCAACTAGTCAATGAATGATGTGGAAGTGACAAAAACCAATCTCGTGCTCTTCCTTTTAAAGAAAAAGGAAACATAGACATCCTCGTTAATTCCCGATGAGCACCATGACTTTTGGTCGTATTACACAATTCTTCGAAAAGATAGAGGTGATGATGTGGATCCTCATCATCTTCTCCTAGAAATTGGGCTCTTGTGTCAATTAAACCAAAAAGATGAGATTTTATTTCGAAATTATTTGCTCCTTTATTGGGTAAACGAATTGGATTATTAATCTGGTACCTTCTTACGGTCTGATCACATATAGGTCTCGGGTTAGGCTGGTTTCGATTATTACGATTATGCTTATTCCGATTCTGATTATTTCTATTATTTTGATTCTGGTTATTAGGTTGAGGTAAATTCTGATTAAGGTTTTGGCCATGCCCTTGAGCATGAGCAATCCCTTGTTCAGGTGTTTTACCAACGGTTTCGGCCATTTTCGTAACTCGATTTGACAATTCTTGTGGAATAGAAAATATCGAATAGAAAATAACACAAAATCGATAAAAAAACCACATTTTTTTTTCTCCTCGGTAATTACCGAATCCACTCGATATTTACCGAGTAGTTTTTTTTTTTTTTCGGTTTTTTTTTTTCTCTCTCTCTCTCGGTAATTACCGAAGCCACTCGGTATTTATCGAGTATTTTTATAAAAAAATTGATATCTTACCAAATAGGTAGGTACCAATGAAAATAAAAATACAAATGAGATTGAGAAATGTATTGACTTATCCTCGGCTGTTAGATGTGGTGGTTCGTTAATGATGAGTGAAGCTCAGATAGTTTACGATGCTATTGAAAAGATTTCCAAAAATAATAGAATGTGGGAAACCGGTTCTAGCACCAGAAAAGTAGCTTTTGCAGGAGAATGTACGTGTAATACGGAAGTTCTAGCACACTTAGAAAATTTGAGTAGGAAATTTGATGGCCTACAAAACAAAAACCAAATCTCAGAGAATAGTACACCAAATGAATACTCAAGTCATGATAATGTGTCATTAGGGATGGAAGAACCAAAAGGATATTCAAGGGAAAAGGTGAGTTTTTTGCAACAGCATAGGAATTTGAACGATGCATATTCAAACTCGTTTAATGCTATTAGAAGAGATCACCCTACTTTTCGTTGGTCTGAAAACCCTAGTAAGCAAGGACAACCACCGTATCCAATTCAGTATAAGAATTCATATAGTAATCCTGTTTATCAAGGAGATACCGCGAATCAGAACCTACAATCATTACCTAGACCGTATCCACAACATACCACTCAAAGCATACCAGTAACTCAGAGTTCAACTCAACCTGAAGGAGTTGATAAATGGGATAAATTAATGGAAAATCTGATAGGTGTGATATCTACTCAAGCTCAGAATATGGAAACTATGATGACTTCTATAGGTACAGTCACTAAGGATATGAGTACGTTGAAAACATCTATGAGTGGACATGATACCAGAATAAGAATTATAGAAGCTTCATTGAGGAATATGGAATATCACTTGAGTAGAGAAGTAGAACGTAAAAACAGTAAACCCTCAGAAGGATTGCCAAGTAATATTGAAAGAAATCTGAGTGGGGTAAATGCTGTTATTACCAGAAGTGGAAGGATCTGTGGAAGTAATGGATTAGAAAAATTCGGGAATAATGAAGTAGATGATGATTTAGATGGTAAATATAAGAAGAATATGGAATCTAAAGGGCCATTTCAAACCGAACCTTATCCGGCTCAACCTAAATTCACATCGGTTCAACCTGGAAGGGCATCACCACATCCACCGCATATTTTGAAGAAAAAGGTACTGAATGATGACACACTATGTCTTCAAAAGGCACAATCATTCAAGGAAGCTTTACCATCTTCATCTAACGACAAGGGTAAGGGAGGTATTCATTCTAACCCTACTGATCTTGAATTACTTCCCCATTCCCCGAGAAATGAAATGAAAAAGATGAAGTTGGATAATAAGTATGCATATTTTCTTGACACTTTTCGGCACTTAACTATTAATACCCCTTTCATCGATGTTTGTAAGGGAGAGCTTAGTTTGGGAGTGAATGATGAGCGCGTTATCTTCAACATTTACAATTCATTGAAATATCCATACATTACACTAGAATCTAGTTCTTGTGTAGACACTTTGTGTTCTCTTGTGGTGGATCGTACTAACACGCAGGTAACTGAAGAAGATGACTCCAGTAATAATGTGAAAGCTCGTAAACTCAAAGCTCGAAAATCAAAGGAAAAGGTCAAGAACCGTTGGATTCGACGGCATTCGTCTAACATATGTTGGAAAGCAATATTGATAAAAAAAGACGGATGCAGTGCGTGAGGATGACCCACCACCAGTGCCTTAAAAACTGAAGCACGGTAAAGTCTGGCTATAGACTATAAATGTAGTCAATGACGGGTACTATCCTTCCTTTTTACTCCTTAAGCATTTATTTTTAGTGGATTATGTGCTTAATTGTTACGTGCTTTTGTGAGTAATTGTTAGAAGTATCCCGTTTTGTTTAGTATATTATATTAGTTAATCATTATCATTTTGGTCGAGCAAACGACGTTAACCAAAAGCGCTACCGGGAGGCAGCCCGTAAAAATGTTAAATATAATAATTACTCATACTTTGGATAATACTTTGCGAATACTTCGGATTGATTTTCATTTTGTTTCACCAAGTCTTAGGATGAATGTTTGAATGTCATTAAAAAAAGGGAATGATTAGGTGGTTATCCGAAAATCCCGATGGAGAAAAAAGAGAAAAATTCAAATGCGTCATTTTTTTGGACTTAGGTTGTTAGAACGATTTGAAAAAACCCTTGAGGATCTGGGTATAAAAGACTCAGAGTTAATACTTTGCCATACGTTACATATCATGATCTAGTCTGTTTTAAATTTCAAATAATGTGTGACATGTATTAGTTCAACTATTGTGGAATATTGTGTGTTTTAAATCAATAAAAGTTTATGTGGTGTGTTTATCTACCCTTTTGCATTACACTGTCACACTCCACACACTTTTATTTCATTTGCACACGCAACGGTCATAACTTTAACCCACCCACCCACCCTTTTTTATCATCCGAGTATTTGTTTTGACTTGTTTTAGTGCACCATTGCTTTCCCAACAACTTATTTACACTCACTTTACATTGAGGACAATGTAAGTTCGTAAGTGGGGAGTGGAGTCGTTGGTCTAGCAATGGAATTAATGTTTATTTTGTATCAATAAATCCCTTAGTTTTTGATTTTTCGAGCATTATTTAGTTGATTAAAATAAACTGTATAAGGTATTTATTTCATGGATTTGAAGATGTAATGATCAATTTGGATGTGTATAACCAACGTGAACCGTAAGTGCATTGTAATTCCAAATATATTTGTGTAACATGAATTCCTTCACGTAAAGCCTTTGATATTGAAGCGGAAAATTTTAAACTGTATCCATTCAGTATCCTAGTGGTTATTCTATAGATAATTGCAGTAACTTAGTACCTAATTTTTGAACGTGTACTGTGAATATCTGAAGGTTTGAATGTGATAGGAAGGATTTAAGTTAAAGAAGAATACCAAATTAAGATGAACTATCTATATGTCGGTTGTAGCTACCAATGATTTGAGTGCAGTAGGGCGTTATCACGAAACGTCCTATATCACTATGAGGTTTACAGCTCCCGACTGCCTGATGATAGTAGTCCAGCTAGGGGGTTATCACGAAATGTCCTATTGCTGGGAATGAAGGCATATGCTACACATGTGAAATTAAGTTCATCAAAAGAAAAAAAAAAAAAAAAAAAAAAAAAAAAAAAAAAAATAAAAATAAAAAAAAATAAAAAATTTTAAGCGTGGTTGAAAACTTAGCTATCTTCTGACTATCCCCAGTATAAACTGAATGATATGCTTTAGGGATTATCCTAATAAGTACTCGGAAGAACTTTGTGTGGAACTCGTTATCGCCTATACCTAGGAAAGTCATTAGGAACGTCTCGAATGGATATTTGTGTGTTTTGCTTGATTTATTCAAGAGAGGATAGTGGAAATTGAAAATGCTTGTCACACACACACTCTGTTATACACTTATATTGAGGTTAAAGCCTGGTTGTAATTCTAATGGTTGTATTATCTAGTTGTTCCTTATACCTTATATCTTCATGAATTTATCTCTTATTCATTTTGTTTTATCGCTTGTTTTGCTCGAGGACGACCAAAAGCTAAGTAGGGGGTTGTGATGAGAGATAAATTTATGATCATTATTATGACATTTCGCCCCAATATTGATACCATTTTGAGCATTATTGTATCAAATCAAGTCAAAATTACTAAGTTTTATTCAAATGTATAAGTAGTAGTTATTATATAAATTATCGTATTTTTATAAGTTTTTATAAGTTTTGTACCGGTTTAGTAACCGGAGTGTCGTGTCGGATTTACGTTTGGTATTTTGGTGGTTCATTGCAGGATTATATATTGACCAAGATTCCACGTAACGACATGTTTTGAGTCTAAAAGATGTGTTTAGAGGGTTAGAAGAAGGTGCCACAAGTTTATAAGTTCAACGGAGCAAATTTTCCTAAGTACTTAAATCGTTACATGTTTTCGACGGAGATTTGACCCAGCTTAGAGGCATTTTCAGGGGATGACTTCTTAATGAAAGTTGTAGATCTTCACATAATCTTTCCAACGCACTTTGAATCACGTCAATTGGAGTTCTCCAACTCAAGTTATGGTCAATTGACTAACCGATTCGGATTAGTAAAAATCCCGAAATATCTTCGTAATACGAATGGCTCATCAAAACGACATTTTCTGAAGAAGTTTCCTTAATAAAAGTTGTATATCTTCAAGAAATCTTTCCAATGGATTTTGAATCAAGTCAATCGGATTTCTACAACTCAAATGGTGGTCAAGTGGCTAATTGATTTGTATTAGGGAAAATGTCGAAAAACGTTCGGAGTATGAATTGCTTATCAAGACGGCGTTTTCTGAAGAAGAGTCCTTCATGAAAGTTGAAGAATTTTCCGAGAGCTTAATTTTGACGTTTGAATCATAATTTTTGGAGGTCTACAACTCAAGATATGAATTTTAGAAGTTTTATTACAAATAAATACACAATCGAAGGATCTAGATCCAGCTGAGTCATCTAGCAATGATGACACCGGACCGGTCCGGTTCCCTTTCAGGACCGGTCCGGCCTTTACACTTTGCCTATATATATGAGAGCAGATGCAGATGAATCGATGCCCCTCTTCTTTCCCTTTCTCTCGCTTTCTCTCCGTCTCTCGTTCTTTTTATTTTTTTGTTGTAGATCATATATACATATATATGATATATATATAGATCTATATCTCTTTTGTCTTTTTATTTTATTTTCGGGGCCCGTATATATACATATGTCTATGTATGTATATATATGTTTTTATATATATATAAATAAATTAGTACCGTTGTAATGCTCGGGAAAATCTCGGAAGTTCGGTATTCTTTGAAGTCGTTGTAATGTCCGGAAGAGTACAACCTCTCGAATCAACAAATTGTAATCGAGTATTTTTCTAAAGTATTATGTTTGTTGTTTCTATATATATATATGAATAAAGTAGTTATAGTATCGTTATAATGGTAGAATAATTATCGAAGATTGTAGATCCGGCGGAAATGACCCCGATTCAACGACGGTTGTAATCGGTAATCTATTCTAATATTATGATGTATACTATATCTATAATAATGTTAAGCTAAAAATATATCTAGCCAAGATATAAATCTGAATTAGTTATTCTTTTTATAGATCTAGATGATTGACTATGGTAAAAATGATTAAAATTAATTATGATGAATCTCTTTCTATTTTGAACTTAATGTACGGATAGAAAGACCGGAGGGTAAAATTGGCCGAGTGAAAACGTGACAACGGAATCCTATTTCCTACCCGGGGGCAGATTTGTCCTAGAAAAACAAATCTTATTAAAATTTGTGCTCGAGATCTAATTACGTCAATTTATCTATTTCTAACGAAGATTCTAAAATATTGACCGCATGACAAAACGGTAGTGACCCGATCTTTTGGATGACGTAGGATAGTTAAATGGGACATATGACAAGGGCGGTAGATGATAATGAGAAAGAGCGCCGCGGGCGGGCGGAATGGATGAGCGAAAGGTGTCATGCCATGGAGTGGAAATCTCCCGAGTCTCATGTAAGACAACTAAATGCACCTCGAGGTGCTGCCGAGGCATACGCTCGTGTGAGAAGGAACTGTTGAGCTGAGGAGTGCACCGTTTCACATAATTTACACCTTGAATAAAGGAAGATCTGTCTCATTTATTTCTACTAAAAAGATATTGATTGAGTAAAGTATTCTTGGCTAGATCCAAAAATATATATAATATTAGTATTTATTTGTTTTATTTTTTGTTTTACTAACATCTAACTACTAACATGATCTAACCCGATAAAACTGATAAAACTGCGACTTAGATCGAGTTAATAATAGCTTCTTGGTGTTTAACCCAAACGGTGGTCAAGTGGCTACTTGATTCGTACTATTGGAAAATGCCGAAAAAGACTCGTAATACAAATGGCTCATCAAAATGACGTTTTCTGAAGAAGAGTCTTTGATGAAAGTTGTAGAGTTTTCCGAGAGATTTCTAATGACGTTTAAATCACGATTTTTAGAGATCTACAACTCAAGTTACGAATTTTAGAAGTTTAATATATAATTATATATAATTATATATAACCGTCGATCATGTGCCGCATGTTACTTGTGATCATTTGCAATGATGGATTCCGGATCGATCCGGCACCAATCCGGACCGATCCGGGAAGGATCAATTGCTTATAAATAGGAGCCTCAGTGCAGACGGATCATTTATACCTAAAATATATATATATATACCATGTACTATATATATATCTCTTTCTCCCTTTTTATTTTGTAGTTTGTAAATCGGCCTTATGCCGAAATAAATTCAGTAGTAGTAGTACGGTAGTAATGCTCGGGAATATATAAACCAAACTAGCCAAAGTATATGTAATCAATTTACTCGATCTTTTCAATTAACGAAATGTGTTCGATCTTCCTTTTTAGGTCCAATTGAGTAAATGAAACGGTGTACTCCTAAACTAGACAACTCCTCCTCACACGAGCGTATGAAATTGTCATATGTCCATTGTCATCAGTCCAAGGTCCACAACTGTTACAGTTTTTCAGAACAGGTCCGAGTACGATTCTACCTTTGGATAAAAAGGAGTCACTCCGTTCGTTAAACGGTCAATTTTATTTAAAAGGCTCCGGTTGTCAAAGCCGGACGATTCAACTTTCCGGTTTAAGTTTCAATTAAACTGATGATTTAACATTATTACGATCTCGAGTACAAATTATAATAAGATTCATTTCTCCCAAAACAAATCTACCCCCGGGTAGGAAATAGGATTCCGTTGTCACGTTATTCACACGGCCAATTTTACCCTCCGGTTTTTCAATTAACGAGTTCATAACCTAACTACGAGGCGTCAATTCATAATTAGATTATGAATTCCTCAGATCGATTAAATACGTCAATACGAATACGATCAAAATAGAAAAAGATTCAATTAACTCAATTTTAATCATTTTAACTTAACAACATTTCTTTAACGAAAAGATCGAATTAAAACGATTACATAACTTTGGCTAGTTATTAGATCTAGCCTAATAACATTATAAAAGATAAAAAGATGAAAATAACAAAGAAAAACATAAACATAAATACTATAGAAAATTACCCGATTACAACCGCTGACTCAGAAATCGTCTTTTTTCCGGGCATTACAACGACTTCAAAGAACACCGATCTTCCGGGAATTTCCCGAGCATTACTACCGTACTACTACTACTGAATTTATTTCGGCATAAGGCCGATTTACAAACTACAAAATAAAAAGGGAGAAAGAGATATATATATATAGTATATGGTATATATATATATTTTAGGTACAAATGATCCGTCTGCACTGAGGCTCCTATTTATAAGCAATTGATCCTTCCCGGATCGGTCCGGATTGGTGCCGGATCGATCCGGAATCCATCATTGCAAATGATCACAAGTAACATGCAAGCACATGATCGACAGTTATATATAATTATATATAATTATATATTAAACTTCTAAAATTCGTAACTTGAGTTGTAGATCTCTAAAAATCGTGATTTAAACGTCATTAGAAATCTCTCGGAAAACTCTACAACTTTCATCAAAGACTCTTCTTCAGAAAACGTCATTTTGATGAGCCATTTGTATTACGAGTCTTTTTCGGCATTTTCCAGTAGTACGAATCAAGTAGCCACTTGACCACCGTTTGGGTTGTAGACCTCCAATTTTCATGATTCAAATTGCATCGGAAAGCTTGTACAAAGATCTTCAACTTTTACGAAGAACACTTTCTCTGAAAACGTCGTTTTGACGAGCCATTCCCAATACGTGTCGTTTTCGGGATTGACCACTTGATCTAGTGACGTTTCATATCTTGAGTTCTAGAAGTCCAATTGACGTGATTCAAAGTGCATCGGAACGTTTATATGAAGATCTACGACTTTTATTAAGGCCACTTCTTCAGAAAATGCCGTTTTGAAGGGCCATTCCCATCGATACTCGGGATTTTTATTTAAGAAACGATTAACCCTTTGATCATTTGACTTAGTGACGCTTTATAACTTTCTTCCAACGACTCAAATTGACTTCAAAAAGTGTCGATACTCGGGATTTCAGTTCATCTTAGGATTCTGCAAAGAAACAAACAGAAAATACCCGCGTAAAACAGACACGACACTCCGGTCACTAAAACCGGTACAAAACTAACAAAAACTTATAAAAATACGATAATTTATATAATAACTACCACTTACATATTTAGATAAAACTTAGTATTTATGACTTGATTTGATATAATAATGTTCAAAATGGTATCAGAAATGGGGCGAAATATCATAAAAACGATCATAAATTTATCTCTCATCAATTATCTGATTCAATTGATGTGTCCTAAACCTGATCACTTTACTACATTTTTCTTAATTTAACGTGAAGCAACTCTGGTTGAAGTGTTAACTTGATCACTTTACTGCATTAGATCGTTAGTTTAGATAGCACGTCTACGGAGGATATTAGGTGAAGTTTATGGGGTTATCCCAGCATTTCTATGTTCATCATTCATGTTAAACTAAAACATTCTAGCCCATTCACCGTAGAAGATTAATAAAGGCAAGGTCTATTGGCACCACCAATTTACTATTAACACCATTTTTTTATATTATTTTTCATTACTCCATCACAAAATTACTTTTTGGCACCACGTTGGACTGACTTACAACAAAGGAAGTCCGTGATGACCTTTGGTAAGTCTAAGATATATTACAAATGACGGAATCTATCCTTTTAATATGGTGTACACTAATCTCACCCAAATCAAGGATCAGTGAAGTACAAACATACATTGTACATCATGAATCAACGTAGAAGGAAAGATAAAACAAAAACCGCAAACCGGCTAAGATAAAGTTTTGCCGGCCGACTAAAGGAACGTCTGTGAAGAGTATCTCAATGGCGAAGGAATACTTAGAGCAGCAAAGTAAGTCAAAACTGATACTCATGAAATCCTCAATATGATTAAATCGAAGATCAAGCATATAATGAAGAATCAATCAAGGACAGATTTTGTGATAGACGTTCGAAGAAAATTCAGATCACCAAAATCAATGAGGATTAAATCAAGGCAGAATCAGGAATGAATATGAGAATTCAATAGCCAACAGATGAATTTTCAAATCAAGGCTATAAATAGAAGGCATTGACAAAAACACAAAAGAATAATACAAGACAGATATAGATAAAAGAACACTAAGTGCTAAAACATTGTCAAATTCACAAGCCTTTTTTCTGAACTTGTAAGACACATCCAGAAGATCAAACTCAGAAAATAGAGCATCAAAATTATATCAAGTACTGAGTCTGATCAAGCCTTTATGAATCCAATTCACACCAAATTGAAACAATTTAATTAGAATGTCTGAGAAGTAATTGCAACCTTGAAGTGATAGCTGCTGAAGGATTTGTTCCCAAGTAGCAGTGTGGAAGACTGAGTCACTGAAGCTTTTGTAGCCAGGGAGTGATAGTCTGTAGATTGTGAAGGTTGTGTAGCCAAGGACAATCATAATTATTGTATTGGTGAATGACAATTGTGAATTCCTCCAATCATCACAGGAGAAGAGTGGATTAAGGGATTATACCACCCTAAACCACTATAAATCTTTGTGTTCATTTACTTAATGCATTTTACTTTAGATCATTTATTTACTGCAATTTATTTTATATTTTGTGTGTGCTTGAACTACTTTGAAACAATCATTAAGAGAGATTTATCCACTGCCCAAAAGTTTTTTAAATAGGAGAAGTTTTTGAAACTCCAATATAGTAATTTACCCCCTCTGACTATATTTTCACCCTTCTTTGGGACAAACAATTTGTAGCAGAGCAGTGTTCCTAGTATCAGAACATGTTCAGATCTATTTTTTGGTAATAAGGATATCAGACACTTTCAAAGTAGTTTTTCAAATCTATGATTTATATATACATCTGTCTATTTGTGACTATGGACTCATTAAATTTCATATCTAAAGTACCTGTATTCAATGTTAACAATTTTGATGAATACAAAATAAGAATGTTATCTCATCTTGCAGCAACTCATGAGGAGATGTTGGATGTTATCAATGATGGTCCTATCAAAATCACACCTGTAGAGACCACGGGTCAAAATCAAGGAAAATCAATTGAAAAGCCAAAGAAGGAATGTACTAAGGATGATAGAAGAAGAGCAAATCTTTATTTTTTGGCAAAGGATATGATCTTGAAGACACTGGACAACAATATGTTCATTAGGATTAAGGATTTCAAAACCACAAAACCAATGTGGGACAAACCGGCTCTTGTCAATGAAAGATCACATGCAATCAAAGAAAATAAACTATCTATTTGCAAAATAGAATTTTGAAAACCACAAAATGAAGACATGTGAATCTGTTGATCAAATGGATAACAGATTCTCAAGTATTATCAGTGAACTGCAACAACTTGGCCACACATACCCACAAAGAGAAATTTGTTTGAAAATATTGAGAGGTCTACCTGAAAGATGGAAGATCATCACATCAGTGCTTAAAGGAATGTTGGATTTTGCCAAGACTGATACACTGACCTTAATGTCACAACTGAAAGCTCAAGAACTTGAGTTGAACAATAAGGAAGGTGCACCAGCACAGCCAAACAAGGTCACTGCACTGGTGGAACCTCAGAAGAATAAGTCAGTAGATTCAACCAACAAAGAGACTCAAGAACTGAAAGAACAAGTGGTATTTTTGATCAGGAAGTTTGACAAATTCAAGAAGAGACATGGTAAAAGAAGTTCTTCATCAAACAAGAAGTCAAATTCAAGCAAAGACATGAAGAAAAATGATGATGAACTCATATGCTTCAACTGCAAAAAGAAATGACACTTTAAGGCCGATTGTCCAGATGAAAAAGAAAAAGATGAAGAAAAGAAGAGATACAAGTCATCAGACTAAAGGCAGAGCAGGAAAGCATTATAGGCTGAAAGCAGTAGTGAATGTGATGCAGCAGAATCATCTGACAATGACTCAGATGATAGTGAAGGCACAAACTCAAACAACGACAAAGCTTGTTTATGAATAATGGCTAAGGAAATTGAAGAAATAGAGGTACTATCTAGTTTATATTCATCTAATGCATCCACATCTGACACTGCAGAATCTTCTATTTTCCCACTAGAATCTGCAAATCTAATTCAAAATCTCATGAGTAGATTTGAAGAAATTCAAACAGCTCATGAAATTCTGGAACAAGAATGTAAGAATCTGAATGAGGAAAATAAGAGATTAAGAACGAATTGGATAAACTGAAAGCTTAATCAGCTAGTAAGGGCGAACACTTAGCAAATCAACAAACATCATATGATCACTCATCTGGTGCTAACAGACCAGCTAAGAAAACTTCCATACCAGCTAAAGGCACCACTGCACCATTAAATGTACCAGCTTACAAACCCCTAAAAATGTTTGGATCCATATCTGGTTTTGGCTACAATAGACAAGATGAGAAAGCAAACAATGGACAACACAGATTTGAACTAAGGACCAAAACTGGACCTACATTCAAAAAGGACAGACCATAGTTTCAACTACTCATCCTGCACCAGTGAAGTCAAAAACT
Source organism: Gentiana straminea (assembly GCA_036785695.1). Taxonomy (NCBI): domain Eukaryota; kingdom Viridiplantae; phylum Streptophyta; class Magnoliopsida; order Gentianales; family Gentianaceae; genus Gentiana; species Gentiana straminea. The sequence continues at coordinate 484,828 of JAVUPR010000142.1, forward strand.
AGTGCAGTGAAGCAGCAAAGTAAATCATCTTACCAGCCTACAAAGGGCAAAGGTATACTGAAAGGTAAGGGCAGACTTTACCCTTCAGAAGATGATTGGAATGTTCCACTTCCAAAATACAAGAGAAAACCTTTCATACAAAGCCAAATGTATTTGGGAAAAACAGGAAAGGAATAGTCCAAGATATAGAAGGCAATATGAAAACATGTCATCTGCTGTGTTTTGGAAAGTGAAACAAGATGATAAGACACCAAAAGGTTGAGAAATATATGAGAATACTTTTAGTAAATCTATTAGAAGCTATTCTACCATGCCTTATACATATGAGGATGATGACTTCAACCCTCAAAGGAGAAAATCTTTTGGATACACATTTGGAGTAGGAGGCATGACTGCTAACATGTAAGTACCCAAACACTGTTGGGTACCTAAACTTGCTTAATTTGTTTTGTAGGATGTCGGGTACATAGACCGTGGATGTTCCAGACATATGACATGCAATAAGGGATGGCTGACTGAATTAAAAGCTTTTGATGGACCCAAAGGTACCTTTGGAGGCAAAGAAAACCCCGGCAAAATTAAGGGGGAAGGCACCATGTAAAAGAAAAATCCGAAGATTCAGAATGTGGCGTATGTCAAGGGATTGAATTTCAATCTTCTAAGAATTAGTCAATTCTGTGACAAACGCTACAATGTGCACTTCAACAAAGAAGGTTGCAGGGTGATTCACAAACAAACCAACACAGTTGTACTTGCAGGAAAAAGAGTAGACAACATGTATGTCATAGACTGGAAGATAGAAAAAAGCAGAAACATGTCTGCTTGTCAAGAACAAACAATCACCTAGTTGGATTTGGCACAGAAGATTGACTCATTTGAATTTCAAGACAATCAACAAGCTAGCAAAGAACAAACTTGTGGAAGGCCTACCTGAAATCACTTTCAAGAAAGAAAGTCTATGAGATGCATGCCGGAAGGGGAAACAAATCAAAAGCTCATTTAAGTCAAAGCCACACAAATCAACTGCAAGAATTCTACACCTTCTGCATATGGATCTTTTTGGACCAGTCACACCAGTCAGTCTGTTAGGAACATTTTATTTGTTTTGATGATGGCCATACCAGCTGTTATAGCAAGCCTGAAATAAGTTAGATATCTCTGTATAAGTCTTTACTTAGAGTCTGGCATGTTGTATAAGTTCAGTCAGACAAGTATTATACTAGTTGTTACGATGGCTAAGTGAAACAGAAAATTGGCAAAGTAGAGACATCCAAGTACCCGCGGAGTAGCATGAAGACAAATGGACTGACTTATAACTAGGGAAGTCTATGATGACCTTGGATAAGTCTAAGTTATATTACAAGTGATGAAACTCATTGTTTACATATGGTGTACATGGATCTCACACAAATCAAAGATCAGTGAAGTACATGTACTTTGAGAAAATCAGAGAAACAAATGAAGCAGTAAACCGGCAAAGTAAACTCTCCACCGGCTGAGTAAGGAATGACAGTGCAAAAAAGTTCGCAACAGCTAAGTGAGCAGATTCACTTAATCGATCAAGCAACGGTCAAGAAAAGGCACATCAGAGTAATATATATCAGCTGTACCTATTTTCCATGTTCTGAAAATGAGAAGATCAAGCATTAATTGCAAAATCAATCAATGATAGATTTTATGATGGACGTTTGAATAAAATCCAGATAACTGAAATCAAGGAGAATATAATCAAGGAGGAATCATGAATTAAATTAGGATTATTCTCCACATTAAATAGCAAATGGACAAAATTTTTTATTCAAGAAAAATCAAGGCTATAAATAGGCGTTGACGGACAAGAAAGATACACGAGCAAATACTGAGAACAGAAACTCTGTCAAATTTCTTAAGCCTTCTATCTGAACTTACAAGAACACATCTAGAGATCAACTCAGCATTCAATGCATAAAGTCATATGAAGCACTGAGATTGATCAACACATTTGTGAATTTTATTCACACCAGTTTGCTGCAATTGAATTAGAGAAGTCTGAGAAGGAGTTGCACCCTTTGTGATAGCTGTTGAAAGATTTGTTCTCAAAGAGCAGTGTTAAAGACTAAGTCACTAAATATGTTGTAGCCAGGGAGTGATAGTCTTGGAGATTGTGAAGCTTGTGTAGCCAAGGACAATCTTACTATTGTATTGGTGAAAGACAATAGTGGATTCATCTAATCATCACAGGAGAATAGTGGATTAAGGGATTACACCACCCTGAACCACTGTAAAATTTGTGTTCATTTACTTGTAGCATTTTACCTTACAACATTTATTTACTACATTATATTTATACGCTGTGTGAACAATCTACTTTGAAACAGTTTTTAAGAAGGGACTTATCCGCTGCCCAAAATATTTTAAAATAAGAAAAGTTTTGGAAACTCCAGTATAGTCATTCACCCCATTCTGACTATACTTTTACCCTTCTCTGGGACCAACAATTGGTATCGGAGCAGTGTTCCTAGTATCAGAACCTGTTCAGATCTAATTTTTGGTAACAAGGAGATCGCATATTTTCAAAGTAGTTTTTAAATCTTGCCTTCTATATTTATGTACCTTTTTGTCTGTGACTATGAATTCCTCAAATTTCATGTCTAAAGTACATGTATTCAATGTTAACAACTTTGATAAAATATAAAATAAGGATGTTATCTCATCTTGCAGCCACTCATGAGCAAATTCTAGATGTTATCAATGATGGACCAATTCAGATTGAAAGAATAAAAAAGGATTGGACCAAGGATGACAGAAGGAGCGCAAACCTTGATTATGTTGAAAAAGATATCATCCTGAAAACTCTGGACAATAATATGTTCATGAGGATCATAGATTGCAAAAAGAACAAAGGACCACTAAAAAAATATGGGGATATAATGACAAAAATTTGGTGAGGGGTTGAGATTTCGGTCACCAAAAGCAAAAAAATTATAGTTTTAGTGAGGGTTAGGAACTTGTGTGATTAAAAGGTGAACTCTTAATGACAAATGTTTAATTTGGTAACTATTGATAAAACAATCAGTCGCTATTGGGGTATATTTATAAAAAAATATGAAAATCCCGTCGTCACCTAAATTCTATCTAGATATATGGATATTTACAATAGAATTACTTTTTTGGAACAATAAATATTCTTACCAATAAAAAAATAGCATTGCAAAAGATAGACTCGTTATACGATTATCGTCCTTTGCACGAGATTTTCTTCCCGGCGACATCCCTAGCATGAATTTCCGATTCATTTTTACAAATATCCAAAAAAAAATTAAACTTTCCACCATCGGTTGATATCTAGAAACTGGGTAGTAATTGAAGACTGCGCATTTGAGAAATCATTCAGCCCTACGTACCCATCCATCCTTCGTCAGGTATGTGATTTTTTTAGGAATATCCTTACAATTAATCCGAGATATAAACACCAAATTTGCTAAATCGATTTATTCCACCCTAATTTTTTTTTACTTTTCTTACTGTTTTTGTTTTGCATGGTTGAAGAGCTAAAGAATCTGTTGTTGGTTCGAAGGGCGTTATCTGCGGTGTTCGTTGGGTGTAATCAGGTATGAATTCAGATTCATGGGATTTTATATTCCTCAAATTACGATTTAGGTTTATTTTGATGGAGAAATTGCATCTAAATTGAGATTGGAAAGGAAGCTAGTATTTGTGGTTTTTTTTACAACATTTAATCATAATGTTGATTGTTGACTACAACAAACACTAGCAGATTAAATTTAAACAACCTCTTAACAATAAAACCCCAATTGGTGCCAAGTAATTATGTCGAATTAGGTACCTGGAAAATTTGCAAGGATCGCACAATACATATATCACTACAGCAGGAAAAAGAAACGGTTAAAGAATTATGTAGTTTTATGTTGACTTTGCTATTAGGTTCTGTAAGCGAGCAATCTTATATTCCTAACCTTTGTAGCATTCATTCATTTGTAGTAAGTGTGGAAGTTCCTTTAGTCTTATGTTTGATTTATAGCTTGTTGTTCTTAGTTTTACTGCTAATTTACTTTAGTTAGTTAAGGTTGCTGACACAGCAGATTTGTAACTTTGTTGTGTATGTGGGCTTGGTTGTGTATCTTTGGTAATTAGAATGAGTAGGAACACCGTCGTTCAATGTTATTAATACCCGCACATCTTAAAGCCATTCTCTTATTGAAAAGAGGATTTTAGAGGATATATCGATGTTGAGATATTCTTTGGAATGACTCTCAATAGGTAGCACAACGTACAACTGTTGAGATGAACAAGATGTTAGTCTTTGTGTCATAACCCTAGTTCCTCCCCTCATCTTCCACAACGCTGTGGTTCACACCGCACGGCTGAGCTGAAGACGTACAAAGTCATATCTTTCAGCCTCATCTTCTTTATTCAGGTAAATTGGTAGCTGATTTTTGTTTGTTCAATTTGGTAAATCCCTGCAAATTGGTGCGAATTGACTGAGCCAGTATCTAAAAGCATAAGGTGAACTAGAATCAGGTTTGAGGTTCTTAATTAATTGGTGGAATGTTTTAAATAAGGGGGAATGAGGGAGAAGGACAGAAATATTTCATCAATTGAGTAGAAGGACAGTTTTTTGAAACTTTTGCATAAAGGACAAAACTATTTATTCACTCGTCGAAATTCACTTGTGTTCGAAATTCATTTGTTTAAATTCATCGACGAAATTCACTGTCGAAATTCACTAATTTTCAAAATTTATCGTCGAAATTCACTAATTTTCGGGATTCTTGTCGAAATTCATTGTCGAAATTCACCGATTTCGGGATTCACCGGGGAGATTCACCGATTTTCGGGATTCACTGTTTGTCCTTCTCGCTATAAAAATTATGCAATTGTCCTTCTCCCTATAAAAAATATGTAGTTGTCCTGTTACTTACAAATATTTCAGATTATGTCCTTATCCATAATTTTCCATTTAAATAAACCTGCAACTTCTAAAATGACGAGGCATTGATGTTTTTCTTTTTGCTTGGTTATCTCACGTTCAAATACAGAATGTATGACCCCTTGATTGTTTTTTGTTTGTTCGTTGTGGGATGGTGATAACATTAGGAAAATTAAGTATTCATTTTTTCCATTTGGAGTATCTGCTTAGCTACGGTTTTTGCTTTGGAGGCGGATTTGTTATTTTCAAAAATAGGATACGGGATTTGTTTTGTGTTTTCTTGTACCAAGACTGTTATTACTTCTTTATTAGTAAAATGTTAAAACATAAGAGATTTTTAACTTGCTGTATTAAATTTTTAGAAATGGCTAAGAAGCAAGGGAAATCGTGAACGTATCAAGAAAGACGAAGCATCCGCTGGTTATTATTGACTTATTGTTAACAAAGATGCGGATATCTCTGAAAAAAAGGTGTCCGCAGCGCTGCCACTGTTCTACGGCTCAAGTTGTACTACAAGGACAAAGTGCGACCCAAAGGAAAATATTTTAAAGCACAATTTGCAGTCAAAGGAATTGTCATCGACTAGAATTCAACCAGATCGCTGATGGTTTGGTATGGATAAGTACATTGCTTTCTTTTACAAAGCTCTTTTGTTCCATGCAAATTACACGTGCTTCCTCATTTGCTTCTATCTGATAGGGAAAACTAGGGTAGTAAATCAACAAGAGCTTGAATTTTTTCATGAGGAGCTGTAGAGTAGGCTTTCGAGTAATTATTGAAGGAAAGAAAACTCCCCACTATCGCTTATGAATGATCATCATCAAAAGGTATGTGATACGTTCACCCTTCCGTGCTCAGCTTTAATTCTTCATTTCTTAATCATTCTTTATTGTTCTATGAATTTTTTTTTTTTTTTGACTTTTACCCTTCTTTTGGTTGTTCCGGTGATGTTTTTCCTTCTTTCTTGCCTTTTCTTTGAAGACATAAAAGTCCGACTTTGATCTTGTAGCTGTCACATAAGACTGGTTTTTTTCCCAAAGTGACATTATAGATGAGTTTAGTCATTGGAATTGCCCTTACTAATATTTTTGTTCTTGTTATTATTAATTTTTGATTGAGTCTTTAGTTTTATATTAAATGTCAATCTTACCAATTTGGTAATGATTTTGTAGGTGCCGTTGGATTCTTTACATACCATGTTGAAAATCGGATCATTCACAACTATTCAAATTACAAGATTGATGATCTTGATAAGGTTGATTGTTGCAAAGGAGGAAGAACTTTGTTCATCTAGCTTAACTCGTAGTTTCAACTTCATTAAATAGGATAATGATATGTTCTGGTGTTTTAGTGGTGTTGGAGTTTTCAGTTTTCGTATACAATTGTCAATTGGTATTTCATTTGATTAAACTTGTTCTTTTAGGGTTGGAGTCTTTGCTTAGAAGATTGAGTATTTCAAAGTACTTTGATGTTTATTTCAATAAAATGTATCATTGCTTTAATGTTTGTGTCTCTATATTTATGGTTTTCAAATATATGTAATTTAAGTTCCCTAAAAAATGTAATTTATGAATTATATCAAAGGTTTTAATGGTAAATAATGTATTATTAATTATAAATAGTGATTGAAAAATTGATGATATAATGACATGTGATATTGTTAGTATAATTACTTTTAATGAGGGGAGAATGAAGCAACAATGATGAAAAATACCTTTATTAGTATGTGCTTTTAGCGATGGTGTGACATCGTCATTAAATATATACAAAAATAATGACAGGACCCTATACGGTCATTATTTACTTTTAGCTAGAAAGGCAGTAGTGACAGGCCATGACAACAAATTTCCCGTCGTTAAAACTTTTTAATGACGGGAAATTGACATTCAATGACCGATTTTCTTGTAGTGGAGATGTGGGATAAATTAGCACTTATCAATGAAGTATCAGAGGCAATCAAAGAAAACAAATTATCTGTTGCTAAATAGAAATTTAAGAATTTCAAGATGAAGAATGGTGAATACATTGATCAGATGGATAACTGATTTTCAAGCATCATCAGTGAACGGCAACAACTTGGTCACAAATATCCACAAAAAGAAGTTTGTTTGAAGATCTTGAGAAGTCTACCAGAAAGATGTAGAATCATCACATCAGTGCTCAAAAGAACAATAGATCTTGCAAAAACTGACACCTTGACATTGATGTCTCAATTAAAAGCTCATGAATTTGGACTGAACAATGAAGACAATGCACCAGCAGAGGCACACAAGACCAGTGCACGGGTTGCACCCCAACAAAGTAAAGCGGTTGACACAAGCATCAAAGAGACACAAGAGCTAAAAGAACAAATTGCTTTACTAATGAAACGTTTTGATAGGTTTAGCAAGAAACAATTCAAAGGAAGTTCATCACCAAACAAGAGGTCAAGCTCAAGCAAAGACATGAAGAAAAAATATAATGAATACAGATGTTTCAATTGCAAGAACAAAGGACATTTCAAAGCTGATTGTCCTGAAGAGAAGATAAAGATGAAGACAAGACGAAATACAAGTCTTCAGATAGAAGAAGGAGCAAGAAAGCAATAAAAGCTGAAACCAGAAGTGAAAAATATGAAGATTCCACTGACAATGACTCAGCTGATGAAAAAGACACCAGCTCAGACAATGACAGAGCATGTCTATGTATAATGGCTAGATAAATTGAGGAAACATAGGTAATATCTAGCTCATGCTCCTCTAAAGCATCCACATCTGATACTGCTCAATCTTTTATTTCTCCATTAGATTCTGCAAACCTAATCCAAAATCTCATGATCAAATTTGAAGAAATTCTGGAACAAGAATGCGAGAATCTAAGAAAAGAAAAGAAAAGATTAAAAGAAAAACTGGATAAAATACAAGCTGAATCAACTAGTAAGGAAGTACACCAAGCAGGTCAACAAGTAACAGATGATCACTCATATGGTGCTGACGGAGCGGCTGAGAAAACCTCCCTACCAGTTAAGACCACAATTGCACTACTTGATGCACCAGCTTAAAAACTCCCAAAAAGGTTTGGATCCAGATCTGGTCTTGGCTACAATAGTCATGATGAGAAATGAAACAATAGACAACACAATTCTGAATCAAGGGAAAAAACTGGACGTAAATTCTGAATATGATAGACCATAGTTTCAACTATTCATCCTGCACCAGTGAAGTCAAAACCCAATGTAGTGAAACAGTAGAGTAAATCATCTTAGCAGCCTACTAAAGGTTAAAGGTTACCGAAAGGTAAGGGCAGACTTTACCCTTCAGAAGATGATTGAAACATTCCACCCCCAAAATACAAAAAGATACCATATCATGCCATGCAACATTCATTCAGGAAAAGTGAACCCATGCATATTCCTTGATACAAGAGGCAATATGAAAATAGGTCTCCCACTGCAGTTTGGAAGGTGAAAAAGGATGCAAATGCACCAAAAGGTAGGGAAATGTATCAGAATATTTTTAAATCTATTACATGCTATTCTGCCATGCCTTATATATATATGAGGTTGATGACTTCAACCCTCCAAGAAGAAAATCATTTGGATATACACTTGGAGTATGAGGCATGACTGCTAACAGGTGTGAATCCAAACAGTGTTGGGTACCTAAACTCGCTTAATTTGTTTTCTAGGATGTCTGGTACATAGAAGTGGATGTTCAAGACATATGACAGGAAATAAAGGATGGCTGACTGACTTTAAAGCTTTTGACGGACCCAAAGATACCTTTGAATGTAAAGAAAAATCAAAATTAAGGGGAAGGCATCATGATGAAAAACAATCTGAAGATTCAGAATGTAGCTTATGTAAAGGGATTGAATTTCAATCTTCTAAGCATTAGTCAATTATGTGACAAAGGCTACAATGTGCACTTCAGGAAAGAAGGATGCAAAGTGATTCACAATCAAACTAGCATAGTTGTTCTTGCAGGAAAGAGAGAAGACAACATGTATGTTGTAGATTGGAAGACCGCAAAAACAGAAACCGTCTACTTGTCAAGAACAAGCAATCAACCAGTTGGATTAGGCACAGAAGACTGAATCATCTGAACTTCAAGACCATCAAAAAATTATCAAAGAACAAGCTAGTTGAAGGCCTTCCAGACATCACATTCAAGAAATAAAGTATTTGTGATGCATATGTCATAAAGGAAAATAGATCAAGAGTTCTTTCAAGTCAAAGCCACAACAATCAACAACCAGAATTCAACACCTCTTTCATATGGATCTTATTGGACCAGTCACACCAGTAAGTGTAAGTGGAAAGAAATCCACCTTAGTAGTGGTTGATGACTTCTCCAAGTTTACTTGGACCATATTCATGAACAAGAAAAGAGAGACACTCAAGAAGCTACCAGACTTGCTAAGAAGAATTCAAAATGAAAAGGAATTGAAGATCATCAAGATATGATCAGACTGAGGCACAGATTTCCTAAATGAAGTGATCAGAACCTACTATGAAGAAAATGGAGTACTACATCAACTATCAGAGCAGGAACTCCACAACAAAATGGAGTACCAGAAAGAAGAAATAGAACTCTAAAGGAAGCACTTAGAACCATGATAGCAGAAGCAAGCTTACCGAAGAGATTTTGGGCTGAAGTAGCAAACACAACATGCTATACTCAAAACAAATCTATCATCAACAAACATCATGGAAAAACACCATATGAAATTTGGAATGGAAGAAAACCTAACATTTCACATTTGCATATGATTGGATCTAAATGTTTTGTTTTGAACAGGAATTAGCTACATACTTTTGATGAAAAAGCAGATGAAGAAATCTTCATGGGATACTCAGACACCAGCAAAGCATTCAGAGTTCTTAACAAAAGAACCTTGGTGATTTGAAGAATCAATTCATTTAGTTTTTGATGAACCAAACACCAACGATGAAAGCCTACACACCTTTGAAGAAGAAGCTGCAAAAGGACAAGTCTACATGAATACAACAGTACCAGCTACTATTCTGGACCACACTTTTTGTAATCAAGATGAAGTACCAGTCATTGCAATAGTAGAAGCACCAACATAAGATCATGAAGTTGATGCACAAGCAGGAGCTATGGAAGAACCATATCAAGAGCAACTCTAGCCTGATTTAAACTGGCTAAGAGACCATCTAGAAGAACAAGTCATTGGAGATGTTCATACAGGAGTCAGAACCAGAAGACAACTGAAGAGCATGCTAACTTGTTTTCTATCACATGTGGAACAAAAAACAATAGATGATGCAATTCAAGATGCTGATTGGATTATAGCCATGGAAGAAGAGCTCGATGAATTTGAGAGAAACGAGGTCTAGGAACTTGTTGATAGACCAAACATGGAAAACATCATTGAAACAAAATGGGTATTCAGAAACAGATGGATGAACAAGGAACTGTTGTCAGAAACAAAGCAAGACTTGTTGCAAAGGGATATTCTCAAGCTGAAGGCATAGACTATGATGAAACCATTGCACTAGTAGCAAGACTGGAAGCAATCATACTCTTCCTAGCTTTTGCAGCTCACAAAGATTTCAAAGTGTATCAAATGGATGTCAAGAGTGCATTTGTAAATAGACTTCTAGAAGGAGAAGTATACGTGGAACAACCCCCTGGTTTCCAAATCAAAGGGTAGGAGGACAAAGTATACAAGCTTAAAAATGCACTATATGGACTCAAACAGGCACCTAGAGCCTGGTATGAGACACTATCACAATTCTTAAATAACAATGGTTTCAGCAAAGGAACCATTGACAAGACTCTCTTCAAGTTAGAAGAAGGAACAAGCACTTTGCTAATTCAGATCTATGTTGATGACAAAATTTTTGGATCAGAAGATGAAAAGCTATGTGAGAAATTTGCAAATCTGATTAAAAGTAAATTTCAAATGAGTATGATGGGAGAAATAAACTATTTTCTTGGTCCACAAGTGAAACAAATGTAAGATGGCATTTTTCTCAATCAGGCCAAGTATACAATGGACTTGATATATAAATATGGTATGGATACAACTGGCACATTAGATACTCCAATGTGTGCAAGAGTCATTCTTGGGAAGTATGGAAATGGAAAATATGTTGATCAAATGTTATATAGAGGAATTATTGGATCTCTACTCTATTTAACTGCAAGCGGACCTGATATAGCATTTGCAGTACGAGTGTGTGCAGGATTTCAAGCTCAACCAAAGGAATCAAACCTTTTAGCAGCAAAGTGGATTATCAAATATTTGAAGCAGACAATCAATGTAGGAATTTGGTATCCAAAAGATGGAGGATTTATATTGATATCCTATTCAGATTCAGACTATGCTGGATGTAAGATTGACAGGAAAAGCACTTCAGGAACTTATCAGATGCTAGGCAGCAGACTAGTATAATGGTTTAGTAAAAAGCAGGATTCTATATCCCCTTCAACAGCTTAAGCAGAATATGTAGCAGTAGGCAGCTGCTGTGCACAAGTATTATGGATCAGACAACAGCTAAGAGACTATGGCATAGAAGAGAAGACAATTCCAATTCCATGTGACAACACAAGTGCAATATCAATCACAGAAAATCTTGTACTTTACACAAGAACAAAGCATATTGATGTAAGACATCACATTATCAGAGATCATGTAGAGAAAGAAGATGTTATCTTGAGATACATACCAACAGAAGATCAATTGGCCGATATCTTCACAAAACCACTCAGTCATGAAAGATTTTGTAAGTTAAGAACTGAGTTAGGTATGATTGAAATTGACTAAGTAAGTAGGAGCAGCTAATTGGAGTAATCAGTAGAGTGACTTCACCAGCTGACTGAACCTTTGCCATTTTGGATGCGTTCACTTGGCAGGTAAGGCACTGGTAACCAGCGAATTTCACTTCACTGATTGTTAGGAACAGTTTTATGCAGCAGCTCAGTAAAGGAGTCAAAACATCGGCTTAGTGACCAGCCAAGTCTCTTCACCGCCGAATACTTTAAAGAAAACAACAAAGTAAAGTGAGAACAAAATCAGTTTTATACGTGTGGAAGATTAGAGGATTTTTGAAGAATTATTTTACAGAAGATTAACGACGTGGATTTTATTTTGTATCATGGAAGCCATTATTTGAATTGAAGGAATGACGGCAACGCCTCGATTCCTAGGATTGATCATTAGATACCTCAATCCACCCCCACTACACTCAAAAACCATGATTTACATACACAAAATCATGCCATTACTCCACAAAAATCCTTCCATATTCAACCGCTTTCACACTATTAAAATTTCTCCTATATAAACAACACTTAGGGTGTTTTCAGAAATTTCTACGCTATCTTGTATTCTATAAACCCTATTTGTCTAAGAAATTTTCAAATCTTTTCTCATCTCAAAATTTCTAAGGAAATGGCTTCATCTTCCCCCTGTAAAAAGTCCGGTACACACTTTGAAAGATCGATCATGACCGGATCATTTTTCAGAACTGAGCACTACCTCACTCTGTGCAATAATGATCCAGAAGCACAAAGAGTTGTTCATTTTCTGATCCAAAAATAATATCATAAACATTGATTTGGACTAGGAGAGTACTTTCTTCAACTTTCATTTTGAATAAAGTCTTGTCAATGGTTCCTTTGATAAATCCATTGTCTACCAGAAACTGAGATAGAGGTTCATACCAAGCTCTTGGAGCCCGCTTCAATCCTTAAAGAACTTTTCTCAGTTTGAAGACTTTATCTGCTTGATCTTTATTTTAAAAACCTGGTGATTGTTATAGGTAGACTTCTTCTTCAAGTATCCCGTTAAAAAATGCACTCTTAACGTCCATTTGATACATTTTGAATTTCTTATGGGTTGCAAAGGCAAGAAATAATCTGACTGCCTCTATCCTTGCGACTGGAGAATAAGTTTCATTGAAGTCTATCCCTTCTGCTTGTGAACCTTCGGCTACAAGCCTTACTTTATTTCTAAAAATATTTCCATCTTTATCAAGCTTATTTCTGAAAACCCATTTGGTGCCTATTATGTTGACATGATCTAGTTTATCCACCAATTCCCATAATTGATTTCTTTTGAATTCATTGAGTTCTTCTTGCATGGCTAGTATCCAATCTGGATCTTTTAGTGCTTCTTCTATTTCTTTAGGTTCAGTTTGAGATAAAAAGCATGCAATCATAGCATCTTACTGATTTCTTGTGCAAACTCCTTGTTGAAAGTCACCAATCACTTGATCTTCAGGGTGATCTCTTATGCATTGATGTACTATGGGTTGCATAAGAGGATCTTGATTCTGTTGAATTGGATCTTCATGAGCTTCTTCTTGATTTCCTTGCGCTTGATTATCTTGGACTGGGTCAGTTTCATGTTTTTCAGCTATAGGTTCGGCTGTTGGAAACTGAGAATGATCCTGATATAAGGATTCTGAAATTCTAAATCTCTCAAGGTCGACAATAACTGATTATGGTATTTTTGGTAACTGAGACTAAAAAACTGGTTCTAGTTTATCTTTAGTTATATCACTTGGAAAGTTTGGTTCATAAAAAACTACGTGTATAGATTCTTCATGCTTGAGTGTCTGTTTGTTCAGTACTCTAAACGGTTTACTGACACTTGAGTATCCCAAAAATATTCCTTCATCAGCTTTGGGCTGAAAATTTTTGAGTTGATATTTTCCATTGTTGTGGATAAAACATTTGCTTCCAAAGGCATGAAAATATGAGACTTTTGGTTTTCTTCCATTCCAAATCTCATAAGGTGTCTTTTCATGTCTTTTGTTCATGAGAGCTCTGTTTTGTGTGTACCAGGCTGTGTTTACTGCTTCGGCCCAATACCTTTCTGGTAATTTTGATTCACAGATCATGGTCCTCCCAGCTTCTTTGAGAAATCTATTTCTTCTTTCAGCTACTCTATTTTGCTGAGGTGTTTCTATGGCTACAAGCTGATGTAGCACGCCATTTTCTCAACGATATTCAATGATTATATTATTGCAAAACATAGTTCCTTTATCCGATCTAATATTGACAATTGTTACACCTTTCGGGTTTTGGAGTCTCTTGAGAAGTTCTGTGAGTTGTTGGTTGGATTAATTTTTCTTTGACATGAAAATTTCCCATGTATATCTTGAGTAATCATCCACCGCTAACAATGTACACTTCTTTCCACTAACAGTGATAGGTGTGACTGGTCCAAATATGTCCATGTGTAGAAGTTCTAGGACTCTTGAAGTTGAATGTTGATATTTTGTCTTGAAACTTTCTTTTAGTTGCTTTCCTTTCTGGCAAGCATCACATAAGCTATCCTTTTTGTAAGAAATCTCAGGTAATCCAATTACTAATTGCTTTTTGACCAGTGTGTTGATGTCATCAAAGTTGAGGTGACTCAGTTTCTTGTGCCATAGCCAGCTGACTTCTGATTTGGCATGCACAAGTAAACAAGTCTCTGAGACTACTGTTGAACAATATACACCATACATATTCTATTTTCTTCTTCTAGCCAGAACTACTTGATATGCTTTTTCACTAACAACGATGCAGAAATGCTTATCAAATGTGACTCTGTATCCTATGTCACGAATTGACTTGTCCGAGAAGATTTTAGTGTAGTCCTTCCACATATGATATGTTCTTGACTGTAAGTCCATTTCTGATCAGGGTTCCATAACCTTTTGTATATCCATGTGTGTCCTTACTTCCAAAATTGACTTTAGGTCCATCCTTGGCAACAAAATTCATCAGATAGTCTTTGATCTTTGTCATATGTCTTGAGCAACCACTATCGAAGTACCAAATATCCTGCAAGACAATTTAAAAGATTTTAGGTATCCAGCTCTGTTTGGGTCCATACGGGTCAGTTGTAAGTACAACTCGGGGGATATTTCCATAAGGTCTTCTCTGAAAATTGTTGCACTTGTGTTTATATATGTAAGACACACCCCCATAATATCTGTTTCTGGATTGTGCCTTATTTATATGATCTCTCAAGTCTTTTGGCTGAAACTGGTTTCCATGATGCTTTCTATTATTGAAGACTTAGTAATAACCATCATTCTGTCTGCACTGAGATCTGTACTGAGCCTTATGCTGAGGACTGGGGTAAGTCCTTTGCTGAGTCTTGGACAAAAACTTGTGATAAGTTTTCTGTCTTGAATGATTGTTTCTATCAGTTTTAATAATAGGATCAGAGAAATTCCAATCATCATCAGTGGGAAATAATCTGCCTTTCCCCCTAACCGTGTGAATCTTTGAATGATTAATATTCTTGGATTTACTCAGACTAGTGTTTTTCTAATTCTTGACATGCTCAGCTTTTGTAGATCTTGCAGTTGATCTACCATTCTTGTTTTATTGATGTGCAGCTGATTTACCTTTAGATGTGCTTTTGTTATTGGACGCAACTGACTTCTTGGAAAACTGATACTGAGACTGAGTTGTTTCACGTGGAACTGGTTTACCGGTTCAGCAGGCTTCTCAGTTTGAGGAAATTGCTGAGCAACAAACTTAACGCCAGCTTTGACATTAGGTTCAGCAGCTTGGCTCATTCCTTGCTTTGATGTTTGTTGTGTATCAAATCCTAGGCCAGTTCTGTCTTCATATGGATTTCCAGATTTAAATCCATTAGCTGAACTTGATTGAGCAAAAGATTCAGTTGCTACTGCTGATACAATAGGCTGATACTGATTCTTTCTTTTGTCAGTTCTGGTCAGTTTCAACATGTTCAATTCAGCCTTCAATCTTTCGACTTCTAGAATTAGAGCTTCTTTTTCTGTTTTAATTGATTTGTAACCAGCTTGTATAGTCACTAGCTGATTCATGAATACATCAAGAGTTTCTTCTAATTCCGGATTTTTAGGATTGGAGTCAGCAGTTGAAGAACAAGAATTTTGCATGGAAACCTGTGCTGAGGTATATTTAGAGTTAGATTCACATACTTCATTTGAATCTTCCATGTGAACCATCAGAGTTATATCATTGATGAGCGACAAATTGTCAATCATTATTATGACATTTTACCCTAATATTGATAACACTTTGAGCATTATTGTACCAATTCAAGTCATAATTACTAAGTTTTATCCAAATGTGTAAGTAGTATTATTATATAAATTATTGTATTTTTATAAGTTTTTTTATAAGTTTTGTACCGGTTTAGTAACGGGAGTATCGTGTCGGATTTACGTTTGGTGTTTTGGTAATTTATTGCGGGATTATACGTTTACCAAGATCCCAAGTGACGACACTTTTTGAGCCTAAAAACATATCTTTTGAGGGATAGAAGAAGATGCCATAAGCTTACAAGTTCAAACGGATCAATTGTCCTAAGTGCTTCTACCGTAAAATATCTTCGACGGACATTTGACCCAACTTAAAGGCATTTTGTGGGGAAGAGTTCTGCATTAAAGTTTTAGATCTTCAAATGAGCTTTCCAACGCACTTTGAATCACGTCAATCGGAGGTCTACAACTCATTTTACCAAACAGCTGATATTTTGACAGTTCGGCACGGGCCGGAATCTTCATCATTTCAAGCACATGGGAGTCTGACAATGGAATCTGCACTGTATCACCGGCATGCGCCGGGAAGGGGCCGGCACGCGCCGTTGTACTACCCCCGCCTATAAATACTCCATCATTTGCGGATGTTTGGAGTTGTACCAATATATATATCACTTATATATATATATATATATATATATATATATATATATCTTATCTTTAGTTAGTTTCTAGTTACGTAAATACAAAGTAAAAGGCACTCGCCGAAATAATAATGTAGTATAAGTATCGTTGTAATACTTAGAAGACTTATCAAGGCTCGTTGTTGTTAGAAGAGTTGCTATTGCCGGAGAATACGGCTCTGATGCTTCAATTGTAATCTGGTAACTTTCTAATGTATTTATTTTTGTTTGTTATTATTAGTATCTATATAATAGTTATAATGATATTAGGCTAACTTAATATCTAGCCAAGATATGAAATTGAATTAGTTTTATCTTTTTAGGGAAATGGATGATGACTATGTTAAAATCTGATTAAAATCGATTATGATGAATCTCTTTCTATTTGAACTTAATGGCATGTTTGTACTGACGTAATTAACCAATATAAACGGAGTCGTAATCTGATGATGAACTGACCAGAGAAGTTAGGTTATGAGATCATGGATAGAAAGACCAGAGGGTAAAAATGGCCGTATGACAAACAGAATCATATTTCCTATCCCGGGGGCAGAATATTTGTACTCGAGAGATTATTACGTTGAAATCACTGTTTAATCGACGGATCTTAAAATGCGGCCGTATGACAAAACGGGAGTGACCCATGATTAAGATGACATTGGACATAGGATTAGACATATGACAATTTCATACGCTCGTGTGAGGAGGAATTGTTGAGCTTAGGAGTATACCGTTTCACGTAATCAATTAGACCTAAAAAGGAAGATCGAGCACATCAATTGAACTAAAAAGAGACTGTAATTCAATAATATATTCTTGGCTAGTTTCTAATAATATTACTAGTATCTATATTAGTATTTATTATATTGGTACACACACACATATATATATATATATATATATATATATATATATATATATATATATATGTATGTATTTCTATATATTTATATATATATTTATGTATCTATATATATCTATATTAGCATTATGCATTTAATTACTGTTTTAGTAGTTTAGAGATTATTTACTTGGTAAAAAACTGCGACTTAGATTGAGTTAATAACAGCTTCTTGGTGTTTAACCACACTCTGAATTACCACACGCTTCCCTGAGGATTCGACACCTGACTCACCACACAAGCACTACAATTTGACCCGGTACACTGCTGGTAAGGATTGTATAGCCTAGAAATAGTCCGTCAATCATCAGAGAGTCTTTCAGTGCCAGCTTCATAGTCTGACTCATCTCCAGCTAGGAGAGCCCTTCTATCGGTTCTTCGTTGCCGAGTCTTCTTACCAGTCAGCTCTGGACATTGAGCTTTGTAATGTCCAGGCTTTTTGCAATTAAAACAAAGATATTCATCATCTTTTCTTTTCTCGACGATCTTTTTGATGTCCGACTAGATGTCCACTTTTCATTCTTCTAATTCTATTCATCATGAGAGCCATATGTTCTTCCATTTTATCTAATTGGTGATGTTTGCTAGAGGAAGTTTCTTCTTGTCATTGGATCTTCTTGTAGGAGCGCTTGTTTTGGGTTCCTCCAAAGCTTTGATCACTACCGTTGTCATTGTGAAATCTTTCTTTGAAATCGAAGCTTTCGGATCTTAGAAGATTTTGAAGGAATCTTCTATATCAAGTCTTTTTGACTCTTCCATTCTTTGTAACTTTAATTTTCCAAAGCACATAGGTAAAGCTTTCAAGATTCTGGTGTTGATTTCTTCCTTGGTATATTCAATCTTGAGTAGTGCTAGTTCATCCATTATTGCGCTGAATTTTGTTTCCATCTGTTCGATGTTTTCACTTGACTTCATCTTGAAATTCTCAAGCTTCTGTTTGGCAACTGAGATATTGTTTTCTTTGATGGAATCAGGTCCTTCAAACACTAGTTGAAGTTTCTCCCACATTTCTGTTACAGTTGTGCAATCTTTGACTTTAAGATACATGTTGCTATTGAGAGTTATGAGGATGATATCTATGGAAACATTGTTGAGATTGTTTCTTTTTCGATCATCATTGTTCCATTCACATTTGGGTTTGGGGATTATGACTTGATCACCATTAACAGTTTGCATGTGAGTGATTTGGATAGGTCCATCAGTAAGTACATCCATCATCTCATCATGAGTACCAGCTAGAAAAGCCCGCAAACGACGTTTATATTCATCGAAGCAATCCATGTAACACATGAGCATACATGCGGCATACCGATGGTTATCCATAGTGTGAGTGAGTTTATGCAAGAAGCTGAAGCTGAAACCGAGCTTTTTCGGGAGAACAAGCGGAGAGTATAATCAAAACATGTGAGCTTTTAACAAGGACTTGTTAAAGAACACTGTTGCCCTAGCAATTGTTGGTCCCTTGGAAAGGTTGACACAAGTTTAGAGGGGGGTGAATAAACTTGTCACCAAAAACTAGATTTTAAGTATGATTCAGTTCAATTTTAAACTTGTGTGGAGTTGAGCAGACTTAGATGAGTATAAATCGAACCGACTTATCTTTGGCCGAGTCAACCGGGAGCGGATAAGTCTTAGCCTTTACGCGGATCATGTTGTTTCTAAGAAAAAGCTGATGAGTATGCAAAACTGAATTCTGGTGAATGTCAGTTTGTGAACTGCGAGTGAATATCAATCAGTTTGTTCAGTTATGTTGTATGAAAAACTTATATGAAAAACAATCACAAATACTGATAAACTAAATAACATAAAGTAATTGCGTAATGTAAGTAAGGTAATATACTGGTTCCAGGTGGTGTAATCTGTCGGTCCACTCTTCCCCCTTGTGATGTAGGAGGAAAATTCCATTAGATCTTTCTGAGGAAGCCGGTTACAAAAAGTCCAAATTGATAGTCCTTGAGTAATCCCTAGCTTCACTATTTAAACAATTATAGAACAGGTGTGATTGCTGCTCTGCAACTGCTTGAAACATTGGTCCTTAGAGGGTTGTATTGCCTCTTGTCCCGCTCCACCACAAACACAGTCTAACCGACTGGTAAACAACACAACTGTCCTTGGCAAATCCTAAACCGGATTGCTTCACAGTCTAAACATTTGATAAACATCAAAGTTGGGCTGAGAATCAATAAATTGATTCTTGCTTGTGGTTCTTCTAAGTGTCAGATTCTTGATTTAGTGTTTGTAGCTTGAACACTTGAAGAATTCTGATATGATCTTGTAGAGCGCAAAGAGATAGCAATTCAGATGATCAAGACTTGGGCACAATTATACTTGTATTCTAGCGTTGTTGTGTGTTGTGTGTTTGATCCTTGATGCCAAGTCCTCAATTTATAGTGTGAGGTCCAACGTTCATCTTGCTTGAATTTTGAATTCTATCAACGGCTATATTTTCAGATGTCAGATGTCAGTGACCGTTCTGACATGTCAGTGCTTCATCCAATAACATTTCTTGATTTGTAACGTTTAAATGTAAGTTCAGTTCTTTGGATGACTGATTTTAAAACTGAGTACCTTGATCAGTTTTAATCTGAGTATGTCAGTTATCAGTTTGTACACTAACTTAGAGCATTAACTGCGTTTTTACTCTTCTTAAAAACTTGGTACTTATCATTTTCCTTATGATTCTTAGGTCTTGATACAAGATCCATAAAGTCAGTTCAAGCCATCACAGACTTACTTGAATTCTAACTTTACAGTCTGGGCTTTAATCTTCATAACTGAGTCTGATCCCTTAGTTTTTCATTCTTCAATAACTGAGTACATGTCCCTCAGTTTTTCATCTTCAAAATAATTCAACCGAGTCTGTATCCCTCACTGAACTTACCTTCTTCAGTTCTGTGTAAATTCCAGTTTTTAGGTTCTGAGTGACACTTTCAATTTTAGTCAATATCCAGTTTTCTAGATGATTTCATGTTCTCAGTTTTACAACACTCTAACTATTACAGTGCTTGTCTAATATAACCTATACAATTATCAGACTCTAATAAATCCTATACATTCAGTTCTGGACATCTTTTAGCTTTTCACTATAACAGCTAGTTTCAGCACTTCATCAATGGGGTGTAAACAACCAACTAGATAAATAAGATGAATCATTTTCAAAACATAAATTTTATTTCAAACAGTTATTTTCTGTTAGAGTTTTAACTACTATTTCAAAGTACATTTTATGTTTTGAGCATAGCTTAAAGTGTCTCATTGTAGTCTTTGGTTTAAGGATTATTATAAGAGTCTGGGGTTCTTCATAGCCATTGGTTCTTCTTCATTCTTGAGTTAAACAACTTTTGCTCAAGTCTTGTTCTTCATCTTATTCTATTTTTTTTTCCTTTTCATTTTGGGATCTAAACGTTGTATTACATAGGGTTCAGGATCATCAGAATAATAATCAGAAGATGATATGTCTGCTAACTCGATAGGGAACTCACCTAGATGATACGTATTATACTCCCATATGTTCTCTTCAGGCTCTTGTTTTATTGCTTCTTTCTCTTTCCCCACCAGCTTCTTAATAGCATCATAATGATCTTTGGCTTATGATCCAGGGTACATGAAAATTGGTGCGATGTTCAATATTGTCCGAGGCATATTTCTTGACTCATTTGTTCTTTTTCAACTCCGTGTTTGATCGAATCTCTGAAGTGTTCTGATCTTCCTGCAAAAGAGACAAAATAAAACAAAGAAAAGGGTTAGCAACTTCCTCTTCAGTTGGGCATGATCCCAAGTTTGTTGTGGACCTACTAACTATAAACAACGAGGGAACAACTCGAATAACAAAGATCGTGTTCGAGAATTTGATTTTTAGGCCTCGGTAACTTTGGGGTAAACCACGGTAAAGCGGCCCTAGAATTTCTCATTCTAGCGAGTCAACACGTGCAAGTTTGATCTAGAACGACTCAAGACTCAAAATAAAATACAATAAAATAAAAATGACTTTTTAATCGAATTAAAACGTTTATCTTTAAAATTGGCCATTATCCCCTCTAACGGCGCCTAAAATCTTGATCGCGTGTAAGTCACTAACGTCGATATTACTAATTTGGAATACTAGGTACATCGTAGTATAGTAAATGAGAGTCAAGGTCGATCCCACATAGAGAATGCAACTTTAACTATAAATAATTCTAACCTAATTAAGAAGAAACATAAAGGTGGTCATTGACCAACAATAAACATAAAGAAACTTGGTATTTCTCCCCCCTTTTTTCACCGATATACTAACTTGGATTAGTTAATCGTTACGTTTACTTCCCCACATAATTTCCTTATATTAATCAAGCGAGCATTTGATTTGATTATCATCATCAAGTACGGGTGCAACTCCTAACCCTATCTACTCCGAAAATGGTAGTAGACAATCTATACGCAAGATACCCTCCTTAATTGGTCCATAATAGCCCATACGCATAAAGAACTAGAATTGACGATATAGAGCGCTAACTCATACCGCTAACCCGCCTAGACAGCTGTCGACATTGATCAGCACGTTCTTAGGGTCCATCGGACTATGTACAAACTAACACTTCATCTTGCAAATTCTTCGCGTTAATTTACGAATACATTAAGCAGATTGGCCAGATCTAACCTACTGTTAATTAAATCTATCGATCAACGTAGCTGTAGTGAATCCCAGTTTTAGGTATTCTAAATAATGCCTCGGTAAACCGGTATAGACCGCCGGGTTACCAGGGACAACTTTTCCTATTCCTGGATCTACATTGCTCATATACGATTAAAATAAGTAAATCATGGGGTCTTTCATCATGCGGATTAACTAAAACACATAAATACGAACATATCTACCATATTGAAGACAAAAAGGAACATTCAAAACTTCATACTTTCAACAATGGAGATCTAGCTCGATCTACTCAAGCTAGAGATGGTAGAGAAAGGGGGAAAACCAGAAATAAATCCTCAAAAGTTTCGAATAACTTTATTTCATCAAATTGTATATAAAAGATTGAATATAATTGAGTGCTTATAAAATAATCAACTAATGTGGTCTTATATAGATACAATGACCGACTTATGACTCTCTAAAACCTTAACCGACCTAGATAATGCGGCAGAATCAATTTCGTCTCCAACAAGTCCTCGGTTTACCTGCCCTAGCCCTCGGTAAACCGGGGCGACTTTTCTTCTTAGGCTTTAACCACTTGGCGCAATATACTTATTATGGTCCAATTCCTTTCTCCAATGCTCCCGGTCAGATACATCCTATAAAACATGCAAAACGAGACCAAACAGTACAAAAATTCTGGGAAAATAGCATAGATGCAGAATTACGATCCTTGGAACACGCACACAGCATTTTACACATATTCCACACAATAATGAGCCAATCTATCCTCTCTTGAGCAGAATTCGGGGTGAATATAGGTATAATTAATGGTACTATTTAGAGCGTTATCAATACAATTGGATTGTGCAATTTAATTAATAAGATTACCATAATATTAGTATTGGATATTAAATGATTTTTGGAAAATAAATTTATGGTAATAAGATAAAGATATTCAATATAAGATATTGACAATATCTTGAAAATATTTAATATAAGATATTAAATTAAATAAGATAAATCAATCAAAGTGATTTTCCTTATTTTACTTGTCAAAGGTTTTCTTTATCTCCACTCTACCCAAGACTAGTTCCCCAAGGATTTTGGAAAGGCTTGGGGCGCCCCATAGGCCTATAAAAGCAAAGGGGTGCTAAGCTCTTTTGTACACCATAATTCCAAGAGCAAATTGTTCTTGTGAGAAGTATGAGAGCTTCTTAGAAAGAGATTGTAGAGAGAGAAAATGTAAACCTAGCAGTCAAGTTTTTGTAGTAGCAATCCTTGGCGGGATTCCGGCGAGGTGCTCGTGTGGATTTTTGGTAGAGGCCGGATGCTTGCACGGCTCGCGCACAACTACTCCTACCGGACGGTCAAAGCATCGATCTTTTAGATCAACAAAGGTAATATTACCGTCCCCTCTCTTGTATGTTTATTGTTTAAATTACGACGATTCTAGATCAGGAAATCAATATTTTAAATTCCGCTACACTACTCGATTGATCTCCTAACAGTGGTATCGGAGCGGTCTTCGAGTTTAAGCAATAAGCATCTTTTATTCGCGTTGTGAATTAGATCCAATAAATTAAAGATTCACGATATTTATTCGTTGAATACACAAAAATAAAGAAAAGGAAAAAAACGGCGGTGGTAGGCTCGGCCGATTGGCTGCGGCCCACCGCCTTGTGATCGGCGGCGGTGGCAGCTTCTTGGCTACCGTCGCCTGCCGCTCCATGTGGATGTTCAAATTTGTTTTTTGTATCTCAATGATTCAATATAGTTCATAGTACATGCAATTTTGATTTTGTTTAAAATAGTTTTAAGTTAGAAAATTAAAATTAAAATCGACTTATTATTAATGGTTAGTATTATTTCGACTAAAGCCATAATTAATTAATCGTTAATTAATTATTTGATTGGATGCTATAAGAAGCAAGTAGTCAAAATTTAAATTTTTTCTTTTTCATAAGATGTTGATTGTATGGATTAGATTGCGAGATATAATTCGATTATATGGACCCCGATTGATCATGGACTCGACCAATAGGATAGATGTGAATTATTTATTTTTCTCGTTGGATTTTATTGTTGTCTAGGCCGTTACGAAGAACGTGACCTTGTTTTATTTTTGCATTATCTCATTTCCGTTATCTCCCCCCGTGTGCGGCGGGTGTAAAATTTAATAGTTAGATTTTACGTAATGATGCATTGACGACAAAGACGAAGATCCAAAGAAGGAAAGAAAAATAAAAGATCCATGGTGATGGTGCATGTTAAAGATCCATTGGTGGGTGTGGCTACCCTTAGTTGTGCCCCGCGGTTTCATCAGTTTGTATTCAAAACCGCCCCAGGAAAAGTCCAGGATCATACCGGTTATATTGTGCGCAGGATGTTGTGTATGTTTTACTTTATATGATATTGTAGTAATATGCACGTAGTAGATGAGACCGTAATTTTATAAAATTAATTAAGTGAATTAATTTAAAATTACTCCCACAACAAAAACCGAGTTATATTTGTCTCCCAATATTATAATGACGGTGAAGAGCCCTTGTTCGGATCCAACTGATCGTCCCTCGTCGGGAGTTGACCTATCTCGGGTATATCGTCGTTATCAAGATATGATCGTTATGAGATCTCATGAATATTTGGGTTATGACTCGACTAAGAATCTTGCAGTGATTGGCCCTCGTCGGGACCATCTGATTTTAGAGACAAGGGGTTGACTATCACATAAGATGTGAACTGTTAAAGAGTTGACTAGTCAACCACCAAGAGTCACATAGAGATGTGATTGGTAATTTGTTGCCTACCTTTCGAATTATCCTGGTTTATCAGTCCTCGTCGGGAATCAGGGTAACTAGATGGGATCTTGGCCACTAAAGAACTTTTGAAAGATTCTTGAAAGTCAATTGAGAGTAGTTGACTAGTGGGAGCAAAATCATAATCTGAAAGACCATCTTTGATTTTGCATGTATAATCAACAACACTCATTTATCTTTATTTTATGTTGTAGTTTTAGCAAATTATATTTATGTGTTAATTCTCGATTAGTAAAACCAAATTATGACTGTTACCTTTTGAGAAACGTTCTCAAGTTGGTTAAGTAATTTTAATCCTTTAAAAATAAGCAATGACACGAGCAATCATGTTTTCGTAGTTGAAGACAAGGAGGCTACATATTCGATGGAGCCCTCTAAGACTTTAATTATTAACAGAAGCTCACATATAGGACATAACGATATCCATTGGGTCACTCGGTCATACGATGCGATTATTCAAACATTAGATGGATTGGAAAAGGATGACCACGTCGAATTTTGGAAAGGTTGTTTTCAAAATTGTGAGATTTAAGCATCGACTTAATTCTTTAATCATTGCAAGAAAGTAAATTAAATAGTTCATGTTTTGAATATGATTCAAAAGCTTAAATAGACTATTTAACAAATGTTGGATTTTCTTTATGAAAGAAAATAGAAGACACAACTCTTTTGATTTCCCTTAAGTCTTATGAAGACTACAGTAAGAAATATTTACAAGTGCTTAAAGGATTAAAATGGAAAGTTAGGGCAAGTGCTTGAGTAAGAGAGCTTATCGAAGTCTCTACCCTAAGAAAGTAAGTTGAGATAAATCTCTCTAAACTCAAGTCAACTCTCGGACATATGATATCCTACGAGTGTGATTAAATTAGAAAGATTAAACACGGATTTGGAAGGTGAAGAAAACGTTGTAACACTTGCCATATTGAATCTAGTAAACTGATAAGGGAACTAAATAAATGTTATTATGTTCCGGTTCTTATGAACAACATATCCTCAGCTATACATTAGGATTTAATGGATAAATTCAATTGTAAGGAATAAATGTTATTCCGACAAGGTTGAACAATCACTGAATCTAACATACTAGATTAATGTCACTATATAGTTGATATAGGTGATGATATCTCAACTAAGTATTAGTATGGATGTTATCCTTAATGTTTGTGGTTGTTCTAGGCACGATCTCTATGGAAGGGAAGCGTGTAATCTAACATCATACTTGATGATCTTTGAACCATATGATTATGAATCATATGGGTTATACGTATCTTATCCAAAGAGGACTAATATACCCTTTATGAAAAGGTTATGAAACCTAGAAGAATGACTAGAGCCTAAACATATTGATGTTTGTTGGCTTATGACAATTTGTACCATAGACAATTGTTTATCTCTCTCTTGGACTATTTTAGAAATAGTTGAATTTTCTGAAAGCCCAAAAAGTTTGAACAAGTACGAATATGAGATAGATGAAATTTAGGAGTTAATCTTTCAATTGGATGGAAGCAATTAATAACTTGAGGGTGTTTCAAAAGTTGTCTAAAAAGGAATAAGATTCCCCCTTTAGGATGCCATTATTGGATGCACAATTAGATTGGGTTTCAAAAATGGAAACAACACTTTATAAGATAAAGGTGTGAAGTAAGCCATGCAAAATATCCCTTACACGTTTTGGGATAGTGCCCTTGTTAGGAACATTTTATTATGTTTTGATGATTGTCATACTATTTTATAGCAAGCTTTGAACTAAATTAGAATTCTATGTATAAGTCTTTACTTAGAGTATGAGATGTTGTATAAGTTATCTCATACAAGTATTGTACAAGTTGGTAGGACGGAAAAGTAAAACAGAGATATTCGGGAATGTGAGGCCGGCCAAGTACCGAGTAGAGAAGCATGAAGACATTATGGTCTTACTTATAACCAAGGAAGTACGTGATAACCTTGGATAAGTCTAAGTTATGTTTCAAGTGATGAAACTTAAGGTTTAAAAATGGTGTACAGTGATCTCACACAAATCAAGGATCAGTGAAGTACAAAGACTCTACCGAACCTAAAAGAATAAAGGAAACAGTGAATCGGCAAAGTGAACTGATTATCGGCAAAGTAAAGACAAAGCAGTGAAGGAACATCTAAATGGCAAAGTCAGGCAGTCACTTAACTGTTCAGAGAACGGTCAATTGCAAAACAGAAATTTGAGAACTTCAAAATCAAATTTGGTGAAACCATTGATCAAATGGACAACATATTCTCAAGCATCATCAGTGAACTATAACAACTTGGACACACATATCCACAGAAAGAAGTGTGCTTAAAGATCTTGAGAGGCCTACCTGAAAGATGGAAAATCATCACATCAGTAATCAGAGAGATAACAAATCTTACAACCACTGATACCTTAACTTTAATGTCTCAACTAAATGCTCATGAATTTGAATTGAACGGCGAAGACAGTGCACCAGCAGAGGCACATAAGGCAGTGCACTGCTTGCACCCAGCAAAGTCAAACAACTGATGCAAAAAGCAAAGAGACACAGGAGCTGAAGGAACATGTAGCTCTACTTGTAAAACATTTTGACAGGTTTAGAGAAAAGAAGCAATTCAAAGGAGGTTCATCATCATACAAGAAGTCTAGCACAAGCAAGGACATGAAGAAAAAGGATGATGAATACAAATGCTTCAACTACAAGAAGAAAGGAAATTTCAAAGCTGAATGTTCTGAAGAAAAAGACAAAGATGAGGACAAGAAGAAGTACAAGACAACTGAAAAGAGAAAAAGCAAGAAAGCACTAAAAGCTGAATCTAGCAGTGAAAAGAATGAAGAATCATTAAAAGATGATTCTGATGAAGATGATGAAGCTGACATCTCAGAAAATGGAAAGGCTTACCTATGTCTTATGGCAAAAGAATCTAATGAAATTGAGGTAACTTCTAGCCCATACTCATCATCAAGTGCATCCACATCGACCTTTGCACAATCTTCTATTCTTCCACTAGATTTTGCAAACCTAATTCAAATCTTATGAGTAAATTTGAAGAAATTGTGTTGAATCATGAAATTCTGGAAAAAGGAGTGTGAGAATCTATGAAAGGAGAATAAAAGATTAAATAAAGAACTAGACAAAGTAAAAGCTGAAAAAACTAGTAAGGAGATTCACCCAACTGATCAACAAATAGTAGATGATGAATCATCCAATGTTGAAAGATCAGCTGAGAAAATTTCCCTACCTGTCAAGATAACCACTACACCACTGAATGCACCAGCTTACAAACCCTCAAAAAGGTTTGGATCTAGATCTAGTCTTGGCTACAACAGTTAGGATGAGAATAGAACAATGGACAACACAATTCTGAATCTAGGACCAACAATGGACCAAAGTTCAGAAAAGGATAGACCATAGTTTCAACCACTCATCCTACACCGGTGAAGTCAAAACCAAGTGTAGTGAAAGAGAAGACCAAACCATCAATCCAGTCAACCAAAAGAAAAGGCTTTCTGAAAGGTAAAAGGAGACTTTACCCTTCAGAAGATGATTGGAATGTTGCACCCCCAAAATACAGGAAGAAACCATTTCATGACATGCATCATGTGTTTAAGAAAAACCAACCTAGGGTCATTCATGGACACATGAAGAAACATAAGTTTCCTATTGCATATTGGAAAGTGAAAAGGGATGCAAATGCAGCAAAAAGTAGAGAAAAGTATCAGAATACCTTCAGTTGAAATATTGCAAGCTATTCTGCCATGCCTTATACATATGAAGTTGATGACTTTAACTATCCAAAAAGAAGATCATTTTGATATACACTTGGAGTAGGAGGCATGACTGCTAACAGGTATGGACCCAAACAGTATTGGGTACCTAAACATAATTAATTTGTTTTGTAGGATGTCTGGTACAGAGACAGTGGATGTTCCAGACACATGACAGGAACCAAGGGATGGCTCACTGACTTTAAAGCTTTTGAAGGACCCAAAGTCAACATTGGAGGAAAAGAAAACCCTGTTATAATTAAGGGTGAAGGCATAATGCTCAAAAACAATTCGAAGATTCACAATGTGGTATATGTTAAAGGACTAAGCTTCAACATATTGAGTATCAGTCAGTTCTGTGACAAATGCTACAATGTGCACTTCAACCGGGGAAGGTTGCAAGGTGATTGACAACCAAACCAACACATTGTTTCTTGCAGGAAAATGAGATGACAACATGTATGTGGTGGATTAGAGAACAACTAAAGTAGAAACATGTTTGCTTGTCAAAAGTAAACAATCAACCAGCTGGATTTGGCATAGAAGATTAAATCACCTAAATTTCAAGACCATCAACACATTATCAAAGAACAAGTTAGTTGAAGGCCTTCCAGTGATCACATTCAAGAAGGAAAGTCTCTGTGATGCATGTCAGAAAGGAAAATGAATCAAAATCTCCTTCAAGTCAAAGCCCTATCAATCAACAACAAGAATTCTACATCTGCTACATATGGATCTTTTTGGACCTGTCACACCAGTCAGTATAAGTAGAAAGAAATACAATCTGGTATTGGTGGATGTCTTCTCCAAATACACCTGGACTATATTCATGAACGAGAAAAGCGAGACGCTCAAGAAGCGCCAGATTTGTTAAGAAGAATTCAAAATAAGAATGAACCGAAGATCATCAAGATCAGATCAGATAGAGGCACAGAGTTTCTAAATAAAATTATCATAACCTACTATAAAGAAAATGGAGTACTGCACCAACTATCAGCAGCAAAGACTCCACAGTAGAATGGTGTAGCAGAAAGAAGAAACAGAACTCTCAAAGAATCGGTCAGAACAATGATTGCAGAAGCATGTTCGCCAAAGAGATTACTGAAGCAGCCGCAAATATTGCATGCTATACTCAAAACAGCTCAATCATCAACAAACATCATGGAAAAACTCCATATGAAATATGGAATGGAAGAAAACCTAATATCTCATATTTACATATGTTTGGATCTAAATGCTTTGTGTTGAACAGGGAGCAGTTACACACTTTTGAAGAAAAAGATGATGAAGCAATCTTTATGGGATACTCAGACACCAGCAAAGCATTCAGAGTACTCAACCAAAGAACCCTGGTGATTGAAGAATCATTTCATGTAGTCTTTGATGAGTCAAACACAAATGGTGAAAGCCTTCATGAACTTGAAGAAGCAGGACCAAGACAAGCCTACATGAAAACACAGTACCAGCTACCATTCTAAATCACAATCTTGGAAATCAAGATGAACCACCAGTCAATACAACAGAAGAGGTACCAGCACAAGAGTATGATGCAAATACACAAGCTGAAGTTGTGGAAGCACCAAGTAGAGAACAACTTCAACCGGATCTCAAGCGGCTAAGAGATCATCCTACGGATCAAGTCATTGGAGACATTCACACGGGAGTCGAACCGAGAAGACAACTAGAGCATATGATAACATGTTTTCTATCTCAAATAGAGCCCAAAACAATAGATGATGCGGTCAAGTTCTTTGATTGGATTACGACTATGCAAGAAGAACTAAATGAGTTTGAAAGAAATGATGTACGGGAACCGGTTGACGGACGGACATAGCCAACATGATTGGAACAAAATGGGTATTCGAAACAAGATGGATGAACAAGAAACATTTGTTAGAAACAAAGCAAGGCTAGTTACAAAAGGCTACTCTCAAGCAGAAGGAATAGATTATGATGAAACCTTTGCCCCAGTAGCAAGATTTGAAGCAATCATACTCTCTCTAGATTTTGCAGCCCACAAAGACTTCAAAGTTTAACAAATGGATGTTGAGATTTGCATTTCAGAATGGACTTTTGGAAGAAGAAGTATATGTGGAACAACCTCCTGGTTTTCAACTCAAAGGGAAAGAAGATAAGGTGTACAAGCTCAAAAAGGCATTTTATGGACTCAAACAGGCACCTAGAGCTTGGTATGAGACACTATCCCAATTCATGATCAAGAATGGATCCAACAAGGGAACTATAGATAAGACTCTTTTTAAATTAGAGGAAGGAACAAATACATTTCTAGTACAAATCTATGTTGATGACATTATCTTTGGATCAGAGGATGAAAAATTGTGTAAGAAATTTGCAAACTTAATGAAGGGCAAATTTCAGATGAGCATGATGGGAAAATTAAATTACTTTCTTGGGTTACATGTAAAACAAATGAAAGATGGCAATTTTATCAATCAAGCCAAATACACTAAAGACCTAATTCACAAGTATGGTATGGACATAAGTGGCACATCAGATACACCAATGTGTGCAAGAGTCAATCTTGGAAGAGATGAAAGTGGAAAAGATGTTGATCAAAAAATGTATAGAGAAATCATTCGATCCCTACTTTATCTAACTACAAGCAGACCTGATATAGCATTTGCAGTAGGAGTGTGTGTAAGATTTCAAGCTCAACCAAGGGAATCACATCTTTTAGCAGCTAAAAGAATAATCAAATACCTGTAGAACACCATCAATGTTGGAATTTGGTATCCAAAAGATGGAGGATTCAAATTAATATCATATTCAGACTCTGACTATGCTGGATGCAAGATAGATAGAAAAAGCACCTATGGAACAAGTCAGATGCTAGGCAGTAGACTAGTATCATGGTTTAGCAAAAAGCAAAACTCCATATCCACATCAACAGCTGAAGCAGAATATATAGCAGCAGGTAGTTGTTGTGCACAAGTACTCTGGATTAGACAAAAGCTATGGGATTATGGAATGGAGGAGAAGACAATTCCAATCACGTGTGACAACACAAGTGCAATATCCATTACTGAGAATCCAGTATTACACTCAAGAACAAAGCACATTGATGTAAGGCATCATTTCATTAGAGATCATGTTGAGAAAGGAGATGTCATACTAAGATACATACCTACTGAAGATCAATTGGCTGACATCATCACAAAACCACTCAGTCATGAAATATTTAGCAAGTTGAGAACTGAGTTGGGAATGATAGAAATTGACTAAGTACTAAGAAGCAGCTAACTGGAGTAATCAGCTAAGTAACTTCACCAGCTGATTCAACCTTTGCCATTACAGGATATTTAGCAGGTAAGGCACTGGTACATAGCAAAGTTAACTTCACTGATTGTTAGGAACAGTTATAAATAGCAGCTCAGTAAAGAAGTCACTACACCGTCTAAGTGACCAGCCAAGGCACTCCACCGAAATATGAATTGGAGTCACCAGCAAACTAAAGTGTGAATCAAATCAACCTTATACACGTGGAAAATCAAGATGTTATGGAGGATTATGCTGTGAAAGATTACACACGTGGAGATAAATTTACAATCGTGGAGGTAACCATATTATTTTTGAATTACAAATGCCTCGATTCCCGGGATCTATCATTACTTACCTAAATGCACTCCCCCACTATACTCAAATACCTCAATTTATAAACATAAAATCATGCCATTACATCACAAAATCCTTCAATATTCTACCACGTTCACACGACACAAATCATCCTATATAAACCACACTTAGAGATCTTTTAGAATTCTTTACGCTCTCTTGCAAATCATAAACCCTATTTTCTAACTGCAAAATTAAATCTTTCTCTCAAATCTCAAACAATGGCTTCATCCTCTTCAATAACTCCCACAGAATGATTCTTTGATAAATCGATCGTCACTGGATCGTTTTTTATGCCTGACCACTATCTTTCTTTTTGTGATAACAATGTAAAAGCCCAATGCTTGGTTGATTGCTGCATAAATCTTGGGTTAATGACCTTCCTATACCCGCCAATAAGCGGAATATGCTATGAGAACCTGATTGCATTTTGGAAAAATGCAAAGTTTGTGCCAAGCGCAAAGAAGAGTGATCATGAATATATAAAAAGTTAAATGTTTGGGAAAGAAGTGGTCATCAGACCTGGTCTTCTCAACAGATTCTTACACGTACCCATGATTGGTCCAGCTAATGTGAAGCTCGTGCAGATTGACATCAATAACTTTGAGATAGCCAAAAATGTTAAAAAGAACAGTAAAACCTACAATCTACTCAGATCAGTACTCAAACTTCCATTTGCTGAGTTTGCACCAGTTATCACCAAGAACATTTAAGGCAGAAAAGGATCGATGGAAAACTTGACTGAGTTACAGGTCAAGTTAATGGCAATCATCTATCAAGGTATTCACTTTGACAGGGCAACATTTGTCTTCAATTGGTTGAATGACCAGATTCAAAAGGAAATTGATCTGTCAATCACAGCACCAAGCAAGGGTTTGCAGAAGAAAGGTGATTTTTTGAGAGGAATCATATGGGTTCCCTCTCCAACACCAGTTTGACACATTGAAAGTGAAACCCATCAATCTAAAGTCCCCACACAAGTCCAAGGTAATGTTTACCTACATTAAGGCATCTCTGAAACCCGAATCCTCTACAGGATGAAAAAGGAAAGCACCCGAAAGCAGTAGATCAGGGATGGGAAGACGCACCAGATCCCAAAAGGCACGAAAGGACACTTTTATGGTCAGTACCAGCAATCTGGACAACCCTGTGGTTATCAGTGATGATACAGCGGCTGGAGGAGAGAAACAAGAAGAAGTGACATATTTGGAAGAGGGTGAAGAAGAATATCATCTTACTTCATCTGATGAGGAAGACACTGAAAACAAAGAAGATGATATTGAAAGTGTGGCAGAAAAAGAAGCATAAGAACCAGAGGAAGAAGGTCATCTTGAAGATGATCAAGAAAAGATGGAGACTTCATAAGATGATCTGACAATTCAGGAGGTCCTTCTCAGGAGCCTCAGCAAAGTTGTCAAACCGCAGAGTGAGACATCTGATCAAACTCACTCTATTTGAACTTCTCAACACCCCCACTATTGATCAGGGGGAACACCAAACGAGAGGAAGTCAAGTCTCCGGCAGATGGAGAAGAAGAAGCGCCATCCCGGCGAAAGGAAACATAAAGCACTTCTTATCAACCTCTCTGCGTTCCGGAAACTGGCGAGGAAGAAAAATAATGTGAGAGAGAAGAGAAAGTGGAAGTGAAGGTTGAAGACATAACAAATAATGAGGATGATGTAGAGAAAGAGAAAGCTGCAGATGATGAGGATGTTGAAGTGGGTCTAGAAGAAATTGATCAAGAAAGACTTTTCAATCTGGATATCCAACCATTGATTATGGACATGGAAAAGCAGTATCACAACAGGCAAAACCTGAAAACTGCGTTAAGGAGTCACGGAACCTCCTTCAATCACAAAATTAAAGCCCTCATCAGTCACATCAAGATTTAAGATGAGGTCATGGGGAAACAGGGCAACTTGCTTTGCAATCTGCAACACCTCTACCATGTCCAGACCAATCTTGAGTTTCATGCCGACAAGATTGATACCAGTCTCAAACCCTTGGTGGACACTCTAAATGCTCACACTCATCAACTTCAACATCTGGATGAGGTTATGGAATATTCTGGCCAGCAACTCGAAACCTTAATAAATGTAGCTGAGGCTAACAACAAAATTCTGGAGAAAATGTATGGTCGCCTCCCTGAATCTGAAGAATCAAATGCAACTCTTGAACCACGTTTTGGGGCTGCCAAAAATGGGGAAGGAAGCTCAAAGCTTGAGAGCTCCAGTGGAAAGAAGGCAAGCCGAACAGATAAGGGCAAGGGCATCAAAGGCAAAGGCATCAGGTTTGAAGAAAAGAAGTAGCACGAGAGCTTCAGTGAAAAGAAGGCAAGCCCAACAGATAAGGGCAAGGGCATCAAAGGCAAAGGCATCAGGTTTGAAGAAAAGAAGCAGTAGCACTTTCTTTATTGATTTACTTTACCGAAATAAATGCCTGTGAATAATTATAATGCAATATCTCACTGTCCTTAAATGGATGAATAAAATTGTTAAGTTTTATTCCAGTGTTTATTGTGAAAATTTTCGGTATACTTATGTTCAGGCTTATGAGGGTTTTGGCATCATCAAAAAGGGGAAAATGTTAGGAACATTTTATTATGTTTTGATGATGGCCATAGTACTGTTATAGCAAGCTTTGAACTAAGTTAGAATTCTCTGTATAAGTCTTTACTTAGAGTCTGTCATGTTGTATAAGTTAAGTCAGACTAGTATTGTACTAGTTGGTAGGACGGCAAAGTGAAACAGATATTTGGCAAAGTGAGGCCAGCCAAGTAACAGTAGAGAAGCATGAAGACATTATGGTCGACTTATAACCAAGGAAGTACGTGAGGACATTGGATAAGTCTATGTTATGTTTCAAGTGATGAAATTTAATGTTTAAATATGGTGTACACGATCTCACACAAATCAAGGATCAGTGAAGTACAAAGACTCTCTTGAACCTAAATGAATAAAGGAAACAATGAATCGGCAAAGTGAACTGATTATCGGCTAAGTAAAGACAAAGAAGTGAAGGAAGATCTAAAAATGCAAAGTCAGATAGTCACTTAACTGTTCAGAGAACGGTCAAGTAAACCTTACTTGATCAGATTTTGAAATATTAAGAAGATACAGAGGGTCAAGCATTAAATGCACAATCAATAGAGGATCAATCAAGGACGGATTTTCTGATAAACGTTTGAAGAAAAATCCGATCACTAAAATCAAGGAGAATATAATTAAGGGGGAATCAAGAATAAAATCAAGGATTATTCTCCTCATTAATATAGCCAACGGACGGAAATTCAAATCAAGGATTATGAAGGCTATAATTAGAATGTATTGACAAATAAGAAGAAGAACGATTGAACCTGAGCAAAAATGCTGTCAAAGTCAAAAGCCTTCTATCTGTGGTGAAAACGAATCATCTAGTGATCAACTCAAAACTGAGAACTACCATTCCAACCAAGCAACTGAATCAGATCCATCTGAGAAGGAGTTGTGTTTGTGATAGCTGCTGAAAGATTTGTTCTGAAGGAGCAGTGAAAAAGACTGAGTCACTGAAGCTGTTGAAGCCAAAGAGCTTGTGTTTGTCAAGGACAATCAGGCTATTGTATTTGTGAAAACAATAGTGAATTCCTCGAATCATCACAGGAGAAGAGTGGATTAAGGGATTACACCACCCTGAACCACTATAAACCTTTGTGCCAATTTACTTTCAGCAATTTACCTTACTGCATTTATTTAATTGCTTATATCATATCTTATATACGTGATTACATAATCTACTTTGAAACAACATACTAAGAAGGGACTTATCCATTTTGCCCAAAAGCTTTTGAATACAAGAAAAGTTTTTGAAACTCCTCTATAGTCATTCCCCCCCCCCCCCCACCGACTATAGTTTTACCCTTCTCTGGGACCAACAACACTTAATCAAAACACATACTTAACCGAGTTCAAAACAATAATTGTTGAATAAATTCTATGATTTGATATGGAAGGAGAAGATGTCTAATATATCTTAATCGATGATTTGAAGTTGTCATTGGCATAGTCAGAAAGGCTTGGAGCCCAGTACGACATATGCCACTTTATGGAATATTTTATCAAGTACGCTAGATATCATCTACTTTCCACGAAGCAAAACGTTTGTCTCCGAACATGCTGTCTTCTAAAGGAGGTATTTCTTCCAAAAGAGATAGTGGGAGTAAGTGAGATCTCAAAAGAGTTTGAGAACCACAAGGAGAGATTCAACCATAGGAACATGAGCAGACGCCACATAGTAATGAGGTGTAAATGCACAGCTCAGTGTACACAAAATTTCTATAAGTCTATGGTCTGAAAAGGCTGCTAATGTGTTCATCTTGAAGAATGAATATCTCACGACTTGTGAAGGAATGTTTGAGGGGAAAGATTCAGAGATATGGCCAGGAGCCATAATATCTGAATTATATTCCAACAGTGACAACCAGGTTGTGAACCTAGTATATCTTACCTAAAGGGAATGTCCACGAAAGGTGACATGTATATTAATATGATTACCATAAGGCTATAGTGACGGCTAAAGGGTACGGGGTTTAAATCTTGTAATTAACTTTATCGCAGTTGAGCCGTTCTATTCAGACTATGCTTGTTATAAGTTTGTATCATGGCTATAAGATAGTGTTGATGGCGTTGGGCAAATAGCCCGATGGTCATAGACACTACCATGATAAGTGAGCCCCCAAGGTCCATTTATGGACTCAAACAAGTTTCTCTAGACAATTTCTTTTCTTGATAAATCAAAGGAGTTTGATTTAGTCAAAGGAAGGGATATGCTCAATGTGCAAAAGGGATAGTGAGAGTGTGTTATGATTTTCGAGTATGGTATTGGATGTCTCTCTCCATAATTGTCATCCCATGTCACATTCAATCAATATTTGGTAGCTCAAGGTCTTTACGAAATTGCTTGGATTAGTAGTTCTTATTTTAGAAAAAAGAATCTATAGTGATAGATTTAACTGCTATTAGATTATAGTTTACCTATATAGATGTGATGCTAAAAGAGTTTAGCATAGATCACGACGGGGAGATCTTGCTAGCCGGTGTTCTCAAGATCTATCTATGTTTGGACGTTAGTCCTAAAGATAAGGTGAAAGAAGATGGCAGATGTTCATAGTCCATGAAGAGTCATGATCAAACATGAAAGTAAATCTGGTGAATATCGAGAATATCCTTAAATAGTTTAAGGATGGCTTTCTAGTTTAACAAAACTTGGAATCGGATAAACATATACATACATGTATCCTGAGTCTTATCAAGGCGAGTGGGAGCTACGATCGGGTTTGCGATCACTTTGATTAAGTGAAAAAGTGTCCGGAAATGTTCTTAGCTGGCGATCACTGTGGACACTACAGCTATGACAAAACACTGTATGCGCCTTGGAGGCACAACGGAAGCAGTACATGGGTCCAGAAGGTTCATTCCTGAACCTTGTACGGTTCTTCCACATTTTCTATATAGCTGATATAGTTGTGGATTCATTGCTTGGAGCAAGGACCAGGGTCTCATCAGAGATTTATGTGTGTTGAGGCGGCTCTTTTGACTTGGTCATTTGGAGCTTGATATGAAGATAGTCTGGGAGTGATCCATTCATGGCTAGGGCTGATTGTGAGTATTACATGAGATTCTTGTGTTTCAACTCTTGTGTGTATGAGTGATTGGTCTTAGGCCAAGTGGGAGATTGTTGAAATAGTGTCCTAAACCCAATCGGGTTGGACCGGATCCGACCGGGTCGGATCAGTC
Organism: Gentiana straminea; assembly: GCA_036785695.1. NCBI lineage: Eukaryota > Viridiplantae > Streptophyta > Magnoliopsida > Gentianales > Gentianaceae > Gentiana > Gentiana straminea. Next base: position 522,918 of record JAVUPR010000142.1, read on the forward strand.
TGCTATTTCTTTATGATTATACATACATAATAAATGGCTTTTCTGTTGTCATATATTTGTTCTTTTTAAAGAACCAATTTTGAATTGTTATATGATAGCGTGCTTAGTATTAATCTGTGATAGAGAAATCATGATAGGCGATTATGGTTGATGAGATCTCTAATCACTTTAATAAGTTTGATACATAAATGTCTCTAGGCTGATGTACTATTAAACAGGTCATTGATAGTACGTACAGACTAGCACTTATTAGATGTCTTTTGTCTTTAAGGGAAGGGATAGATCTCGTCTATCGAAGTGTAGAGACACTTGGACTATACGTGGATGTGTATTAGAGATTGTGAACGTTAGACTGACCCACTTACAATGTTAAGTGTCACACTATGTGACGGTTGTGTAATTATCCTTAGGACCGGAGTCTACATGGCATTACGGAGTGAATTGTCATGCTTTGACACTATTGAGGTTTCCCCTAACCATGGGGCGATCATTCGATAGTGATTGGGTGTGATACCGAAGCATGCGGAGTATACATGTTAGGTCGTACGGGAATCGCGTACCCTATGATTTGGGGTATATCCGAAAGGGCCTTCTTATAAGAAATGTGTTACTCTCATGAATCTTTGCAAAGTCGAAGTAAATGAGTTACTTCGAGAGAGCATGATATCCAGATTATAAGATACGGTCAACCATGCTTGACACTCGACGTACGACCGTATGGATAGTATTACAAACGATGGAATTCTATTTACACACTAACCGAGCACATGAAAGGTAGTAGTCATTATGTATTGACTCTTCCGATGATTGAGGGTCTCGGACATGTTGCTAGACGCTATCCGTGATCGTTAGATGTAAAGGGCATTTTCGTAATTGCGCCCTATGTCTATGGCCAACATATTCGGAAGTCTATCTAGTCACACACATATGAACATAGAGTCGGATTAAAATACGGTTATAGTTGATGACCAAATAAGGACAATTTATCTCATACTATAAATGTTATAGTGGTAAATTAATATGGTGGTGTTTATTTATTATGAATAAATATAATACAATATATTAATTATGTTGATTAATTAATTATGTATATAGACATATAATTTTGAAATATGTATATATGATATACATGTATTTTACAAATTAATTAATCGTAGTATTATATTAATTAAAGAATATTCCGGAAGCCAATTAAAGTCTATTTGGGGCGTCATTCATTAGTGCATAAGATACACTTGGATTGTGCCATTTAATTAATATGGTTACCATAATATTAATATTGGATATTAATTGATTTTTGGAAAATAGATTTATGGTAATAAGATAAAGATATTCAATATAGGATATCGACAATATCTTGGAAATATTTAATATAGGATATTAAATTAAATGAGATAAATCAATCTAAGGGATTTTCCTTATTTTACTAGTCAGATGTTTTCTTTCTCTCCACTCTACCCAAGACTTGTTCCCCAAGGATTTATAGGCCGATAAAAGCAAGGGGATGCTAAGCTCTTTTGTACACCATAATTCCAAGATCTAATTCTTCTTGTGAAAAGTATGAGAGCTTCTTAGAGAGAGAAAATATCGATTTAGCAATCGAGTTTTTCTAGTAGAAATCATTGGCGGGATTCCGGTGAGGTGCTCGTGTGGATTACTGGTAGAGGCCGGACACTTGGACGGCTCGCGCACATCTACTCCTACCGGACGGTCAAAGCATCGATCTTTTAGATCAACCAAGGTAATCTTACCATCCCCTGTCTTGTATGTTTATTGTTTAAACAAAGACAATCCTGGATCGGGAAATCAATAATTAAATTCCGTGTACAAGGAATCAAAAATCACACCGTTAAGTACTCTATGGGTACGAAAAAGAGTACGAAAAAAAACGTTTGTAATTCTCTTTGAAGTACTGATGTGATATCGACCAGAACGATAAATAAGGCACGCCGGTGCAAACGGCAAGCAAAATGGACGCCAGAATGGCCTTGTACAAGGAATCAAAAATCACACCGTTAAGTACTCCATGGGTACAAAAAAGAGTACGAAAAAAAATGTTTGTAATTCTCTTTGAATTCTTGTTGTGATATCGACCGAATGATAAATAAGGCACGCCGGCGCAAACGGCAAGCAAAACGGAGGCCAGAATGGTACAAGGAATCAAAAATCACACAGTTAAGTACTCAATGGGTATGAAAAAAAGTACAAAAAAAAAATGTTTGTAATTATCTTTGAAGTACTTATGTGATATCAATCAGAATGATAAATAAGGCATGCCGGCGCAAACGGAAAGCAAAACGGAGGCCAGAATGGCCTTGTACAAAGAACCAAAAATCACACTGTTAAGTACTCTTTGGGTACAAAAAAGAGTACGAAAAAAAACGTTTGTAATTCTCTTTGAAGTACTGATGGGATATCGACCAGAACGATAAATAAGGCACGCCGGCGCAAATGGCAAGCAAAACGGAGGCCAGAATGGCCTTGTACAAGGAATCAAAAATCACACCGTTAAGTACTCTATGGGTACAAAAAAGAGTACGAAAAAAAATGTTTGTAATTCTCATTGAAGTACTGATGTGATATCGACCAGAACGATAGATAAGGCAGGCCGGCGCGAACGGCAAGCAAAACGGAGGCCAGAATGGCCTTGAACAAAGAATAAAAAATCACACCGTTAAGTACTCTATGGGTACAAAAAAGAGTACAAAAAAAAACGTTTGTAATTCTCTTTGAAGTACTGATGTGATACCGACCAGAATGATAAATAAGGCATGCCGGCGCAAACGTCAAGCAAAACGGAGGCCAGAATGGCCTTGTACAAGGAATCAAAAATCACACAGTTAAGTACTCTATAGGTACGAAAAAAAACGTTTGTAATTCTCTTTCAAGTACTGATGTGATATCGACCAGAACGATGAATAAGGCACGCCGGCACAAACGGCAAGCAAAACGGAGGCCAGAATGACCTTGTACAAGGAATCAAAAATCACACAGTTAAGTACTCTATGGGTACGAAAAAAAGTACGGAAAAAAATGTTTGTAATTCTCTTTAAAGTACTGATGTGATATCGACCAGAACGATAAAAAGGCACGCCGGCGCAAACGGCAAGCAAAACGGAGGCCAGAATGGTATTGTACAAGTTATCAAAAATCACACCATTAAGTACTCTATGGGTACAAAAAAAAGTACGAAAAAAACATTTGTAATTCTCTTTGAAGTATTGACGTGATATCGACCAGAACGATTAATAAGGCACGCCGGCGCAAACGGCAAGCAAAACGGAGGCCAGAATGGCCTTGTACAAGGAATCAAATTTCACACCGTTAAGTACTCTATGGGTACAAAAAAAGTTACCAAAAAAAGAGTTTGTAATTGTCTTTGAAGTTCTGATGTGATATCGACCAGAACGATAAATAAGGCAATCCGGCGCAAACGGCAAGCAAAACGGAGGCCAGAATAATACTGTTAAGTACTCTATGGGTACAAAAATAAGTACGAAAAAAAATGATTGTAATTCTCTTTGAAGTACTGATGTGATATCGACCAGAATGATAAATAAGGCACGCCGGCGCAAACAGAAAGCAAAACGGTGGCCATAATGGCCTTGTACAAGGAATCAAAAATCACACCGTTAAGTACTCTATGGGTACAAAAAAAAGTACGAAAAAAACGTTTGTAATTCCCTTTGAAGTACTGATGTGATATCGACCAGAACGATAAATGAGGCACGCCAGCACAAACGGCAAGCAAAACGGAGGCCAGAATGGCCTTGTACAAGGAATCAAAAATCACACACTTAAGTAGTCTATGGGTAGGAAAAAAAATGTTTATAATTCTCTTTGAAGTACTGATGTGATATCGACCAGAACGATAAATAAGGCACGGTGGCTCAAACGGCAAACAAAACGAAGGCCAGAATGGCCTTGTACAAGGAATCAAAAATCACACGATTAAGTACTCTATGGGTACGGTACGAAAAAAAACGCTTGTAATTCTCTTTGAAGTGCGATGTGATATCGACTAGAACGATAAATAAGACACGCAGCGCAAACGGCAAGCAAAACGGAGGCCAGAATGGCCTTGTACAATGAATCAAAAATCACACAGTTAATTACTCTATGGGTACGAAAAAAAGTACGAAAAAAAATGTTTGTAATTCTCTTTGAAGTACTGATGTGATATCGACCAAAACGATAAATAAGGCACGCCGGCAAAAACGGCAAGCAAAACGGAGGCCAGAATGGCCTTGTACAAGGAATCAAAAATCACACAGTTAAGCACTCTATGGGTATGAAAAAAAGTACAAAAAAAAACGTTTGTAATTCTCTTTGAAGTACTGATGTGATATCAATCAGAATGATAAATAAGGCAAGCCGGTGCAAACGGCAAGCAAAACGGAGGCCAGAATGGCCCTGTACAAGGAATCAAAAATCACACCGTTAACTACTCTATGGGTACACAAAAGAGTATGAAAAAAAACGTTTGTAATTCTCTTTGAAGTACTGATGTGATATCGACCAGAACGATAAATAAGGCACGCCTGCGCAAACGGCAAGCAAAACGGAGGCCACAATGGCCTTGTACAAGGAATCAAAAATCACACAGTTAAGTACTCTTTGGGTACGAAAAAAAGTACAAAAAAAAACGTTTGTAATTCTCTTTGAAGTACTAATGTGATATCTATCAGAATGATAAATAAGGCACGCCGGCGCAAACGGAAACCAAAACGGAGGCAAGAATGGCCTTGTACATGGAATCAAAAATCACACCGTTAAGTACTCTATGGGTACAAAAAAGAGTACGAAAAAAAGCGTTTGTAATTCTCTTTGAAGTACTGATGTGATATCGACCAGAACGATAAATAAGGCACGCCGGCGCAAACGGCAAGAAAAACGGAGGCCAGAATGGCCTTGTACAAGGAATCAAAAATCACACCGTTAAGTACTCTATGGGTACAAAAAAGAGTACAAAAAAAATTGTTTGTAATTCTCTTTGAAGTGCGAAGTGATATCGACCATAACGATAAATAAGGCACGCCGGCGCAAACGGCAAGCAAAACGGAGGCCGAATGGCCTTGTACAAGGAATCAAAAATCACACCGTTAAGTACTCTGTGGGTACAAAAAGGAGTACGAAAAAAAAACGTTTGTAATTCTCTTTGAAGTACTGATGTGATATCGACCAGCATGATAAATAAGGCACGCCGGCGCAAACGGAAAGCAAAACGGAGGCCATAATGGCCTTGTACAAGGAATCAAAATTCACACCGTTAAGTACTCTATGGGTACAAAAAAAGTTACAATAAAATAAGTTTGTAATTCTCTTTGAAGTTCTGATGTGATATCGACCAGAACGATAAATAAGGCAATCAGGAGCAAACGGTAAGCAAAACGGAGGCTAGAATAACACCGTTAAATACTCTATTGGTACAAAAATAAGTACATAAAACACGTTTGTAATTCTCTGATGGACAAATTATAGTAAACCAACTTTAACCGGCAGAGTACCGGGTCGGTTGTACTACAACGGCGAGCAAGGTCGTATCCCACGAGGAATTGGTCAAGTATCACACCCACTTTCGTATCTAGTTCAGGCTCACAATCGGGGTGAAAATAATATTTATAACTAGAAAATGAAATAAAAAGTTATAACTTTAAAATATATGATAGAATGAATAGCTAAACTATGATCAGGAACACTACTCTTAACACCTTACCGAATCACTAGGGATGAGCATTAACCTCCCAACCAACCAATGGTTTCTAATGAATGTGTTGTGGGTGCAATCTCCTAAACTGGTCCCTAGGCGCTAATACCACAAGCTAGTTACCCTATACTCGGTTCAACAGTCCCCTCTATGGGATTTAATTGACCTAATATGATGAAAACAATGAGACGCTCCGCATCCACCGAGTTCACGGCTTAGCTAGAAAAACCTTACCAAGGAACAAAGCCGCGAAAAACTCGACTAGTTCGTGCATGACAATCCTAAAACTCTAGTTCGCACACTCACTCGCAAAATACATTTATAAAGTTCGTGTGTTTGATCAATTAATGGTTAGCTACTCCATTAAAGGCATTAGATTCAAGTTTTAGAACACAAACGATTCAAAAGATTCAACTTTTAAGCCCTACTCATCCCTAGATCATTGTTTAGGTATCAATTTCGTAGTTCCATCACATAATCTAGCTATCAAAAATTTAGCTACTCATACTAATAATAAAATCGCCGAAATAAATCAAGAAATACATAATAGGCATCAGAAAAAGATAAAGAAAATTACCAATAAAAAACTAGAAGCAATTCACCAATCGAATCGTCACTTCGTTGTGTTCCAATCGCAAAATAACGGAAGAAAAGTTGCTATTGTTCTAAGGAATTTTTGCAGGCAAAATAAAAGTAAATTGTTCTAACGGGGAAAAGAAAAACTGCTGCAGAGAAAATAAAATTGTGGTATGAAAACTGTGTTGAAATTTGACCTAAGTGGCTTATAAATAATTTCCGGAAATTATCCGAAAATATTACCGTGTCACCCCAGGCTTTACTGCATTGGCCGCATCAAAAGTCTTGACATTAGGCGTGGGCCCCATTTGACCAATAACATAAACAGCTTTTTCTTTTGAACCGATAATAACCAAATATTGCTAAAAACAGCCTCCGTCACATCCTGGGTGTGATACATTCTGTTTTTTACACACGATTTTATTAAAATTATTTATTTTTCTTCGAACACCCGAACTTGAATCTTGCGTCATTTCCTCATACGAACTCCGTTTTAGACGATTTTCGTACCGTTGTGATTCTCGTCACGCCCTCTATCACGCCATACCTGCAATAAAAATAAACCACATACCCAAGCGTGACAAACACCAATAAAACATACACAAATCACCCGAAAATATCGAGATTTTCGACGTAAACGTCTTATCATCTCGTGATTCCACTCGTGGTGAAATGTGCCGATAAACACCACTCAACTACCCCAAAAGTACATCGAATATGCTACAAATAGGGGGTAAAATGCACACGAAATTATAGCAAAGTTGACTCTCATCAACTACCCCCCACTTAGCGTTTGCTCGCCCTCGAGCAAATCAAGCGATTCAAAAATAAATCATGAGGTCAACGTTGCGAACATATGGGAAACCAAAATATCCAATGAGTAAAAACTAGTCAACAAACGAATAAACACGAGCCAAAACTTATGTTATCCTGGAAACGGAATGTGTGTGTGTGCATAGCTTCTCAATCATTCATTACAGTCAACCGGCTCAGATTATAGACGCATGACTAATGTTGTTACACCATAGGCTTATACTTCATAATCATCTCCACTAATCGAGGTCGAATCAAGGCTAACTAAGGTCAGGCAGGACTTGCACGGTTGTAACGTTAGGCTAGGGACGGGGCTATTCGAAAGGATAAAAAGAATATCAAAAGAGAAAACGAGTGAGTCTAATCAAAACATCTTGAATTTGCCTCATACCTCACCTTCTTAGCTTGGTTCAAGCAAGCATTCTCCTTCTTTAATCTAAAATCCAAACATAATTCAATGAAAACTCATCCCACCAACGCCACTTTGGGGAAATTAAAACATGGCCCTTTTTTCGGCAAATTTTGACTCAACTTTATTCAACACTTTATTCATTTTTTTTTTCTTTTTTTTCCTTTTATCTCTTCTTCTTTTTTTTTTCCGTTTTTTTTTTCTTTTTTTTTTCTTTTTATAAACCAACACCAACACTTTTTGCTACCCCTTCTCATTCGTAGTACCAAAGATCCACCAGCACAATAATTTGATACACATCTTCGCCACCCCACACTTGTGCTAGCACGTGTGCCCAAAATAAGATTAAAATTCACTCGTAGGGTGCCAAAGAAACGTAGACCACAAATATCGGCTATGGGTTGGTAATTATGGGCTAATCAACGAATGGCTAAGTTCGGGTGGGGGTCTAACCACCCTGCAAAGGCTTAGAGGAGTTTCTGTGGACATTATGTACATGGCTGGCTATTTGGCTCTGGTTGAATCAAAGAAATGCCAAGACCGTCATCCCTTAATCTACCAAGATTGACCTTTCTATTTCACCTCGAAGTTAATGGTATAAGTTCTAGGTAACAGATTACTGTCTATGGTATCTATAATCATTCACTAACCAACCACAATTAATGAAAGCAAAGCTATTACGTGCATAAGAATTCCATTTCCACAACAAGACGAAGGTTTGACTCGCATGCATTCAACTCTTGACTAATAATTAACCATAGAAGATAATGACTCACATAGGATTCACAACATCAGAATCATGAAGAATTTAAAAATAGCTCAACTTTTACTCCAATGGACCAAACACTAAGCATATAGCTCATTCGATGCATAAATTAAAGCACATGGTAGTAAAATGAAGCTAAGTCTACCACCCCCCACTTAAAACGTAACACCGTCCTCGGTGTGTGAGTGATAAAGTAAAGAAAGAAAGACTTAGGCCGAACCGGAAACGAGAGCGCAACCATGCAAAGTGACAACCTCCAATGTATCTCCCGGGGTACCGTGCAATCACAACATAGAAACCAAGAATCCACTACGACGAAAGGCCGAAACCTTAAGCGTAGGTAAGCACAAGTATGGAGATGTATAGAACAAAGAATATATGGGTTATCACAAAGCATGAAATGGAATTCGAGATGCGGGGTCAAATAAATTATTGGGGATTGATTGATTTTTTTTTTTTGTTTTTTTTTTGGTTTTTTTTTTCTTTATTTTGAATATCCTAATAACCGAGAAAGATGGGTTGCCTCCCATATGCGCCTTTGGTTTATGTCGTCGGCTCGACTTATTGAATTTCAAAAACAAGATAGGGTGCCGAGTTTATAGTCTTCGGCAAGACTCGTATCCCCCAAACTTGACATTAGGTTCTACCTTCATTTTAGAGACACTCTCACTTCCCACACCCTCCTCGGGTTGATCATAAGTCACTTGGTTCTCCTCAAAAACTTCTAGCCTTTGCACCTCTTCACGCGTCCCCCAATCATTTCCCGGGTGCTTAATGGTCTTATATACACTGAAGGTTACAGTCTCGTCACCCGCTCGCATGGTGATCTCACCTTTCTGCACATCCAGTAAAGTCCTACCCGTAGCCAAGAAAGGTCTTCCTAATAAAATTGGGGTTTGACTATCTTCCTCCATGTCTAACACAACAAAATCAACAGGGAAAACTAGTTTACCGACCTGAACTAGCACATCCTCAACAACTCCCATGGGGTGCCTAATCGACCTATCCGCCATCTGCAAGGTCATATTTGTACGCTTAAGCTCACCTACCCCCAAACTCTCATATATCTTTCTAGGCATTAAACACTTGCCCCTAAGTCACACAACACCTTAGGAAATAACGTCCGGCCTATGGTGCAAGGAATGGAAAAACTACCAGGATCTTTCAACTTAGGTGGCAGCTTATTCTAAAAAACAGCAGAGCACTCCTCATTTAAACAAACAATTTTCTCCATTTTAGATTTATTAGACAAAATCCCTTTTAAAAATCTGACATTAAATGGCATATGAACAAGCGCATCCACAAGTGGGATATTTATCTCTACTTTTCTTAGTATATCGAGAAATTTGTTTTGCTTATTAGAAATGGTTGGCTTTGTAGGGCCACGAGGGGGGGTAAGGTAATTTAGATAAATCAAAGGGTTTTTTCATAGAATCCACACCTGAGTTGTTCGTACCTTCCCGTGTCGTGTCTGACCGCTTTTCCGGTTCCGTACTCGGATTCTCCACCTCTTTCTTTATCTCTTCATTGATCACCACCCAATCTTCATCTTCCTCTCTCATTTTTTCTATCTTCTTCTTCTTCTCAACCTCCTCAGGCACCTCAATATCACTACCCCCAACTTTCCCACTTCTTGTAAATATGGCATTCACTTGCCTGGGATTTTCAGTTATTTGGCCCATTCGTGTCTCCAAGTTCCTCACCACAGATTGCAAGTTTATATGGGCATTTTTCACCTCCTTTAATTCCTTACTTAGTTCCAGGTTACTCTCCCTCAGCTCCCGGTTATTCTCCTTCGACTCCTGGCTGTTTTCTCTAATGTCTCGGCTTATTCTTTCCAATAGACTGTCCGTGGAGCTTTTTGGTTGCGTGGGTTCTGGAGGTGGTGGTGCTGATTGTGGGGGCATGGCATATTGACTCTGTTGAGGCTGTGCAAATTGCGGTTGAGTCATTTGCCCGGCCCCTTGATTTCTACCCCAAGCAAGATTTGGATTGTCCCGCCAATTCTGAAAATTTTTCCCCCCGTTCTGATTGGATAAGTAGTTCACATCCATGGGTTTCCAATTTAATGTCAAGCTCGGATCTGTAGTTTGGTAGACCATGGGATTCGAGCACAATGGATGCATATCCCTGGGTTTCATGCGAAAAAGGTTCTCGAGAGATGGATCATTGAGCATTTGGGTCGTGGTCAGCTGACTAACCTTTTTAATAGGGCAGTTTGTGGCCCAATGTTCACCACTGCAAGTAGTACACCCTTTGAATTCCTTCTGCCATGCCAACATGTCACTCATTTGCTTTTTTAGCTCCACCATTTCAGTTTGCATCTTCATAATTTCTTCACTTGGCCCGACTTGGTTAATCGAACTAATTGGGTTCCTTGAAACCCTTCTCCCCGTCTTCCACTGCTCGTTGCTTTCTCGCGACTCTCTCTATTGTAGCCAATGCAACATCCGGTTCCACACTCATTACATCTCCTCCACACGCCGCATTCAAATTTGACCGATCCGTCTCGCGTAAACCACCATAAAATAGATGTACCTGGTTTCATGCCTCTAATCCATGATGCGGGCACTTTCTCAACATAGTCGTAAATCTATCCCAGGCTTCATGCATGCTCTCCATGTCCAACTTGTTCAAAGTTTGCAATATACGCCTTCATATCCAACGTTCGGAGAGGGGACAATATTTCAATAAAAACTTTGCGGTCACTTGATCCCACGTGTGTAAAGAATCGTGGGGTAATGACTCATACCAAGCTCTCACGGCCTCCTTCAATGCAAATGGGAATAAGAGCATCCTAACCGCTTCCTCAGAAACTCCATTCATCTTCACGGTCCGACAAACCTGCATAAAGTGGTTCAAGAATTGATTCGGGTCTTCAGTTGACTTACCCCGAAATTGTGCATTGTCGTTCAGAAGATACCACACATGTTGTTTAATTTCCAGGTTGTTTGCCGGAATAGGAGGCAAACGGATGGGGGTGTGTCCCTCACCAATAGTCGGTGCCGCGTAGTCTCTCAAAATCCTTCCATGATTGCCTTGATTTTGCACTGGTAGTTGTGCATAAAAGTTTTGTGCCTGAATAGGGGCGGCTAGTGGTGGATTCACATTCTGTTGCTGATTCTGCAACATCATCTGCATCATCATTTGCATCATCTGATTCTGGTCAAAAGGTATTTGACCAACTAAATTCCCCTGATTATTGTTCTGATTCTGAGGGGCTTGTTGTTGTTGTCGGACTGGATTCTGCCGACCTCCATGATTTTGGACCCCAATTAGTCCCAGATTAAGTGCCCTCTGATTAGGTGGGGGCTCTCTCGTTAAGGCCTTGTATTTCCCGATCCTCGGGAGTAAGCGTCGGGTCTAGGCGTAAACCATCTTCAGTTTCATCTACAGCATGTAAATTCGTCAGATCCCCACTTCCTGACGTCATTTCTGATTCTTCTGATTGGGATTCTAACTCAATAAATGATGTCGATGCTCTTCCAACCGAGTTCTTTTTTCTCACACTGTACTGATGTCTCGCAAATGCTTCAATCTCCGGATTCAAAGGAAGTAGTGGTTCCTTGGAACTTCGGGTCATACACTGCAATCACCAAAACAACACGAAAACGGTAAAATAAAAACGACCTAATCCTAAATACTTGAATGACTTATTGATATTGACCGATTCCCCGGCAACGGCGCCAGAAAACTTGATGGCCAAATTATAGTAAACCAACTTTAACCGGCAGAGTACCGGGTCGGTTGTACTACAACGGCGAGCAAGGTCGTATCCCACGAGGAATTGGTCAAGTATCACAACCACTTTCGTATCTAGTTCAGGCTCACAATCGGGGTGAAAATAATATTTATAACTAGAAAATGAAATAAAAAGTTATAACTTTAAAATATATGATAGAATGAATAGCTAAACTATGATCAAGAACACTACTCTTAACACCTTACCGAATCACTAGGGATGAGCATTAACCTCCCAACCAACCAATGGTTTCTAATGAATGTGTTGTGGGTGCAATCTCCTAAACTGGTCCCTAGGCGCTAATACCACAACCTAGTTACCCTATACTCGGTTCAACAGTCCCCTCTATGGGATTTAATTGACCTAATATGATGAAAACAATGAGATGCTCCGCATCCACCGAGTTCACGGCTTAGCTAGAAAAACCTTACCAAGGAACAGGCTGCGAAAAACTCGACTAGTTCGTGCATGACAATCCTAAAACTCTAGTTCGCACACTCACTCGCAAAATACATTTATAAAGTTCGTGTGTTTGATCAATTAATGGTTAGCTACTCCATTAAAGGCATTAGATTCAAGTTTTAGAACACAAACGATTCAAAAGATTCAACTTTTAAGCCCTACTCATCCCTAGATCATTGTTTAGGTATCAATTTCGTAGTTCCATCACATAATCTAGCTATCAAAAATTTAGCTACTCATACTAATAATAAAATCGCCGAAATAAATCAAGAAATACATAATAGGCATCAGAAAAAGATAAAGAAAATTACCAATAAAAAACTAGAAGCAATTCACCAATCGAATCGTCATTTCGTTGTGTTCCAATCGCAAAATAACGGAAGAAAAGTTGCTATTGTTCTAAGGAATTTTTGCAGGCAAAATAAAAGTAAATTGTTCTAACGGGGAAAAGAAAAACTGCTGCAGAGAAAAAAAAATTGTGGTATGAAACCGCGTATTTGAAATTTGACCTAAGCGCTTATAAATAATTTCCGGAAATTATCCGAAAATATTACCGCGTCACCCCAGGCTTTACTGCATTGGCCGCATCAAAAGTCTTGACATTAGGCGTGGGCCCCATTTGACCAATAACATAAACAGCTTTTTCTTTTTCCCTTTTTTTCTTTTTTTTTTCTTTTGAACCGATAATAACCAAATATTGCTAAAAACAGCCTCCGTCACATCCTGGGTGTGATACATTCTGTTTTTGACACACGATTTTATTAAGATTATTTATTTTTCTTCGAACACCCGAACTTGAATCTTGCGCCATTTCCTCATACGAAGTCCGTTTTAGACGATTTTCGTACCGTTGTGATCCTCGTCACGCCCTCTATCACGCCATACCTGCAATAAAAATAAATCACATATCCAAGCGTGACAAACACCAATAAAACATACACAAATCACCCGAAAATATCGAGATTTTCGACGTAAACGTCTTATCATCTCGTGATTCAACTCGTGGTGAAATGTGCCGATAAACACCACTCAACTACCCCAAAAGTACATCGAATATGCTACAAATAGGGGGTAAAATGCACACGAAATTATAGCAAAGTTGACTCTCATCATTCTCTTTGAAGTACTGATGTGATATCGACCAGAATGATAAATAAGGCTCGCCGGCGCAAACGGAAAGCAAAACGGAGGTCAGAATGGCCTTGTACAAGGAATAAAAAATCACACCGTTAAGTACTCTATGGGTACAAAAAAGAGTACGAAAAAAAACATTTGTAATTCTCTTTGAAGTACTGATGTGATATCGGCCAGAACGATAAATGAGGCATGCCGGCGCAAACGGCAAGCAAAACGGAGGCCAGAATGGCCTTGTACAAGGAATCAAAAATCACACAGTTAAGTACTCTATGGGTACGAAAAAAAGTACGAAAAAAACGTTTGTAATTCTCTTTGAAGTACTGATGTGATATCGACCGAACGACAATTAAGGCACGCCGGCGCAAACGGCAAGCAAAACGGAGGCCAGAATGGCCTTGTACAAGGAATCAAAAATCACACTGTTAAGTACTCTATGGGTACGGAAAAAAACGTTTGCAATTCTCTTTGAAGTACTGACGTGATATCGACCAGAACGATAAATAAGGCACTCCGGCGCAAACGGCAAGCAAAACGGAGGCCAGAATGGCCTTGTACAAGGAATCAAAATTCACACCGTTAAGTACTCTATGGGTACAAAAAAAGTTGCAATAAATTTTTTTTGTAATTCTCTTTGAAGTTCGGAGGTGATATCGACCAGAACGATAAATAAAGCAATCCGGAGCAAACGGCAAGCAAAACGGAGGCTAGAATAACACCGTTAAATACTCTATTGGTACAAAAATAAGTATGAAAAACACGTTTGTAATTCTCTTTGAAGTACTGATGTGATATCGACCAGAATGATAAATAAGGCACGCCGGCGCAAACAGAAAGCAAAACGGAGGCGAGAATGGCCTTGTACAAGGCATCAAAAATCACACCGTTAAGTACTCTATGTGTATAAAAAAGAGTACGAAAAAAAGCGTTTGTAATTCTCTTTGAAGTACTGATATGATATCGACCAGAACGATAAATGAGGCACGCCGGCGCAAACGGCAAGCAAAATGGAGGCCAGAATGGCCTTGTACAAATAATCAAAAATCACACCGTTAAGTACTCTATGGGTACAAAAAAGAGTACGAAAAAAAACGTTTGTAATTCTCTTTGAAGTACTGATGTGATATCGACCAGAATGATAAATAAGGCACGGCGGAGCAAACGGAAAGCAAAACGGAGGCCAGAATGGCCTTGTACAAGGAATAAAAAATCACACAGTTAAGTACTCTATGGGTACGAAAAAAAAAGTACGAAAAAAACGTTTGTAATTATATGTGAAGTACTGATGTGATATCGACCAGAACGATAAATAAGGCACGCCGGCGCAAACGGCAAGCAAAACGGAGGCCAGAATGGCCTTGTGCAAGGAATAAAAAATCACACAGTTAAGTACTCTATGGGTACGAAAAAAAGTACGAAAAAAACGTTTGTAATTCTCTTTAAAGTACATATGTGATATCGACCAGAACGATAAATGAGGCATGCCGGCGCAAACGGCAAGCAAAACGGAGGCCAGAATGGCCTTGTACAAGGAATCAAAAATCACACAGTTAAGTACTCTATGGGTACGAAAAAAAGTACGAAAAAAAAATGTTTGTAATTCTCTTTGAAGTACTGATGTGATATCGGCCAGAACGATAAATGAGGCTTGCCGGCGCAAACGGCAAGCAAAACGGAGGCCAGAATGGCCTTGTACAAGGAATCAAAAATCACACAGTTAAGTACTCTATGGGTACGAAAAAAAGTATGAAAAAAACGTTTGTAATTCTCTTTAAAGTACAGATGTGATATCGACCAGAACGATAAATGAGTCATGCCGGCGCAAATGGCAAGCAAAACGGAGGCCAGAATGGCCTTGTACAAGGAATCAAAAATCACACAGTTAAGTACTCTATGGGTACGAAAAAAAGTACGAAAAAAAAAACGTGTGTAATTCTCTTTGAAGTACTGATGTGATATCGGCCAGAACGATAAATGAGGCATGCCGGCGCAAACGGCAAGCATAACGGAGGCCAGAATGGCCTTGTACAAGGAATCAAAAATCACACAGTTAAGTACTCTATCGGTACAAAAAAAAGAACGAAAAAAAACGTTTGTAATTCTCTTTGAATTACTGATGTGATATCGACCAGAACGACAATTAAGGCACGCCGGCGCAAACGGCAAGCAAAACGGAGGCCAGAATGGCCTTGTACAAGGAATCAAAAATCACACAGTTAAGTACTCTATGGGTACGGAAAAAAACGTTTGTAATTCTCTTTGAAGTACTGACGTGATATCGACTAGAACGATAAATAAGGCACTCCGGCGCAAACGGTAAGCAAAACGGAGGCCAGAATGGCATTGTACAAGGAATCAAAATTCACACCGTTAAGTACTCTATGTGTAGAAAAAAAGTTACAATAAAAAAAGTTTGTAATTCTCTTTGAAGTTCTAATGTGATATCGACCAGAACGATAAATAACGCAATCTGGAGCAAACGGCAAGCAAAACGGAGGCTATAATAACACCGTTAAAAACTCTATTGGTACAAAAATAAGTACGAAAAACACGTTTGTAATTCTCTTTGAAGTACTGATGTGATATCGACCAGAATGATAAATAAGGCACGCCGGCGCAAACGGAAAGCAAAACGGAGGCCAGAATGGCCTTGTACAAGGCATCAAAAATCACACCGTTAAATACTCTATATGTATAAAAAAGAGTACGAAAAAAAACGTTTGTAATTCTCTTTGAAGTACTGATATGATATCGACCAGAACGATAAATGAGGCACGCCGGCGCAAACGGCAAGCAAAATGGAGGCCGAATTGCCTTGTACAAAGAATCAAAAATCACACCGTTAAGTACTCTATGGGTACAATAAAGAGTACGAAAAAAAACGTTTGTAATTATCTTTGAAGTACTGATGTGATATCGACCAGAATGATAAATAAGGCACGGCGGAGCAAACGGCAAGCAAAACGGAGGCCAGAATGGCCTTTTACAAGGAATCAAAAATCACACAGTTAAGTACTCTATAGGTACGAAAAAAAAAGTATGAAAAAAAACGTTTGTAATTATATGTGAAGTACTGATGTGATATCGACCAGAACGATAAATAAGGCACGCCGGCGCAAACGGCAAGCAAAACGGAGGCCAGAAAGGCCTTGTACAAGGAATCAAAAATCACACAGTTAAGTACTCGATGGGTACGAAAAAAAGTACGAAAAAAACGTTTGTAATTCTCTTTGAAGTACTGATGTGATATCGACCAGAACGATAAATAAGGCACGCCGGCGCAAACGGCAAGCAAAACGGAGGCCATAATGGCATTGTACAAGGTATCAAAAATCACACCGTTAAGTACTCTATTGGTACAAAAAAAAGTAAGAAAAAAAACGTTAGTAATTCTCTTTTAAGTACTGACATGATATCGACCAGAACGATAAATAAGGCACGCCGGCGCAAACGGCAAGCAAAACGGAGGGCCGAATGGCCTTGTACAAGGAATCAAAATTCACACCGTTAAGTACTCTATGGGTACACAAAAAGTTACGAAAAAAAAAGTTTGTAATTCTCTTTGAAGTTCTGATGTGATATCGACCAGAACGATAAATAAGGCAATCCGGCGCAAGCGGCAAGCAAAATGGAGGCCAGAATAACACCGTTAAGTACTCTATGGGTACAAAAATAAGTATGAAAAAAAACGTTTGTAATTCACTTTGAAGTACTGATGTGATATCGACCAGAATGATAAATAAGGCACGCCGGCGCAAACGGAATGCAAAACGGAGACCAGAATGGCCTTGTACAAGGAATAAAAAATCACACCGTTAAGTACTCTATGGGTACAAAAAAGAGTACGAAAAAAAACGTTTGTAATTCTCTTTGAAGTACTGATGTGATATCGGCCAGAATGATAAATGAGCCACGCCGGCGCAAACGGAAAGCAAAACGGAGGCCAGAATGGCCATGTAAGTACTCTATGGGTACGGAAAAAAACGTTTGTAATTCTCTTTGAAGTACCGACGTGATATAGACCGAATGATAAATAAGGCACGCCGGCGCAAAAAAGCAAGCAAAACGGAGGCCAGAATGGCCTTGTACAAGGAATCAAAATTCACACCGTTAAGTACTTTATGGGTACAAAAAAAAGTTACAATAAAAAAAGTTTGTAATTCTCTTTGAAGTTCTGATGTGATATCGACCAGAATGATAAATAAGGCAATCCGGCGTAGAAGGCAAGCAAAACGGAGGCCAGAATAAAACTGTTAAATACTCTATGGGTACAAAAATAAGTACGAAAAAAACGTTTGTAATTCTCTTTGAAGTACTGATGTGATATCGACCAGAATGATAAATAAGGCACGCCGGCGCTGATAGGAACCAACTTTACAGTACATTTCTGTACAGTTCAGCCCACGATTATCACATTTCTGGCATTTTTCGAGTGAGTTTAGACTCTATTTTGAGTATTAAATGAGGTTTTATTGCACGGCGAGTGACTGTCGGTTTTCCGTAAACTCGACCTTATTTTAGCATTTTATACTCGTTTTTCCCGAGCACCCGTAGTTTGCGGGGTTATGCGTTTGCTTGTTGTTTTCATATGGATGCAGGACTAGGGTGTCTCGAGGGCCCGAAAGGCGAGAATTATGGAGTTTAGAAGTGCCCGAGGCGAAACACGGAGGTTGAAGGTGAAAAAAAGTGAAGATTTTGGGTCACATGGGTCCGGACGCCCGTCTGGACACCTTGGACGTGCGTTCAGTGGCTGTCCGGACGGACAAAAACCTCTCATCCGGACGGCTAACTCTCGGAAAATGGATTCTTGGCTGCAAAAGTTTGTCCGGACGGACAAGGTGTTGTGTCCGGACGGCTAACTCTGGAAATTGGGAAAACTTTGATGAAGAATTCGTCCGGACGGACAGAGCCAGCATCCGGACGGACAGAACCAGCATCCGAACGGACAAGAGCATTTCATCCGGACAGACATCTATGCATCCGTCCGGACACCTGGAAAATCAAGAACAGTCCGGCCGGACATGGCGGATATCCGTACGGTAACAATGTACACTTCTTTGCACTAACAGTGATAGGTGTGACTGGTCCAAATATGTCCATGTGTAGAAGTTCTAGGACTCTTGAAGTTGAATGTTGATATTTTGTCTTGAAACTTTCTTTTAGTTGCTTTCCTTTCGGCAAGCATCACATAAGCTATCCTTTTTGTAAGAAATCTCGTGTAATCCAATTACTAATTGCTTTTTGACCAAAGTGTGTTGATGTCATCAAAGTTGAGGTGACTCGTTTCTTGTGCCATAGCCAGCTGACTTCTGATTTGGCATGCACAAGTAAACAAGTCTCTGAGACTACTGTTGAACAATATACACCATACATATTCTATTTTCTTCTTCTAGCCAGAACTACTTGATATGCTTTTTCACTAACAACGATGCAGAAATGCTTATCAAATGTGACTCTGTATCCTATGTCACAGAATTGACTTGTGCTGAGAAGATTTTAGTGTAGTCCTTCCACATATGATATGTTCTTGACTGTAAGTCCATTTCTGATCAGGGTTCCATAACCTTTTGTATATCCATGTGTGTCCTTACTTCCAAAATTGACTTTAGGTCCATCCTTGGCAACAAAATTCATCGAGATAGTCTTTGATCTTTGTCATATGTCTTGAGCAACCACTATCGAAGTACCAAATATCCCGCAAGACAATTTAAAAGATTTTAGGTATCCAAATTTCCGTTTGGGTCCATACGGGTCGTTGTAAGTACAACTCGGGGGATATTTCCATAAGGTCTTCTCTGAAAATTGTTGCACTTGTGTTTATATATGTAAGACACACCCCCATAATATCTGTTTCTGGATTGTGCCTTATTTATATGATCTCTCAAGTCTTTTGGCTGAAACTGGTTTCCATGATGCTTTCTATTATTGAAGACTTAGTAATAACCATCATTCTGTCTGTACTGAGATCTGTACTGAGCCTTGCGTCGAGGACCGGGGTAAGTCCTTTGTTGAGTCTTGGACAAAAACTTGTGATAAGTTTTCGTCTTGAATGATTGTTTCTATCGCTTTAATAATAGGATCGAGAAATTCCAATCATCATCGGTGGGAAATAATCTGCCTTTCCCCCTAACCGTGTGAATCTTTGAATGATTAATATTCTTGGATTTACTCAGACTAGTGTTTTTCTAATTCTTGACATGCTCAGCTTTTGTAGATCTTGCAGTTGATCTACCATTCTTGTTTTATTGATGTGCAGCTGATTTACCTTTAGATGTGCTTTTGTTATTGGACGCAACTGACTTCTTGGAAAACTGATACTGAGACTGAGTTGTTTCACGTGGAACTGGTTTACTGGTTCAACAGGCTTCTCAGTTTGAGGAAATTGCTGAGCAACAAACTTAACGCCAGCTTTGACATTAGGTTCAGCAGCTTGGCTCATTCCTTGCTTTGATGTTTGTTGTGTATCAAATCCTAGGCCAGTTCTGTCTTCATATGGCTTTCCAGATTTAAATCCATTAGCTGAACTTGATTGAGCAAAAGATTCGCTTGCTACCGCCGATACAATAGGCCGATATCGATTCTTTCTTTTGTCGCTTTCGGTCGGTTTCAACATGTTCAATTCAAACCTTCAATCTTTCGACTTCTAGAATTAGAGCTTCTTTTTCTGTTTTAATTGATTTGTAACCAGCTTGTATAGTCACTAGCTGATTCATGAATACATCAAGAGTTTCTTCTAATTCCGGATTTTTAGGATTGGAGTCAGCAGTTGAAGAACAAGAATTTTGCATGGAAACCTGTGCTGAGGTATATTTAGAGTTAGATTCACATACTTCATTTGAATCTTCCATGTGAACCATCAGAGTTATATCATTGATGAGCGACAAATTGTCAATCATTATTATGACATTTTACCCTAATATTGATAACACTTTGAGCATTATTGTACCAATTCAAGTCATAATTACTAAGTTTTATCCAAATGTGTAAGTAGTATTATTATATAAATTATTGTATTTTTATAAGTTTTTTTATAAGTTTTGTACCGGTTTAGTAACGGGAGTATCGTGTCGGATTTACGTTTGGTGTTTTGGTAATTTATTGCAGGATTATACGTTTACCAAGATCCCAAGTGACGACACTTTTTGAGCCTAAAAACATATCTTTTGAGGGATAGAAGAAGATGCCATAAGCTTACAAGTTCAAACGGATCAATTGTCCTAAGTGCTTCTACCGTAAAATATCTTCGACGGACATTTGACCCAACTTAAAGGCATTTTGTGGGGAAGAGTTCTGCATTAAAGTTTTAGATCTTCAAATGAGCTTTCCAACGCACTTTGAATCACGTCAATCGGAGGTCTACAACTCATTTTACCAAACAGCTGATATTTTGACAGTTCGGCACGGGCCGGAATCTTCATCATTTCAAGCACATGGGAGTCTGACAATGGAATCTGCACTGTATCACCAGCACGCGCCGGGAAGGGGCCGGCACGCGCCAGTGTACTACCCCTCGCCTATAAATACTCCATCATTTGCGGATGTTTGGAGTTGTACCAATATATATATCACTATATATATATATATATATATATATATATATATATATATATATATATATATATATATATATATATATATATCTTATCTTTAGTTAGTTTCTAGTTACGTAAATATAGTAAAAGGCACTCTGCCGAAATAATAATGTAGTATAAGTATCGTTGTAATACTTAGAAGACTTATCAAGGCTCGTTGTTGTTAGAAGAGTTGCTATTGCCGGAGAATACGGCTCTGATGCTTCAATTGTAATCTGGTAACTTTCTAATGTATTTATTTTTGTTTGTTATTATTAGTATCTATATAATAGTTATAATGATATTAGGCTAACTTAATATCTAGCCAAGATATGAAATTGAATTAGTTTTATCTTTTTAGGGAAATGGATGATGACTATGTTAAAATCTGATTAAAATCGATTATGATGAATCTCTTTCTATTTGAACTTAATGGCATGTTTGTACTGACGTAATTAACCAATATAAACGGAGTCGTAATCTGATGATGAACTGACCAGAGAAGTTAGGTTATGAGATCATGGATAGAAAGACCAGAGGGTAAAAATGGCCGTATGACAAACAGAATCATATTTCCTATCCCGGGGGCAGAATATTTGTACTCGAGAGATTATTACGTTGAAATCACCTGTTTAATCGACAGATCTTAAAATACTGGCCGTATGACAAAACGGGAGTGACCCATGATTAAGATGACATTGGACATAGGATTAGACATATGACAATTTCATACGCTCGTGTGAGGAGGAATTGTTGAGCTTAGGAGTATACCGTTTCACGTAATCAATTAGACCTAAAAAGGAAGATCGAGCACATCAATTGAACTAAAAAGAGACTGTAATTCAATAATATATTCTTGGCTAGTTTCTAATAATATTACTAGTATCTATATTAGTATTTATTATATTGGTACACACACACATATATATATATATATATATATATATATATATATATATATATATATATATATATATATATATATATATATGTATGTATGTATTTCTATATATTTATATATATATTTATGTATCTATATATATCTATATTAGCATTATGCATTTAATTCTTCGTTTTAGTAGTTTAGAGATTATTTACTTGGTAAAAAACTGCGACTTAGATTGAGTTAATAACAAACTTCTTGGTGTTTAACCACACTCTGAATTACCACACGCTTCCCTGAGGATTCGACACCTGACTCACCACACAAGCACTACAATTTGACCCGGTACACTGCTGGTAAGGATTGTATAGCCTAGAAATAGTCCGTCAATCATCAGAGAGTCTTTCAGTGCCAGCTTCATAGTCTGACTCATCTCCAGCTAGGAGAGCCCTTCTATCGGTTCTTCGTTGCCGAGTCTTCTTACCAGTCAGCTCTGGACATTGAGCTTTGTAATGTCCAGGCTTTTTGCAATTAAAACAAAGATATTCATCATCTTTTCTTTTCTCAGCAGTCTTTTTGATGTACTGACTAGATGTCCACTTTTCATTCTTCTAATTCTATTCATCATGAGAGCCATATGTTCTTCCATTTTATCTAATTGGTGATGTTTGCTAGAGGAAGTTTCTTCACTGTCATTGGATGCTGCTGTAGGAGCAGTTGTTTTGGGTTCCTCCAAAGCTTTGATCACTACCGTTGTCATTGTGAAATCTTTGCTGAAATCAGAAGCTTTCAGATCTTAGAAGATTTTGAAGGAATCTTCTATATCAAGTCTTTTTGACTCTTCCATTGCTGTAACTTTAATTTTCCAGCACATAGGTAAAGCTTTCAAGATTCTGGTGTTGATTTCTTCCTTGGTATATTCAATCTTGAGTAGTGCTAGTTCATCCATTATTGCGCTGAATTTTGTTTCCATCTGTTCGATGTTTTCACTTGACTTCATCTTGAAATTCTCAAGCTTCTGTTTGGCAACTGAGATATTGTTTTCTTTGATGGAATCAAAGTCCTTCAAACACTAGTTGAAGTTTCTCCCACATTTCGTTCGTTAGCTTGTGCAATCTTTGACTTTAAGATACATGTTGCTATTGAGAGTTATGAGGATGATATCTATGGAAACATTGTTGAGATTGTTTCTTTTTCGATCATCATTGTTCCATTCACATTTGGGTTTGGGGATTATGACTTGATCACCATTAACAGTTTGCATGTGAGTGATTTGGATAGGTCCATCAGTAAGTACATCCATCATCTCATCATGAGTACCAGCTAGAAAAGCCCGCAAACGACGTTTATATTCATCGAAGCAATCCATGTAACACATGAGCATCTGTCTGGCATACTGATGGTTATCCATAGTGTGAGTGAGTTTATGCAAGAACTGGAAACTGGAAACTGAGCTTTTTCAGGAGAACAACTGGAGAGTATAATCAAAACATGTGAGCTTTTAACAAGGACTTGTTAAAGAACACTGTTGCCCTAGCAATTGTTGGTCCCTTGGAAAGGTTGACACAAGTTTAGAGGGGGGTGAATAAACTTGTCACCAAAAACTAGATTTTAAGTATGATTCAGTTCAATTTTAAACTTGTGTGGAGTTGAGCAGACTTAGATGAGTATAAATCAGAACTGACTTATGCTGAAACTGAGTCAACCGGGAGCGGATAAGTCTTAGCCTTTACGCGGATCATGTTGTTTCTAAGAAAAAGCTGATGAGTATGCAAAACTGAATTCTGGTGAATGTCAGTTTGTGAACTGCGAGTGAATATCAATCAGTTTGTTCAGTTATGTTGTATGAAAAACTTATATGAAAAACAATCACAAATACTGATAAACTAAATAACATAAAGTAATTGCGTAATGTAAGTAAGGTAATATACTGGTTCCAGGTGGTGTAATCCTGTCAGTCCACTCTTCCCCCTGTGATGTAGGAGGAAAATTCCATTAGATCTTTCTGAGGAAGCCGGTTACAAAAAGTCCAAATTGATAGTCCTTGAGTAATCCCTAGCTTCACTATTTAAACAATTATAGAACAGGTGTGATTGCTGCTCTGCAACTGCTTGAAACATTGGTCCTTAGAGGGTTGTATTGCCTCTTGTCCCGCTCCACCACAAACACAGTCTAACCGACTGGTAAACAACACAACTGTCCTTGGCAAATCCTAAACCGGATTGCTTCACAGTCTAAACATTTGATAAACATCAAAGTTGGGCTGAGAATCAATAAATTGATTCTTGCTTGTGGTTCTTCTAAGTGTCGATTCTTGATTTAGTGTTTGTAGCTTGAACACTTGAAGAATTCGATATGATCTTGTAGAGCGCAAAGAGATAGCAATTCGATGATCAAGACTTGGGCACAATTATACTTGTATTCTAGCGTTGTTGTGTGTTGTGTGTTTGATCCTTGATGCCAAGTCCTCAATTTATAGTGTGAGGTCCAACGTTCATCTTGCTTGAATTTTGAATTCTATCAACGGCTATATTTTCGATGTCGATGTCGTGACCGTTCGACATGTCGTTGCTTCATCCAATAACATTTCTTGATTTGTAACGTTTAAATGTAAGTTCAGTTCTTTGGATGACTGATTTTAAAACTGAGTACCTTGATCAGTTTTAATCTGAGTATGTCAGTTATCAGTTTGTACACTAACTTAGAGCATTAACTGCGTTTTTACTCTTCTTAAAAACTTGGTACTTATCATTTTCCTTATGATTCTTAGGTCTTGATACAAGATCCATAAAGTCAGTTCAAGCCATCACAGACTTACTTGAATTCTAACTTTACAGTCTGGGCTTTAATCTTCATAACTGAGTCTGATCCCTTAGTTTTTCATTCTTCAATAACTGAGTACATGTCCCTCAGTTTTTCATCTTCAAAATAATTCAACCGAGTCTGTATCCCTCACTGAACTTACCTTCTTCGCCCGTGTAAATTCCAGCTTTTAGGTTCGAGTGACACTTTCAATTTTAGTCAATATCCAGTTTTCTAGATGATTTCATGTTCTCAGTTTTACAACACTCTAACTATTACAGTGCTTGTCTAATATAACCTATACAATTATCAGACTCTAATAAATCCTATACATTCAAAACTGGACATCTTTTAGCTTTTCACTATAACAGCTAGTTTCATCACTTCATCAATGGGGTGTAAACAACCAACTAGATAAATAAGATGAATCATTTTCAAAACATAAATTTTATTTCAAACAGTTATTTTCTGTTAGAGTTTTAACTACTATTTCAAAGTACATTTTATGTTTTGAGCATAGCTTAAAGTGTCTCATTGTAGTCTTTGGTTTAAGGATTATTATAAGAGTCTGGGGTTCTTCATAGCCATTGGTTCTTCTTCATTCTTGAGTTAAACAACTTTTGCTCAAGTCTTGTTCTTCATCTTATTCTATTTTTTTTTCCTTTTCATTTTGGGATCTAAACGTTGTATTACATAGGGTTCAGGATCATCAGAATAATAATCAGAAGATGATATGTCTGCTAACTCGATAGGGAACTCACCTAGATGATACGTATTATACTCCCATATGTTCTCTTCAGAGCTCTCGGTTTTATTGCTTCTTTCTCTTTCCCCACCAAGCCTTCTTAATAGCATCATAATGATCTTTGGCTTATGATCCAGGGTACATGAAAATTGGTGCGATGTTCAATATTGTCCGAGGCATATTTCTTGACTCATTTGTTCTTTTTCAACTCCGTGTTTGATCGAATCTCTGAAGTGTTCTGATCTTCCTGCAAAAGAGACAAAATAAAACAAAGAAAAGGGTTAGCAACTTCCTCTTCAGTTGGGCATGATCCCAACTGTTGTGGACCTACTAACTATAAACAACAGGGAACAACTCAGAATAACAAAGACTGTTCAGAATTTGATTTTTTAGGCCTCGGTAACTTTGGTGTAAACCACGGTAAACTGGCCCTAGAATTTCTCATTCTAGCAGGTCAACACGTGCAAGTTTGATCTAGAACGACTCAAGACTCAAAATAAAATACAATAAAATAAAAATGACTTTTTAATCAGAATTAAAACGTTTATCTTTAAAATTGGCCATTATCCCCTCTAACGGCGCCTAAAATCTTGATCGCGTGTAAGTCACTAACGTCGATATTACTAGCTGGAATACTAGGTACATCGTAGTATAGTAAATGAGAGTCAAGGTCGATCCCACATAGAGAATGCAACTTTAACTATAAATAATTCTAACCTAATTAAGAAGAAACATAAAGGTGGTCATTGACCAACAATAAACATAAAGAAACTTGGTATTTCTCCCCCTTTTTTCACCGATATACTAACTTGGATTAGTTAATCGTTACGTTTACTTCCCCACATAATTTCCTTATATTAATCAAGCGAGCATTTGATTTGATTATCATCATCAAGTACGGGTGCAACTCCTAACCCTATCTACTCCGAAAATGGTAGTAGACAATCTATACGCAAGATACCCTCCTTAATTGGTCCATAATAGCCCATACGCATAAAGAACTAGAATTGACGATATAGAGCGCTAACTCATACCGCTAACCCGCCTAGACAGCTGTCGACATTGATCAGCACGTTCCTAGGGTCCATCGGACTATGTACAAACTAACACTTCATCTTGCAAATTCTTCGCGTTAATTTACGAATACATTAAGCAGATTGGCCAGATCTAACCTACTGTTAATTAAATCTGTCGATCAACGTAGCTGTAGTGAATCCCAGTTTTAGGTATTCTAAATAATGCCTCGGTAAACCGGTATAGACCGCCGGGTTACCAGGGACAACTTTTCCTATTCCTGGATCTACATTGCTCATATACGATTAAAATAAGTAAATCATGGGGTCTTTCATCATGCAGATTAACTAAAACACATAAATACGAACATATCTACCATATTGAAGACAAAAAGGAACATTCAAAACTTCATACTTTCAACAATGGAGATCTAGCTCGATCTACTCAAGCTAGAGATGGTAGAGAAAGGGGGAAAACCAGAAATAAATCCTCAAAAGTTTCGAATAACTTTATTTCATCAAATTGTATATAAAAGATTGAATATAATTGAGTGCTTATAAAATAATCAACTAATGTGGTCTTATATAGATACAATGACCGACTTATGACTCTCTAAAACCTTAACCGACCTAGATAATGCGGCAGAATCAATTTCGTCTCCAACAAGTCCTCGGTTTACCTGCCCTAACCCTCGGTAAACCGGGGCGACTTTTCTTCTTAGGCTTTAACCACTTGGCGCAATATACTTATTATGGTCCAATTCCTTTCTCCAATGCTCCCGGTCAGATACATCCTATAAAACATGCAAAACGAGACCAAACAGTACAAAAATTCTGGGAAAATAGCATAGATGCAGAATTACGATCCTTGGAACACGCACATAGCATTTTACACATATTCCACACAATAATGAGCCAATCTATCCTCTCTTGAGCAGAATTCGGGGTGAATATAGGTATAATTAATGGTACTATTTAGAGCGTTATCAATACAATTGGATTGTGCAATTTAATTAATAAGATTACCATAATATTAGTATTGGATATTAAATGATTTTTGGAAAATAAATTTATGGTAATAAGATAAAGATATTCAATATAAGATATTGACAATATCTTGAAAATATTTAATATAAGATATTAAATTAAATAAGATAAATCAATCAAAGTGATTTTCCTTATTTTACTTGTCAAAGGTTTTCTTTATCTCCACTCTACCCAAGACTAGTTCCCCAAGGATTTTGGAAAGGCTTGGGGCGCCCCATAGGCCTATAAAAGCAAAGGGGTGCTAAGCTCTTTTGTACACCATAATTCCAAGAGCAAATTGTTCTTGTGAGAAGTATGAGAGCTTCTTAGAAAGAGATTGTAGAGAGAGAAAATGTAAACCTAGCAGTCAAGTTTTTGTAGTAGCAATCCTTGGCGGGATTCCGGCGAGGTGCTCGTGTGGATTTTTGGTAGAGGCCGGATGCTTGCACGGCTCGCGCACAACTACTCCTACCGGACGGTCAAAGCATCGATCTTTTAGATCAACAAAGGTAATATTACCGTCCCCTCTCTTGTATGTTTATTGTTTAAATTACGACGATTCTAGATCGTGAAATCAATATTTTAAATTCCGCTACACTACTCGATTGATCTCCTAACAAAGTGGTATCGGAGCGGTCTTCGAGTTTAAGCAATAAGCATCTTTTATTTGCGTTGTGAATTAGATCCAATAAATTAAAGATTCACGATATTTATTCGTTGAATACACAAAAATAAAGAAAAGGAAAAAAACGGCGGTGGTAGGCTCGGCCGATTGGCCGCGGCCCACCGCCTGCGTGATCGGCGGCGGTGGCGCCTTCTTGGCTACCGTCGCCCGTCGCTCCATGTGGATGTTCAAATTTGTTTTTTGTATCTCAATGATTCAATATAGTTCATAGTACATGCAATTTTGATTTTGTTTAAAATAGTTTTAAGTTAGAAAATTAAAATTAAAATCGACTTATTATTAATGGTTAGTATTATTTCGACTAAAGCCATAATTAATTAATCGTTAATTAATTATTTGATTGGATGCTATAAGAAGCAAGTAGTCAAAATTTAAATTTTTTCTTTTTCATAAGATGTTGATTGTATGGATTAGATAGCAGATATAATTCGATTATATGGACCCCGATTGATCATGGACTCGACCAATAGGATAGATGTGAATTATTTATTTTTCTGTTGGATTTTATTGTTGTCCTAGGCCGTTACGAAGAACGTGACCTTGTTTTATTTTTGCATTATCTCATTTCCGTTATCTCCCCCCGTGTGCGGCGGGTGTAAAATTTAATAGTTAGATTTTACGTAATGATGCATTGACGACAAAGACGAAGATCCAAAGAAGGAAAGAAAAATAAAAGATCCATGGTGATGGTGCATGTTAAAGATCCATTGGTGGGTGTGGCTACCCTTAGTTGTGCCCCGCGGTTTCATCAGTTTGTATTCAAAACCGCCCCAGGAAAAGTCCAGGATCATACCGGTTATATTGTGCGCTGGATGTTGTGTATGTTTTACTTTATATGATATTGTAGTAATATGCACGTAGTAGATGAGACCGTAATTTTATAAAATTAATTAAGTGAATTAATTTAAAATTACTCCCACAACAAAAACCGAGTTATATTTGTCTCCCAATATTATAATGACGGTGAAGAGCCCTTGTTCGGATCCACCGATCGTCCCTCGTCGGGAGTTGACCTATCTCGGGTATATCGTCGTTATCAAGATATGATCGTTATGAGATCTCATGAATATTTGGGTTATGACTCGACTAAGAATCTTGCAGTGATTGGCCCTCGTCGGGACCATCTGATTTTAGAGACAAGGGGTTGACTATCACATAAGATGTGAATCGTTAAAGAGTTGACTAGTCAACCACCAAGAGTCACATAGAGATGTGATTGGTAATTTGTTGCCTACCTTTCGAATTATCCCGGTTTATCAGTCCTCGTCGGGAATCGTGGTAACTAGATGGGATCTTGGCCACTAAAGAACTTTTGAAAGATTCTTGAAAGTCAATTGAGAGTAGTTGACTAGTGGGAGCAAAATCATAATCTGAAAGACCATCTTTGATTTTGCATGTATAATCAACAACACTCATTTATCTTTATTTTATGTTGTAGTTTTAGCAAATTATATTTATGTGTTAATTCTCGATTAGTAAAACCAAATTATGACTGTTACCTTTTGAGAAACGTTCTCAAGTTGGTTAAGTAATTTTAATCCTTTAAAAATAAGCAATGACACGAGCAATCATGTTTTCGTAGTTGAAGACAAGGAGGCTACATATTCGATGGAGCCCTCTAAGACTTTAATTATTAACAGAAGCTCACATATAGGACATAACGATATCCATTGGGTCACTCGGTCATACGATGCTGATTATTCAAACATTAGATGGATTGGAAAAGGATGACCACGTCGAATTTTGGAAAGGTTGTTTTCAAAATTGTGAGATTTAAGCATCGACTTAATTCTTTAATCATTGCAAGAAAGTAAATTAAATAGTTCATGTTTTGAATATGATTCAAAAGCTTAAATAGACTATTTAACAAATGTTGGATTTTCTTTATGAAAGAAAATAGAAGACACAACTCTTTTGATTTCCCTTAAGTCTTACGAAGACTACAAGTAAGAAATATTTACAAGTGCTTAAAGGATT
This sequence comes from Gentiana straminea, assembly GCA_036785695.1. NCBI lineage: Eukaryota > Viridiplantae > Streptophyta > Magnoliopsida > Gentianales > Gentianaceae > Gentiana > Gentiana straminea. The sequence goes on from JAVUPR010000142.1 coordinate 553,229, forward strand.
AAAATGGAAAGTTAGGGCAAGTGCTTGAGTAAGAGAGCTTATCGAAGTCTCTACCCTAAGAAAGTAAGTTGAGATAAATCTCTCTAAACTCAAGTCAACTCTCGGACATATGATATCCTACGAGTGTGATTAAATTAGAAAGATTAAACACAGATTTGGAAGGTGAAGAAAACGTTGTAACACTTGCCATATTCTGAATCTAGTAAACTGATAAGGGAACTAAATAAATGTTATTATGTTCCGGTTCTTATGAACAACATATCCTCAGCTATACATTAGGATTTAATGGTTAAATTCAATTGTAAGGAATAAATGTTATTCCGACAAGGTTGAACAATCACTGAATCTAACATACTAGATTAATGTCACTATATAGTTGATATAGGTGATGATATCTCAACTAAGTATTAGTATGGATGTTATCCTTAATGTTTGTGGTTGTTCTAGGCACAGTCTCTATGGAAGGGAAGCGTGTAATCTAACATCATACTGATGATGCTGAACCATATGATTATGAATCATATGGGTTATACGTATCTTATCCAAAGAGGACTAATATACCCTTTTATGAAAAGGTTATGAAACCTAGAAGAATGACTAGAGCCTAAACATATTGATGTTTGTTGGCTTATGACAATTTGTACCATAGACAATTGTTTATCTCTCTCTTGGACTATTTTAGAAATAGTTGAATTTTCTGAAAGCCCAAAAAGTTTGAACAAGTACGAATATGAGATAGATGAAATTTAGGAGTTAATCTTTCAATTGGATGGAAGCAATTAATAACTTGAGGGTGTTTCAAAAGTTGTCTAAAAAGGAATAAGATTCCCCCTTTAGGATGCCATTATTGGATGCACAATTAGATTGGGTTTCAAAAATGGAAACAACACTTTATAAGATAAAGGTGTGAAGTAAGCCATGCAAAATATCCCTTACACGTTTTGGGATAGTGCCCTTGTTAGGAACATTTTATTATGTTTTGATGATTGTCATACTAGCTGTTATAGCAAGCCTGAACTAAATTAGAATTCTATGTATAAGTCTTTACTTAGAGTATGAGATGTTGTATAAGTTATCTCATACAAGTATTGTACAAGTTGGTAGGACGGAAAAGTAAAACAGATATTCGGGAATGTGAGGCCAGCCAAGTACCAGTAGAGAAGCATGAAGACATTATGGTCTTACTTATAACCAAGGAAGTCTGTGATAACCTTGGATAAGTCTAAGTTATGTTTCAAGTGATGAAACTTAAGGTTTAAAAATGGTGTACACTGATCTCACACAAATCAAGGATCAGTGAAGTACAAAGACTCTACCGAACCTAAAAGAATAAAGGAAACAGTGAATCGGCAAAGTGAACTGATTATCGGCAAAGTAAAGACAAAGCAGAGAAGGAACATCTAAATGGCAAAGTCAGGCAGTCACTTAACTGTTCAGAGAACGGTCAATTGCAAAACAGAAATTTGAGAACTTCAAAATCAAGGCTGGTGAAACCATTGATCAAATGGACAACATATTCTCAAGCATCATCAGTGAACTATAACAACTTGGACACACATATCCACAGAAAGAAGTGTGCTTAAAGATCTTGAGAGGCCTACCTGAAAGATGGAAAATCATCACATCCGTAATCAGAGAGATAACAAATCTTACAACCACTGATACCTTAACTTTAATGTCTCAACTAAATGCTCATGAATTTGAATTGAACGGCGAAGACAGTGCACCAGCAGAGGCACATAAGGCGAAAGTGTAATCGCTTGCACCCAAAGAAAGTCAAACAACCGATGCAAAAAGCAAAGAGACACAGAGTCGAAGGAACATGTAGCTCTACTTGTAAAACATTTTGACAAAGTTTAGAGAAAAGAAGCAATTCAAAGGAGGTTCATCATCATACAAGAAGTCTAGCACAAGCAAGGACATGAAGAAAAAGGATGATGAATACAAATGCTTCAACTACAAGAAGAAAGGAAATTTCAAAGCTGAATGTCCGAAGAAAAAGACAAAGATGAGGACAAGAAGAAGTACAAGACAACTGAAAAGAGAAAAAGCAAGAAAGCACTAAAAGCTGAATCTAGCAGTGAAAAGAATGAAGAATCATTAAAAGATGATTCTGATGAAGATGATGAAGCTGACATCTCAGAAAATGGAAAGGCTTACCTATGTCTTATGGCAAAAGAATCTAATGAAATTGAGGTAACTTCTAGCCCATACTCATCATCAAGTGCATCCACATCTGACACTGCACAATCTTCTATTCTTCCACTAGATTTTGCAAACCTAATTCAAATCTTATGAGTAAATTTGAAGAAATTGTGTTGAATCCGAAATTCTGGAAAAAGGAGTGTGAGAATCTATGAAAGGAGAATAAAAGATTAAATAAAGAACTAGACAAAGTAAAAGCTGAAAAAACTAGTAAGGAGATTCACCCAACTGATCAACAAATAAAAGATGATGAATCATCCAATGTTGAAAGATCAGCTGAGAAAATTTCCCTACCTGTCAAGATAACCACTACACCACTGAATGCACCAGCTTACAAACCCTCAAAAAGGTTTGGATCTAGATCTAGTCTTGGCTACAACAGTTAGGATGAGAATAGAAACAATGGACAACACAATTCTGAATCTAGGACCAACAATGGACCAAAGTTCAGAAAAGGATAGACCATAGTTTCAACCACTCATCCTACACCGGTGAAGTCAAAACCAAGTGTAGTGAAAGAGAAGACCAAACCATCAATCCAGTCAACCAAAAGAAAAGGCTTTCTGAAAGGTAAAAGGAGACTTTACCCTTCAGAAGATGATTGGAATGTTGCACCCCCAAAATACAGGAAGAAACCATTTCATGACATGCATCATGTGTTTAAGAAAAACCAACCTAGGGTCATTCATGGACACATGAAGAAACATAAGTTTCCTATTGCATATTGGAAAGTGAAAAGGGATGCAAATGCAGCAAAAAGTAGAGAAAAGTATCAGAATACCTTCAGTTGAAATATTGCAAGCTATTCTGCCATGCCTTATACATATGAAGTTGATGACTTTAACTATCCAAAAAGAAGATCATTTTGATATACACTTGGAGTAGGAGGCATGACTGCTAACAGGTATGGACCCAAACAGTATTGGGTACCTAAACATAATTAATTTGTTTTGTAGGATGTCTGGTACACAGACAGTGGATGTTCCAGACACATGACAGGAACCAAGGGATGGCTCACTGACTTTAAAGCTTTTGAAGGACCCAAAGTCAACATTGGAGGAAAAGAAAACCCTGTTATAATTAAGGGTGAAGGCATAATGCTCAAAAACAATTCGAAGATTCACAATGTGGTATATGTTAAAGGACTAAGCTTCAACCTATTGAGTATCAGTCAGTTCTGTGACAAATGCTACAATGTGCACTTCAACCAGGAAGGTTGCAAGGTGATTGACAACCAAACCAACACATTGTTTCTTGCAGGAAAATGAGATGACAACATGTATGTGGTGGATTAGAGAACAACTAAAGTAGAAACATGTTTGCTTGTCAAAAGTAAACAATCAACCAGCTGGATTTGGCATAGAAGATTAAATCACCTAAATTTCAAGACCATCAACACATTATCAAAGAACAAGTTAGTTGAAGGCCTTCCAGTGATCACATTCAAGAAGGAAAGTCTCTGTGATGCATGTCAGAAAGGAAAATGAATCAAAATCTCCTTCAAGTCAAAGCCCTATCAATCAACAACAAGAATTCTACATCTGCTACATATGGATCTTTTTGGACCTGTCACACCAGCCAGTATAAGTAGAAAGAAATACAATCTGGTATTGGTGGATGTCTTCTCCAAATACACCTGGACTATATTCATGAACGAGAAAAGCGAGACGCTCAAGAAGCTGCCAGATTTGTTAAGAAGAATTCAAAATAAGAATGAACCGAAGATCATCAAGATCAGATCAGATAGAGGCACAGAGTTTCTAAATAAAATTATCATAACCTACTATAAAGAAAATGGAGTACTGCACCAACTATCAGCAGCAAAGACTCCACAGTAGAATGGTGTAGCAGAAAGAAGAAACAGAACTCTCAAAGAATCGGTCAGAACAATGATTGCAGAAGCATGTTCGCCAAAGAGATTCTGGGCTGAAGCCGCAAATATTGCATGCTATACTCAAAACAGCTCAATCATCAACAAACATCATGGAAAAACTCCATATGAAATATGGAATGGAAGAAAACCTAATATCTCATATTTACATATGTTTGGATCTAAATGCTTTGTGTTGAACAGGAGCAGTTACACACTTTTGAAGAAAAAGATGATGAAGCAATCTTTATGGGATACTCGACACCAAAGAAAGCATTCGAGTACTCAACCAAAGAACCCCGGTGATTGAAGAATCATTTCATGTAGTCTTTGATGAGTCAAACACAAATGGTGAAAGCCTTCATGAACTTGAAGAAGCAGGACCAAGACAAGCCTACATGAAAACACAGTACCAGCTACCATTCTAAATCACAATCTTGGAAATCAAGATGAACCACCAGTCAATACAACAGAAGAGGTACCAGCACAAGAGTATGATGCAAATACACAAGCTGAAGTTGTGGAAGCACCAAGTAGAGAACAACTTCAACCAGATCTCAACTGGCTAAGAGATCATCCTACAGATCAAGTCATTGGAGACATTCACACAGGAGTCAGAACCAGAAGACAACTAGAGCATATGATAACATGTTTTCTATCTCAAATAGAGCCCAAAACAATAGATGATGCAGTCCAAGTTGCTGATTGGATTACAGCTATGCAAGAAGAACTAAATGAGTTTGAAAGAAATGAGGTCTGGGAACTGGTTGACAGACCAGACATAGCCAACATGATTGGAACAAAATGGGTATTCAGAAACAAGATGGATGAACAAGAAACATTTGTTAGAAACAAAGCAAGGCTAGTTACAAAAGGCTACTCTCAAGCAGAAGGAATAGATTATGATGAAACCTTTGCCCCAGTAGCAAGATTTGAAGCAATCATACTCTCTCTAGATTTTGCAGCCCACAAAGACTTCAAAGTTTAACAAATGGATGTTGAGACTGCATTTCAGAATGGACTTTTGGAAGAAGAAGTATATGTGGAACAACCTCCTGGTTTTCAACTCAAAGGGAAAGAAGATAAGGTGTACAAGCTCAAAAAGGCATTTTATGGACTCAAACAGGCACCTAGAGCTTGGTATGAGACACTATCCCAATTCATGATCAAGAATGGATCCAACAAGGGAACTATAGATAAGACTCTTTTTAAATTAGAGGAAGGAACAAATACATTTCTAGTACAAATCTATGTTGATGACATTATCTTTGGATCAGAGGATGAAAAATTGTGTAAAAATTTGCAAATTTAATGAAGAGCAAATTTCGATGAGCATGACGGGAAAATTAAATTACTTTCTTGGGTTACATGTAAAACAAATGAAAGATGGCAATTTTATCAATCAAGCCAAATACACTAAAGACCTAATTCACAAGTATGGTATGGACATAAGTGGCACATCGTATACACCAATGTGTGCAAGAGTCAATCTTGGAAGAGATGAAAGTGGAAAAGATGTTGATCAAAAAATGTATAGAGAAATCATTCGATCCCTACTTTATCTAACTACAAGCAGACTCGATATAGCATTTTGCGTAGGAGTGTGTGTAAGATTTCAAGCTCAACCAAGGGAATCACATCTTTTAGCAAGCCTAAAAGAATAATCAAATACCCGTAGAACACCATCAATGTTGGAATTTGGTATCCAAAAGATGGAGGATTCAAATTAATATCATATTCGACTCGACTATGCCGGATGCAAGATAGATAGAAAAAGCACCTATGGAACAAGTCGATGCTAGGCAAGTAGACTAGTATCATGGTTTAGCAAAAAGCAAAACTCCATATCCACATCAATGTACAAGCGAATATATAGCAGCAGGTAGTTGTTGTGCACAAGTACTCTGGATTAGACAAAAGCTATGGGATTATGGAATGGAGGAGAAGACAATTCCAATCACGTGTGACAACACAAGTGCAATATCCATTACTGAGAATCCAGTATTACACTCAAGAACAAAGCACATTGATGTAAGGCATCATTTCATTAGAGATCATGTTGAGAAAGGAGATGTCATACTAAGATACATACCTACTGAAGATCAATTGGCTGACATCATCACAAAACCACTCAGCCATGAAATATTTAGCAAGTTGGGAATGATAGAAATTGACTAAGTACTAAGAAGCAGCTAACTGGAGTAATCAGCTAAGTAACTTCACCAGCTGATTCAACCTTTGCCATTACAGGATATTTAGCAGGTAAGGCACTGGTACATAGCAAAGTTAACTTCACTGATTGTTAGGAACATGCTTATAAATAGCAACAAGAAAGAAGTCACTACACCGTCTAAGTGACCAGCCAAGGCACTCCACCGAAATATGAATTGGAGTCACCAGCAAACTAAAGTGTGAATCAAATCAACCTTATACACGTGGAAAATCAAGATGTTATGGAGGATTATGCTGTGAAAGATTACACACGTGGAGATAAATTTACAATCGTGGAGGTAACCATATTATTTTTGAATTACAAATGCCTCGATTCCCGGGATCTATCATTACTTACCTAAATGCACTCCCCCACTATACTCAAATACCTCAATTTATATACATAAAATCATGCCATTACATCACAAAATCCTTCAATATTCTACCACGTTCACACGACACAAATCATCCTATATAAACCACACTTAGAGATCTTTCAGAATTCTTTACGCTCTCTTGCAAATCATAAACCCTATTTTCTAACTGCAAAATTAAATCTTTCTCTCAAATCTCAAACAATGGCTTCATCCTCTTCAATAACTCCCACAGAATGATTCTTTGATAAATCGATCGTCACTGGATCGTTTTTTATGCCTGACCACTATCTTTCTTTTTGTGATAACAATGTAAAAGCCCAATGCTTGGTTGATTGCTGCATAAATCTTGGGTTAATGACCTTCCTATACCCGCCAATAACTGGAATATGCTATGAGAACCTGATTGCATTTTGGAAAAATGCAAAGTTTGTGCCAAGCGCAAAGAAGAGTGATCATGAATATATAAAAAGTTAAATGTTTGGGAAAGAAGTGGTCATCACATCTGGTCTTCTCAACAGATTCTTACACGTACCCATGATTGGTCCAGCTAATGTGAAGCTCGTGCAGATTGACATCAATAACTTCTGGGCTGAGATAGCCAAAAATGTTAAAAAGAACAGTAAAACCTACAATCTACTCAGATCAGTACTCAAACTTCCATTTGCTGAGTTTGCACCAGTTATCACCAAGAACATTTAAGGCAGAAAAGGATCGATGGAAAACTTGACTGAGTTACAGGTCAAGTTAATGGCAATCATCTATCAAGGTATTCACTTTGACAGGGCAACATTTGTCTTCAATTGGTTGAATGACCAGATTCAAAAGGAAATTGATCCGTCAATCACAAAGACCAAGCAAGGGTTTGCGAAGAAAGGTGATTTTTTGAGAGGAATCATATGGGTTCCCTCTCCAACACCGAGCTTGACACATTGAAAGTGAAACCCATCAATCTAAAGTCCCCACACAAGTCCAAGGTAATGTTTACCTACATTAAGGCATCTCTCGAAACCCGAATCCTCTACAGATGAAAAAGGAAAACACCCGAAAGCAAGTAGATCGGGATGGGAAGACGCACCGGATCCCAAAAGGCACGAAAGGACACTTTTATGGTCGGCATCAAGCAATCCGGACAACCCCGTGGTTATCGGTGATGATACAAACGGCGGCCGGAGGAGAGAAACAAGAAGAAGTGACATATTTGGAAGAGGGTGAAGAAGAATATCATCTTACTTTATCTGATGAGGAAGACACTGAAAACAAAGAAGATGATATTGAAAGTGTGGCAGAAAAAGAAGCATAAGAACCAGAGGAAGAAGGTCATCTTGAAGATGATCAAGAAAAGATGGAGACTTCATAAGATGATCTGACAATTCAGGAGGTCCTTCTCAGGAGCCTCAGCAAAGTTGTCAACCCGCAGAGTGAGACATCTGATCAAACTCACTCTGCTGAACTTCTCAACACCCCCACTATTGATCAAGGGGGAACACCAGCAGAGGAAGTCAAGTCTCCAGCAGATGGAGAAGAAGAACTGCCATCCCAGCGAAAGGAAACATAAAGCACTTCTTATCAACCTCTCTCTGTTCTGGAAACTGCTGAGGAAGAAAAATAATGTGAGAGAGAAGAGAAAGTGGAAGTGAAGGTTGAAGACATAACAAATAATGAGGATGATGTAGAGAAAGAGAAAGCTGCAGATGATGAGGATGTTGAAGTGGGTCTAGAAGAAATTGATCAAGAAAGACTTTTCAATCTGGATATCCAACCATTGATTATGGACATGGAAAAGCAGTATCACAACAGGCAAAACCTGAAAACTGCGTTAAGGAGTCACGGAACCTCCTTCAATCACAAAATTAAAGTCCTCATCAGTCACATCAAGATTTAAGATGAGGTCATGGGGAAACAGGGCAACTTGCTTTGCAATCTGCAACACCTCTACCATGTCCAGACCAATCTTGAGTTTCATGCTGACAAGATTGATACCAGTCTCAAACCCTTGGTGGACACTCTAAATGCTCACACTCATCAACTTCAACATCTGGATGAGGTTATGGAATATTTTGGCCAGCAACTCGAAACCTTAATAAATGTAGCTGAGGCTAACAACAAAATTCTGGAGAAAATGTATGGTCGCCTCCCTGAATCTGAAGAATCAAATGCAACTCTTGAACCACGTTTTGGGGCTGCCAAAAATGGGGAAGGAAGCTCAAAGCTTGAGAGCTCCAGTGGAAAGAAGGCAAGCCGAACAGATAAGGGCAAGGGCATCAAAGGCAAAGGCATCAGGTTTGAAGAAAAGAAGTAGCCTGAGAGCTTCAGTGAAAAGAAGGCAAGCCCAACAGATAAGGGCAAGGGCATCAAAGGCAAAGGCATCAGGTTTGAAGAAAAGAAGCAGTAGCACTTTCTTTATTGATTTACTTTACCGAAATAAATGCCTGTGAATAATTATAATGCAATATCTCACTGTCCTTAAATGGATGAATAAAATTGTTAAGTTTTATTCCAGTGTTTATTGTGAAAATTTTCGGTATACTTATGTTCAGGCTTATGAGGGTTTTGGCATCATCAAAAAGGGGAAAATGTTAGGAACATTTTATTATGTTTTGATGATGGCCATAGTAGCTGTTATAGCAAGCCTGAACTAAGTTAGAATTCTCTGTATAAGTCTTTACTTAGAGTCTGTCATGTTGTATAAGTTAAGTCAGACTAGTATTGTACTAGTTGGTAGGACGGCAAAGTGAAACAGATATTTGGCAAAGTGAGGCCAGCCAAGTAACAGTAGAGAAGCATGAAGACATTATGGTCTGACTTATAACCAAGGAAGTCTGTGAGGACATTGGATAAGTCTATGTTATGTTTCAAGTGATGAAATTTAATGTTTAAATATGGTGTACACTGATCTCACACAAATCAAGGATCAGTGAAGTACAAAGACTCTCTTGAACCTAAATGAATAAAGGAAACAATGAATCGGCAAAGTGAACTGATTATCGGCTAAGTAAAGACAAAGAAGTGAAGGAAGATCTAAAAATGCAAAGTCAGATAGTCACTTAACTGTTCAGAGAACGGTCAAGTAAACCTTACTTGATCAGATTTTGAAATATGAAGAAGATACAGAGGGTCAAGCATTAAATGCACAATCAATAGAGGATCAATCAAGGACGGATTTTCTGATAAACGTTTGAAGAAAAATCCGATCACTAAAATCAAGGAGAATATAATTAAGGGGGAATCAAGAATAAAATCAAGGATTATTCTCCTCATTAATATAGCCAACGGACGGAAATTCAAATCAAGGATTATGAAGGCTATAATTAGAATGTATTGACAAATAAGAAGAAGAACGATTGAACCTGAGCAAAAATGCTGTCAAAGTCAAAAGCCTTCTATCTGTGGTGAAAACGAATCATCTAGTGATCAACTCAAAACTGAGAACTACCATTCCAACCAAGCAACTGAATCAGATCCATCTGAGAAGGAGTTGTGTTTGTGATAGCTGCTGAAAGATTTGTTCGAAGGAGAGCGGTGAAAAGACTGAGTCACTGAAGCTGTTGAAGCCAAAGAGCTTGTGTTTGTCAAGGACAATCAGGCTATTGTATTTGTGAAAACAATAGTGAATTCCTCGAATCATCACAGGAGAAGAGTGGATTAAGGGATTACACCACCCTGAACCACTATAAACCTTTGTGCCAATTTACTTTCAGCAATTTACCTTACTGCATTTATTTAATTGCTTATATCATATCTTATATCTGTGATTACATAATCTACTTTGAAACAACATACTAAGAAGGGACTTATCCGCTGCCCAAAAGCTTTTGAATACAAGAAAAGTTTTTGAAACTCCTCTATAGTCATTCACCCCCCCCCCCCCCACTGACTATAGTTTTACCCTTCTCTGGGACCAACAACACTTAATCAAAACACATACTTAACCGAGTTCAAAACAATAATTGTTGAATAAATTCTATGATTTGATATGGAAGGAGAAGATGTCTAATATATCTTAATCGATGATTTGAAGTTGTCATTGGCATAGTCAGAAAGGCTTGGAGCCCAGTACGACATATGCCACTTTATGGAATATTTTATCAAGTACGCTAGATATCATCTACTTTCCACGAAGCAAAACGTTTGTCTCCGAACATGCTGTCTTCTAAAGGAGGTATTTCTTCCAAAAGAGATAGTGGGAGTAAGTGAGATCTCAAAAGAGTTTGAGAACCACAAGGAGAGATTCAACCATAGGAACATGCGCAGACGCCACATAGTAATGAGGTGTAAATGCACAGCTCAGTGTACACAAAATTTCTATAAGTCTATGGCCTGAAAAGGCTGCTAATGTGTTCATCTTGAAGAATGAATATCTCACGACTTGTGAAGGAATGTTTGAGGGGAAAGATTCAGAGATATGGCCAGGAGCCATAATATCTGAATTATATTCCAACAGTGACAACCAGGTTGTGAACCTAGTATATCTTACCTAAAGGGAATGTCCCTGAAAGGCTGACATGTATATTAATATGATTACCATAAGGCTATAGTGACGGCTAAAGGGTACGGGGTTTAAATCTTGTAATTAACTTTATGCTGCCAGTTGAGCCAGTTCTATTCAGACTATGCTTGTTATAAGTTTGTATCATGGCTATAAGATAGTGTTGATGGCGTTGGGCAAATAGCCCGATGGTCATAGACACTACCATGATAAGTGAGCCCCCAAGGTCCATTTATGGACTCAAACAAGTTTCTCTAGACAATTTCTTTTCTTGATAAATCAAAGGAGTTTGATTTAGTCAAAGGAAGGGATATGCTCAATGTGCAAAAGGGATAGTGAGAGTGTGTTATGATTTTCGAGTATGGTATTGGATGTCTCTCTCCATAATTGTCATCCCATGTCACATTCAATCAATATTTGGTAGCTCAAGGTCTTTACGAAATTGCTTGGATTAGTAGTTCTTATTTTAGAAAAAAGAATCTATAGTGATAGATTTAACTGCTATTAGATTATAGTTTACCTATATAGATGTGATGCTAAAAGAGTTTAGCATAGATCACGACAGGAGATACTGCTAGCCGGTGTTCTCAAGATCTATCTATGTTTGGACGTTAGTCCTAAAGATAAGGTGAAAGAAGATGGCAGATGTTCATAGTCCATGAAGAGTCATGATCAAACATGAAAGTAAATCTGGTGAATATCGAGAATATCCTTAAATAGTTTAAGGATGGCTTTCTAGTTTAACAAAACTTGGAATCGGATAAACATATACATACATGTATCCTGAGTCTTATCAAGGCGAGTGGGAGCTACAGTCTGGGTTTGCAGTCACTTTGATTAAGTGAAAAAGTGTGCTGGAAATGTTCTTAGCTGGCGATCACTGTGGACACTACAGCTATGACAAAACACTGTATGCGCCTTGGAGGCACAACGGAAGCAGTACATGGGTCCAGAAGGTTCATTCCTGAACCTTGTACGGTTCTTCCACATTTTCTATATAGCTGATATAGTTGTGGATTCATTGCTTGGAGCAAGGACCAGGGTCTCATCAGAGATTTATGTGTGTTGAGGCGGCTCTTTTGACTTGGTCATTTGGAGCTTGATATGAAGATAGTCTGGGAGTGATCCATTCATGGCTAGGGCTGATTGTGAGTATTACATGAGATTCTTGTGTTTCAACTCTTGTGTGTATGAGTGATTGGTCTTAGGCCAAGTGGGAGATTGTTGAAATAGTGTCCTAAACCCAATCGGGTTGGACCGGATCCGACCGGGTCGGATTAGTCTGCTATTTCTTTATGATTATACATACATAATAAATGGCTTTTCTGTTGTCATATATTTGTTCTTTTTAAAGAACCAATTTTGAATTGTTATATGATAGCGTGCTTAGTATTAATCTGTGATAGAGAAATCATGATAGGCGATTATGGTTGATGAGATCTCTAATCACTTTAATAAGTTTGATACATAAATGTCTCTAAAGCCGATGTACTATTAAACAGTCATTGATAGTACGTACGTACTAGCACTTATTAGATGTCTTTTGTCTTTAAGGGAAGGGATAGATCTCGTCTATCAAAGTGTAGAGACACTTGGACTATACGTGGATGTGTATTAGAGATTGTGAACGTTATACTGACCCACTTACAATGTTAAGTGTCACACTATGTGACGGTTGTGTAATTATCCTTAGGACCGGAGTCTACATGGCATTACGGAGTGAATTGTCATGCTTTGACACTATTGAGGTTTCCCCTAACCATGGGGCGATCATTCGATAGTGATTGGGTGTGATACCGAAGCATGCGGAGTATACATGTTAGGTCGTCTGGGAATCGCGTACCCTATGATTTGGGGTATATCCGAAAGGGCCTTCTTATAAGAAATGTGTTACTCTCATGAATCTTTGCAAAGTCGAAGTAAATGAGTTACTTCGAGAGAGCATGATATCCAGATTATAAGATACGGTCAACCATGCTTGACACTCGACGTACGACCGTATGGATAGTATTACAGCGATGGAATTCTATTTACACACTAACCGAGCACATGAAAGGTAGTAGTCATTATGTATTGACTCTTCCGATGATTGAGGGTCTCGGACATGTTGCTAGACGCTATCCGTGATCGTTAGATGTAAAGGGCATTTTCGTAATTGCGCCCTATGTCTATGGCCAACATATTCGGAAGTCTATCTAGTCACACACATATGAACATGAGTCGGATTAAAATACGGTTATAGTTGATGACCAAATAAGGACAATTTATCTCATACTATAAATGTTATAGTGGTAAATTAATATGGTGGTGTTTATTTATTATGAATAAATATAATACAATATATTAATTATGTTGATTAATTAATTATGTATATAGACATATAATTTTGAAATATGTATATATGATATACATGTATTTTACAAATTAATTAATCGTAGTATTATATTAATTAAAGAATATTCCGGAAGCCAATTAAAGTCTATTTGGGGCGTCATTCAATAGTGCATAAGATACACTTGGATTGTGCCATTTAATTAATAAGGTTACCATAATATTAATATTGGATATTAATTGATTTTTGGAAAATAGATTTATGGTAATAAGATAAAGATATTCAATATAGGATATCGACAATATCTTGGAAATATTTAATATAGGATATTAAATTAAATGAGATAAATCAATCTAAGGGATTTTCCTTATTTTACTAGTCAGATGTTTTCTTTCTCTCCACTCTACCCAAGACTTGTTCCCCAAGGATTTATAGGCCGATAAAAGCAAGGGGATGCTAAGCTCTTTTGTACACCATAATTCCAAGATCTAATTCTTCTTGTGAAAAGTATGAGAGCTTCTTAGAGAGAGAAAATATCGATTTAGCAATCGAGTTTTTCTAGTAGAAATCATTGGCGGGATTCCGGTGAGGTGCTCGTGTGGATTACTGGTAGAGGCCGGACACTTGGACGGCTCGCGCACATCTACTCCTACCGGACGGTCAAAGCATCGATCTTTTAGATCAACCAAGGTAATCTTACCATCCCCTGTCTTGTATGTTTATTGTTTAAACAAAGACAATCCCTGGATCGGGAAATCAATAATTAAATTCCGTGTACAAGGAATCAAAAATCACACCGTTAAGTACTCTATGGGTACGAAAAAGAGTACGAAAAAAAACGTTTGTAATTCTCTTTGAAGTACTGATGTGATATCGACCAGAACGATAAATAAGGCACGCCGGTGCAAACGGCAAGCAAAATGGACGCCAGAATGGCCTTGTACAAGGAATCAAAAATCACACCGTTAAGTACTCCATGGGTACAAAAAAGAGTACGAAAAAAAATGTTTGTAATTCTCTTTGAATTACTGTTGTGATATCGACCAGAATGATAAATAAGGCACGCCGGCGCAAACGGCAAGCAAAACGGAGGCCAGAATGGTACAAGGAATCAAAAATCACACAGTTAAGTACTCAATGGGTATGAAAAAAAGTACAAAAAAAAAATGTTTGTAATTATCTTTGAAGTACTTATGTGATATCAATCAGAATGATAAATAAGGCATGCCGGCGCAAACGGAAAGCAAAACGGAGGCCAGAATGGCCTTGTACAAAGAATCAAAAATCACACTTTTAAGTACTCTTTGGGTACAAAAAAGAGTACGAAAAAAAACGTTTGTAATTCTCTTTGAAGTACTGATGGGATATCGACCAGTACGATAAATAAGGCACGCCGGCGCAAATGGCAAGCAAAACGGAGGCCAGAATGGCCTTGTACAAGGAATCAAAAATCACACCGTTAAGTACTCTATGGGTACAAAAAAGAGTACGAAAAAAAAATGTTTGTAATTCTCATTGAAGTACTGATGTGATATCGACCAGAACGATAGATAAGGCAGGCCGGCGCGAACGGCAAGCAAAACGGAGGCCAGAATGGCCTTGAACAAAGAATAAAAAATCACACCGTTAAGTACTCTATGGGTACAAAAAAGAGTACAAAAAAAAACGTTTGTAATTCTCTTTGAAGTACTGATGTGATACCGACCAGAATGATAAATAAGGCATGCCGGCGCAAACGTCAAGCAAAACGGAGGCCAGAATGGCCTTGTACAAGGAATCAAAAATCACACAGTTAAGTACTCTATAGGTACGAAAAAAACGTTTGTAATTCTCTTTCAAGTACTGATGTGATATCGACCAGAACGATGAATAAGGCACGCCGGCACAAACGGCAAGCAAAACGGAGGCCAGAATGACCTTGTACAAGGAATCAAAAATCACACAGTTAAGTACTCTATGGGTACGAAAAAAAGTACGGAAAAAAATGTTTGTAATTATCTTTAAAGTACTGATGTGATATCGACCAGAACGATAAAAAGGCACGCCGGGGCAAACGGCAAGCAAAACGGAGGCCAGAATGGTATTGTACAAGTTATCAAAAATCACACCATTAAGTACTCTATGGGTACAAAAAAAAAGTACGAAAAAAACATTTGTAATTCTCTTTGAAGTATTGACGTGATATCGACCAGAACGATTAATAAGGCACGCCGGCGCAAACGGCAAGCAAAACGGAGGCCAGAATGGCCTTGTACAAGGAATCAAATTTCACACCGTTAAGTACTCTATGGGTACAAAAAAAGTTACCAAAAAAAGAGTTTGTAATTGTCTTTGAAGTTCTGATGTGATATCGACCAGAACGATAAATAAGGCAATCCGGCGCAAACGGCAAGCAAAACGGAGGCCAGAATAACACTGTTAAGTACTCTATGGGTACAAAAATAAGTACGAAAAAAAATGATTGTAATTCTCTTTGAAGTACTGATGTGATATCGACCAGAATGATATATAAGGCACGCCGGCGCAAACAGAAAGCAAAACGGTGGCCATAATGGCCTTGTACAAGGAATCAAAAATCACACCGTTAAGTACTCTATGGTTACAAAAAAAAGTACGAAAAAAAACGTTTGTAATTCCCTTTGATGTACTGATGTGATATCGACCAGAACGATAAATGAGGCACGCAAGCACAAACGGCAAGCAAAACGGAGGCCAGAATGGCCTTGTACAAGGAATCAAAAATCACACACTTAAGTAGTCTATGGGTAGGAAAAAAAATGTTTGTAATTCTCTTTGAAGTACTGATGTGATATCGACCAGAACGATAAATAAGGCACGGTGGCTCAAACGGCAAACAAAACGAAGGCCAGAATGGCCTTGTACAAGGAATCAAAAATCACACAGTTAAGTACTCTATGGTCACGAAAAAAAGTACGAAAAAAAAAGCTTGTAATTCTCTTTGAAGTACTGATGTGATATCGACTAGAACGATAATTAAGACACGCAGGCGCAAACGGCAAGCAAAACGGAGGCCAGAATGGCCTTGTACAATGAATCAAAAATCACACAGTTAATTACTCTATGGGTACGAAAAAAAGTACGAAAAAAAATGTTTGTAATTCTCTTTGAAGTACTGATGTGATATCGACCAAAACGATAAATAAGGCACGCCGGCAAAAACGGCAAGCAAAACGGAGGCCAGAATGGCCTTGTACAAGGAATCAAAAATCACACGATTAAGCACTCTATGGGTATGAAAAAAAGTAAAAAAAAAACGTTTGTAATTCTCTTTGAAGTACTGATGTGATATCAATCAGAATGATAAATAAGGCAAGCCGGCGCAAACGGCAAGCAAAACGGAGAACAGAATGGCCCTGTACAAGGAATCAAAAATCACACCGTTAACTACTCTATGGGTACACAAAAGAGTATGAAAAAAAACGTTTGTAATTCTCTTTGAAGTACTGATGTGATATCGACCAGAACGATAAATAAGGCACGCCTGCGCAAACGGCAAGCAAAACGGAGGCCACAATGGCCTTGTACAAGGAATCAAAAATCACACAGTTAAGTACTCTTTGGGTACGAAAAAAAGTACAAAAAAAAACGTTTGTAATTCTCTTTGAAGTACTAATGTGATATCAATCAGAATGATAAATAAGGCACGCCGGCGCAAACGGAAAGCAAAACGGAGGCAAGAATGGCCTTGTACATGGAATCAAAAATCACACCGTTAAGTACTCTATGGGTACAAAAAAGAGTACGAAAAAAAGCGTTTGTAATTCTCTTTGAAGTACTGATGTGATATCGACCAGAACGATAAATAAGGCACGCCGGCGCAAACGGCAAGAAAAACGGAGGCCAGAATGGCCTTGTACAAGGAATCAAAAATCACACCGTTAAGTACTCTATGGGTACAAAAAAGAGTACAAAAAAAATTGTTTGTAATTCTCTTTGAAGTACTGTAGTGATATCGACCATAACGATAAATAAGGCACGCCGGCGCAAACGGCAAGCAAAACGGAGGCCAGAATGGCCTTGTACAAGGAATCAAAAATCACACCGTTAAGTACTCTGTGGGTACAAAAAGGAGTACGAAAAAAAAACGTTTGTAATTCTCTTTGAAGTACTGATGTGATATCGACCAGAACGATAAATAAGGCACGCCGGCGCAAACGGCAAGCAAAACGGAGACAAGAATGGCCTTGTACAAGGAATCAAAAATCACACAGTTAAGTACTCTATGGGTACGAAAAAAGTACGAAAAAAAACGTTTGTAATTCTCTTTCAAGTACTGATGTGATATCGACCAGCATGATAAATAAGGCACGCCGGCGCAAACGGAAAGCAAAACGGAGGCCAGAATGGCCTTGTACAAGGAATCAAAATTCACACCGTTAACTACTCTATGGGTACAAAAAAAGTTACAATAAAATAAGTTTGTAATTCTCTTTGAAGTTCTGATGTGATATCGACCAGAACGATAAATAAGGCAATCAGGAGCAAACGGTAAGCAAAACGGAGGCTAGAATAACACCGTTAAATACTCTATTGGTACAAAAATAAGTACGAAAAACACGTTTGTAATTCTCTGATGGCCAAATTATAGTAAACCAACTTTAACCGGCAGAGTACCGGGTCGGTTGTACTACAACGGCGAGCAAGGTCGTATCCCACGAGGAATTGGTCAAGTATCACAACCACTTTCGTATCTAGTTCAGGCTCACAATCGGGGTGAAAATAATATTTATAACTAGAAAATGAAATAAAAAGTTATAACTTTAAAATATATGATAGAATGAATAGCTAAACTATGATCAGGAACACTACTCTTAACACCTTACCGAATCACTAGGGATGAGCATTAACCTTCCAACCAACCAATGGTTTCTAATGAATGTGTTGTGGGTGCAATCTCCTAAACTGGTCCCTAGGCGCTAATACCACAAGCTAGTTACCCTATACTCGGTTCAACAGTCCCCTCTATGGGATTTAATTGACCTAATATGATGAAAACAATGAGACGCTCCGCATCCACCGAGTTCACGGCTTAGCTAGAAAAACCTTACCAAGGAACAGGCTGCGAAAAACTCGACTAGTTCGTGCATGACAATCCTAAAACTCTAGTTCGCACACTCACTCGCAAAATACATTTATAAAGTTCGTGTGTTTGATCAATTAATGGTTAGCTACTCCATTAAAGGCATTAGATTCAAGTTTTAGAACACAAACGATTCAAAAGATTCAACTTTTAAGCCCTACTCATCCCTAGATCATTGTTTAGGTATCAATTTCGTAGTTCCATCACATAATCTAGCTATCAAAAATTTAGCTACTCATACTAATAATAAAATCGCCGAAATAAATCAAGAAATACATAATAGGCATCAGAAAAAGATAAAGAAAATTACCAATAAAAAACTAGAAGCAATTCACCAATCGAATCGTCACTTCGTTGTGTTCCAATCGCAAAATAACGGAAGAAAAGTTGCTATTGTTCTAAGGAATTTTTGCAGGCAAAATAAAAGTAAATTGTTCTAACGGGGAAAAGAAAAACTGCTGCAGAGAAAAAAAAATTGTGGTATGAAAACTGTGTTGAAATTTCCGACCTAAGTGGCTTATAAATAATTTCCGGAAATTATCCGAAAATATTACCGTGTCACCCCAGGCTTTACTGCATTGGCCGCATCAAAAGTCTTGACATTAGGCGTGGGCCCCATTTGACCAATAACATAAACAGCTTTTTCTTTTTCCCTTTTTTCTTCTTTTTTTTCTTTTGAACCGATAATAACCAAATATTGCTAAAAACAGCCTCCGTCACATCCCTCAGGTTGATACATTCTGTTTTTGACACACGATTTTATTAAGATTATTTATTTTTCTTCGAACACCCGAACTTGAATCTTGCGCCATTTCCTCATACGAACTCCGTTTTAGACGATTTTCGTACCGTTGTGATTCTCGTCACGCCCTCTATCACGCCATACTTGCAATAAAAATAAACCACATACCCAAGCGTGACAAACACCAATAAAACATACACAAATCACCCGAAAATATCGAGATTTTCGACGTAAACGTCTTATCATCTCGTGATTCCACTCGTGGTGAAATTTGCCGATAAACACCACTCAACTACCCCAAAAGTACATCGAATATGCTACAAATAGGGGGTAAAATGCACACGAAATTATAGCAAAGTTGACTCTCATCAACTACCCCCCACCTAGCGTTTGCTCGCCCTCGAGCAAATCAAGTGATTCAAAAATAAATCATGAGGTCAACGTTGCGAACATATGGGAAACCAAAATATCCAATGAGTAAAAACTAGTCAACAAACGAATAAACACGAGCCAAAACTTATGTTATCCCGGAAACGGAATGTGTGTGTGTGCATAGCTTCTCAATCATTCATTACGGTCAACCGGCTCGATTATAGACGCATGACTAATGTTGTTACACCATAGGCTTATACTTCATAATCATCTCCACTAATCGAGGTCGAATCAAGGCTAACTAAGGTCGCAGACTTGCACGGTTGTAACGTTAGGCTAGGGACGGGGCTATTCGAAAGGATAAAAAGAATATCAAAAGAGAAAACGAGTGAGTCTAATCAAAACATCTTGAATTTGCCTCATACCTCACCTTCTTAGCTTGGTTCAAGCAAGCATTCTCCTTCTTTACTCTAAAATCCAAACATAATTCAATGAAAACTCATCCCACCAACGCCACTTTGGGGAAATTAAAACATGGCCCTTTTTTCGGCAAATTTTGACTCAACTTTATTCAACACTTTATTCATTTTTTTTTCTTTTTTTTTCCTTTTATCTCTTCTTCTTTTTTTTTCCGTTTTTTTTTCTTTTTTTTTTCTTTTTATAAACCAACACCAACACTTTTTGCTACCCCTTCTCATTCGTAGTACCAAAGATCCACCAGCACAATAATTTGATACACATCTTCGCCACCCCACACTTGTGCTAGCACGTGTGCCCAAAATAAGATTAAAATTCACTCGTAGGGTGCCAAAGAAACGTAGACCACAAATATCGGCTATGGGTTGGTAATTATGGGCTAATCAACGAATGGCTAAGTTTGGGTGGGGGTCTAACCACCCTGCAAAGGCTTAGAGGGGTTTCTGTGGACATTATGTACATGGCTGGCTATTTGGCTCTTGTTGAATCAAAGAAATGCCAAGACCGTCATCCCTTAATCTACCAAGATTGACCTTTCTATTTCACCTCGAAGTTAATGGTATAAGTTCTAGGTAACAGACATCGTCTATGGTATCTATAATCATTCACTAACCAACCACAATTAATGAAAGCAAAGCTATTACGTGCATAAGAATTCCATTTCCACAACAAGACGAAGGTTTGACTCGCATGCATTCAACTCTTGACTAATAATTAACCATAGAAGATAATGACTCACATAGGATTCACAACATCAGAATCATGAAGAATTTAAAAATAGCTCAACTTTTACTCCAATGGACCAAACACTAAGCATATAGCTCATTCGATGCATAAATTAAAGCACATGGTAGTAAAGTGAAGCTAAGTCTACCACCCCCCACTTAAAACGTAACACCGTCCTCGGTGTGTGAGTGATAAAGTAAAGAAAGAAAGACTTAGCTGAACCGGAAATAGAGCGCAACCATGCAAAGTGACAACCTCCAATGTATCTCCCAGGGTACCTGTGCAATCACAACATAGAAACCAAGAATCCACTACGACGAAAGGCCGAAACCTTAAGCGTAGGTAAGCACAAGTATGGAGATGTATAGAACAAAGAATATATGGGTTATCACAAAGCATGAAATGGAATTCGAGATGCGGGGTCAAATAAATTATTGGGGATTGATTGATTTTTTTTTGTTTTTTTTTTGGTTTTTTTTTTCTTTATTTTGAATATCCTAATAACCGAGAAAGATGGGTTGCCTCCCATATGCGCCTTTGGTTTATGTCGTCGGCTCGACTTATTGAATTTCAAAAACAAGATAGGGTGCCGAGTTTATAGTCTTCGGCAAGACTCGTATCCCCCAAACTTGACATTAGGTTCTACCTTCATTTTAGAGACACTCTCACTTCCCACACCCTCCTCGGGTTGATCATAAGTCACTTGGTTCTCCTCAAAAACTTCTAGCCTTTGCACCACTTCACGCGTCCCCCAATCATTTCCCGGGTGCTTAATGGTCTTATATACACTGAAGGTTACAGTCTCGTCACCCGCTCGCATGGTGATCTCACCTTTTTGCACATCCAGTAAAGTCCTACCCGTAGCCAAGAAAGGTCTTCCTAATAAAATTGGGGTTTGACTATCTTCCTCCATGTCTAACACAACAAAATCAACAGGGAAAACTAGTTTACCGACCGAACTAGCACATCCTCAACAACTCCCATGGGGTGCCTAATCGACCTATCCGCCATCTGCAAGGTCATATTTGTACGCTTAAGCTCACCTACCCCCAAACTCTCATATATCTTTCTAGGCATTAAACTTACACTTGCCCCTAAGTCACACAACACCTTAGGAAATAACGTCCGGCCTATGGTGCAAGGAATGGAAAAACTACCAGGATCTTTCAACTTAGGTGGCAGCTTATTCTAAAAAACAGCAGAGCACTCCTCATTTAAACAAACAATTTTCTCCATTTTAGATTTATTAGACAAAATCCCTTTTAAAAATCTGACATTAAATGGCATATGAACAAGCGCATCCACAAGTGGGATATTTATCTCTACTTTTCTTAGTATATCGAGAAATTTGTTTTGCTTATTAGAAATGGTTGGCTTTGTAGGGCCACGAGGGGGGGGGGTAAGGTAATTTAGATAAATCAAAGGGTTTTTTCATAGAATCCACACCTGAGTTGTTCGTACCTTCCCGTGTCGTGTCTGACCGCTTTTCCGGTTCCGTACTCGGATTCTCCACCTCTTTCTTTATCTCTTCAGCATCTTGCTCTTCATTGATCACCACCCAATCTTCATCTTCCTCTCTCATTTTTTCTATCTTCTTCTTCTTCTCAACCTCCTCAGGCACCTCAATATCACTACCCACAACTTTCCCACTTCTTGTAAATATGGCATTCACTTGCCTGGGATTTTCAGTTATTTGGCCCATTCGTGTCTCCAAGTTCCTCACCACAGATTGCAAGTTTATATGGGCATTTTTCACCTCCTTTAATTCCTTACTTAGTTCCAGGTTACTCTCCCTCGCTCCCGGTTATTCTCCTTCGACTCGGTCGTTTTCTCTAATGTCTCGGCTTATTCTTTCCAACGGATCGTCCGTGGAGCTTTTTGGTTGCGTGGGTTCCGGAGGTGGTGGTGCGATTGTGGGGGCATGGCATATTGACTCGTTGAGGCTGCGCAAATTGCGGTTGAGTCGTTTGCCCGGCCCCTTGATTTCTACCCCAAGCAAGATTTGGATTGTCCCGCCAATTCGAAAATTTTTCCCCCGTTCGATTGGATAAGTAGTTCACATCCATGGGTTTCCAATTTAATGTCAAGCTCGGATCGTAGTTTGGTAGACCATGGGATTCGAGCACAATGGATGCATATCCCCGGGTTTCATGCCAAAAAGGTTCTCGAGAGATGGATCATTGAGCATTTGGGTCGTGGTCGGTGACTAACCTTTTTAATAGGGCGGTTGTGGCCCAATGTTCACCACCGCAAGTAGTACACCCTTTGAATTCCTTCGCCATGCCAACATGTCACTCATTTGCTTTTTTAGCTCCACCATTTCGGTTTGCATCTTCATAATTTCTTCACTTGGCCCGACTTGGTTAATCGAACTAATTGGGTTCCTTGAAACCCTTCTCCCCGTCTTCCACTGTCTGTTGCTTTCTGCGACTCTCTCTATTGTAGCCAATGCAACATCTGGTTCCACACTCATTACATCTCCTCCACACGCCGCATTCAAATTTGACTGATCTGTCTCGCGTAAACCACCATAAAATAGATGTACCTGGTTTCATGCCTCTAATCCATGATGCGGGCACTTTCTCAACATAGCTGTAAATCTATCCCAGGCTTCATGCATGCTCTCCATGTCCAACTGTTCAAAGTTTGCAATATCTGCCTTCATATCCAACGTTCTGGAGAGGGGACAATATTTCAATAAAAACTTTGCAGTCACTTGATCCCATGTGTGTAAAGAATCGTGGGGTAATGACTCATACCAAGCTCTCACGGCCTCCTTCAATGCAAATGGGAATAAGAGCATCCTAACCGCTTCCTCAGAAACTCCATTCATCTTCACGGTCCGACAAACCTGCATAAAGTGGTTCAAGAATTGATTCGGGTCTTCAATTGACTTACCCCGAAATTGTGCATTGTCGTTCAGAAGATACCACACATGTTGTTTAATTTCCAGGTTGTTTGCCGGAATAGGAGGCAAACGGATGGGGGTGTGTCCCTCACCAATAGTCGGTGCCGCGTAGTCTCTCAAAATCCTTCCATGATTGCCTTGATTTTGCACTGGTAGTTGTGCATAAAAGTTTTGTGCCTGAATAGGGGCGGCTAGTGGTGGATTCACATTCTGTTGCTTCGATTCGCAACATCATCCGCATCATCATTTGCATCATCGATTCTGGTCAAAAGGTATTTGACCAACTAAATTCCCCTGATTATTGTTCTGATTCTGAGGGGCTTGTTGTTGTTGTCGGACTGGATTCTGCCGACCTCCATGATTTTGGACCCCAATTAGTCCCAGATTAAGTGCCCTCTGATTAGGTGGGGGCTCTCTGTTAAGGCCTTGTATTTCCCGATCCTCGGGAGTAAGCGTCGGGTCTAGGCGTAAACCATCTTCAGTTTCATCTACAGCATGTAAATTCGTCAGATCCCCACTTCCTGACGTCATTTCTGATTCTTCTGATTGGGATTCTAACTCAATAAATGATGTCGATGCTCTTCCAACCGAGTTCTTTTTTCTCACACTGTTCTGATGTCTCGCAAATGCTTCAATCTCCGGATTCAAAGGAAGTAGTGGTTCCTTGGAACTTCGGGTCATACACTGCAATCACCAAAACAACACGAAAACGGTAAAATAAAAACGACCTAATCCTAAATACTTGAATGACTTATTGATATTGACCGATTCCCCGGCAACGGCGCCAGAAAACTTGATGGCCAAATTATAGTAAACCAACTTTAACCGGCAGAGTACCGGGTCGGTTGTACTACAACGGCGAGCAAGGTCATATCCCACGAGGAATTGGTCAAGTATCACAACCACTTTCGTATCTAGTTCAGGCTCACAATCGGGGTGAAAATAATATTTATAACTAGAAAATGAAATAAAAAGTTATAACTTTAAAATATATGATAGAATGAATAGCTAAACTATGATCATGAACACTACTCTTAACACCTTACCGAATCACTAGGGATGAGCCTTAACCTCCCAACCAACCAATGGTTTCTAATGAATGTGTTGTGGGTGCAATCTCCTAAAGCGGTCCCTATGCGCTAATACACAACCTAGTTACCCTATACTCGGTTCAACGGTCCCTACATGGGATTTAATTGACCTAATATGATGAAAACAATGAGATGCTCCGCATCCACCGAGTTCACGGCTTAGCTAGAAAAACCTTACCAAGGAACAGTCTGCGAAAAACTCGACTAGTTCGTGCATGACAATCCTAAAACTCTAGTTCGCACACTCACTCGCAAAATACATTTATAAAGTTCGTGTGTTTGATCAATTAATGGTTAGCTACTCCATTAAAGGCATTAGATTCAAGTTTTAGAACACAAACGATTCAAAAGATTCAACTTTTAAGCCCTACTCATCCCTAGATCATTGTTTAGGTATCAATTTCGTAGTTCCATCACATAATCTAGCTATAAAAAATTTAGCTACTCATACTAATAATAAAATCGCCGAAATAAATCAAGAAATACATAATAGGCATCAGAAAAAGATAAAGAAAATTACCAATAAAAAACTAGAAGCAATTCACCAATCGAATCGTCATTTCGTTGTGTTCCAATCGCAAAATAACGGAAGAAAAGTTGCTATTGTTCTAAGGAATTTTTGCAGGCAAAATAAAAGTAAATTGTTCTAACGGGGAAAAGAAAAACTGCTGCAGAGAAAAAAAAATTGTGGTATGAAAACTGTGTTGAAATTTGACCTAAGTGGCTTATAAATAATTTCCGGAAATTATCCGAAAATATTACCGCGTCACCCCAGGCTTTACTGCATTGGCCGCATCAAAAGTCTTGACATTAGGCGTGGGCCCCATTTGACCAATAACATAAACAGCTTTTTCTTTTTCCCTTTTTTTTTTTTTTTTTCTTTTGAACCGATAATAACCAAATATTGCTAAAAACAGCCTCCGTCACATCCTGGGTGTGATACATTCTGTTTTTGACACACGATTTTATTAAGATTATTTATTTTTCTTCGAACACCCGAACTTGAATCTTGCACCATTTCCTCATACGAACTCCGTTTTAGACGATTTTCGTACCGTTGTGATCCTCGTCACGACCTCTATCACGCCATACCTGCAATAAAAATAAATCACATATCCAAGCGTGACAAACACCAATAAAACATACACAAATCACCCGAAAATATCGAGATTTTCGACGTAAACGTCTTATCATCTCATGATTCAACTCGTGGTGAAATGTGCCGATAAACACCACTCAACTACCTCAAAAGTACATCGAATATGCTACAAATATGGGGTAAAATGCACACGAAATTATAGCAAAGTTGACTCTCATCATTCTCTTTGAAGTACTGATGTGATATCGACCAGAATGATAAATAAGAAACGCCGGCGCAAACGGAAAGCAAAACGGAGGTCAGAATGGCCTTGTACAAGGAATAAAAAATCACACCGTTAAGTACTCTATGGGTACAAAAAAGAGTACGAAAAAAAACATTTGTAATTCTCTTTGAAGTACTGATGTGATATCGGCCAGAACGATAAATGAGGCATGCCGGCGCAAACGGCAAGCAAAACGGAGGCCAGAATGGCCTTGTACAAGGAATCAAAAATCACACAGTTAAGTACTCTATGGGTACGAAAAAAAGTACGAAAAAAACGTTTGTAATTCTCTTTGAAGTACTGATGTGATATCGACGAGAACGACAATTAAGGCACGCCGGCGCAAACGGTAAGCAAAACGGAGGCCAGAATGGCCTTGTACAAGGAATCAAAAATCACACTGTTAAGTACTCTATGGGTACGGAAAAAAATGTTTGTAATTCTCTTTGAAGTACTGACGTGATATCGACCAGAACGATAAATAAGGCACTCCGACGCAAACGGCAAGCAAAACGGAGGCCAGAATGGCCTTGTACAAGGAATCAAAATTCACACCGTTAAGTACTCTATGGGTACAAAAAAAGTTGCAATAAATTTTTTTTGTAATTCTCTTTGAAGTTCGGATGTGATATCGACCAGAACGATAAATAAGGCAATCCGGAGCAAACGGCAAGCAAAACGGAGGCTAGAATAACACCGTTAAATACTCTATTGGTACAAAAATAAGTATGAAAAACACGTTTGTAATTCTCTTTGAAGTACTGATGTGATATCGACCAGAATGATAAATAAGGCACGCCGGCGCAAACGGAAAGCAAAACGGAGGCGAGAATGGCCTTGTACAAGGCATCAAAAATCACACCGTTAAGTACTCTATGTGTATAAAAAAGAGTACGAAAAAAAGCGTTTGTAATTCTCTTTGAAGTACTGATATGATATCGACCAGAACGATAAATGAGGCACGCCGGCGCAAACGGCAAGCAAAATGGAGGCCAGAATGGCCTTGTACAAAGAATCAAAAATCACACCGTTAAGTACTCTATGGGTACAAAAAAGAGTACGAAAAAAAACGTTTGTAATTCTCTTTGAAGTGCCGATGTGATATCGACTAGAATGATAAATAAGGCACGGCGGAGCAAACGGAAAGCAAAACGGAGGCCAGAATGGCCTTGTACAAGGAATAAAAAATCACACAGTTAAGTACTCTATGGGTACGAAAAAAAAAGTACGAAAAAAACGTTTGTAATTATACGTGAAGTACTGATGTGATATCGACCAGAACGATAAATAAGGCACGCCGGCGCAAACGGCAAGCAAAACGGAGGCCAGAATGGCCTTGTACAAGGAATAAAAAATCACACAGTTAAGTACTCTATGGGTACGAAAAAAAGTACGAAAAAAACGTTTGTAATTCTCTTTAAAGTACATATGTGATATCGACCAGAACGATAAATGAGGCATGCCGGCGCAAACGGCAAGCAAAACGGAGGCCAGAATGGCCTTGTACAAGGAATCAAAAATCACATAGTTAAGTACTCTATGGGTACGAAAAAAAGTACGGAAAAAAATGTTTGTAATTCTCTTTGAAGTACTGATGTGATATCGGCCAGAACGATAAATGAGGCTTGCCGGCGCAAACGGCAAGCAAAACGGAGGCCAGAATGGCCTTGTACAAGGAATCAAAAATCACACGAGTTAAGTACTCTATGGGTACGAAAAAAAGTACGAAAAAAAACTTTTGTAATTCTCTTTAAAGTACGATGTGATATCGACCGAACGATAAATGAGGCATGCCGGCGCAAATGGCAAGCAAAACGGAGGCCGAATGGCCTTGTACAAGGAATCAAAAATCACACAGTTAAGTACTCTATGGGTACGAAAAAAAGTACGAAAAAAAAAACGTGTGTAATTCTCTTTGAAGTACTGATGTGATATCGGCCAGAACGATAAATGAGGCATGCCGGCGCAAACGGCAAGCATAACGGAGGCCAGAATGGCCTTGTACAAGGAATCAAAAATCACACAGTTAAGTACTCTATCGGTACGAAAAAAAGAACGAAAAAAAACGTTTGTAATTCTCTTTGAAGTACTGATGTGATATCGACCAGAACGACAATTAAGGCACGCCGGCGCAAACGGCAAGCAAAACGGAGGCCAGAATGGCCTTGTACAAGGAATCAAAAATCACACAGTTAAGTACTCTATGGGTACGGAAAAAACGTTTGTAATTCTCTTTGAAGTACTGACGTGATATCGACTAGAACGATAAATAAGGCACTCCGGCGCAAACGGTAAGCAAAACGGAGGCCAGAATGGCATTGTACAAGGAATCAAAATTCACACCGTTAAGTACTCTATGGGTAGAAAAAAAGTAACAATAAAAAAAGTTTGTAATTCTCTTTGAAGTTCTAATGTGATATCGACCAGAACGATAAATAAGGCAATCTGGAGCAAACGGCAAGCAAAACGGAGGCTATAATAACACCGTTAAATACTCTATTGGTACAAAAATAAGTACGAAAAACACGTTTGTAATTCTCTTTGAAGTACTGATGTGATATCGACCAGAATGATAAATAAGGCACGCCGGCGCAAACGGAAAGCAAAACGGAGGCCAGAATGGCCTTGTACAAGGCATCAAAAATCACACCGTTAAATACTCTATATGTATAAAAAAGAGTACGAAAAAAAACGTTTGTAATTCTCTTTGAAGTACTGATATGATATCGACCAGAACGATAAATGAGGCACGCCGGCGCAAACGGCAAGCAAAATGGAGGCCAGAATTGCCTTGTACAAAGAATCAAAAATCACACCGTTAAGTACTCTATGGGTACAATAAAGAGTACGAAAAAAAACGTTTGTAATTCTCTTTGAAGTACTGATGTGATATCGACCAGAATGATAAATAAGGCACGGCGGAGCAAACGGCAAGCAAAACGGAGGCCAGAATGGCCTTTTACAAGGAATCAAAAATCACACACGTTAAGTACTCTATGGGTACGAAAAAAAAAGTATGAAAAAAAAACGTTTGTAATTATATGTGAAGTACGATGTGATATCGACCGAACGATAAATAAGGCACGCCGGCGCAAACGGCAAGCAAAACGGAGGCCGAGAAAGGCCTTGTACAAGGAATCAAAAATCACACGAGTTAAGTACTCGATGGGTACGAAAAAAAGTACGAAAAAAAACGTTTGTAATTCTCTTTGAAGTACTGATGTGATATCGACCAGAACGATAAATAAGGCACGCCGGCGCAAACGGCAAGCAAAACGGAGGCCATAATGGCATTGTACAAGGTATCAAAAATCACACCGTTAAGTACTCTATTGGTACAAAAAAAAGTAAGAAAAAAAACGTTAGTAATTCTCTTTTAAGTACTGACATGATATCGACCAGAACGATAAATAAGGCACGCCGGCGCAAACGGAAAGCAAAACGGAGGGCAGAATGGCCTTGTACAAGGAATCAAAATTCACACCGTTAAGTACTCTATGGGTACACAAAAAGTTACGAAAAAAAAAGTTTGTAATTCTCTTTGAAGTTCTGATGTGATATCGACCAGAACGATAAATAAGGCAATCCGGCGCAAACGGCAAGCAAAATGGAGGCCAGAATAACACCGTTAAGTACTCTATGGGTACAAAAATAAGTATGAAAAAAAACGTTTGTAATTCACTTTGAAGTACTGATGTGATATCGACCAGAATGATAAATAAGGCACGCCGGCGCAAACGGAATGCAAAACGGAGACCAGAATGGCCTTGTACAAGGAATAAAAAATCACACCGTTAAGTACTCTATGGGTACAAAAAAGAGTACGAAAAAAAACGTTTGTAATTCTCTTTGAAGTACTGATGTGATATCGGCCAGAATGATAAATGAGCCACGCCGGCGCAAACGGAAAGCAAAACGGAGGCCAGAATGGCCATGTAAGTACTCTATGGGTACGGAAAAAAACGTTTGTAATTCTCTTTGAAGTACTTACGTGATATAGACCAGAATGATAAATAAGGCACGCCGGCGCAAACAGCAAGCAAAACGGAGGCCAGAATGGCCTTGTACAAGGAATCAAAATTCACACCGTTAAGTACTTTATGGGTACAAAAAAAAGTTACAATAAAAAAAGTTTGTAATTCTCTTTGAAGTTCTGATGTGATATCGACCAGAATGATAAATAAGGCAATCCGGCGTAGAAGGCAAGCAAAACGGAGGCCAGAATAAAACTGTTAAATACTCTATGGGTACAAAAATAAGTACGAAAAAAACGTTTGTAATTCTCTTTGAAATACTGATGTGATATCGACCAGAATGATAAATAAGGCATGCCGGCGCTGATAGGAACCAACTTTACAGTACATTTCTGTACAGTTCAGCCCACGATTATCACATTTCTGGCATTTTTCGAGTGAGTTTAGACTCTATTTTGAGTATTAAATGAGGTTTTATTGCACGGCGAGTGACTGTCGGTTTTCCGTAAACTCGACCTTATTTTAGCATTTTATACTCGTTTTTCCCGAGCACCCGTAGTTTGCGGGGTTATGCGTTTGCTTGTTGTTTTCATATGGATGCAGGACTAGGGTGTCTCGAGGGCCCGAAAGGCGAGAATTATGGAGTTTAGAAGTGCCCGAGGCGAAACACGGAGGTTGAAGGTGAAAAAAAGTGAAGATTTTGGGTCACATGGGTCCGGACGCCCGTCTGGACACCTTGGACGTGCGTTCAGTGGCTGTCCGGACGGACAAAAACCTCTCATCCGGACGGCTAACTCTCTGGAAAATGGATTCTTGGCTGCAAAAGTTTGTCCGGACGGACAAGGTGTTGTGTCCGGACGGCTAACTCTGGAAATTGGGAAAACTTTGATGAAGAATTCGTCCGGACGGACAGAGCCAGCATCCGGACGGACAGAACCAGCATCCGAACGGACAAGAGCATTTCATCCGGACAGACATCTATGCATCCGTCCGGACACCTGGAAAATCAAGAACAGTCCGGCCGGACATGGCGGATATCCGTACGGACAGAAGACTTTCTATATAAAGCTGCTCATTCTCAAACACGACGCATACAGAGTTGAAGAAGTAGATAGCAAGTTTCCCTTTTTAGCTTTTTTGAAGATTTTGGGCGATTTTCTTCGTCTTTTAGAGTTAGACTAAGTATTTTATATCATTAGAATCCTCATTCAATCCTCTCTTTGATCTACTAACTTTTAGCTTCGATCCGTAACTTTTCACTTGGCAAAAATTCGATCTTTTGTAAGCACATTTGGCACCTCCTTCAAGTTGAGTAAAGTAAGTATGTTCTTTTGTTATTTTATTGTTGTTGTGATGTTTTTCTTCCGTTTTTATTGCTTAGACTCGATTATGAGTAGCTAGATTCCTCGTATAGTCGAACTATGTGAAGGCGGGTGAAACGCCGTTAGATTGATGTACCGGGAGGTAGTGTAGTGCGTAAATAAACGTTCTAATTGATAATCCGTATTTCGAAACTTGTTTGAATCGTTTTTGAGCTAGATTGATCACCTAGTTCACTATTGCACACACTTAGCTTATAAATGTATGTTGCGGCGACGTGTGGGAACGGTGTTTCGGGACCGTAGAGATTTTGGACTTGAAAAGTAGTTTGACACATACCCGTGTACTAGATTGACGCCCTAGTCATCAAGTTGAGTTCTAATACGGGGTTTGTATCGGTTGTTCGAGCGAGTCTAGAGCTTAATCACGTTAGGTGAGTCGGTCTTCTAAAGGGAGGATTGACGAGATTCGCGTAGGGTGTGAATAACACTAGAATTAGGACTCGACACCTATGAGTTATCGTTAGACGGTGAAGTAAGGTAAGGCACACTACCGGGGTAATCTGTTTAAGGGTAAAGTAATCCGTTGGATCGTAATCCTTTTAATTGTTTAGAATCGTAGTTCTTTTATGCAATAGTATAACCATACTATCTTTTTGACCTGAACTGAGTGCTAAGTCAATTGTGGTACTCAAAAACCAATCTCTGTGGGTTCGACCTCGGACTCCTCAAGCACTATCCTACAATCGACCCGGTCCACTGCCGGTTAGAAAGTAGATATTGCTAAGGTTTCGAGTTTTTACTTGATCGGCCGGACCTAGAAAATCCGCTTATCAAGTTGGCGCCGTTGCCGGGGATTGGCAATGCTTTGATATCACAAAAGTTGACCGAAAGCTTGGGCTTAGGTCGTTTTTATTGTTTTCTTGTTGCTTTGTTTTGACTTGCAGCTGAAGTACGACACCACCTATTGATGAGGTGGTGGTGACGAGGCACTGTGATTGTTTTC
Source organism: Gentiana straminea (assembly GCA_036785695.1). Taxonomy (NCBI): domain Eukaryota; kingdom Viridiplantae; phylum Streptophyta; class Magnoliopsida; order Gentianales; family Gentianaceae; genus Gentiana; species Gentiana straminea. The sequence continues at coordinate 585,790 of JAVUPR010000142.1, forward strand.
GTGTTGTTTTCTGTGATTTTGCAGATTGAGCATAAATGGGTGGATACTTTCAACAATACAACTTTTATGAAGAAAAATCCACCTACCAACCTTGGGCACCTGAGCTTGGTCAAAATCAGTATTATCAACCTTATGAACAAGAGCAGGGTGCGTCCATGGGATGTGGAATGGACGACGATTATCGATATGATGAGGGGAACTATAATAGACAGAATTTTGGGGTAAATTGGAACCAGAATCAACCGGGAAACTGTGGAGGCAATGAAAGCCAGCATGACTACAATTGGAGCCCAAATCAAGGACAAGGGAATAATCAGAATTATGACTCGAACAACCCTTGGAATTGGAGCGCTCAAAATCAAGCACTTACGAGCAGATTGACCTTGCCTATGCCGAAGAGGAACGAGAAGTAGGTATTATTCAGAGCGATGGAAAGGGTTTCTATGGCTATGGATGAGGAAGTGTCGGCACATCAATTGATCTATTGGTTGAACCGGATGCTCGTGTTATATAAAGAGGCCGAGGATGCTTTGAAACGGGCTGGGGAGATGCAAGACAAGTTTTCCAGCGGGGAAGATAGGACCGGCCTAGCCAATGAAGATTGGCCCCATATGAGATACATGCTATGTTGGATGTCTCAGGATATCGTGTCTCTCATGACGGCCCGGATGCCGGATCAAAATGAAAAGTCTTGCACACAAACGGTCCGGGTAGACAGTGATATTGACGAGTCAAGTTGCTATAATGAGGTGCTCGTCCCGGAGGATTCAGTGATTGAGTTGGCTTTATCACCGCCACCCCCCATTGTAGTTTTTGATTATATGAGTTTCCAAGTCCTCCCGAGTGAACTCCCGAATAGTGAGCTGAAAAATGATGATGTTTTGGTAGAGTCCGTGATGCAACTTGAGTTGGAAGCTAGGAAAAGGGAGCTAGCTGCTGTTAAGAGAGAACTCGCGATGGAAATAGGGACAGAGAAAGTCGTCAGTGAAGAGGTTCAGGTGGAGAGTGAGGTTGATGAATCGGCTTTCTACGAGGAGATTTCTGAGCCAGAGATTGAGATGCAAGAGATTGATATGGGATCGCCCATCACTCCATTAGTTGATGATGTACCATTCGAGTCGGTAGAGAATTTTTATGAGTATGCCAAGCCACTTGTAGTGGAGCCTACCTCAGTTTTGGGTGAGCCGGAAGCTTTTGGTATTGCCATGCTGGGGACATGGAGGATACCCATGATTGTAAAGTAAGGGAGGTGGAGCTGTTGTCTATCATACCACATCCCGACGATGACCATCATGACACCTTGACGAGAGGTGCGATAGATTTATTTGAGGTCGTCGATCCGGTGGGATTAGAAACGGAGAAGAAGATGGGACAGCTCATTCTGCCGCCTAGCTCGCTAGTGGTTCGAGGTCATGTGGATGAGCCCATTATGTTGACACCCCCGGATAGATTGGTCATCTTTGATATACCGGTCCCGGATTATTACTCCCTTCCATTCTGTGCGGATGAGTTCTACGAGGTTAAGTTCGAAGGGTCCCGGGTGGATGACACATGTAGAGGTGATAGAGAGGAAAGACCACGGTGGTGGGGTGATTCCAAGAAGAAGATGATGAGAGGTTTTGACAGATGAGGATTCCCGAGTTGGGAGGAGGTTGCATCGAGGGCTATGAGAGGTAAGTTTCTAACGAACTCGGTTTTCATCATGCTTGCTATTTGTATTCTTCTTGAGTTGTTGATCTTTTTGAGTTCGGATTTTGGTTGATGGTTTTGATGATACTTGTTTGAAATGAAATATTTGAATTGTTATTTTGAGTCTTTTATGGTTTGAGTCCGCTTTGGTGTCACTTGGTCGAGCCAACGACGTAAAACAAAGGCGCTCGGTGGGAGGCAACCCACCATTTGCTGTGTTTTGCTTGTTTTGAGGTGATGTTTTTGCTACTTTGCTCTTAATCCGTGGTTGTAAGCCGTAAGGCGCGTACTTTTTCACCTTTTCATGCCTTCTGTGACTATGCCTTGGATTTGACTTGGGTTAAGATTTTATTTTGAGCACGTTTAAACGTGTTGGTTGTTTATTGTATGGTTGATTAGTATTTTGACTATCTCTATGCCATATGTTCAAGTCTTCTGACGTGACGAGGTCGTTTATTTTTATCACCCCCGGATTCTCCCCATATTATATGCTTTGTCATGCGGACCATGTCCCGTGCATGTATTTCTTGGATGTTTTTCAATGACTAAGGATTCGGGATGGACTACTTTCACGACTGTTACGGGACTTGATCGCGCCGTTTTACCGGGCTAATAAGCTAAGTCTTTCTTTTTCCTTCTCGTTCACACACCGAGGACGGTGCTTCACTTAAGTGGGGGGGGGGGGGACGACTTAGCCTATTCGCTTGTTCTTAAAAGTATTATGCCGTGATGTGATAAACTTGGTTTTTACTTGTTTCCGAGTCGATTTTTAGGCCGTTTTTCAAAAATTTCCATGATTTTAACACCACGTTATATGCATGCTGTTCACAATTGAGTGGTGAAAGGTCTTTAGTTTTGTTAATGTCTCATAGTGAGTCTATATTGTCATGATACGGAACACTTTTTAGTACACGTTTGACGACGGTTATGCTTATCACGATTACTTTACACACATGTACCCCTAGTTCCGAGGCGAAATAGAAGGATTGGCCTTGGTAGGAACACGGGATGACAGTTTTGGTGTTCTTTTTGACCCTACTTTAGCCAAATAAGCCTGAGCCGAATGTTTGACCTTCGTAGCCCCTCTCAGCCTTGATAGAATGGTCCGACCACCATTCGCTTTATAGCCGTTTCGTTGCTTAGTCAGAAACCTACCCTTGAGCCTTATTTTGGTCACATTCCCTTCATTTGACCCTACGAGTGGACTTAGTCTCTTGTTAAACCACACTTGCCAAGGCAAGTGTGAGGTGGGGGGAGATGTTGTCTTTGAGTCGGGTTGTTGTTTCCTCAGTTTTAGAGCTATAAGGAGAGGAGGAGCTCAGTGGGGCTGGATGCTTGGGTTTCATTTCAAAAAAAAAAAAATTTCAAATCAAATAATTGTGTTGTATATAGAAATAAAGGGTTGAAAAAGGCAATGAGCTTAAAGCAATGATGATGTTAGGGTTGGGATAGTCAGATAGGTACAAAGTATTCGAGCTCACCTCACGACACTTGAAACATAGTCGAGTTTGGCAATGAGTTCGGGTATTTTAGTGTCATATAGTTCCCAAAGTGTTGAAAATGACCAAAAAGGAGTTTGGTGGGTTTGTTTTGTAAAGAAGACGTGGTACGTGTTTGGATTATGTTCACTCGTACTTCTTTTCTCCAGTTTCCCAAATTACCCTTTTCGATTAACTGAATTTACCCTAGCCTAACGTTATAACCATTCAAGTCCTGCTGGACCGTGTTTAACCTTGGTTAGTCCCGATTAGTGGAGATTCTAGGAAGGGCAGGATTGTGTAAAGTCATTTGTCCGGTATTCCAAGCCCGAAATCGTATTAAGCATAAGTCGTCGTCATTCAACACACACTCACTCCGTGTCATGATCCAAGAGAGTCAAAGTAATGCATTCACTTAACTAAGTTCTTTTCACCTCGATATTTTGAAATGCATGCATGTACCGTAAAGTTGATTCCATGGTATTGTTTGAACGCCTAATTTACTCGAGGACGAGTAAAGGCTAAGTGTGGGTGGTGATATGAACCAACTTTACAGTACATTTTACGTACGGTTCGGCCCACGATTATCACATTTCTGGCATGTTTCGGGTGAGTTTAGACTCTATTTTGAGTATTAAATGTGGTTTTATTGCACGGCGAGTGACTGTCGGTTTTCCGTAAACTCGACCTTATTTTAGAATTTTATACTCGTTTTTCCCGAGCACCCGTAGTTTGCGGGGTTATGCGTTTGCTTGTTGTTTTCATATGGATGCAGGACTAGGGTGTCTCGAGGGCCCGAAAGGCGAGAATTATGGAGTTTAGAAGTGCCCGAGGCGAAACACGGAGGTTGAAGGTGAAAAAAAGTGAAGATTTTGGGTCACATGGGTCCGGACGCCCGTCTGGACACCTTGGACGTGCGTTCAGTGGCTGTCCGGACGGACAAAAACCTCTCTTCCGGACGGCTAACTCTCTGGAAAATGGATTCTTGGCTGCAAAAGTTTGTCCGGACGGACAAGGTGTTGTGTCCGGACGGACAAGGTGTTGTGTCCGGACGGCTAACTCTGGAAATTGGGAAAACTTTGATGAAGAATTCGTCCGGACGGACAGAGCCAGCATCCGGACGGACAGAACCAGCATCCGGACGGACATCTATGCATCCGTCCGGACACCTGGTAAATCAAGAACAGTCCGGCTGGACATGGCGGATATCCGTACGGACAGAAGACTTTCTATATAAAGCTGCTCATTTCACACACAGACGCAGACAGAGTTGAAGAAGTAGATAGCAAGTTTCCCTTTTTAGCATTTTTGGAGATTTTGGGTGATTTTCTTCGTCTTTTAGAGTTAGACTAAGTATTTTATATCATTAGAATCCTCATTCAATCCTCTCTTTGATCTACTAACTTTTAGCTTCGATCCGTAACTTTTCACTTGGCAAAAATTCGATCTTTTGTAAGCACATTTGGCACCTCCTTCAAGTTGAGTAAAGTAAGTATGTTCTTTTGTTATTTTATTGTTGTTGTGATGTTTTTCTTCCGTTTTTATTGCTTAGATTCGATTATGAGTAGCTAGATTCCTCGTATGGTCGAACTATGTGAAGGCGGGTGAAACGCCGTTCGATTGATGAACCGGGAGGTAGTGTAGTGCGTAAATAAACGTTCTAATTGATAATCCGTATCTCGAAACTTGTTTGAATCGTTTTTGAGCTAGATTGATCACCTAGTTCACCATTGCACACACTTAGCTTATAAATGTATGTTGCGGCGACGTGTGGGAACGGGGTTTCGGGACCATAGAGATTTTGGACTTGAAAAGTAGTTTGACACCTACCCGTGTACTAGATTGACGCCCTAGTCATCAAGTTCAGTTCTAATACGGGGTTTGTATCGGTTGTTCGAGCGAGTCTAGAGCTTAATCACGTTAGGTGAGTCGGTCTTCTAAAGGGAGGATTGACGAGCTTCGCGTAGGGTGTGAATAACACTAGAATTAGGACTCGACACCTATGAGTTACCGTTAGACGGTGATGTTAGGTAAGGCACACTCCCGGGGTAATCTGTTTAAGGGTAAAGTAATCCGTTGGATCGTAGTTCGGCCATACTTCTTTTAATTGTTTAGAATTTCGAGTAGTGTAATCTTTCTTTTATGCTATAGTATAACTTCATATCTATCTGTTTGACCTGAACTGAGTGCTAAGTCAACTGTGGTACTCAAAAACCAATCTCTCGTGGGTTCGACCTCGGACTCCTCAAGCACTATCCTACAATCGACCCGGTCCACTGCCGGTTAGAAAGTAGATTTTGCTAAGGTTTCGAGTTTTTACTTGATCGACCGGACCTAGAAAATCCGCTTATCAAGTTGGCGCCGTTGCCGGGGATTGGCAATGCTTTGATATCACAAAAGTTGACCGAAAGCTTGGGATTAGGTCGTTTTTATTGTTTTCTTGTTGCTTTGTTTTGACTTGCAGCTGAAGTACCACACCACCTATTGATGAGGTTGTGGTGACGAGGCACTGTGATTGTTTTCGTGTTGTTTTCTGTGATTTTGCATATTGAGCATAAATGGGTGGATACTCTCAACAATACAACTTTTATGAAGAAAAATCCACCTACCAACCTTGGTCACCGAGCTTGGTCAAAATCGGTATTATCAACCTTATGACCAAGAGCGGGGGTGCGTCCATGGGATGTGGAATGGACGACGATTATCGATATGATGAGGGGAACTATAATAGACGAATTTTGGGGGAAATTGTAACCAGAATCAACCGGGAAACTGGGGAGGCAATCAAAGCCAGCATGATTACAATTGGAGCCCAAATCAAGGACAAGGGAATAATTAGAATTATGACTCGAACAACCCTTGGAATTGGAGCGCTCAAAATCAGCACTTACAGCAGATTGACCTTGCCTATGCCGAAGAGGAACGAGAAGTAGGTATTATTCAGGAGCTGATGGAAAGGGTTTCAATGGCTATGGATGAGGAAGTGTCGGCACATCAATTGATCGATTGGTTGAACCGGATGCTCGTGTTATATAAAGAGGCCGAGGATGCTTTTGAAACGGGCTGGGGAGATGCAAGACAAGTTTTCCAAATGGGGAGTATAGGACCAGCCTAGCCAATGAAGATTGGCCCCATATGAGATACATGCTATGTTGGATGTCTCAGGATATCGTGTCTCTCATGACGGCCCGGATGCCGGATCAAAATGAAAAGTCTTGCACACAAACGGTCCGGGTAGACAGTGATATTGACGAGTCAAGTTGCTATAATGAGGTGCTCGTCCCGGAGGATTCAGTGATTGAGTTGGCTTTATCACCGCCACCCCACCCCCATTGTAGTATTTGATTATATGAGTTTCCAAGTCCTCCCGAGTGAACTCCCGAATAGTGAGCTGAAAAATGATGATGTTTTGGTAGAGTCCGTGATGCAACTTGAGTTGGAAGCTAGGAAAAAGGAGTTAGCTGCTGTTAAGAGAGAACTCGCGATGGAAATAGGGCCAGAGAAAGTCGTCAGTGAAGAGGTTCAGGTGGAGAGTGAGGTTGATGAATCGGCTTTCTATGAGGAGATTTCGAGCCGAGATTGAGATGCAAGAGATTGATATGGGATCGCCCATCACTCCATTAGTTGATGATGTACCATTCGAGTCGGTGGAGAATTTTTATGAGTATGCTAAGCCACTTGTAGTGGAGCCTACCTCAGTTTTGGGTGAGCCGGAAGCTTTTGGTATTTCCATGCTCTGGGACATGGAGGATACCCATGATTGTAAAGTAAGGGAGGTGGAACTGTTGTCTATCATACCACATCCCGACGATGACCATCATGACACCTTGACGAGAGGTGCGATAGATTTATTTGAGGTCATCGATCCGGTGGGATTAGAAACGGAGAAGAAGATGGGACAGCTGATTCTGCCGCCTAGCACGCTAGTGGTTCGAGGTCATGTGGATGAGCCCATTATGTTGACACCCCCGGATAGATTGGTCATCTTTGATATACCGGTCCCGGATTATTACTCACTTCCATTCTGTGCGGATGAGTTCTACGAGGTTAAGTTTGAAGGGTCCCGGGTGGAAGACACACGTAGAGGTGATAGAGAGGAAAGACCACGGTGGTGGGGTGATTCCAAGAAGAAGATGATGAGAGGTTTTGACAGAAGAGGATTCCCGAGTTGGTAGGAGGTTGCATCGAGGGCTATGAGAGGTAAGTTTCTAACGAACTCGGTTTTCATCGAGGGCTATGAGAGGTAAGTTGCTATTGTAATTCTCTTTGAAGTACTGATGTGATATCGACCAGAATGATAAATAAGGCACGCCGGCGCAAATAGAAAGTAAAACGGTGGCTAGAATGGCCTTGTACAAGGAATAAAAAATCACACCGTTAAGTACTCTATGGGTACAAAAAAGAGTACGAAAAAAAACATTTGTAATTCTCTTTGAAGTACTGATGTGATATCGACCAGAACGATAAATGAGGCACGCCAAAGCACAAACAGCAAGCAAAACGGAGGCCAGAATGGCCTTGTACAAGGAATCAAAAATCACATAGTTAAGTAGTCTATGGGTAGGAAAAAAAATGTTTGTAATTCTCTTTGAAGTACTGATGTGATATCGACCAGAACGATAAATAAGGCACGGCGGCTCAAACGGCAAGCAAAACGAAGGCCAGAATGGCCTTGTACAAGGAATCAAAAATCACACAGTTAAGTACTCTATGGGTACGAAAAAAAGTACGAAAAAAACGTTTGTAATTCTCTTTGAAGTGCTGATGTGATATCGACTAGAACGATAAATAAGGCACGCCGGCGCAAACGGCAAGCAAAACGGAGGCCGAATGGCCTTGTACAATGAATCAAAAATCACACAGTTAAGTACTCTATGGGAACGAAAAAAAGTACGAAAAAAAACGTTTGTAATTCTCTTTGAAGTACCGATGTGATATCGACCAAAACGATAAATAAGGCACGCCGGCACAAACGGAAGCAAAACGGAGGCCAGAATGGCCTTGTACAAAGAATCAAAAATCACACAGTTATGTACTCTATGGGTATGAAAAAAAGTACAAAAAAAAATGTTTGTAATTCTCTTTGAAGTACTGATGTGATATCAATCAGAATGATAAATAAGGCAAGCCAGCGCAAACGGCAAGATAAACGGAGGCCAGAATGGCCTTGTACAAGGAATCAAAAATTACACCGTTAAGTACTCTATGGTTACACAAAAGAGAATGAAAAAAAACGTTTGTAATTCTCTTTGAAGTACTGATGTGATATCGACCAGAACGATAAATAAGGCACGCCTGCGCAAACGACAAGCAAAACGGAGGCCACAATGGCCTTGTACAAGTAATAAAAAATCACACAGTTAAGTACTCTTTGGGTACGAAAAAAAGTACAAAAAAAACATTTGTAATTCTCTTTGAAGTACTAATGTGATACCAATCAGAATGATAAATAAGGCACGCCGGCGCAAACGGAAAGCAAAACGGAGGCCAGAATGGCCTTGTACATGGAATCAAAAATCACACCGTTAAGTACTCTATGGGTACAAAAAAGAGTATTGTCAGTAAGGTGACTTAAACTCTACATTTTGGTGGAACCAATCTGAAGACTCAGCTGGGTGATGGTCAGCTGAGAAGTGTATTCATTTCTGTGCATCAGTAGGGTGGAGTCTGCGAGCTTCGGCGGGGTAGCTTCGAGCGGGGTAACTATCGCGGGGTGATAGTCCGCCGAGTACTTGAATACAAAGCAGGTCCCACATCCGTTTCGTTATGTGACAGCTATACAGTGTCATTAAAAGGAGGACACGTGTAGGGGTATTTATGGTGCATCGACAAAGATTCCTGGCGGCTAGGGTTTAGGGATTTGTGCCTATAAATACAGTTGTTGTCTCATTATCCGTGTGTGTTGAAATCTGTAAAATTCAGTGCATAATAAAATATCTCTTTTCTGCCCGTGGTTTTTTACCTCTCCCACTGAGAGGTTTTCCACGTTAAATCTGTGTTCTTCTTGTTTCTGTTTTTCTCCTTTGATTGTTTATGTTTGATTGCTTCTGTTTCTGTTTCTTGCATCTGAAGTTATCTCCATCGTTTTATAACAAGTGGTATCGGAGCGAGGTTCGGAGAAAACGATACATGTACGACCAACTTCATCTTCACCAAGACCTTGACAAGGTGCTAGGATCCGTGATAAAGTTGTAATCTTTAGCAAGGAAAGATGTCGGCGGTAAACGTAAAAATCGATAAATTTACGGGAAGGAACAGTTTTGGTCCGTGGCAAATCAAGATGCGTGCACCGTTGAAACAACGGGGTTTGTGGAATCCGTTATCGACAAACCAAATACGGGTGCGAGATTATGCCGTCTGGAAGAGAAAGCACATTCAACCATCATGTTGTGCTTATCGATGATGTTATCACCGAGGTTTCTTTGAGGAAGACACCGCGACCAAGTTGTGGAAGAAGCTTGAAAGCTTTGTATATGACCAAGTCACCGACCAACAAGCCGTTGTTGAAACGAGAGGTTGTTCGGTTTGAAGATGCATGAAGGAAGTCCACCGAGGGAACATCTGGACGGTGAACACAATATTGCTTGATTTAAGGAATATTGATGTTAAAATTGAAGATGAAGATGCAGCCCTAATCTGTTGGTGTCACTACCGGCATCATATGAAAACTTTGTGCGGTCTTTCATAGTTGGAAAGGATACGGTAGCTTTGGAGGATGTGAGGTCGCGCTTACATGCCAGGGAGCTTAGACACAAATTTCGCTTGGAACAGACGATCGAGGCTCTTTGGGCTAGTAGCTAGCAAACAATAGTGGAAAAAGATATGGACGGAAGAAGAAAAAGAAGTCGGGTCCAAAGGTCCTAAGTCTGCGATGTACGTAATTATCGTAAGGAGCGGGGACATTGGAAGTCCAATTGTCCAAGGAAGAAGAAACGAGCGGAAGGCAATTACGGCACGGCGGCTTTGGCTGCGAGCAATCGATGAGGATCCGGTTCTAGTTGCGGGGGACTCTACACACCATAATGATGTGTGGATACTTGATTACGGAGCATCCTACCATATTTGTCCAAACAGGGAGTGGTTTTCTACTTATGAGCGGATGGATGGTGGTCAAATCTATATGGCCAACAAGCAAGGTTTGCAAAGTTGTGGGAATTGGCTCGGTGAAGTTAAGGACGAGAGGATGGTAAATTTTGTACACCGAAAGATGTAAGACATGTTCCACGAGATGACCAAGAATTTGGTATCTCTTAGTCTACTTTGGACGACAAGGGGTTCAATTTCAAGGGTGAAGGTGGACGGTGAATGTCTTCAAAGATTCGGTTGTAGTCCTCAAAGGCATCAAGAGGGAACCTTGTATATATTACAAGGATCTATCGTATCGCACCGCTTCTTTGTTGCATCCTCGGCGGTTCACCGATCTCGACGAGACTCGATTTGTGGCACATGAGACTTGGTCACGTGGGTGAAAGGGGTATGCGGATTCTTTCTTCGGCGGGTTTTCTTGGGGGATATAAGGTCAAGAATCTGGACTTTTGTGAACATTGTGTGTTTGGGAAGTTGCATAGAAGTAAATTCTCGGCGGGGTTGCACAATACAAAGGCAACACTTGATTATATCCATTCGGATCTTTGGGTCCATCAAGAGTTGAGTCATTGGGTGGTCACAGATATTTTGTGTCATTCATAGATGACTATTCAAGGATGACTTGGGTGGTGATGATGAAGAACAAAAGTGATGCATTCGGTAACTTCAAGCGGTGGAAGGCCCTAGTGGAGAATCGAGTTAGGCAAGAAAATCAAGAAGCTTCGTACGGATAATGGTCCGGAATTCTCGCTGGACGGATTTTGATTCATTTTGTGCGGTGAGGGTATTGCCGGACATCATCGTAAGGAATACACCTCGGCGAGAATGGTGTAGGCGAAAGGATGAATCAAACTCTCTTGGAGAGGGCAAGATGTATGCTTTCTCAAGTGGTTTATCAAGGAGATTTTGGGCGAGGGCCGTAAAAACGACTTGCTACTTAATCAACAGGAGTCCTCACACGGGGATCAATCTCAAGACACCATTTGAGATGTGGTCGGGCAAGCCCGCCGACTACTCGGTTCTAAGGGTTTTTGGGAGTACGGACTTACTATCATGTTAGTGAAGGGAAGTTAGAACCAAGAGCCAAGAAGGGAGTGTTTGTGGGGTATGGTGATGGAGTGAAAGGATATAGAATTTGGTCATCAGCAGAGTCCGAGTAATCCTCAGCAGGGACGTTGTGTTTGATGAAAATTCTATGTTAAACTCATCAGTGGGGAGGTCTAATGAGTCTGAAACCAGTGTTGAATCTGATAGTGTTGAGAAACAGGTGGAGCTTCAGGTGGAGTCTGCGATATGCAACAATCGGTGGATCCAAATCAACACTATACTGATCTGGATAATGAACCAGAATCTGATCCAAGCCAGTCTGCTGAGACCTCAGCAGGGCGTCATACAAACATTGATCGGCGAGTCTAGGCGCGGCGGGCCTAGAAGATCTAATGTTGGGATACCTCCAAGGAGATATGGTTATGATGATTTGGTGGATATGCACTCCAAGTTCTTTGAAGAAGTAGAGGTTCTTGAACCTACTACTTACAGGGAAGCAGTGACATGTACAGAAGCATCCCAGTGGCATGCTGCCATGGGGGATGAAATGGAGTCATTATTGAAGAATCAGACTTGGGAATTGGTCAAACAGCCTACTGACAAGGGAGTTGTGACTTGTAAATGGATTTTCAAGAAAAAGGAAGGAATAACAAAGGCAGAAGGGGTCAGGTATAAGGCACGTTTGGTTGCAAGAGGATTCAGTCAAAAGGAAGGGGTTGACTTTGATGAAATATTTTCACCAGTGGTCAGACACACTTCAATCAGGGTGTTACTAGCAATGGTGGCACAGCAGGATCTGGAACTTGAGCAATTGGATGTGAAAACTGCTTTTCTACATGGTGAGGTGGATAAGGAGATATACATGACACAAACTCGAGGGTTTTCAAGTTCCTGGAAAGGAAAATTATGTTTGCAAGTTGAAGAAATCATCTTGTATGGTTTGAAGCAAGCTCCAAGCGCAAAGTGGTATAAAAGGTTTGACAGAGTTTCATGCTTCGACGGGGTTACAACGAAGTCCATATGACCGTTTGTTGTGTTTACTTGATCTATTTGAAAGATGGATCATATATCTATCTTGTTACGTATGTGGATGACATGCGATAGTCGCAAAGCAAGGAAGTCGATGTTCAAAATCGAAGAACCTTCTTAGTCTTTGAATTTGAAATGAAGGATTTGGGTGCGGCCAAGAAAATCTTGGGGATGGAGATGCGGAGAGATAGGAGTCGGAAGAAGTTGTTCTTGTCTCGAGCGGGGTTATGTGCGAGAAGATATTGGCCAAGTTTGGGATGTCTCGCTGCAAAACCAATAGATACTCCTATGGCATCAAATGTTCATTTGTACGTTTATGCTTCACGATCGGTGAAGAGAAGGAGTATATGTCAAAAGTTCCCTATGCTAGTGCGGTTGGCGATCGATGTATGCCATGGTTTGCACTAGGCACGATCCGGCTCGGGCGGTCGGTGTTGTCGCAGTTTATGGCTCAACACGGAAAGGAACACGGAAAGTTTGTTAAAAGGATATTCGGGTACACGAGAGGTACGGTGATGTTGGTCTCATTTATGGAGGTGATATCGGTCCGGTCACGGAGTTCGTGATGCGATTATGCAGTGATGTTGACGGTAGAAAATCAATGACCGGGTATGTGTTTACATTGGGAAATGCGGTGGTCGGTGGAAAGCTACTCTTCGAGGCTACGGTAGCCTTATCAACTACCGAAGCGAGAATATATGGCTCTTCTTGAAGCGACTAAGGAGGGTATACGGTTGAAGGGCTAGTCGGTGATTTGGGGTTGCATCGGGATCGGTGATATATATTGTGACGATCTTAGTGCAATATGTTTAGCCAAGGATCGGGTTCATCATGAGAGAACCAAGCATATTGATGTCGGTATCATTTCTTGAGGAATGAGAAGAGGGTTGTGGTGAAGAAGATTGGCACAAAGGAGAATCCTGGCGATATGTTCACTAAACCAGTTCGAGCGAGTAAGTTCCGGCTTTGCCTGGACTTACCGAATATTCAAAGCTTATAATCTGTTTCGGAAACTCTGCGAGGCGGATCGGTGGAGTGGATCTTTGTGGAGATAGTCCGGTACAAGTACATCGGCATTGACGAATGCATACGGTACAAGTACATCTGGTTATGCAATCGTTTGACTCTAGTGAGAGTTGAAGTCAAGGTGGAGATTTGTCGAAGGTGACTTAAACTCTACATTTTGGTGGAACCAATCGAAGACTCAATTTGGGTGATGGTCGGTGAGAAGTGTATTCATTTACGTGCATCGTAGGGTGGAGTCTGCGAGCTTCGGCAGGTAGCTTCGGCGGGGTAACTATCGCGGGGTGATAGTCGCGAGTACTTGAATACGAGCAGGGTCCCACATCCGTTAATTACGTTATGTGACGGCTATACGGTGTCATTAAAAGGAGGACACGTGTAGGGGTATTTATGGTGCATCGACAAAGATTCTGGCGGCTAGGGTTTAGGGATTTGTGCCTATAAATACGGTTGTTGTCTCATTATCCGTGTGTGTTGAAATCGTAAAATTCGGTGCATAATAAAATATCTCTTTTCGCCCGTGGTTTTTTACCTCTCCCACCGAGAGGTTTTCCACGTTAAATCTGTGTTCTTTTGTTTTTCTCCTTTGATTGTTTATGTTTGATTGCTTCTGTTTCTGTTTCTTGCATCTGAAGTTATCTCCATCAGTTTTATAACAAGTATGAAAAAAAACGTTTGTAATTCTCATTGAAGTACTGATGTGATATCGACCAGAACGATAAATAAGGCAGGCCGGCACAAACGGCAAGAAAAACGGAGGCCAGAATGGCCTTGTACAAGGAATCAAAAATCACACCGTTAAGTATGGGTACAAAAAAGAGTACGAAAAAAAATGTTTGTAATTCTCTTTGAAGTACTAAAGTGATATCGACTAGAACGATAAATAAGGCACGCCGGCGCAAACGGCAAGCAAAACGGAGGCCAGAATGGCCTTGTACAAGGAATCAAAAATCACACCGTTAAGTACTCTATGGGTACAAAAAGGAGTACGAAAAAAAACGTTTGCAATTCTCTTTGAAGTACTGATGTGATATCGACCAGAACTATAAATAAGGCACGCCGGCGCAAACGGCAAGCAAAACGGAGGATAGAATGGCCTTGTACAAGTAATCAAAAATCACACAGTTAAGTACTCTATGGGTACGAAAAAAGTACGAAAAAAAACGTTTGTAATTCTCTTTGAAGTACTCATGTGATATCGACAAGCATGATAAATATGGCACGCCGGCGCAAACGGAAAGCAAAACGGAGGCCAGAATGGCCTTGTACATGGAATCAAAAATCACACCGTTAAGTACTCTATGGGAACAAAAAAGAGTATGAAAAAAAATGTTTGTAATTCTCTTTGAAGTACTAATGTGATAGACCAGAACGATAAATAAGGCACGACGGCACAAACGGCAAGCAAAACGGAGGCCAGAATGGCCTTGAACAAGGAATCAATAATCACACAGTTATGTACTCTATGGGTACGAAAAAAAGTACGAAAAAAACGTTTACAATTCTCTTTAAAGTACTGATGTGATATCGACCAGAACGATAAATAAGGCACGCCGGCGCAAACGGCAAGCAAAACGGAGGCCAGAATGGCATTGTACAAGGTATCAAAAATCACACCGTTAAGTACTCTATGGGTACAAAAAAAAGTACGAAAAAAAACGTTTGGAATTCTCTTTTAAGTACTGACGTGATATCGACCAAAACGATAAATAAGGCACGCCGGCGCAAACGGCAAGCAAAACGGAGGCCAGAATGGCCTTGTACAAGGAATCAAAATTCACACCGTTAAGTACTCTATGGGTACAAAAAAAAGTTATGAAAAAAAAGTTTGTAATTCTCTTTGAAGTTCTGATGTGATATCGACCAGAACGATAAATAAGGCAATCCGGCGCAAACGGCAAGCAAAACGGAGGCCAGAATAACACCGTTAAGTACTCTATGGGTACGAAAATAAGTATGAAAAAAAACGTTTGTAATTCTCTTTGAAGTACTGATGTGATATCGACCAGAATGATAAATAAGGCACGCCGGCGCCAATGGAAAGCAAAACGGAGACCAGAATGGCCTTGTACAAGGATAAAAAAATCACACCGTTAAGTACTCTATGGGTACGAAAAAGAGTACGAAAAAAACGTTTGTAATTCTCTTTGAAGTACTGATGTGATATCGGCCAGAACGATAAATGAGGCACGCCGGCGCAAATGGCAAGCAAAACGGAGGCCAGAATGGCCTTGTACAAGGAATCAAAAATCACACAGTTAAGTACTCTATAGGTACGGAAAAAATCGTTTGCAATTCTCTTTGAAGTACTGACGTGATATAGACCAGAACGATAAATAAGGCACGCCGGCGCAAACGGCAAGCAAAACGGAGGCCAGAATGGCCTTGTACAAGGAATCAAAATTAACACCGTTAAGTACTTTATGGGTACAAAAAAAGTTACAATAAAAAAAGTTTGTAATTCTCTTTGAAGTTCTGATGTGATATCGACCAGAATGATAAATAAGGCAATCCGGCGTAAAAGGCAAGCAAAACGGAGGCCAGAATAACACTGTTAAATACTCTATGGGTACAAAAATAAGTACGAAAAAAACGTTTGTAATTCTCTTTGAAGTACTGATGTGATATCGACCAGAATGATAAATAAGGCACGCCGGCGCAAACGGCAAGTAAAACGGAGGCCAGAATGGCCATGTACAAGGAATCAAAAAGCACACCATTAAGTACTCAATATGTACCAAAAAGAGTACAAAAAAAAACGTTTGTAATTCTCTTTGAAGTACTGATGTGATATCGACCAGAACGATAAATGAGGCACGCCGGCGCAAACGGCAAGCAAAATGGAGGCCAGAATGGCCTTGTACAAAGAATCAAAAATCACACCGTTAAGTACTCTATGGGTACATAAAAAGTACGGAAAAAAACGTTTGTAATTCTCTTTGAAGTACTGATGTGATATCGACCAGAATGATAAATAAGGCATGCCGGAGCAAACGGTAAACAAAACGGAGGCCAGAATGGCCTTGTACAATGAATCAAAAATCACACAGTTAAGTACTCTATGGGTACGGAAAAAAAAGTACGAAAAAAACCGTTTGTAATTATCTATGAAGAACTGATGTGATATCGACCAGAACGATAAATATGGCACGCCGGCGCAAACGGCAAGCAAAACGGAGCTTAGAATGGCCTTGTACAAGGAATCAAAAATCACACCATTAAGTACTCTATGGGTACAAAAAGGAGTACGAAAAAAAACGTTTGTAATTCTCTTTGATGTACCGAAGTGATATCGACCAGAACGATAAATAAGGCACGCCGGCGCAAACGGCAAGCAAAACGGAGGCCAGAATGGCCTTGTACAAGGAATCAAAAATCACAAAGTTAAGTACTTTATGGGTACGAAAAAAGAACGTTTGTAATTCTCTTTGAAGTACTGATGTGATATCGACGAGAACGATAAATAAGGCACGCCGGCACAAACGGCAAGCAAAACGGATGCCAGAATGGCCTTGTACAATGAATCAAAAATCACACAGTTAAGTACTCTATGGGTACGAAAAAAAGTACGAAAAAAATAACGTTTGTAATTCTCTTTGAAGTATTGATGTGATATCGACCAGAACGACAAATAAGGCACGCCGGCAAGCAAAACGGAGGCCAGAATGGCCACGAAAAAAAGTACAAAAAAAAACGTTTGTAATTTTCTTTGAAGTACTGATGTGATATCAATCAAAATGATAACGGTGTGATTTTTGATAACTTGTACAATGCCATTCTGGCCTCCGTTTTGCTTGCCGTTTGCGCCGGCGTGCCTTTTTATCGTTCTGGTCGATATCACATCAGTACTTTAAAGAGAATTACAAACGTTCTTTTTCGTACTTTTTTTCGTACCCATAGAGTACTTAACTGTGTGATTTTTGATTCCTTCTACAAGGCCATTATGGCCTCTTTTTTGCTTGCCATTTGTGCCGGCGTGCCTTATTTATCGTTCTAGTCGATATCACATCAGTACTTCAAAGAGAATTACAAATGTTTTTTTCGTACTTTTTTTCGTACCCATAGAGTACTTAACTGTGTGATTTTTGATTCCTTGTACAAGGCCATTCTGGCCTCCGTTTTGCTTTCCGTTTGCGCCGGCGTGCCTTATTTTTTCATTCTGGTTGATATCACATCAGTACTTCAAAGAAAATTACAAACGTTTTTTTTCGTACTTATTTTTGTACCCATAGAGTACTTAACGTTGTGATTCTGGCCTCCGTTTTGCTTGCCGTTTGCGCATGATTGCCTTATTTATCGTTCTGGTCGATATCACATCAGAACTTCAAAGAGAATTACAAACTATTTTTTTCGTAACTTTTTTTGTACCCATAGAGTACTTAACGGTGTGAATTTTGATTCCTTGTACAAGGCCATTCTGGCCTCCGTTTTGCTTGCCGTTTGCGCCGGCGTGCCTTATTTATCGTTCTGGTCGATATCACGTCAATACTTCAAAGGGAATTACAAACGTTTTTTTTTCGTACTTTTTTTTGTACCCATAGAGTACTTAACGGTGTGATTTTTGATAACTTGTACAATGCCATTCCGGCCTCCGTTTTGCTTGCCGTTTGCGCCGGCGTGCCTTTTTATCGTTCGGTCGATATCACAAGAGAATTACAAACGTTTTTTTTCGTACTTTTTTTGTACCCATAGAGTACTTAGCGTGTGATTTTGATTCCTTCTACAAGGCCATTCGGCTTCCGTTTTGCTTGCCATTTGTGCCGGCGTGCCTTATTTATCGTTCGGTCGATATCACATCGTACTTTAAAGAGAATTACAAACGTTTTTTTTCGTACTTTTTTTGTACCCATAGAGTACTTAACTGTGTGATTTTTGATTCCTTGTACAAGGCCATTCTGGCCTCCGTTTTGCTTTCCGTTTGCGCCGGCGTGCCTTATTTTTTCATTCTGGTTGATATCACATCAGTACTTCAAAGAGAATTACAAACGTTTTTTTTCGTACTTATTTTTGTACCCATAGAGTACTAACGGTGTGATTCTGGTCTCCGTTTTGCTTGCCGTTTGCACCGGATTGCCTTATTTATCTTTCTGGTCGATATCACATGAGAACTTCAAAGAGAATTACATACTCTTTTTTCGTAACTTTTATTGTACCCATAGAGTACTTAACGGTGTGAAGGGGGTGATAGAGGAGCTTACAAAAGATCCATTGAGATAAAAGCTGGACCAGTGACAAGAATCCAAGCCAAAAGGATGAAAGAAGCATTAAATGCGCTTGTTGTTGAGTTGTAGGACAAGGCATCAATGGTAAAAGAAGATCCACAGAAAGAGCCACTATTGGTGAATATAATCCAAGATCAAGAGGGTCAAAAATGATGATTGGGCTATGATAGAGCAGTTGGAGTAAACAGAACATATGTTTCAAGCTCAATGGGCTATAATATGGGTTTTGCACCACTTAGCTCACTTTTACTAGTTCTTGGGCTTTTAATTTGTATTTTATTATTTCTTATCATATTATAAGAGTCTAATAAGACCCTCTACACTTAAAATTTCGTGCATGAGGTGTCCATTAAGGGTTGAAGGTTCAATCAAATCTTCATCTTATTTTTGGTAGATAATCAATCAATTTGATTGGGGGATTATTTATTAATTTGTGATTTGAAGATCTTTTTTTATTTTTGGTATTACCTTTTTCTTTATATCACCAAGACTTAGGAGTTGTCTAGGTTCATTTTTTTTACATTTTCTTTTTTTATTTTCATTTTGTAGAAAATAAAATGCCAGCATCCTTGGCCTGTTAAAGGCGGGGGCACACCAGATGTATTTCTCACCTTGAATTATAATCATATTGAGAGTTATTTTCTTTTAGAGTTTTTACTACTTTTTCTAAGTGCATTTTAAGTTTGTGAGCATAGCTTAAAGTGTCTCATTGTAGTATTTGGTTTAAGGATCATTAGAAGGGTCTTGGCTTCTTCATATCCATTGGTTCTTCTAGTTTCATCCTTGAGTTAAACTACTTTTGCTCAAGTCTTGTTTTTATCTTATTCTATCTTTCTGTTTTCCTTTTCATTTTGGGATCTAAACGTGGTTTTTCATTGTATTAGTTAGGGTTCTTGACAATTTAATTGTTTAGGGTCTAAGGTATACATCTTAATTAATAAACAAATAATTTGTATTAAGATTTAATGAACATATTATCTACATTGGCCATTGTCCCCAGCAACGGCGCAAAAAATTTCATCCGCGTGTAAGCCACTAATAACCACGAAATACTAGGAAGAGTACTAGGTCAATCATAGTATAGTAGATACTAGTCAAGGCCGATTCCACAGAGACAATGCAATACAGATAATAAACATTATGTCTACACAAGAAGACAAATAACGGTCCTTGACCAACATAAATACAGAAAAGGTAATTGGCGTATCTCTCCTCTCCGATCACCTTACTTTGTTTCATTAATCTTTATGTCTACTTTTCCTCGTAATTACCTAGACTAACCAAAACATTTTCTAATTCAGTTTTAGCTACGGGTGCATTCTTCTAATCTTATCTACATCTATTGAAAGGACAGTAGACGTCTATGTGCAATTAACCTCTTTCGTTGGTTGTATTAACTCACACACTAAGTATTAGAGATTGACGGTGCAAACCGAGTACCTCTCTAAGAAGCTATCATGGATTGACTAGCATGTTACTAAGGATTGATCATACTATATCCAAACTAACACTTCACCTTGCAAGTCCTTCATGTTTATCTACGGATACAATAAATAGATTGTCCATGTCTAACCTACTTTTAATTTAATCTGTCGATCAACGTAGCTGACGCTGAATCTTCAGATTAGGGGGAACCTAGGGTGTCGCGGCTGCGATATAGACCGTCGCCTGACCGGCGGAGATGGTTCATAATTCTGAAATCTATATCCTTCTGTTCTGATTACTTTAGTTAATTATGATTCGTTTAGACATGTAGATCAATTAAAACATGTTAAGCTAACTAAATCTACCATGATTAATTTATGGAGATTATTTTTGACAAGAGAGCAATGACGGCAATGCCTCGATTCCTGAGCTTTATCATTACATGCCTCAATCTTCTCTCATATTACCTTTGTTAACCGTGATTTATATACACCAAATCACGCCATTACTCTACCAGAATCTCTCCACATTCATCCATGTTCACACACATAAACATCACTTCGGTTTTTCCATATAATTTCTACGCTATCTTTGAAATTCTTAAACCCTATTTCCTAAGGGAATTTCAAAGCTTTCTCTCTGAAACTCTCAGAAATGGCCTTATCTTCCTCAACCACAAAGTCTGGAAAATAGTTCAAGAAATCATTTGCAACAGGATCATTTTTCCAACCCATACACTATATGAACATGTGCAACGATGATGTACAAGCAAAAAGATTAGTGGATGGCTGCACAAATTTAGGGCTGATTACATTCCTCAATCCTCATATTACTGGCACTTGGTACGAGAGTCTCATTTCCTTCTGGAAAACCACCAAATTGGTCCCTAGACACCTTGCTGGGGATGGTGATATAGATGAAGACAAGATAGTTGCTACTGTCAATGGCAGTGAAGTGGTGGTTATGGCAAAGTGAATCCACCAGCATTTTCATCTCTCAAATCAATGACACGCAAAAGAGGGGATTGTTTCACAAGACACGGATGCGTTTTGGTTGGAAATTGGAAAGGATGCTACCACACAAAACAAAAAAATCAATTGCTTGAGATCTTCTCTCAAGAATCCTTTCAATGAATTCAGCTTATTGAATGGGAAAAACATTGAAGGCAAGTTAGGGGCAATGAATGCCATGACAGAGGTCATGATGAGGCTGATGGGCATTATCTACAATGGCCTGGAGTTTGACTGGACCACCTACTTCTTTATAAGGATGAAGGAACAAATCAAAAGAGAAACCGATGCAATAGAAAAAGGAATAGCAAATGGTGAAACGAAAAAGGGAATTTTCTAGGTGAAGAAATCCTATGGGATTCCTCTCCATTATTTGCTGAAGTGTTTGAACACTCCTTTTGTGGCACTGTATTGATTGCATGATGCTAAGGTAATATACACCTATGTCAAACAACCAAAATCAGTGGGTGGAGAAAAGAGGAAGAAATCAAATCCAGGCATCTCCGATGAAAGATAGAAACAAAAGGTTCAGAAAAATCTGGACCGAGAATCCTTAGGCAGAGTGATAGATGAGGATGAAGAACAACAAGATACATAAGAGGGAGAAAGTGGTGATAATGGTGAACAACAAGAAGAAGATATTAACAAAGAATCAGGAGAAACCCTTGAAAGGGACATTGATGATAGAGTTGTAGAATATCTGAACTGGAAACTAGGAGATTCAAGGATTCAACTCTCTAATTCTTCCAGAATGTTTGTTGAAGTTACTTGGCTCTTTGGATTTCTCGGTGTCATAACCCTTGTAGGTGTACTTGATGAAACACTACTATAGGAAATGATAGAAAAGGCCAAAGCTATACTGCTTAAGTAGTCTGATGATGATGAGAACAATAATAATCTATCTACTGATGATGATGACCTAGATGGTGGTAATGAGGATGATCGAGGAGGAGCAGCTGATACAATTGATGATGATATAACTCTAAGTGCCTTCCTATAGCAAAAAGGAACATAAATCAATCATCACCTAAGCAAACTGAACAGCACACTGAAACAGCGGAGGGCACTACTGTGCAAACTCACGTTAGCCAAGAACTGTCAGTTGACACATCAGCTGACCCAACAGCTGTGTTGGACACTGGATCTGCTACTTCAACACCATCAAAGTCAACCCCCAGTAGAGAGCAAGGGGTAATGAGAGACATTACTACCACTGAAATCACCACTACTCAAGTACTCGAAGAAGGAGAAGGTGATGCTGATGTTACTCAACCAGCTGTACAAAACCAGGAGCCAGAACAACAAACTGAACTAGTCCCCACCACACCCACTCCTCTAACACAACAGTAGCCATAACAACAAACTGAACCGGAGCCAGTACAGACACCACCAGTTGACGTTAGAAAAGCATTTTCTCAAATTCCTCCTGGTATATCTAATGAATCCTTTCCATCAGCAGTAGACTCTTTGGTGGATGAGTTAGAACAATAAGCACTATATCTCAAAACGTTGTCAGCAGCCTTCAAGGATGAAAGTCAATCTATAAAACACCGATTCCAAGTAGTTGCTGAATACATAGATGCACAAAATGTGGTTGTGCAAAGGCAAAATGATTTCATGCGTCAGATGAATGCCAACCTCATCAACATGCTTACGGATCTAAAAGAACATGCCTCACTTGAAAATTAGGCAATGGTATACGCAATTGGCTCCAGAATGGCACCGGTGATTCAAAAACTATCAGCCAATGACAAAAGATTTACATGTATTCAATCCACGTTGGATAGTATGATCAGCACAACTAATACTACCAATAGCATTCTCCTACAACAACAAGATGATGCTGCCAAAAAGAGGGAAAAAGTGATAAACCTGGAGGTTCAAAAGCCAGATCCCTACACATAATAGATGAACATCTCAGAGTAAGAGATAGAGAACTGAGAATCAGAACTAAGGCTGAAGAACAACAAACAAGATCCTTGGAAGAAAAGGAAAGAACTAGAAATGAACCTTGTGTTAGACTACATTTCCCAGTTCACAGAAGAGATGATGTTAGAGACAGATCAGGCAATCAACAAAAGCCTGGGTCGAGCCAACAGAGAAGTTCTAAAAGTCAACATCGTTCAGCACTAGCAGAGGCAGTGGAAGTGGACCACAACACACTGCAAAAAGATACTCTAGTAAGAAAAGGCACTTCACATCATTCTGAAATAAGGAAGAAAGTGAAGCGGCAGTACTAGAAAATGTGAAAGAATTGTTCAGATGGTGTACATTGATCTCACCCAAATCAAGGATTAGTGAAGTACAAACATACATTGGACATCAGGAATCAACGTAAAAGGAAAGATAAAACAAAAACAATAAACCGGCTAAGAGAAAGCTCTGCTGGCTGACTAAAGGAACATCAGTGAAGAGTATCTCAACGGCGAAGGAATAATCAGAGTAGCCAAGTAAGTCAAATATGATACTCATGAAATCCTCAATATGATTAAATCGAAGATTCAAACAATTAAAGCAGAATCAATCAAGGCCGGATTTTGTGATAGTCGTTTGAAGAAAATTCGGATCACCAAAATCAAGGAGGATTAAATCAAGGCATAATCAAGGATGATTCTAAGAATTAAATAGCCAACGGATGAATTTTTGAATCAAGGAAATCAAGGCTATAAATAGAAATCATTAATAGAAACACAAAAAAAATACAACACATATATAGATCAAAGAACACTAAGTACCGAAACTCTGTCAATTTCACAAGCCTTCTTTTTGAACTTGAATGACATAGCCTGAAGATAAAACTCAGAAAACAGAGCATCAATGTTATATCTAGTATTTAGTCTGATCAAAACTTTGTGTATCTCATTCACACCAAACTGAAGCAACTGAATCAGATTGTCAGAGAAGGAATTGCAATCTTGAAGTGATAGCTGCTGAAGGATTTGTTCCCAAGGAGCAGTGTGGAAGACAGAGTTGCTGAAGTTTTTGTAGCCAGGGAGTGAAAGCATGTAGATTGTGAAACTTGTGTAGCCAAAGACAATCATAAGTATTGTATTGGTGAAAGACCATATTGAATTCCTTCAATCATCACATGAGAAGAGTGGATTAATTGATTACACCACCCTCAACCACTGTAAATCTTTGTGTTCATTTACTTACTGAATTTTACTTTACAACATTTACTTACTGCAGTTTATTTAATATTCTGTGTGTTCTTGAACTACTTTGAAACAATCATTAAGAAGGGATTTATCCGCTGGCCAAAAGCCTTTTAAATAGGAAAATTTTTTGAAACTCCAATATAGTCATTCACCTCCCCCCTCTGACTATATTTTCACCCTTCTCTGGGATGAACAATTACAGTCCATGGTAGATGTCCATAAAGATGGTGTTGAGCACAAAGAACAAAATTGGCTTTGTAGACGGCACAATTAAAAGGAAAGAATCAGAATCAGCAGATGTTAATGCATGGAGACAGTGCGATACAATGGTGAGTTCTTGGATTATAAATTCTATTGAAAAAACCATTGCACAAAGTTTGATGTATATCAAGAGTGCACATGCATTTTGGAATAATCTTGCTACTAGATTTTCCAATGTGGATGCCTTGAGGTTCTTTGATCTCTTGGAATTGATGCATCTGCAGAAGAAAGTCACAGATTCTGTCAATCAATATTTCACAAAGTTAATGGTTCTTTGGGAAGAAATCAAGACCATCAGGCCTATGATAGTATGTTCTCTTTGATCCTCAATGTCACTGCAGTGCAATTAGCACTCTGATGGATCATATGGAAGCTGAACATGTCATGATATTCCTTAAAGGTTTCAGGGATGAATTTGAGCCCATGGTATCACAGGCAATGCTGATGGTACCAATTCCAGAGATCCATATTGCCTTTGCATTAGCCATTAAATTTGAGATACAAAAATTATATATGGCAAATAAGGCCAAGAATCAAGATTTTATTATTCTCTGGTCTCAGAATAATGGATAACAACATCAAGCGGTCAGCAAACCAGGATCTGTACCTGCTACAAATGCTAATCCTAAGAATCTTAAGAAGCTACAATGTAGTTTTTGTTGATTCAATGGTCACACTGAAGAACTTGCTACAAGAAGCATGGATATCTCCTGGTTTCAAGTCAAAAAAGGCTAATATGATAGAGGAGGAACAATCAACAAAAGAAGATCAGTCGTATAATTGGTCTGTTGGACGTGGGTTTCCTAGTTTTTATGCACAACAATTTGACAAGTTGATGGCCCGGCTGAGTCCTAATCTTCCTAAACATGTAGGATTTGTTGGTGGGCAGCCTACATTCTTACTTATTTCACAACTGCAAGAAGGATAAGTGATCTAAATTTATAAAGATATGTACAATGGATCTTGGACTCTGGTGCAACAAATCACGTTGTAGGATCATTAGATATATTAAGTAATCCAATTCCTTCATCTGGTATAAAAATGGGATTACCTAATGGAAATAATGTTTCTGTTACACAAATAGAACAAGTAAGGGTAAACCCTTAGCTGGTCCTACATGATGTATTTTGCATTCCTGGTTTTAAACACAATCTTTTATCTTTACCTTCCTTCATTAATCATACAAAAGGTGCGGCTGTCTTTTCTACTAACCAGTGTGTTTTGCAGGACAAGAACAAGAAAGTGATTGGTTCAGCTGAGTTACATAGAGGTCTTTATGTCATGGATCAACCAATATGAATTTATGCTATTAATGCTGTAGAAAAAAAACAGTTTGCCTGATAGACAAGATGATGACCTTTTATGGCATCATAGACTAGGACATCTAAAAGATAAGAGATTACAAGTTATCAGTTCACAGTCTGCTAATGTTAAATTCTATGATCATGACCTTTGTTATGTCTACCTTATGGGTAAAATAAAGAAAAACCACTTTCCATTAAGTACAATTGATGTGAATTCTATTTTTGATCTTGTTCCTATGGATATTTGGGGTCCTTTGAAACAACATACTGTGAATGGACAATAATACTTTCTTACTATCGTGGATGATTTTTCAAGATTTACTTGGCTCTTCCTTATAAGGCATAAATCTAAAGTTTCTGAGCCTGTTAAATCCTTATTAAATTTGTTTCTACTCAATTTAATAAAATTATTTAAGTGCTTAGATATGATAATGGAGCTGAGTTTCAGCTTACATATTTCTATGCTCAATAAGGGATCACACATCGGACATCTTGTGTCCGCATACCTGAATAAAATGATATTATTGAAAGGAAACATCAGCACATGCTGAATGTTTCCAGGGGTTTGAGATTCCAAAGTAACCTACCCATTTAATATTAGGGTTTTTGTATTTGACATGCTGTAAAATTGATTAATGCCACACATAAACCATTGCTGAAGGAGAACACACCTCATGAGGTGATTTTTGGGACCAAACCAAACATATTGTTCTTTGTTTAAAGTTTTTGGTTGCTTAGTTTTTCCTTGTACACTTCAGCAGTACAGAACAAAATTTGATTCCAGGTGTAGGTTTTTATGTCTGTCTTGGAAGCTCAAACACTTCAAGGGGTGCTATTCTCTTGGACATCACCAACAAAGATATCTTTGTTGCTAGAAATACTCAATTCCATGACATTTATTTTCCTATATTTTAACAGGTTCTAGGTAAGGTAAGTTATCTTAATGATATGCAAGTACTATTACCAAGTATAGACAGTTTTGATGATTTGTTGAATGAGTTAGTAGACCAGCCAGACACTGGGTTAGATGCAGCTGAGGCTTCTAATGAAGGACATGCTCGTGTCGGCCAAGCACATACCTACGCAACTGAGAAATTCAACAAGGACAAGGAAATCACCAGCCTTTTATCAAGGTGGTGCTTATACAGTTCAGCAAACCCCACACCTGCTGAGTGAAGTGATGAATCTGGAGAAACATTCGGTGGAGTATGCCAGATTCATTAATTCTATTGATGTTGTTAACGAACCTAAGACTTATAATCAATCCATCAAGCTTGATGCATGGAAAAAATTTATGAAAAAAGAGATTGAGGCTTTGCAGACTACTCATACTTGGGAGATAGTTGATTTGCCCCCAGGAAAGATCCCTATTGGGTGTGAATGGGTATACAGAATCAAGTATAATCCTACGGTTCAGTGGAAAGATACAAAGCTAGGTTGGTGGCAAAGTGGTACACTCAAACATATTGCATTGACTATCGGGAAACTTTTTCACCTGTTGTCATAGTTACCACAGTCAAGGCTTTGGTAGCAGCAGAAGCTGTAGCTAATAACTGTCATCTTCACTAGTGTGCACCCAATATTTTAGAAGAATATGAGTTTTTGGTGGGCAAACCTGCAAAAACACCTATGGAATCCAAGCAAACCTTGCACCATTGAGATTCACCACTTTTGGAAGACAGCAATGCATATCGATCACTAGTGGGTAAACTAATCTACCTCACTTTTACCAGACTAGACATAACTTTTGTAGTCCAGCAGCTGAGTAGGTTTTTGGACGCTACTACTGAAAATCACATGAAAGAAGCACATAGTATGTTAAGGTACTTAAAAGCAAATCCAAGCCAATGAATCTTATTCTCAGCAGAGAATAACCTTGTGCTGAAAGGGTTAATAAACATTGATTGGGCTTGATGCCCTGAAACCAGAAGGTCAGTATCAGGCTACATGATGTTCTTAATAGATACTCCAATTTCATGGAAACAAAAGAAGCAAACAACTATAGCACAAAGTTCATCTGAGTCTGAATATAGGACTATGGCCAATGTAGTTTGTGAACCACAATGGCTGCTTTACATCTTGCAAGATTTGAAGATTCTTATTGAGTTGCATGCTTTAATTTTCTGTGATAATGCTTGTGCCAAGCACACTTCTTATAATCCGGTGTTCCATGAATAAACAAAAAACATTTAAATTGTTTGTCATGTTGTGAGAGACAAAGTCAAATATAACATTGTCAAACTACTTCCATACAACACAAAGGAACAAGTTGCTGACATTCTCACCAAGTGTCTAAGTGCACCTATCTTCTCATACTTGTTGGAGAAGTTAGGTATTTCAATGTTCCTGTAGATGAAGGAAGTCTGCTGAGTGCATATTGATCATGAACCACCCTCAGCTTGAGGACATGTGTTACAATATATGTGCTGAAGGAAGTCCGCTGAGTGCAAGTCAGCTGACCTCTGAAAACTTAGCATCCTGCTGAGTTAGTAAGTTATCACGCTAAAAATGGTACTATAAATCATACATTTATTTACCCCAAATCATGCTCATTTGATTAGTGATAGATGGAATATTATACGAAATACTAGTCAATTGCATAATGTCGAATCCTTGGTTAGTAATTTTGCAACTTTATATTTTATCCTGATATTTGGTACTATTTTGTCTCATTTTACGTGATTTTCATGATACCATATTATGGGCTAATGAAAGAAGTGGATCTTGATTATGGAAGAGACATGGGCCGAAGTCAGAAGAATCAATACGAAGTCTGTTGGGCCAGAATAAGAGGAAAAAGGCATGTGGCGGTGGAAACCCTAACCGCAACCGTGGCATCTTGGACAGCACGGAAAGAAGGAGCCGTGATTTATGATTAAGATGGTTAGGTTACATTGTCTAGGTCAATTTTACAGCTCTATATAAAGGCTGTGTCAGTTCAATGTAAAGAGAAGATATTAATATACTTTAGCACACTTCTGATTTACATATACATTTTATTAGATCTATAAAATAAAGCTCATTATTTGGTTTTAAAGTTCGTTGCTTGGTTATCTCCTCCAATCCATCAACTAGCTTGCATTGATCAAGCTAGGTCGCCATTGAGAAAGGTATGGAGCTTTGAACGTTCATTCATCTCTTAATCGTGGTAAATTTAGTTCAATTTAAATGTTGCAATTAATCTTCATGCCTAAATAACTCATAATTAATTAGATAATCAGAACAGAATAATGTATGTTTCAGAATTAAGAACCACCGCCGCCGGTACTACGACGGTGTATATCACAGCCGCGACAACTTAGGTCCCCCTAATCTGAAGATTCAACGTCAGCTACATTATTCGAAAGATTTAATTAACGATAGGTTATATTTGGCCAATATGCTTATTGTATTTGTTGGAAATAAAATTTATGTTTTGATGATAATTCATCGCTTAATCAGTTATTGTTACTAACCCCATTGACGAAGTGTCATAACTATCTGTTATAGTGCAAAGCAAAAGGATGTCTAGAGATTAATGTATAGGACTTTATAGAGTCTGACATTTGTATAGGTTAAATCAGACAAGCACTGTAATAGTTCTAGGCTGTGAACTGGGAAAATAAGAAACTGAGATTCAATAAGAAACTGAAAAACAGAGCACACCAACATAAAAACTGAAGAAGGTAAGTTCGCTGAGGGATACAGACTTAGTTGGCTTATCCAGAAGACTGAAGAACTGAGGGATCAAACTCAGTAGATGAAGAACTGAGGGTCACAGACTCAGTTATAGAAGATTGAAGAACTGAGGGTTCAAACTCAGTTATGAAGACTACATCGAGACTGTAAAGTTAGACTTCAGGCAAGATTATGGTGACCTGAACTGACTTTATGGATCTTGTATGAAGACCTAAGAATCGTAAGGACAATGAATTCTTAGAAGATAATGAGTCATGGTGTACTCTGATTAAGTCAATTATAATCAGATGAAAAACTGGAGTACTGATATTTGAAATAGAGTAAAATCTCAGTTAATACTCCAAGTCAGTCAAGAAACTGACAAGTGATAATCTCAGTATAAAACTGCTAATGAAACTCAGTTTTATATGTCAGTCATCCAACAAGCTGATAGTACAGTCGAACGTTGTAAAGAAAGCAATTCTATTGGATGAAATACTGACACAGCAGAACGGTCACAAAATATAGCCGTTGCAAGATTCAAGCAGGATGAACGTTGGACAAACCCCTATAAATAGACCACCTCTACAACAACAAGAAAAGGGGGTGAGCAGGAGGAATTAAAAACAGATTTAATTAAAAGATCTAATTAAGGGGGAAAGCCAATTTCGAAAGAATTCCTGCTAAGTACTTAATTGCAAGATCAAGAAATTTCTTCAAGTATCCAAGCACATTCAAGCACAATCAAGAATCTATCATTTGAAGAAATTCAGAGCCATGCAAAATTTAATTATCTAGAAGAGAAGCTCAAATCACAATTGAATCATAGTTATTGATTCAGGTCTCAACTTTGATTTAATCAAAGGTGTAGACTGTGAAACACCAAGAAGGTGTGAAGGACGGTTGAGTGCAGTCAGGAAGACTGTGTTTGTGATGAGCTGGTGAAGAGGCAATTCTACCATTCAAGGACCAGTGTTTCAAACAATTGAAGAGCAGCAATCCTACCTGTTCTACAAGTGTTTAGATAGTGAAGCTAGGGATTAGCCAAGGACTATCAGTTTAGAACTTTTTGTAACCGGGCCATCTCAAAGAAGTTCTATTGGAATTTTCCTCCACATCACAGGGGAAGAAAGGACGTACAAGATTACACCACCAGGAACCTCTATAATTCTAGTTTATTTATTTCTTGCATTCATTTACTTCATTACAACTTTAATTATGTGGTTCCCACATTAAAACCTAGTCAACAAACTGTTTGTTATCTAAAGGCTAGTTCTATCCGCTGCCAGTTGACTAGACTAAGAATAAGTCAGTATTGACTTATACTCAGTTGAGTTAGCTGAACTCCACACAAGTTAAGGGACATGAACAAAACTGAACTGAGCATTATTTTAAGTTTCGAAGAAACTCAGTTCCTGGGGTACATTCAGTTTTGGGAATGTTTTTGGTGACAAGTTTATTCACCTCCCCTCTAAACTTGTGTTAGCCTTTCCAAGGGACCAACATTATTCATAAATTAACATGATGGACTTGCAAGGTGAAGTGTTAGTTTGGACATAGTCATATCAATCCCTAGGAATGTGCTAGTCAATCCACGATAGCTGCTTAAGGAGGTACTCGGTTTGCGCCGGCAATCTCGAATACTTATTGTGTGTGAGTTAATACGACCAACGAAGATGTTAACTGCATATAGACATCTAATGTCCTTACAAATGGAAGTAGATAAGATTAGGAGAGTGCACCCGTAGATTAAAACTGAATAGAAAACGTTCTGGTTAATCTAAGAAATTACTAGGAAAAGTAGACATACAGATTAATGGCACCAAGTTAGAAGATCGGAGAGGAGAGATACACCACTTTCTTTTTTGTATAATGTTGGTCTATGGACCGCTATTTGTCTTCTTGATTAAGTTTGATTGCTATTATCTAAGTTGCATTGTCTCAGTGGGATCGTCCTTGACTCGCACCTACTATACTACGATTGACCTAGTACTCTTGCTTGTACTTCGTGCATATTAGTGGCTGCACGTAGATCAGTAAGCAACTCTGTGATAGGTAGAATACGGTTATTAGTTAGATTTAAATTAGTTTCTATTGTAACCGTTTATAGCTTACTCATATCAGATTCATGAAGTGCATAAAGTCATAAATACCTCATGAACAGCAGCATTGTAACTTCTTGATTTTACTTCAATAGTAATCCTTCTGCATTTTCATTACACTTTGCCTGTCTTTCTAGAAACTCCAACAATGCCTAACCCGAAAAAAATAGACGGATTTGCATTGGGTCTATACGTAAGCCCAATACAAATATGGTCCCCGACCCAAGTCAGTCTGCACCTTCATCAGCTGAACCAAGTCGGGTATAATCCAGCCAACATATGCCATTAAGATACTTATCATTAGCTAGGCAACGGGTGCCGATTCACACAAAGCCTTCAGTCTACCCTGAGCAAGTTCAAACTTGAATCATAGGAGGCCGACCAACTCGTCCTCACAATCTGACAACTCGGACCAAGCCTGCTTGATCTAGGAAATAGAGCGCATCACAGCGGTTACAAGGCAATAAACCCGCTGCGGAAAAACCCAAGATCACCCAATCATATGATGCCAACATAGTAATTATCACATAGCATTATTTAGATGTATTATATTGTAACCACCGCCACCTCTTGGCCCCTACAAATTTTTGCATTTATTACGATTCAGACAACTGATATTGAATACAAGAAGAAAAACTCTACAAATTTGACGACATGTGAGCTCGCCTTTTCTTGTGCTTACAGTCTTCATATTTCCTTCGAATATTTCTTGAGTGCTTCTGTGCACCACTGAAAAAATCACACATTTCAGCTAGATATCCACCGTTAAATTTACCCGAATATGTTGGTGATATTTCCGACAATAACAATTGGTGGTTCGGTGGTGTTGGTAATGGTGGTGGTAGAGATGACGGCCGAACCAAATGATGAAGAAGAAGAAATTTTGATGGTTATAGTGAAATTATAAGTGAAGTGGTGGTGTGTTATGAGGAATTGGTGTGTTGGAGAAGATGGTTAATTAATAGGGGAGTAATGGTGGTGAGGTGATTGAGGAGGTGTGATGGGATTGAGGAGTGGGGGAGTGGGAAAGGTTATTGGGAAGGGGAGAATGAATCTCGGCTACCAAGCTTTTGCAGTCCTGCACAAGTGAAACGCAGCGCGTGGCTTCACACAGAGGCACTCCTCAAGAATTTATCCTCTGAACTTTGGGTAGACTTGTGCGGAAATTTGCAGGCCCAGCTACGGCCAAAGCATTCTTGCCGCGGCCTAGTGCCCTTTCCATTGTACTTTCAGAATATTATACTCCAGCTTTCCTTCACACTAGAACCTAGATGATTCTCTTTCCAGAACTCCTCAGTCGTGGCCTGACAGGCCTAGCCTCAGCTATGTGTCTGTACTCCTCGTAACACAACTCTATTAATCTAACAGAATCTCTAGAATATTTCTCTGAATCCATTCCGATCACAACATCACTAGTTTTTCCATCAAGTAAGAAAAAACATTGTCTCATCTATTGGATTTAAGACATTGAATGTGATTGGGTGAAGAAGAGTGATATTTTATGTGCTACTTTATTGAAAAAAATACACACTATGAATTCTAAGGGTTGAAGAGGTATTTTTGAATTTCTAATCCATAACCCGACTTTCATGAACTCTCCTCGTCAGTCTTTCAAACTTTTGTCCTCCAAACTTTCACTCTCCGAGCCTTTAAAGAGAGCCTTTTTCCTTCATTCCCTGTCTAGACTATTCCCTTCTCCTAAAGGCCAAGGAATTAGCACTCATCTACTCCATCAAATAGAGACCCCTCTCAGAATTGCTCACCAGGTACCGACGACTTAGTCATTCCCTTCTGGTCCTCTTGGATCGTTTCTTTCACTTTCCTCTCCTAGACCACTTCTTTCACTTTAAGCCATGAGCTTACACTTTCTCATCGTTTAAGCTCCCTTCAACACTACACGGGGTGGTATAGTCTATTCTATGGGAAAGGAATGAAAATCCTCTTGTGCCGCATGGGAGTGGATCTACTCATCCTTTTCACTATGCAATATAGTGAGGAATTCTTCCTCACCGGTAAATGGGGCTACAACCTTCTTCCGAATTCACTCGAGATCTTGCTGGTTCAGACTCGAAACACAAGCCGAATGCATCAGGTAACTTGTCACAGGTTTATTCTTCAAAGGGTGCAAAATGTTATATAATCGATGAACAAAGAGTCGTCGTGAAACAAAGAACGGCTAGTTGCTAAAGGATACACACACGCTGAAGGATACATGCACGCTGAAGGAACTTACCGCAAAAAGAAGAAGTCTACATTGAACAACCAGTAGGATTCGAAATTAAAGGCAAAGAAGATGAAGTATACAAGCTAAAGAAAACTATTTATGGTCTAAGCATGCACCAAGAGCATGTATGTGAACTTATCTCAATTCTTGGTGGAAAATGAATTCAAAATAGGGACAATTGATAAAACATTGTTCAAGATTGAAGATTGATCTATAATCTTTGATTCTGAGGTTGAAATATTTTGTAAAATGTTTTTAAACCTGATGTAGAGAAAATTGAGGATGATCATGATGGGTGAACTCAATTAGTTTCTAGGATTACAAGTGAATTAAATGAAAGATGAGATCTTCTTCAGTCAAGAAAAATACACAAGGAATTTGATCAAGAAGTTTGGGATGGAGAATTTTTCAACATCTACTACTCCTATAAGCACAAACATAAAGTTGAATAAAGATAAAAAGGTCAAAGATGTTGACCAAACTTTGTGAAGATGAGTGATGAGTTCACTTCGGTAATTAACTTCTAGCTGAACTGATATATCATTTGCAGTTGGGGTATGTGCAACATTCCGATCCCAACCAAAAGAATGGTGACCTTGAAATATTTGAAAGGAACTTTGGATGTTGGATTATGGTATCCAAAGGAAGAATGTTTCAACCTTATATCATATTCAGATTTAGATTATGAAAGATGCAATGTAGATAGATACAGTAAATCTGAAACTTGTCAAATGCTTGGAAGAATACTTGTTTCACGGTTAAGCAAGGAGCAAAATTCTATCTCAACCACTATATCTGAAGTAGAATATATTGCATCAAAAATTTATTGTGCACAAGTTCTCTGGAACAGAGAACAACCAAGAGATTATGGAATAAAAGTGAAATAAATTCCCAAAATGTTTGATATTACAAGTGCAATTGCTGTCAGTGGAAATCAAATTTTACACTCAAGGACTAAAGAAATAGATGCCGTGCATCATTTGTAAGAGATCATATAGAGAAATGTGATGTCAGAGTTGATTCCATTCCTACTGATAAGCAATTGGATGATATATTTACCAAAGCTTTTGCAAGGAATGATTTTTAGAGCTAAAGAATGCTTGAAATAAACTAAAGTCAAGATATGTTTTGATGATAATCAGATTCAATTGATTCATATGTGAAGATCAGCTGAATGAAATTAGCCAGGGGTCCGACCATTGCCGTATTGTGTGAGCTCACATGACAAGTAAATCACTGTGCTTCATGATTTCATTTCAAATTTATATCAATTTTAATTGATAGCGGAAGAAGTAATCTGAAGACAGCCATGAAAAAATTTCTGAAGTAAACTGAATATCGGAGATGATAGAAACTGGGAAATCAGATAAAGAGAGAATCAGATTTGAAGTATGGAAAAATAAGATGAAAAGTGAGAATCATATGTAAAACCTTATAAAGCAGATGTGCATGACTCGGATAAGACAGATACATTGAATCAAAATCCTATCATATCTGACAATATTTCAATTGTTTCATCTTCAACCATGTATTTACTGCTCTCGTTTACTTCTGTGTCTGACACACTGACGATGCTGGAAATCAACTTGTATGAATCCGGGTCGTAGTTCCTAGTGACAATTAACCGAAGACGCAGAACCTATGAAAATATGAAAAGAGGGGGTGGTTTTTTGTGTGTTTAGACTGAGTCTGTGATTGTAAATCCCAAGTTGCCTACATAACCTGAGCGTATTCAGGAATCAAGTCCCTTCGTTGTTCTTGGGATTGTTTATATAGAGGACCCTATGCCCTAGGCATGCCTATGCCGTGTCCATGTTGGACTCTATTTCGTATCCTTAAGTTAACAATTTTATCGTGTTTTTCCTTGATTTTAGGAGATAATCACAGGATTTGAATTATGACTTAACTGTTAGGATCGGAGTCTTTATGGCTAGGTATTATTTCCCTAATTATCTTCGTAATAGGCACGTGTGTGCTAAATAAAAGGGGAAGCTCAGTTCGACTTGTGCCGAGCACCCAAGGCTATTACGGCCGAACTGTGCTGACCCAGGTCTCTTGCGCCCTGACCGGCCTGTGGTGGACTGGGTAATGAGTCAGGCCGATCTCCCACATGGGGTTCCGATATGCCCTTAGACTAAAGTGGGGTTCTTGAAACTTAGAGTTGTGCTTTCCCTGTCCTATTTTAATGTTGAGTTGACTGCCAAGATAACACGTAGCTGAGGGCTAGTCTGACCTCCGTGACACAAGTTCCAAGAGGTTATGACTATTCGTACACAATTCTTAAAACTCATTAACATAACCATTTCTAATATCTTGCATCTCTCACAATACTCGGAATGTTGAACAGTATTTTCTTTCTCTTCTAGAATTTCAAAAACCCAGTTCTTCTCTCAAAAAGATTCTGAGCTAATGGAACATAAAAACAAATCAAAATCACCCAAGGAGACAAAAAAATTACAATAAAGACAGTCAAAGAACAGAAGATTTCAGGATTTGCCGATAGACGTTGAAGGATTTCGAAAAGATTTTGGAAGATTCAAACTTGAAGAGTTCTTACATCCTGAAGTTGGATAAATCTACTTTGACAATCTTGGAAATTTCTGGCTCAATGTAGATACCAGGGAGGGTTCTATTATCACGAATTTACATTGCCAAATTATCAAAGTGAATGTTGACATGCTTCATCAACATATAGGTCTGACAAAACAATGAGAAGTAGTTCCAAAAGTTGAAAATTGGAATGCATTTTGGAATACGATTTCAAAAGATGAGAGTATCAAGAGAAATGCCTGACTAAAATCAGTCACGTGAAGCCAAAATTTGCAAAGTTATGCTCAACAATTGCAAGATGTCTGTAAAGCAAGTTGGGCAACTACGACTGTGTTATTACGGATCGATGAAGAAGTGATGATGATTGTGAGTAATGATAAACAATTAACAAGTACACAAACACATAAACAAGAACATAGATTTAACGTGGTTTCCAGCAATGTGCCGACTACTTCACGGGCAAAAGAGGCATATTTTATTATCACGAGAAAGTTACAAGTTACATGCAATTATAGATGGTATATATAGCCTTGGGAATCAAACCCTAACCGATTGATCAGTCAACCTAATAAATGACTGAAATACCCTAGAAGTAACTTCACCGAATATGAAAACCATACAAATGTATTCCTCAAGTCTGCTGTGGACCAGCAGACTCCACTCTGCTTTTAACCAGGACCAGCAGACTCCACTGTGCCGTTAACCTGGATCAACGGACTCCACTCTGCCGTTAACCAGCATACTTCTCTCTACTATTAACCAGCAGACACAGATTCAATAGGCTGATCAACTCTGCTTCTGCCCCAAACGAACACTAGACCATATCTTTCACTCCAGACTTCAACAGCATAGTTTAAGTCACCATTAAAAATCTCCACCTTGACTTCAACTTCATGCAAACTGACCAGACGCACAACCAAGTGCCAAGTTTCCTATTTGTCTTCATATTTGAATATCACAGAAGACCCCCACCTTTAGCTGAGTATTCCCAAATTTATATTAACAGTTTTGGATATTCAGCAAGTCCAGACTCAACTGAAACTTGCTCATTGGAACTGGTTTAGTGAGCATATAATCAGGATTTACATCAGTGCCGATCTTCTGCACTTTAACCCTTCTCTCATTTCTTAGAAAATGGTACCTAACATCAATGTTCTTAGTTCTCTCATGATGAACATGATCCTTAGCCAAATACAACCTGGCTTGGTCTTGATACAGACTCAGATCATTGACTAGCCCTTTTAACCAGATTCCCTCATTTGCTGCTTATATTAGTGCCATGTATTCTGCTTAATGTCATTGTACCTTGTAATGTTTCCTTCCTAATTATTACAGAGCCAACCAAAGTAAACACATACCCAGTCATAGATCTCCTGCTGTCCACATCAGCAGCATAATCAGAATCATAATACCCTGTGACAAAACATTGAGTAATGATGGGAGTCAACTTTACTGTTCTTTGGTGTGCAGTTTAACCACCGTTTATTACATTATTGGCATTTTTTGGGTAGTTATAGACATAATTAAGAGTAATATCGAGATTTATACGCACGGGGAGTTAAACTATCACATTGATAGTAAACTCCGCCTTTTTAACGATATTTAACTCTTTTCCGAGTACTTTTGTCTTGCGGAATTACACGTGGTGTTTGTTCGTATATGTTATTGCAGGACTTAGGTGATTTGAGAATCCGGAAGGAAATGTTTTGGATTGAGAACATTGTCGTGGCACAAAGGTAGCATCAAAGTGAAGGAAAATCAAGTTTGGAGTGAAATCAAGGCAAACTGGCGTTTGCTCTACCCAAACTGGCGTTTGAATCAAGCTCATGACCAAACTAGCATTTGGAGAGTTCAAACGGCCATTCATAGAATCATCACTTGATACAGAAAGTTAGATTTTCAGACGGACGTGAGTCCTAATTACCCTGAAACGCTCGTTTGGGGGGTTCGGCTCGCTTTGGAGAAAACTCACATAAGGTGAACGAGCGTTCACCGTTCAAGAGAACGCTCATTCGGATCTCAAGAACCCTTGACGTCATCAGGTCGAATGGGCAAACGAGCGTGCATTAGGAGGGCAAACGCTCGGTTGGCCCCGATAGTAGTATTCACCGTACCTGTCCATTAATCTATACTTTGACCCATCTTGAAAGCATTTTCTGGTCAATTTGTCTGCATAAAAGTTGTAGGTAATTGAACGAGATTTCAGACGCATCTTGAATCGTTCAAATCGGAGCTCTGCACAAAACGTTATTACCGATTTACTGAAGCCAAGTCAAGTTGGGCAGGAGTTGGTCGGCCCAACTAGGTCAAAGTCGCGATTTTTGCTCTATAGAAGAGCATCTAAACCTAAAAAAGTGGATTATTCTGATTTTTATTGGCTTGGACTGAGTTTGAAGCCGGCTTAGGTGCTCAACCCAGCCGCTTCGGCGGTTGTCATGACAGGTTGACATCTAAATAGTCGGATTAGAGCTCTGGACTAGGCTCCGTATTTCAATTTCATTGTTTAGATTTTTGTATATAGAGTAGAATACGATATTCGATCAATAGCTTGGTGGAGTTCATGCCTGGGATCATTGTATGAATTGAAGGTTGTATCTTATGATGATTTGGGATTCAGATTTCTTGATCTACAATATTTTGATCTTCATTATTGTAAGTTTCCTAATTTCGGTTTGTTTTCTCTCAATATTGTTTTGATTGTGTAGATCATTGGTTTGATGAAATTTGATATTTATAAGAGTTTTTGATTCAGATCCTTGTTTATGCCGTAAAATAGTAAAAGCTTCGATCTTTCGTCTGGTTCATATACTCTTTGCCCTCTGATTTTAACACAAGTTTTATATTCGATTTAATCTCCCTGAGTAATCGACCTCGGACTATGAACGCACAACCTACGATTGACCCGGTCCACTGCCGGTTAAAAAGTGAGTTTTGCCTAAGGTTTCGAGTTTCTATAAATTGTATTTGATCGAGCCGGATTACGAAATCTTACTTATCAAATTGGCGCCGTTGCCGGGGAGATTGTTTAAAAGTCGATATAAAAAATTGTGTTAGGTCAAAAATAGATAAAAAAAATTATATAAAAAATAAAAATAAAAATACCAGGGCTGCCGTTAAAAAAAAATTTAATAATTGTATATGATTTTCTTAGACTAGGTGTGAATGCAATTTTGGTACTCAACCCAATCCCTTTATGGGGTTGTTATGTCAGGTTGATATCGTGTAGGTTGTCCTAGAACTTGGGCCTAGGTTTTTATCACCGTGTTTTATTTAGATTTCGATAGGAGCCATGAGATGCTGAAGTATGGATTTGCCTGAACTCGGATTGAATACGACTTTGGTACTTAGCCTTTTCGGAGGTTGATATCATGTAAGTCGGGCTAGAACTGGGGCTTAGGACCTTCGGCTACATGACTTTTTGAGGAGTTTAAAATATTGTGTGTGTAATAAAAATAGTAACTTTATTGTTATTATTTGTGCCCTATCTTTGAAAAAAAAACACACAAAAAACGAAAATAAAAATAAATCAACGTCTATTAAGTGCCACTTAGTCGAGCCAACGACGTAAAACAAAGGCGCTTGGGGGGAGGCAACCCCGCCATAATAATACGGTTTCGAATGAAAGGTGATTTATGTGTTTTTTAGTATGTTCTACTTGTACTCACCTTTGATGATGTATGCCTACGCACGTAGATGATTTCTCTATTATGTGCCGCTGTGGTTTTTCTTTTATGCTTAGATGTTCTGTGCTTTATCCGTTGGGGTTATTTATCCATCTATAGTGATCCGTTTTGTGCGTTCCATATTGCATATCGAGTTTTCTGACGTGAAAGTGCCTTATTACTGTTATACCCTCATATCCCTATTCTTTACTTTGGCACGAGGACCATGTCCCGTGCATGCTTTGCGTTGTTTTGTCTACGTTGATATAGGGATTCGGGTCATGCTTACACGAGGCTGTTACGGGATTCGATAGCGCCTTTCTGCCGGGTTCACAAGCTAAGTCTCTCTTTTCTATCTCATTCACGCATTGAGGACATTGCTTCATTCGAAGTGGGGGGGGTGGATATGACTTAGCTTTATATTGTTTCGTTGGATAAATGTGCCGGTAATTGTGATATGCTTAGTTAATGTCCATTTTCGAGTCAGTTTGTGGCTTCAAATTTTAAAACTTTTCACGGTTTAACACCGCGTTATATGCATGTTTCTCACGATGGAGTTGGTAAATGTCTCAGTAGTCAAGTAATGTGTGCAGGGCGATTCTATTTTATTACCATACGAACCCTTTTAGTGCACGTAGACCTTGGTTATACTTAGTTTGGTTGCTAAACTCACTTGTACCACTAGTTTCGAGGCGAAATAGAGAGGTTTACCTCGGCCGGATACGGGATGAGAGTCCTGGCGCTTCTTTGACCCGACCAGAGCCAAATAAGCCAAAATCCCGACATTTTACCTTCGTACCCCCTCTAAGCCTTGACAGGACGGTCTGACCACCGCCTGAAAATGAGCCATTTTGGTTACATAGCCTATATTACCCTAACCCTGAGCTATATCATTGGTCACGTTCCTTTTCATCACCCTACGAGTGGACGTAATTGTTACTTTAAACACACTTTCTGAATCAAGTGTGGGGTGGGAGATGGTGCGTACTTTGAGAGGAGTTGGTTAGTACGGGCTAATATAATGAAGTGGAGGAGTTCGACAAATCTATAGTGAGGCTTGTTGGTTCGAGAAAATGTGAAAATTATGCAAACAAAAAAAAAGGAAAAAGATGACAAAGAAAATTTGAGAAAAAAAAAGTTTGAATAACGTTTGAAAAAAATAGAAATGGAGTTAAAGAAGGATGTTTGAGTCAATAAAAGTACGATGTTAAGGTTGGAGTTGTTTACCAATGAGTATAGAAAGATTGAAGGACTTTGGTGTGGTTTGGTACATTTTCCAGGAGGAGATACACATGAGACGATTAGGTTCACTCTTATTTTCTTTTCTCCAGTCCCAAATTCTCCTTTGGGATAACACCGTCCCGAGCTGAACATTATAACCCTTCATGTCCTACTTGACCGTATTTAGCCTCGGTTGCCTCGATTAGTGGAGATTCTAGCCCGGTATAAGTTGTGTGTAGTCATTTGGCCGGTATTCGAAGCCGGTAATCATTTTGAGTATAGCCCTCAGTTTTTGTCACACACACTTCGTTGTCATGGTAAGATAGAGTCAAGTGGTTCACATTCAATGCCTACTTTACATTCACCTTGATGTCATGAGTACAATGCATGTTTCGTAAAGTTGATCCTTTGGTCTGTTTTAAAGCGCCTAATTTACTCGAGGACGAGCAAAGGGTAAGTGTGGGGTGGTTGATGGGAGTCAACTTTACTGTACTTTGGTGTGCAGTTTAACCCCCGTTTATTACTTTATTGGCATGTTTTGGGTAGTTTTAGACCTAATTAAGAGTAATATCGAGATTTATATGCACGGGGAGTTCAACTGTCACATTGATAGTAAACTCCGCCTTTTTAACGATATTTAACTCTTATCCGAGTACTTTTGTCTTGCGGAATTACACATGGTGTTTGTTCGTATATGTTATTGCAGGACTTAGGGGATTCAAGAATATGGAAGGCAATGTTTTGGATTGAGAAACATGGTCGTGGCACAAAGGTAGCATCAAAGTGAAGGAAAATCAAGTTTGGAGTGAAATCAAGGCAAACTGGCGTTTGCTCTACCGAAACTGGCTTTTGAATCAAGCTCATGACCAAACTGGCATTTGGAGAGTTCCAACGGGCATTCACAGAATCAGCACTTGATACTGAAAGTTAGATTTTCAGACGGACGAGAGTCCTAATTACCCTCAAATGCTCGTTTGGGGGGTTCGGCTCGATTTGGAGAAAACTCACATAAGGTGAACGAGCGTTCACCGTTCAAGTGAACACTAATTCGGATCTCAAGAACCCTTGACGTCATCAGATCAAATGGGCAAACGAGCGTGCACCAGGAGGGCAAACGCTCGTTTGGCACTGACAACAGTATTCACCTTACCTTTCCATTAATATTTACTTTGATCTATCTTAGATGCCTTTTTTGCTCAATTCGTCTTCATAAAAGTTGTGGGCAATTGAACGAGCTTTCCGACGCATCTTGAATCGTTCAAATCGGGGCCCTGCACATAATTTTATCACCGATTTACTGAAGCCAAGTCAAGTTGGGCCCGAGTTGGTCGGCCCAACTAGGTCAAAGTCGCGATTTTTGCTCTATTTAAGAGCATCTAAACCTAAGAAAGTGGATTATTCTGATTTTTATTGGCTTGGACTGAGTTTGAAGTCGGCTTAGGTGCTCAAACCAGCCGCTTCGGCGGTTGTCATGACAAGTTGACATCTAAATTCAATGATTAGAGCTCTGGACTAGGCTCCGCATTTCAATTTCTTAGTTTAGATTTTTGTATATAGAGTAGAATACGATATTCGATCGATAGCTTGGTGGAGTTCATGCCTGGGATCATTGTAAGAATTGAAGGTTGTATCTTTTGATGATTTGGGATTCAGATTTCTTGATATACAATATTTTGATCTTCAATATTGTAAGTTTCCTAATTTCGATTTGTTTTCTCTCAATATTGTTTTGATTGTGTAGATCATTGGTTTGATGAAATTTGATATTGATAAGAGTTTTTGATTCAGATCCTTGTTTATACCGTAAAATAGTAAAAGCTTCGATCTTTTGTCTTGTTCATATACTCTTTGCCCTTTGATTTTAACAAAAGTTTTATATTCGATTCAATATCCCTGAGGAATCAACCTAGGACTCTGAACGCACAACCTACGATCGACCCGATCCACTGCCGGTTAGAAAGTGAGTTTTGCCTAAGGTTTCGAATTTCTATAAATTGTATTTGATCGAGCCGGATTGTGAAATCTTACTTATCAAGTACCACCTCCATAAATGAGTCCACCGTCATATGTACCCCTAAGATACCTAAATACCTAAGATACCTAAATACCCTCTTCACTGCTTTCCAGTGTTCCTTTCTAGGTGGAGCCATAAACCTGCTAACAACACTGACTCTTTGAGCAAAATTAGGCCTAGTACAGACCATAGCATACATTAAACTGCCCACTGCACTAGCATTTGGAACTCTTGACATGTATTCTTCCACTTCAGCTGACTGTGGAGCAAACACAACAGACATATGTTGATTTGGTGCCATTGGAGTATCTATAGGTTTGGCTGCTGAGATGCCAAAACATGGATAATACCATTTCAATATAACCTGGCTGAGACAAGAACAACTTCCCTTGCTTCCTATCTCTATAGATCTCCATCCCTAAAATTTTCTTTGCATTCACCAAATCCTTCATCTCAAATTCAGCTTTGACAAGATTCTTCAGATCATGAATATCAGACTTGTTCACAGCGGCTATCAACATATCATTCACATACAGAACCAGAAAGATGGATGAATCATCATTCAACTTGATATGATAAACACAACAATCATATGGACTCTTGCTATAGCCTATTTGAATCATATAACTGTCAAACTTCTTATACCACTGCCTTGGGGCCTGTTTAAGTACATATAAGGACTTCTTTAACCTACATGTAAACCCTTCCTTGCCAGGAACTTGGAAACCCTTTGGCCGAGTAATATGTATTT
Organism: Gentiana straminea; assembly: GCA_036785695.1. NCBI lineage: Eukaryota > Viridiplantae > Streptophyta > Magnoliopsida > Gentianales > Gentianaceae > Gentiana > Gentiana straminea. Next base: position 629,703 of record JAVUPR010000142.1, read on the forward strand.
CCTTATCTACATCTCAATGTACCAAATCAGTCTTCATATCTAATTGCTCAAGTTCAAGATTATGATGTGCCACTATTGCTAATAGCACCTTGATGAAAGTATGTCTGACCACTGGAGAAAATATCTCTTCATAGTCTACCCCATCTTTCTGAATGAACCCTTTTGCAACCAAACGTGCCTTATATCTGATGGCCTCAGCAGATGTCATTCTTTCATTTTTCTTGAAGATCCATTTGCATCTGACCACCCTTCTATCGTGTGGTTGTTTGACTAGATCCCAATTCTCATTCTTCTGAAGTGACTCCATTTCTTCTCCCATGGCAGCAAGGCATTCAAAAGCCTCTAAACATGTAATAGCTTCCCTGTAAGTGTTTGGTTCAAAAACCATCCACTTCTTCAGCTACCTGAAGTGCATATCCAACCATATCCTCCTCAAACCCATACCTTCTGGGGGGTCTAATCCAACCATAGACTCGTAAGAACGTCAAATTATAAGGATTTAGCTTGTCATAATTAACGGTCTACAACCAAATATAATGTAGACAATAGTAAATTTGGTAACAATCAACTAGAAAGTTTATGCGAGTTCAGCGGAGCAACAAGAGTTTCTAATGTATTAGTTCAATTATGAGTAATTAGTTATTCCTTCCACATATGCAACAGTCCTCCCCATTGGTAAATTTTAATTCATTGTTCAGCTATAGGTACAACTACTAACCCTATGTACTCCGACAATGGTAGTAGACAATCTATACGCAAGCTACTCTCCTTACTTGGACCGTAATAGCCCATACACATAAAGAACTGGACCTGTTGATATTGAGCGTAAACTCATACCGCAAACCTGCCTAGACAGCTGTCGACACGGATCAACACGTTCCAAGGGTCCATCAAGATAATGTCCAAACTAACACTTCACTATTCGTATTTCATGCTATTTTTATGAAGACATGCAAATAGTTGATCAGGCTACTAACATGTAAATTAAATATATCGATCAACGTAGCTGGCGCCGATTATCATGAACTAGTAATTTACTAGGTATTCAGATCTTGCGATATAGACCGTCACAGATCTGAAGATCGCCACCACTATGTCATGATTTCTTCACCAACGAATTAGATCTATAACTCATGGGGTAAAATAAACTAACTACTACATAATTAAACTAAATAGGCAATTAAAACATACTAGTCGAATAGAACAACGATATATCAACATCTTGGAAAAAATAGAAAATAATACCCTCAAAGACGAGCGTAGATCTCCCTCGGATCTCTCCCTAGGAGGCGACCATATCTTCTCTCCGACAAAAACTCATAAAATAAATGAAATAAAGAACAAAGAACATTTATTGCATAATACACTTGTCTTGAAAATAGCACACTTGTGTTCTGAGGTTAAAACTCTTATTGATAGCTACCTAAACCAACCTAAAAACACCTAGTTCTACCCCTCGTCCATGAAAATGCGTTTCTGAAAGATCTGGACTCTCGGTGAGTCGGTGCTTATCCTCGGGGAGTGAAATAGAACATGAAACCGTAAGCTCCCAAGCGAGTGGGGAGGGCCGGGGGCTCGACCGCGTGCCTGTTGAAGAATGAGCCGGCGACTCATAGGCAGTGGCTTGGTTAAGGGAACAGGTGCCCGTAGTAGGCCGGCCGCCCTACCTAAACCAATCATCATATCGGTCCCTAGGCCCCATTGCTGGAAAGGCTCGGCTTCAAAACCGTACGTGGAGCTTCCGCCTCATACGGTGACTCTTTAGTTTAGTTAAGTTAAAAGATTTCATTCATGAATTAGCTTACTATGAGTCTACCTAGGGCAATTTTGTCTTTTTTCTTCAGCCGACTTAGCTTGGAATGTTCTGGAATACCCTAGGCCCAATCCTTTCGTTCAGTCCACTCAAGATTCGTCCATAATGCTCAGCCTAATACTTCTGTTGGTCCCTTGAAAAGGCTTTGGTTAAGTTTAGAGAGGGGGGGGGGGGGGGTGAATAAACTTAACACTTAAAACTTTTGGAGTTAACAAACTCAAAGCAACTTCGCGCGGCGTGCCGATACTCGCAGTCTCGCGTCGACCGTCGCAGTCCGCCGACTATTGACCTCACTGACTTTGTTGCAGCAGAATATATTTAAATTAAGCCTTATTACTTGTTTTTAAAATATGATACCAAGTATTAGATACTCAGTAGTGTATGTGTGTGATTCAGTTGCTAGTTTAGTAGATTGATGTGCTAAATCTACTAAATGCAGAAAGTAAATGCTGAACACTTGGAACAGGTAGGATTGATGCTCCAAAGTCTTCCACTGGTCCTTGAAGGGTAGGATTGCCTCTTCACCAGCTCTACCACAAACAACAGTCCGTGAAACAAATGTGCTTCACTTTCTTCAGCAGATTCCTTGTAAAAGAAAGATTGAATCAAGTAAGTGATTCAGCTTTCAGCAGCTTGATCAGGATGATATGATAAGTAGCTTGAGGTCATCAAGTGTCTAAACTTGATGTAGGTTGAATGCAGATTACACTTGAAGATGTTTACTGGATCAGTAGCCTTATGCTCAGTAGGGTCAGCATGGTGAATTCTTGATAACAATATGAAGTTCAAGATTATTACTTTGTTTTTCTCTCAAAAATCATCACTTGTAGGTGAGCTTATGACTCATGTTTGAAATTCAAACATAGCCGTTTCAGATTGTCCCATTTGACTTGCTTTCTGTCACTGTTCATAGTACTGACACTGTCAGAATGCTTTTTGACAGTTTACGATCTGTCCACCCTTTGACTTGTATCCATTGGATAATCCTCTGTTTCTTCCCAACGTCCAATTAATCTTAACCATTGATTTGTTTGATAAAATCAGAGGTTGTTAGCTGTCCTTTTCTTTGTAAGCTTCCAATGTAACCTTTAAATAATTCGAAATATATACCAGCAGGTTCTTGATGGTATTAGTTGTTAGGTGTGATGCCCGAAAGACAATTTTGTAATTGTTTTATTTAATAAATGAAATGATGTTATTATTCATATTTATTATTCTAATATTCACCGATGTGACAATAGTATTTACACTACAGAAAACCCTAAAGTATATCGTTTATGTAATCACTTAACTCAGTGTATGGTATATACACAGGAGGATTGAGTTAGTGAAGATGTACTTAAAATACAATTAGCCCATAGTGAAGTTAATCGAGAGTATCGGGTCTCTCCTTTAACGTGCTATTAATGCGCCCGAACACAATAGGTGTGATTGTCTTATCCGGACTTTCGGTTAAGAGAACCTAATGGGGCATTTATATATGATAGATATATCATATAGGGTGGACCGATTTGATTAGAGTTCACGATATAATTCCGTAATCGAGAAGTCTTATCGAATCAATGGATGATCATATTTATGGATATATCTTAATCTTGAGGTGATCACAGTCAACTGCTTGAATCAGTATGAGGTTTGACTTGACGGTTAAGGATTACACTGAGTCTGTGGTCTGAATTACCCCATCTTGGCATTGTACTGGATGGAGTGAGTAGTCTGTGTTATCACAGATACGGAATCCATTCCTTCCATTTATGGAAGTAGATAGACAGTTCCCTTATTTGTTAATCCTAGAAACTGATCGATCGTACGAGTTCATATTACACTGATTAGCTACCAGTGAGTTGTATGAATTAATTGATCACTAGGGGGTTAATGGTAAATAAGGATAAGAGGTTCTAAAAAGGGTTAACGGTAACTTCCCGATTTAGAATGAACAATTCTAGGGAGGATTAATCCATATGTAATGATTATATCAATGGACGCTTATTATTATTCTCGTGAGGAGATAAATATAATCTTATAATCGGAGGAGTGCAGTCACGGGATTATGGTGGCATATTCCTGTGAATGATTTATCGAATATAATTATTCTATAATTATTTATTTGATTTATCGGAGCCGGTGATTATTAGTCCATGGTCCCCGACGTGCCTCCTAATATAGCATAGCTATTCTCGGACGTCGAATCCTAATAATATTAATTTAGTTCTTGTTGGACTTTATTAAAACGATATGTGAATTAGTTGTTTAGTGGACTATTAAATTAGTTGGGCTAAACAATTAAATATGTGAAAAAGACATTTTTCATAAACTTGGCCCAAATGTGTTATAGCCGAAAATTAATTATGACTAGGTCATAATAAATTAAAAGTGGCGCCCCCCCTTCTTATTTTTATGGAACAAGAAATTATTTTCTTATGTATTAATAAGACATGTGCATAAAATATTTATTGGATAAATATTTATGGTAAATAATAAAGATAAGTATTATTCTAGATTTGTTCTAGAATATTATGGAATTATCTTTTATTAAAGGATTTATTTTGTTTGATAAATAAAAATCCTTGGAGGCTAAGTTTTACTCTCCTATATAAAGAGAGTTCTCCCAAGCCTTAACACACATTACATATTTCGACTTCTCCCTATAGTAGAGAGAAGAAAATATTTTCGGCCAAGGGTGAGTAGGGAAAAATCTTGGAGATTTTTCCGGGTAGCATATCGGAAGGGTTCGAGTCGAGAATTCCTTCCACCGGGAATTGCTTGGATCACACGATCGGAAGACTGTGGTGCTCTTCACTTCTTCACATTCATCCTTTTGCGGTTCTTCAACTTGAATTTTGAGATTCAAGAGGTATGATCTACATCCCCCTTGTAGAATAGATCTAGTTGTTTTATTACGTGTATTATATAGATCTAGATCCATAAATCGCTTCCGTTGCGGATGGTATTACTAACAGTGGTATCAGAGACCATGGTGATCTATATTTATACGTATAAAATATTAGATGTAGGAGTGGTAAAACATGTAGTTTTTTTGTCCCAATTTTTTTTAAAAAGAGGGGCCGACGCATGCTTTAAATTTTTTTTTTTATGATTATGAATGTCTTGGTTGAAGAGATGGATTGGGGTTGGTACTGTTTACTCGTTAGATCTATTGTAGCTCCTTTGTTTAGTAACAAATAAGCATAGGAATTGTATTTATTTTTACGTCAATTTTCGAAATTTATATGTAAAAGTAGCATCTTTTATTGTAATTTTGAATATCCGGGCTGGTAAAGACGAAGATCTTGCTGGAAAATTGAAGATCAAGGCGAAACCCAAGGTATGAACGAGGAGAAACGGATTAAAATTTATTAAAATCGCTACGGGACTTTCGCGACGCTGAAAAGCGTCGCTATAAGTCCTGTTTAATATAAATTGCGGCTAGGGTTTTTATTCATGTTGCGGCAGCATCAATTTTTTAGTTAACCTAATTTATTTTGTTTACTAAACAGCCGCATGTAAAATAAAAAAAAATAAAAAAAAAATTCATTATATTTGGAAAATAATTATAAATAGCCGCATATAATTAATTATAATAAATTGGATTTATTTAATAAAAAGACATTTTCTCCTCTCGGGTGTTCGTGGTTCGTGATCCGGCGGTTCGAGTTCAAGATTCGAAGATCAAGACTCGAAGACAACAAGATTGTAATTTATTTTTCCTAGGATAGATTAGATACGGGGGTACCAACAATCCATCTCGGTGTTTAAATTTTCCGCAATTTATTTTTTTATGTGTTCGATCATAAAATAGATATAAAATCGGAATTGCCATAACATGCATCATATCATAAATCCACTCCATGCATACATGTAGAATTTTAATTTTGGTAATTAAAATAGGCATGTATACAAACTCGTGTAATTAGTTGAAATTTAATTAATACGTGGTAATTAATAAATTTAGTAACTAATTAATGATCCGAGGACGGGTTATGAAATCGTTAGGCCTTTCGGTGTGTGTTCTCGGTGAACCGCCTTAAAGCCCAAACGAGATCACGTTCTTCAATTCGTAGTGTCTACGAGATTGAATGATGGTAAAAGAACAATAAATCTTGGATAAAAACGGTTCGCTTATAGGTTGGGTGGTCAACTGAGCTAGGCTCGACCGACTTAACCCTCCTAGTGTGATGTATGCACGGGGTCCGACAAGACTAAGCTACACCGGAGAACGGATGGGTGATTCCTTCTTATCTCAATGAGGCTGTCTTGACCCGATTTCGTCCGACTGTCACATATGTTCCAACGAATAGGACGGGTAGGCTTGCCTACGTTACCGACACCATTCGGAATCATTGATTTGATGAGCTTTTATGATAACATCAAAAAGACGTGGTTAGTTAACCCACAACCACTTCCAAATTATTGAGTGGGAGCGGGGAGGCGACAGGCCAACCCCACGGCCTCTACTATAGATACAAGTAAGTGAGAGAAGGGTGACGCCTCGAGGCGCTTTGATTTCGTCCCCCTAAGGATGGTGTTCACCCCTATCAACATTCATGGCTTGGTCTCCGAAAGGATAGGATTTTTGGGTACTCGTCGGGTCACTGACCTATCCTAAGACGGCACACTCGGGGCGTACCTAAGAGATCCGATATAGTAGGTCACACTCATAAAGAATATTTTTGATAATATCTAGGCTAAAAAAGGAAGGTAATCAATGAATAAAGGGATGTTCGATTCTCGTTGGATGTCTGATTCTCACAAGTTATTCATTGATGAGATTGTCTCGATTTAACCGTCATCTCTTTGACCTACCCTAAGGCGGCACTGAGATGCGAGGTTAAAACCTTGTAATGGTAGAGTAGACTTATTTTTTAGTTTACAATTCCTAAAATTTAATATAGTAGTGTTAAACTTGAATTAATACATGTCATTTTATTTTCAGCAAAATGTCTGCTCAAATTTCTGCTTTACTATCTGAAAAATTAACGGGAAACAACTTTAAGAAATGGAAGAGTAACTTAAACGTGGTGCTCACGTATGAGAATGTGCAACATGTACTTACTTCTGAATGCCCTACGCTGGCGATCCAAAAACCTGGTAAAGCTGAGATCGAACAGCGTAATCGCCGGATCGGCGGATAACCGGGCTCGTGGGATCATCCGGCGGCGGCGGTGTCGGAGGTTATTAGGAGCCAGATTGAAGAGTTTGAATGCAGGAGAAATCATGCGGAAACTTACTACGATGTTTGGATCACCTAGCAACCAAGCAAGACACGATTCCATCAAAGTTGGCCGTTAACACGAAATTGAAGAAAGGTCAAGCGGTGAATGGTCATGTTCGAATATGATCGTTACTTCAATGACACCGGTATTCATGGATCAAAGTTCGATGAAGCAACTCAAGTATCGATGATTTTGGAATCGTTGACTCCCGAGTTTATCCCGTTCAAAACTCGCATCGATGGGCAAATATGAGTTGACCATGACACGATGATCGAATGAATCGACTATCTACCAGGGCCTCGCTATCGAAAGATAAGGTCCAAGTAGGGGATAAGAAAGTCGAAGCCAATATGGCCGAAGCCAGGTCATCAAACAAGCCTAAGGCAAAACCGAAGAAAAAGGGTAGTGTTGCACCCGTGCCCAAGCCAATGAAGAAAAAGACTGCCAAGAAAGTTGACGAGTCCAAGCTCAAGGGCAAATGCTTTTACTGTAAGGAGGTAGGACATTGACGACGCCATTGTCCCGAATATCTTCGTGATGTGAAAGATGGCAAAGTCAAGGCTGTCGCTGGGAAAGATAAGAAAGGTAATTTGGAATTACTATTCTTGGAATCTTTTAATGTAGCTAAAGATGTGTCCACTTGGATACTTGATACTGGAGCTACTAACCATGTATGTTCTTCATTCCAGATTCTTAGTTCGTACGAGGAGCTGGAAGAGGGTTCTCAAGTGATGCGAGTAGGCACTGGGGCGCTCATTTAGGCTAAAGCAGTGGGAGCTGTGGACTTGCATTTTAATAATAGAATTTTACATTTAGAAAATGTTTATTTTATTCCGAATTTCAGGAGAAATTTGATTTCTTATTCTGCCTTAGTTCAACAATCATTTTATGTTTCAAGTTTGAATGGTGAATTTGTTATTTCAAAGAATGGCTTTGAATTGTGTTCAACTATAAATGAAAACGGTTTATATTTTGTAAGACCACATAAAGCTCCCCTACTTAATACTTAAATGTTTAAAACTGCTCATCAAAGATCTGCAAAAAGGCGAGAAAGTTTCTCAAGTAAAAGAAGATAAAACATACTTGTGGCATCTAAGGCTTGGCCATATTTCCTTGGAAAGACTCAAAAGACTTGAAAAGGTTAATGCCTTAGGTGAGTCATCCGTTGACACACCGCCCGTCCGCGAGTGTTGCCTGGAGGGAAAAATGATTAAGCGTCCCTTCTCATCAAAGGGTAATAGAGCCACGGGAACTCTAGACTTAGTGCATTCGGACCTTTGTGGTCCGATGAACGTACAAGCTAGAGGCGGATACGAGTACTTTGTGACTTTCATTGATGATTACTCGAGATTCGGTTATGTTTATCTGCTGCATAGAAAGTCCGAGGCTTTTGGAAAGTTCAAGGAGTTCCAAGAAGAAGCCGAAAGGCAACTAGGCAAGTCATTGAAATGCCTTCGCTCGGATCGCGGAGGTGAGTATTTAGATACTGAGTTCATTGACTACTTGGCTGAAAAAGGAATTTGTTTCCAACGTTCAGCGCCTAGGACACCTCAGCAAAACGGAGTTGCTGAGAGGAGAAACAGGACATTGATTAACATGGTTAGATCAATGATGAGCTACGCCTCACTACATATATCCTTTTGGGGTTATGCTTTAGAAGCAGCGGTCTACATTTTGAATGCAGTACCGTCAAAGTCTGTCGAAAAGACACCCATTGAGATGTGGTCCGGACATCGCGAAAGCCTTCGTCACTTCCGCATATGGGGTTGTCCTGCACACGTGCTGATGGACAAGACTACCAAGCTACAATCACGTACGAAAGTATGTTTGTTTGTAGGCTATGCAAAAGGTACACGTGGTGGTCTATTTTACGATCCGGAAGATAACAAAGTGCTAGTCTCGACTAACGCTACGTTTTTGGAGGAAAGTTATATGAAAGACCACAGACCTCGAAGTAAAATTGTACTAGAGGAATTACTCTCCGATGACATCAGGCCTATTGTGGCTGCCGATGTTCCGAGTAAACAACACTAATAATACAACGATCACTTCCGACATTCTGTTCCACCCGGACGTCGTGAGAGTGGTTCGGCCACCGGCTCGGTACGGCATGGATTTAGAGGCAAACGTAGTCGCCTCGATGGGGTGGAAGATGATCCTCCGACCTATAAGAAGGCCTTCTTGGATCATGATAAGGATAAATGGATTGACGCAATGAATCAAGAGATGGAGTCTATGTACTCTAACTCGGTCCGGAAACTTGTAGAACTTCCTCGGGGTGAAAGGCCCATTGGATGTAAATGGCTCTACAAGCGAAAGAGAGGAGTAGATGGGAAGGTTGAAACCTTCAAAGCACGGCTGGTAGCCAAAGGTTACACACGGCGAGAGGGTATAGACTACGAGGAAACCTTCTCACCCGTGGCCATGATGAAAACCATCCGCATCCTCCTTTCGATTGCCGCATGTCCGGATTATGAAATCGGCAAATGGATGTTAAGACAAGCATTTCTAAACGGCTTTCTTGACGAGGAAATCTATATGCAAAGCAACCGAAGGATTCATTGAAGAAGGTCGAGAGCACATGGTGTGCAAGTTGCTCGATCCATTTATGGGTTGAAGCGAGCATCTCGTTCTCGGTATCATAGATTCGATCACACGATCAAGTCTTATGATTTCGAACAACACTTTGCTTGAATCTTGTGTGTACAAGAAGGTTATCAAAGATAGTGTTGTATTTCTAGTGTTGTACGTTGATGACATACTCCTAATTGGCAACGATAAGGGGATGATGTCCGACGTGAAAAGTTGGTTGACCATGCAATTCCAAATGAAAGATTTGGGAGAAGCGAGTTATGTTCTAGGGATCCAAATTATAAGGGATCGTAAGAACAGAATGTTAGCTCTGTCCCAAGCAACTTATATAGATAAGGTGCTGGCACGCTTCAGTATGGAGAACACAAAGAAGGGTTTTCTACCAACCCGTCACGGCGTTTACCTATCTAAGTCTCAGGGGCCTCAAACCCCTGAAGAGGCTGAAGCCATGGGAAGAGTGCCATATGCCTCGGCTGTTGGTAGTCTTATGTATGCTATAAGGTGTACGAGACCTGACATTTGTTACGGCGTTGGATTAGTCAGCCGTTTTCAGTCAAATCCAGGGCAACCGCACTGGACAGCAGTAAAGAATCTCATCAAATATTTGAAGAGAACCAGAAATTATATGCTCGTCTATTCGAGTGGGAGTTTGGAGCTAGCGGGGTACACCGATTCTGACTTTCAGTCAGACAGAGACGATTCTAAATCTACCTCTGGTTCAGTGTTTACGCTTGGTGGCGGTGCAGTAGAATGGAGAAGCCAAAAGCAATCCAGCACAGCCGGTTCAACAATGGAAGCTGAGTTCATAGCGGCCTCGGAGGCAGCTAAAGAAGCAGTTTGGTTAAGAAAGTTCATCAGCGGATTAGGCGTTGTCCCGAATGCTGAGGATCCTATTACTCTCTATTGTGATAACAATGGGGCCATTGCCAACTCTATGGAACCTCGAAAGCACAGTAAGTCGAAGCATATAGAGAGAAAATACTGGGTGATCAACGATTTTGTCGATAGAGGGGACATTTCCGTCAAGAAAATCGCCTCCGCCGATAATCCTGCTGATCCATTCACCATGACGCTGTCGATTGAAGCTTTTAGTCGACACTTGGAGACTATAGGTATTATAGACATGTCTCATTTGATTTAGAGCAAGTGGGAGTGATAGTTTGCTGTATTTTAAATAATAGGGTGTGCTCTAAAACAATCAATCACATGCTTTCGTGCAAGTGGGAGATTGTTAGGTGTGATGCCCGAAAGACAATTTTGTAATTGTTTTATTTAATAAATGAAATGATGTTATTATTCATATTTATTATTCTCATATTCACCGATGTGACAATAGTATTTACACTACAGAAAACCCTAAAGTATATCGTTTATGTAATCACTTAACTCAGTGTATGGTATATACACAGGAGGATTGAGTTATTGAATATGTACTTAAAATACAATTAGCCCGTAGTGAAGTTAATCAAGAGTATCGGGTCTCTCCTTTAACGTGCTATTAATGCGCCCAGAACACAATAGGTGTGATTGTCTTATCCGGAATTTCGGTTAAGAGAACCTAATGGGGCATTTATATATGATAGATATATCATATATATTTGGACCGATTTGATTAGAGTTCACGATATAATTCCGTAATCGAGAAGTCTTATCGAATCAATGGATGATCATATTTACGGATATATCTTAATCCCGAGGTGATCACGATCCAACCGCTTGAATCGGTATGAGGTTTGACTTGACGGTTAAGGATTACACCGAGTCCGTGGTCCGAATTACCCCATCTTGGCATTGTACTTGGATTGAGTGAGTAGTCCGTGTTATCACGGATACGGAATCCATTCCTTCCATTTATGGAAGTAGATAGACAGATTCCCTTATTTGTTAATCCTAGAAACCGATCGATTGTACGAGTTCATATTACACCGATTAGCTAGCAAAGTGAGTTGTATGAATTAATTGATCACTAGGGGGTTAATGGTAAATAAGGATAAGAGGTTCTAAAAAGGGTTAACGGTAACTTCCCGATTTAGAATGAACAGTCTATGGAGGATTAATCCATATGTAATGATTATATCAATGGACGCTTATTATTATTCTCGTGAGGAGATAAATATAATCTTATAATCGGAGGAGTGAAGTCACGGGATTATGGTGGCATATTCCTGTGATTGATTTATCGAATATACTTATTCTATAATTATTTATTTGATTTATCGGAGCCGCTGATTATTAGTCCATGGTCCCCGACGTGCCTCCTAATATAGCATAGCTATTCTCGGACGTCGAATCCTAATAATATTAATTTAGTTCTTGTTGGACTTTATTAAAACGATATGTGAATTAATTGTTTAGTGGACTATTAAATTAGTTGGGCTAAATAATTAAATATGTCAAAAAGGCATTTTTCATAAACTTGGCCCAAATGTGTTATAGCCGAAAATTATTTATGACTAGGTCATAATAAATTAAAAGTGGCGCCCCCCCTTCTTATTTTTATGGAACAAGAAATTATTTTCTTGTGTATTAATAAGACATGTGCATAAAATATTTATTGGATAAATATTTATGGTAAATAATAAAGATAAATATTATTCTAGATTTGTTCTAGAATATTATGGAATTATCTTTTATTAAAGGATTTATTTTGTTTGATAAATAAAAATCCTTGGAGGCTAAGTTTTACTCTCCTATATAAAGAGAGTTCTCCCAAGCCTTAACACACATTACATATTTCGACTTCTCCCTATAGTAGAGAGAAGAAAATATTTTCGGCCAAGGGTGAGTAGGGAAAAATCTTGGAGATTTTTCCGGGTAGCATATCGGAAGGGTTCGAGTCGAGAATTCCTTCCACCGGGAATTGCTTGGATCACACGATCGGAAGGCGTGGTGCTCTTCACTTCTTCACATTCATCCTTTTGCGGTTCTTCAACTTGAATTTTGAGATTCAAGAGGTATGATCTACATCCCCCTTGTAGAATAGATCTAGTTGTTTTATTACGTGTATTATATAGATCTAGATCCATAAATCGATTCCGTTGCGGATGGTATTACTAACATTAGTCTGCTGAAATATGTACAAGTCAGTTAATTCAAATTGCTGTGTTTATAAAAACACTTCAGCTGACTTCTCTTATATCTAACTTTTTATTGTGAAGTTAGATTACACCATTTTGAAAATAACTAAGTTCCAATCACTACTTAACTTGTGGAACTTAGACCTTGTACACAAGGTATATGTAATCAGTTTAGGTCATCATAGACTTCCCTAAATTCTGATTCCATATCCTTGACTTTAAATACTAAGTTTGATCCCTTAGTCTTCAATAACTGAGTTTGAGCCCTCAGCCTTCAGTCTTTTGTAGTTTCCTATATTAGTCTACTGACTCAGGTACCCTACGGATCTAAACAAGTCTGCTGATGTAAGTCAGCTGACCAATTACAGTGCTTGTTTGATCAAACCTATACAAAGATCAAACTCTAATAAGCCTATACATTTGATCTAGACATCTTTTTTCCTATGCTCTATAACATCTAGTCTGGCCCTCATCACTAGAACTTAAAATAAGTCCAACAATTTCCCCCTTTTTGGTGATGATGCCAATACCCTCCTCACAGCAAAGCAAAAAGATTAAAAACAAAAACAGAACAAATATGGTCATTTCTCATTATAATTAGTTGTTCAAAAGTATTACAGTCTAGATTCAGCAAAAGTAAAATGCATGTGTAGGTATGCTGATCTAGTGTCTTCTTTCTCTTTCTTCTCATTGCTTTTCTTGCTGCTCAGAATAAGCTCTTATCTCTCTAACCATTTCTCTTATCCAATCAATTTCAATAAGAGAGAAATCAATGTGAGGATTCACTTCTTTCCACCATTTCCATGCCTCATGTAGAGTAAGGTTTATCTGATGTACTCTAAAGCCTAAACACATGTATACTTCTTTGAATTCCTTATGTGATTCCTTTGCATTGGTGGTAGAAAGACTTCTTCCACCTCTGCCACCTCTTCCACCCCTATGTGCAGCTCTAAAGGCTTTAACCCTTGATTCCCAAAACTTGAGTCCCAGAAAAGAATTTAGTCCTTCATGGAAACCCTTGTCATGGTAAGGTCTTCTCTTGTTGTTGTAAACCTTATTATATTCTCTGAGAAGATCATCGGTGAGTGGAAGTACGCTAAAAAGTGTGCGGGTTCTCTAAATGCATTGGTGTCAGCTTCCCATCTTTTCTTAGCAAAAATCCTAGCAGCCTCTTTTGCTACTGCTGTTTGGCTCTCTTCCCCCTTATTGACATCATCAACAAAATGGGACAGCAGGCCATGAACACTCTCTTGGGTGATTACTAGATTATTCAGTTGACCCTCAATAATTTCAGTTCTTGTGTCATCTGTAGTAATCCTTTCTTGCATAGTATGCTCCAATAGATTGATCCTCTCAGTGAATTTAGGATCCAATCCAGCAGGTTGAAGTGTTCCAGCAGTCTCAGCCTTTGCAGGCTTGGGTGCCTCAGCAAGCTTGTCATGTTTCTGGTGAATAGATTCAAATTGGTCCTTCAGAAACTTGTCCTCCAGTGTTTTTCCTTGTCTGATCCCCTTTACATCCAGAGCAAGGTCAGCATGAGCATACTGAGTGGAAGTGATATTGGAGGCAACAGTTTCTGTAGTCCTCCCTTTATTTTCCACTAAATTCATCAAATCTTCAAACTTCTGCTCCTGCCTGTCCAGTTGAGTTCTTAACCTTGTAATGTCATTTCTGACAGTCCAACTCATTCAAAATCTCAGCTGGTACTCAACTAGCCATTCCTCCAGCCATATGTCCAGCAGCCTCATCAGCAGGCTCTTCAACATTGTATTGTGCCCTTAGTCTGCTGACGTCCATGGCTCTACTCATGTCCCTTCCAGCAGGGGCATGACCATCTTCAACCATAGCACCAAGAATGTCTTCCATTATAGGATCTTGTGCAGGTTCCTCAAAGATTGGTACAAATGCCTGTTGTGGTTCATCAGCAATTTGTTCTTCTTCAGGCACTTGAAACTCCTCATCATTGTAGTCATAGTCCAGCAGCTGTTCATCTTCATCAATAACAACAGTCTGTTGACAATCTTTTCCTACAGTGGACTTTCCTCCAGCAGGCTCGACTACAGGAGCCTCTTCTACAACACCAGGGGTTTCCTCCAAACCCACAGATTGTTCCAACCTATGTCCAGGTGCTGTTTGTACCTCAACAACCTGTACCTCATGTTCCAACCTTTGTTCAGGTGCTGTATGTTCCTCAGCAACCTGTACCACCAGTTCAAACCTTTGTTCAGGTGCTGTCTGTTCCTCAACAGCCTGAACCTCCTCAATAATCATTGGTGATCCTTCAAATCCCATCACCATGTCTAATCTCTATGCTACCACTATTTGTTCCTTAGTGATCAGCACTCTCTGTACAAGAATTGCAGGAAATTCAGCCATATTGTCTCGTTGAAATTCCCTAACATCAGCAATCCTTCATCGAAAATTGGCAGTTTTGGATAGAGTGACCTGAGTATCAATCTAGTCTTGATATTGAGCAGAATCCTCATAACTGATATCAGGTTCACTGTGATCAGTAACCCTCTCATCATCCAAATCTTTTGCCTGCTGATCCTGAGTAAGTGCAGCAGATTCTTCAACGAAGACAGTATGTATCTCACCAACCACCCTATTTGCACCAATATGTATTCCCTCATTGATTTGTGCCTCGAGATCATCCATGGTGAGATTTTCCAGATCCTCATCCATTTGAGCAGTCTGCTAGCCCTCAGCAGACCTACCAGCTTCAAAAGACTGTTATATACTTGGTTCATTTATCAAAGCAGTCCCACTGATTTCTCATGGACCAGAGGGATGATCATCACCAGAGGTAGATGATGAAGAGTCATCACTATCTGATTCATCTCTAGGATCTCTAAACTTGATAGCCTCTTCCTTCTTTTGTTCATCAAAGAGATCCATCAAGATTTCCAACAAACTTTCCACTCCCAACTTCTCAAAATCACAATCTTCAAAATCTATCATTGGTTTTGCAGCTAGCTTTTGTCTTTTATAGAATCCAAACTTCCATTGGAAGTTGTTTGCAACCAGTAGGAGTTTAGGATCAACATACCCCTCCTTCTTCTTCTTCTCATTTCTTTCAAAGGGCATGGATGGATTTGTAGGAGCAGTATGTGTACCTTGCTGACCTCCAAAGGTCTCAACAAGTAGGTTAAGAGTTTCTTCAACAGATGCTTCTAGGTCAGTAGGTTCTTCAGGTTGTACATTAGTGCCTACCACCTCCATCTGTTCAACACTTGATTCCCCCTAACTTATATGCTCATCAACAGGGTTAGCAACATATTGATCTTCCCCCTGAACTATTGCGGAACTTGCAGGGTCTTGTACCAATATTTCAACTTCCAAAGCAGGTGCAGACTCAGTAGTTTGCTGTGGTTCTTCAATAAGTTGCTCAACAACAACTTGTGCAACTTCAATAGGCTCAGCAGCCTTTATAGGGGAGGATTCAACAACTTCTACAACAGGCTCAGGTTCAGCAGTCTGCTGTAATTCTTCAGGAGGTTGCTCAACAACAACCTCTACTATCTCAGTAGGCTTAATAGTTGTTAGGGGCTCAGCCTCAATAACCTCTTCTTCTTCCCTCTGAGCCTCCAGAATCCTCAACTGCTTCCCTTTGCGTTGTTTCTTTTTCTTGGCAATTTATTTCAATCTTTTAGAAAGTTCCTCTGATTCAATCTCAGTAGCCTTCCTCTTTCTACTGAATTCTTTTTGTTGCTCTTCAAAACTTTAGCAACAGACTTCTTCTTTGAAACTACATTAGGGTCAGTAACTTCAATTTCATCTGGACCCTCAGCAGTCTCTGCTGTTGCTTCCTTGTCTTCCTAGGCTTTAACATTTCTGTTATCTTTCTTATGTCAGAAGCCTTTCTCTTCTCAACAGTCTTCTTGGGTGCAACATGCTTGGAAACTTGCTTAACCTGCTCACCACCAACATCATCATCTCCTCCATCATCACTCTCAGTGGCTTCATCATCCACATCTTCATCATCATCTAATCTAGGAAGAAGAGTAGCAATTTCTGGCTTGTATCTGGATTTGTTAATCTTTTCAGATGAAATATCAGGTATCTAAAAATGATTCAAAAGGTCTGAATCAGTAGACCTAGGGGCTTGGTCTTGGACTTCCTTACACCATCTCTATCTTCAGTGAATACCTTCTTCATGTAGTGTATAAAGAATCCAAACCAATCAAACTTCATGCTTCTGCAGATGATGATCAGCATGTCTATTTTAGAACCAGACAGTGTATCTAGACTCCCAATAAATCCCAAAATGGTATTTGCAATCAATTTGCTCAGTAGGTTATACTCATATCCAATATGCTTCACATTAATGCTTAGAGATGAATATATCTTCTCATTTGTCTTTATTGCATCCACAAACTTCATTCTTGGCAGATTCATTGCTTCTGGATTGGTGGGAGCATTATTTCCCGGTCCAAAATGAAATAGTTCTCTTAGTAAATCTAAAGATATTCATTCTCTATTCCATTAACTGTCATAGTGAAGGCCTCTCTACCTTCATGTATAACAATATTTCTCCAGAATTCCAATACATTGACATATGAAATTTTGTCCAGTCTTCTATTGATAACATTCTCCAAAGCAGCAAACCGTCTGATTCTTCGTCCAATGTCAATTGCTAGTTCAGTAGAGTGACAGTCAGTCACATAACCTCTTACACTTTGACTGGTGCCAATATGAACATCATCCTTGTTTGCCATTAGAGATGAGAAAGATGAAGAAGAAGGCTTTCAAATCTGCGTTCACACAAGATAATTGCAGAGAAATCACAATTTGAGAGTTGTATGTATCCTCTGTGTATATGTCTGTATATAAAGCAGAGAGTAGTGGGTAGAAAACTGTCAGACACGTACTGTAGCATTAACCACATGATTAAAATTTTAGTGAATGTCTTCTTGCCACGTGTCCCATGACAGACTCATAACGGATTTTAACTGTTCGATAGTGTAACAGCGGTTATAAAGATGAAATAAATATCCCGCTATTTTTGCTTTTTGACTTTAGTAAAGTTTGACTGAGTAGCGTTTATTTCAGCAGCCTTGTCAGCAGTAGACTTGGCTCCGCTGTACCTCGACAATATGTCTCGCCAGACCTCGCCGATAAAGTAACTTTGCTGATCTTCAATTCTTCTTGCTTTGTCCAACTGATAATACAAGATGAAGCTTAATACCAATGACTGATCTGTCAAGTGAGCTCACCCAACATGACAAAGACCAATCCCCTTGGCAACTTCATTTGCTCAATTGTCCAAACATAAGTACATGGAATTGTTGATACCAATGACTAATCTGCTAAGTGAGCTCACCCAACATAGCAAATACTAATCCCCTTGGTGAATTCCAGTACATTGTTGATCATAGATGTATTAGTCAACTTTTATAATTCCAAGTTCAGTCCTCAGTTTAGCGAATCTTTCACTATCCAGTGGTTTAGTGAAACTATCAGCAAGTTGATCTTCACTATGGATATACAAAACCACCATATCTTTCTTTTGAACATGATATCTTATAAAGTGATGTCTTACATCAATGTGCTTGGTTCTTGAGTGCAAAACAGGATTTTCTGTGATTGCAATTGCAATTATGTTGTCAAACATTATAGATATTTCTCTTTCTTCAATTCCGTAATCTCTTAATTGTTGTCTTAACCAAAGTACTTGTGCACAGCAACTTCCAGCAGCAATATATTCAGCTTCAGAAGTAGAAGTTGATATTGAATTCTGTTTCTTGCTAAACTAGGAAACAAGCCTATTTCCCATTAACTGACAGGTTCCTGTGGTGCTTTTTCTATCAATCTTGCATCCAGCATAATCAGAATCTGAGTAGGATATAACCTTGAAGCTTCCATCTTTTGAATACCATATTCCTACATCCAAAGTGACTTTCCTTAGGTTTTGAGAACTCTTTTGACTGCAGCTAAGTGACTTTCCTTAGGTTTTGATTGAAATCTTGCACAAACACCTACAACAAAGGATATATCAGGTCTGCTGGCAGTAAGGTACAGCAGACTACCTATCATCCTTCTGTATAAGGTCTGATCAACATCTTTGCCATCTTTGTCTTCATCCAATCTTATGTTTGTACTCATAGGAGTTGATACCTTGGTGCTGTTTTCCATACCAAACTTCTTCAGCAGCTCCTTGGTGTACTTGGTTTGATGAATGAAGATTCCATCTTTCATTTGTTTGACTTGTAAACCCAAAAAGTAGTTCATTTATCCCATCATACTCATTTGGAATTTACTTTTCATCAGATTTGCAAACTTTTCACAAAGTGAATCATTTTCAGAACAAATATTATGTCATCAACATAAATCTGCACCAGCAGGGTGCTGTCTCCTTCACTGATTCTGAAGAGAGTCTTGTCAATGGTACCTTTGGTAAAACCATTGTCCACCAAGAATTGAGATAAGGTCTCATACCATGCTCTTGGTGCTTGTTTCAAACCATAAAGTGCTTTGTTGAGTCTGTACACTTTATCTTCTTGATTTTTAACTTCAAATCCAGGAGGTTGCTGAACATAGACCTCCTCTTCTAGAATGCCATTTAAAAATGCACTCTTGACATCCATCTGATATACTTTGAAGTTTTTATATGCAGCATATGCCAAGAATAATCTGATAGCATCCAATTTTGCAACAGGGGCATAAGTTTCATCAAAATCTATTCCTTCTGCTTGAGAATAACATTTTGCCACTAGTCTGGCCTTATTCCTCACAATGGTACCAGATTCATCCAATTTGTTTATGTATACCAATTTTGTTGCAATTATGTTTGCATGATTAGGCCTTTCCACTAGTGCCCAAACTTGATTTCTTTAAAATTCATTCAGCTCTTCTTGCATAGCAATTATCCAATCTGGATCAGAAATTGCTTCTTCAACAACTTTAGGTTCCATTTGAGATAGAAAACATGTAAACATTGCTTCTAATTGTCTTCTAGTCCTCACAACTTGCTGTATATTGCCAATAACTTGTTCAGTAGGGTGATCCCTTAACCATTGTGGATTTTGGTTAGATTGATTCTCAGGAACATCATCTTCAGTAGGGTCTGCTGTTTCTTCAACAGGGGGTTCAGCAGATCTTTGAGCTTCTTCAGTTGTTGCATTAGTAGTGTTACCAGCAGGGTGTTCAGCAGGGGCGGAATCAGAAATCTTTAAGTCATTAAACCTTTCCAAAACTTCAACACATTCTGGATCGGTGTCTTGTTGATTCTCAGCAGGTTTTGAACCTTCATCTTCCATTACAGTGAACTTAGGTTTATCAAACACAACATGTATTGTTTCTTCATGTTTCAGTGTCCTTTTATTCAGTACCCTGAATGCCTTGCTGATAGAAGAATATCCCAAGAAAATTCCTTCATCTGATTTTGGTTGGGAGGTCTTCAATTGCTCCTTATGATTTAAAATAAAACACTTGCTTCCAAATGGGTGAAAGTAAGATATATTAGGTTTCCTTCCATTCCAAATCTCATAAGGTGTCTTCAGCAGCTTCTTGTTCACTGAGTTCCTGTTTTGTGTATAGCATGTTGTATTAACTTCTTCAGCCCAATATCTTTCAGGCAATAATGCTTCACAAATCATTGTCCTTCCTCCTTCATTTAAGGTTTTGTTTCTTCTTTCAGCAACTCCATTTTGCTGAGGTGTACCAGCAGCAGCAAGTTGATGTAGTACACCATTCTGTTCACAATATTCTCTTATAAACTTTGTTGAGAAGTTCAGTACCCTTATCTGATCAGATCTTCACTACTGTCAAAGTTTTCTCATTTTTCAATCTCTTCAAAAGTTCAGGCATCTTTTGAATTGTTTCCCTTTTCTTGTTCATGAATACTACCCAAGTGTATCTTGAATAATCATCCACAACTACTAAGGTGTACTTCTTTCCTGTTACACTTGTTGGTGTTATTGGCCCAAACAGATCCATGTGCATCAGCTCCAAAACTCTTTTTGTTGAATGCTTTGTCTTTGATTTGAAGCTTGATTTTGTTTGTTTACCTTGCGGACAGACATCACGTATAGCATCCTTTTTGAATGTGATTTCAGGTAAACCAATCACCGGTTTCTTCTTCACCAACTGATTGATATCATCAAAGTTTAGATGATTCAACTTCTTATATAGTAGCCAATTAAGTTCTGACTTGGTATGCACAATCAGGCAGGTTTCTGGAACAACAGTAGACCAATCCCTAACATACATGTTTTGTTGTCTACTTCCAGCCAACAAAACTTGATCACCTCTTTCACTAATGATAATACAGTTGTTTTTGTCAAAAGTGACCTTGTAACCCATGTCACAAAATTGTCCAGTGCTCAGTAGGTTGTAGTCCAGTCCTTCCACATATGCAACATTACTGATTGTTAATCCATTTCTCACAAGTGTGCCATATCCTCTTGTGTATCCTGGTGTGTTCTTGTTGCCAAAATTCACTCTTGGACCATCCTTTGCCACAAAATTTGACAAACCGTGCTTATTCTTTGTCATATATCTGGAACATCCACTGTCAAAGTACCAGACACGCTACAAAACAAAGTTAATGCATTTTAGGTACCCAAAACTGTTTGGGTCCATAGTGGTCAGTGGCAAGCATGACCCTTGGCAAATTTCCACAAGGTCTTCTTTGAAAGGTATCATACTTTGGTTCATACATGTATTCTACACATCCATAAGGTCTAACAATTGGTTGTGTAGGATTCACATATGCTTTCTAGCCTTTTGGTTTGTAATGCTGTTTAAAGTGATTTCTGTTGTTAGAAGCACTAGCATAACCATTGGATTGCCGTCTGTTAGGAACAGCCCTGTAATATGGAGTCTGCTGAGGTCCCTGCTGAGGTCTTGTATAAGTCCTCTGCTGAGTCCTCTGCTAATTCCATTGCTTAGGTTTTACCCTAGCAGCATGGTTATATCTGTTGTTTCTAGCAGTAGGTGCAGGAATATTCCAATCATCATCAGTAGGGAACAGTCTACCTTTCCCCCTGAGATAAGTATCCCTTGAATGATTAACATTTTTGGGTTTAGAATTCTTATCGTTGGAATATTTTTGATTTCTACCGTTTTGTGGTTCAGCAGACTTGGTAGCAGGTCTTCTATTAGCAGGTCTAGAAGGTATATCAGTCCTAGTTTTGGATTTGTTCTTTTTGTTAGGTGCTGTTGACCTTTTTGGTTTCTGATTTTGCTTCCTTGAAGTCTTCTAGTAGGCTTCACTGCCTAAGCAACCCTTTTGGGAGTTGGATTTTGTGCAGGTACAAACTTAAGACCAATTCTGGCATAAGGATCAGTGACCTTACTGGATCCACTCTTATTAGATTGTTGAGTTCCAAATCCAAGGCCTGTTCTATCACCATAAGGCTTTCCAGATTTGAATGCAGTGGAGGAACAAGAATGTTCAGCAGATTCAGTAGCTACTGAATGTACAGCAGGCTTATGTTGATTCTGTCCAACTTCTTTTTCCTTACCCTTGATAATTCTTAATTCAGCATTTAATCTTTCAACTTCTGATTGAAGAGCTTCTTTTTCAGCCTTCATAATCTCATAACCAGATTGTATTATCCTCAGTTGATTAAGGATGGCATCCAAAGTTTCTTCATTGTCAGAATTTTTAGGATTTGAACTACAAGTTGATTCACAATCACTTCCAACAGGAGTGTTAATAGATACAGAATTGTATACCTCCTATGTTTCATCCATATTTGCCCTTAAAGTATAATCATCCATATCAGCAACAAGTGCAGTGTCATCAGATTCATTTCATTTTTCTGATTCTACTTCATATCCTGATTCATCTTCAGCAACCATAGCTTTCTTGCCAGATCTTCTTTGTTTGCTCTTGCTCTTCAGTAGGTCTGGACAATCAGGTCTAAAATGTCCAGGTTTCTTGCAGTTGAAGCAAAGATAATCAGGTTCCTTTTTCTGTTTTAATTCAGGACAGTCAGGTTTGAAGTGTCCTGGTTTCTTGCAATGATAGCACAAGTAATCATTATCTTTCTTGGATTCTTCCTTCATCTTTTCACATTAATTTCTTTGTGAAATTCCTTGAAGAACCCTTCCTATTTTCATCATTCTGATTTTCTTGCTCAGTAGGTCAATTTGCTCTTGCTTCTCATCTAGTAGATCATCTTGAGCTCCAAATGTCTCTTCTTTATGTGAAGCAGCCAATGCAGTGGTCTTTGGCTCTTCATTTTCAGTCTCAGGCACAAGCTTTTTGCAGAATTCATAGGCCTTAAGATCTGAAAACAATTAGAAGGTGTCCTCTTCATGTAAACTTCTCGTTTCTTCTATGGCAGTCACCTTCATCTCCCAAACTCTTTTGCAGGTAATGCTTCCAAGATTTTTGAATTGATTTCTTCTTGTGAGTACTTCACACTCAGTAGGGTGAGATCATCCATGATTGCATTGAATCTTGACTCCATTTGTTCAATGGTTTCATTTTGAACTCTTGAAACTTGTTCTTTGCTACATTGATCTTATTCTTCTTGATAGCATAAGTGCCTTCACAGATTAACTGCAACTTATCCCAAAGTTCTTTTGCAGTTTTGCAATCTTTCACTTTCATGTACATATTGTTATCCAAGGTTCTGTATATGATATCAATAGCAATATTGTTGAGGTTTGCTCTCTTTCTATCTTCAGCAGTCCATTCCCTTTTTGGCTTTGGAATGTACTGAGTTTCATCTCCCACTGTTACTGACTTGGTGATCTCCAGTGGTCCATCTGTCAGCACATCCATCATTTCATCATGTGTTGCAGCTAGATAAGCCTACATACGATGTTTATACTCATCAAAACAATCTAAGGAACACATCAACATTGTTCCTAGCATACTGGTTGTTATCCATGATGCAAAGCTTTGAAAATCAGAAATTTGAAAAAGTTTTCAAAGTATTTTCACAAGCACAAGTAGGATTACTTCAGAATATAAACCTTGCTCCGATACCAATTGTTGGTCCCTTGAAAAGGTTTTGGTTAATTTTAAAGGGGGAGGGGTGAATAAACTTAACACTTAAAATTTTTGAAGTTAACAAACTCATAAACTTCAGCAGCCTGCTAATGCTCAGTAGTCTGCTGACTATTGACCTCACTGACATTGTTGCAACGGAATATATTTAAATTAAGCCTTATTACTTGTTGTTAAAATATGATACCAAGTATTAGATACTCAGTAGTGTATGTGTGTTATTCAGTTGCTAGTTCAGTAGATTGATGTGCTAAATATACTAAATGCAGAAAGTAAATGCTGAAAGTAAGTAGGCAGATTTAATAGTCGTTCCAGGTGGTGTAATCCTGTCAGTCCACTCTTCCCCTGTGATGTTGTAGGTAATTCACTAGAAATTCTTGAGGTAGCAGTTACAAAAATCCCTAAGTTGCTTGTCCTTCACCAATAACTATGGCTTCACAAACTGAATACTTGGAACAAGTAGGATTGCTGCTCCAAAGTCTTCCACTGGTCCTTGAAGAGTAAAATTGCCTCTTCACCAGCTCCACCACAAACAACAGTCCTTGACACAAATGTGGTTCACTGTCTTCAGCAGATTCCTTGTAAAAGAAAGATTGAATCAAGTAAGTGATTCAGCTTTCAGAAGCTTGATCAGGATGATATGATCAACAGCTTGCGGTCTTCAAGCTTGTAAACTTGATGTAGCTTGAATGCAGATTACACTTGAAGATGTTTACTGGATCAACAGCCTTATGCTCAGTAGGGTCAGTAGGGTGAATTCTGGATAAGAATCTGAAGCTCAAGATTATTACTTTGTTTTTCTCTCAAAAATCATCACTTGTATCTGAATTAGGAGTCCTCTATTTATAGGTGAGAATCCTTGTGACTCAAGTTTGAAATTCAAACATAGCCGTTTCAGATTTGTCCCATTTGACTTGCTTTATGTCACTGTTCATAGTACTGACACTGTCAGAATGCTTTTTGACAGTTTACAGTCTGTCCACCCTTTGACTTGTATCCATTGGATAATCCACTGTTTCTTCCCAACGTCCAATTAATCTTAACCATTGATTTGTTTGATAAAATAAGAGGTTGTTAGCTGTTCTTTTCTTTGTAATCTTCCAATGTAACCTTTAAATAATTCGAAATATATATCAGCAGGTTCCTGAAGGTATTAGTCTGTTGAAATATGTGTATGTCAGCTAATTCAAATTGCTGTGTTTATAAAAACACTTCAGCTGACTTCTCTTATATCTAACTTTTTATTGTGAAGTTAGATTACACCATTTTGAAAATAACTAAGTTCCAATCACAACTTAACTTGTGGAACTTAGACCTTGTACACAAGGTATATGTAATTAGTTTAGGTCATCATAGACTTCCCTAAATTCTGATTCCATATCCTTGACTTTAAATATTAAGTTTGATCCCTTAGTCTTCAATAACTGAGTTTGAGCCCTCAGCCTTCAGTCTTCAGCAGGTTCCTATATTAGTCTACTGACTCAGGTACCCTACTGATCTAGACAAGTCTGCTGATGTAAGTCAGATGACCAATTACAGTGTTTGTTTGATCAAACCTATACAAAGATCAAACTCTAATAAGCCTATACATTTGATCTAGACATCTTTTTGCCTTTGCTTTATAACAGCTAGTCTGGCACTCATCACTAAAATTTAAAATAAGTCCAACAATTTCCTATCCTAAAAATAATCATATAATGCATGAAATAATATCAAAATAGGGAAAATAAACGCTTAGTGCAGATTTCTCGACTCACGAATCCGACATATGATATTCAACTCAATTGGTTCATATTTATATGTCGAAACAACTATTTTTAGCTCATA
Source organism: Gentiana straminea (assembly GCA_036785695.1). Lineage (NCBI taxonomy): Eukaryota > Viridiplantae > Streptophyta > Magnoliopsida > Gentianales > Gentianaceae > Gentiana > Gentiana straminea. Next base: position 655,191 of record JAVUPR010000142.1, read on the forward strand.
ATGGATAGAATGTTGATGTCGTAGGATAGACTATTTTAACTGTCATCAACTACCCCCCACTAGCCTTCTGCTCGTCCGTGAGTAGAGTATCAATGCGGAATATACCTCCAAGAGCAATTTCCATCAGCTACCACATATTCAACAAAGATCTTCGGCAGAAATATACATTAACCCACAATCCATAAGCTTCCCATTAATCACTACTTATCATGCATCAATGTGTCATGTGATGAATCAGCCGTGATAGTGCGTTCGTGAGGAGAGTCTAGATGTATTAACCACACAATCTTAACTTACCTGCGTATACACTCGCCCATCTTGCCTTCAGACTTGGTTACACAACATGGTACTTTAATCGGGTCGGGCGGACTCAGGACTGAACATCACTCTTAAGTCCTTGTTTGTTTCTTTTTATGTGAGGGTCGTGCCTTTTTTACACGAGTTTGCTTCCCTCGCTGCCTTTATTGCATATTTTTTTCAAATTTTTTTTCTTGGCCGATTTCCTCACTTTTTTTCTCTTTCTCTCACAAGTCCGTTTTGTCCCGGTCACCTCTTTTGGTATTCAAGTTTCTTACCTTGTCTTACAACTATTTGTCAAAGTATATGGACAGACAAATAATGATTCCCGGTTAAAACAACTCATCATCTAATCTTAAACACTTCTCACTCAGATTATGTGCTCAAATATTGATTGCAATGATAGAATAATAATTAATAAGTTACTACTTAACGCACCATACTAAATTGAATACGCTATAACTCACTTCAAATAGAACTTGGGCTCCTTTTCTATCGATTCCTTACTAAAAAACGTGCAATAAGCAATCTAAAAACAATGTAAAATTTTCAATATTATTCCCTTTTTTTCTCGACTACGCAGCTAAGACGTCTACCCCCCACTTATTATAGACATTGTCCCCAATGACTAATAATAAAGAAAAGAATAGGTACTTAGATCTAGAATTGGTTGACTGAGTCAAAGTGAATCCTGAGCAGAATCATTAGCTCCTAGGTCATTGCATTTCCAAGTTGTTACCTGCTGTCCAAAAACCGTGAGTAACATGCGAAGGGTAACAAGAAAATTAGGTGGCGGTAATTGTGCATACCGGAGGAATGCGCAAAATCTGTTTAAGCCACTTTATTCTGCTATTGGCATAAGCAAGACGCGAAAAGTTTTATGAGGGTATCACATGAGATTCGTGAAGGAAAAAACAACATATATCTCTAGCCAGACGACCGAAGATATAGGTGATGAAAAAAACCTTGCGATTGTCATGCTATTTTATTTACTCAAAATAACTTAAATAAACAAAAGCAATAAAGAATTGTTTATAGAAATAGTTATGAGTCGCCAGCTCGACTGTACTAATAGGGCTCCTTTATTCAAACTTTAGATCCGTCAACGAAATGACTTCCAACTCAGGGTTATACTTGTTCTTTAGGTAATGCTTCTGCCTGTGGCCATTTACTATGAAATTCTGCCCGGAGTATTCATTCTTAACTTCACACGCACCTGAATTGAAATCTTTCGTGACTACCTGTGGTCCATACCATGTAGACTTCTACTTTCCAGGAAAAAGATGAAGACGCGAATTATATACCAGGACCTTATCTCCAACTTGAAATGTGCGCTTCAGAATCCTTTTATCGTGCAGGCGTTTCGTTCTTTCCTTGTAAATCTTTGCATTCTCATACACTTGCATTCTAAATTCATCCAATCTCTCTTTTCACCGACTAAATTCTCATCCATGTTTTTAGAAATCTCGTAGCCCACAGTGCTCGGTGCTCGAGTTCTACTAGTAAATGACATGCTTTTCCAAACACTATCATAGACGGTGAAATCCCAATCGTGGTCCTATAAGTTGTTCTGTATGCCCAAAGAGCGTCATCTAATTTCAAAGACCAATCTTTCCTCATTTGATTCACATTCCTCTCTGAAATCCTCTTAATCTCTCAATTCGTTACTTACACTTGTCCACTTGTCTGGGGGTGATATGATGCTAAAATCTTATGTCTAACCCCATATCTCATCATCAACTTTTCAAACACCCTAATACAGAAATGACTCCCTCAGTCACTAATTATGGCTCTAGGCACTCAAACCCTTGTCAAAATGTTCTTCTTAAGAAACCTCAGGACAACCCTAGCATCATTAGTAGGTGAGGCTACTGCCCCCACCCATTTGGAAACATATTCAATTGCTACCTAGATGTAACGATTTGATTCTGATGATGTGAAAGGTCCAACAAAATCAATTCCCCAAACATTGAATAACACCACTTCTAAGATACACTGCAGTGGCATCTCTTTTTTCTTAGAAATATTACCAGTAATTTGGCAGGAATGACAGGCTCGTGTAAACGCGTAAGCACATTTTTGAATTTTTAGCCAATAGAATCCACACTACAGTATCTTTGCTGCTGTCTTATCTAGCCCATAGTGACCTCCCTCTTCCCTAGAATGACATAGGTGCAAAATACTTGGAATTTCATCATCATGGACGCATCTCCTAAGAATGGCAGCAGGGAACATTTTATATAGGTAGGCATCGTCCCAATGATAATGCTTCAGATACGTGAAAAACTTCTTCTTATTTGTACTTGTGAATTCCGGTGATAGGTACCTTCCTGCTAGATAATTGACAATGTTAGAAAACCAAGGGTATACCTTGCCCACTCTGGATGTCTTATGTCGGGGCTGAGATTCAATTCAAGCTACCACTAAAATGGCAAAAAGTTGTTCATCTGGAAAGCTCTCCCTAATATCAGTCGGTTGCTCTTCTTCCAGCAAGGTTAATCTTGACAGATGATCAGCCACCTGGTTCTCAGATCTCTTTTTATCCTTAATCTCCATATCAAACTCTTGTAAGAGTAGAATCCATCTTAACAATCTCGTCTTGGAGTCTTGCTTGGTTAGAAAATATTTCAGAGCTGCATGGTCTGTGAATACAGTGACTTTCGATTATATCAGGTATGGTCGAAAATTGTCAAATGGAAAGATGACAGTTAAGAGTTCTTTCTCGGTAGTCGCATAATTCCTCTAGGCACTGTTAAGGGTATGACTAGCATAATAGATAGGCTTAAAGATTTTATCCTCCCTTTGTCCCAGGCCTGCTCCAACTGCCGTGTCGCTTGCAGCACACAAAAGTTCAAAAGGTTTGTTCCAATCTGGGGCTATTAGAATTGGGGCGGTTATAAGCATTTTCTTTAATGTGTTGAATGCTTTTTTACATTCTTCTCCAAACACAAAATGTACATATTTTGCAAGTAATTCCGTCAAAGGCCTAGAAACTTTATCGAAGTCCTTAATAAATCTCCTATAAAATCCTGCGTGGCCAAGAAAGGCTCGCAACGTCTTTAAGTTTGTTGGAGGATGTAACTTCTCCATCACCTCTATCTTTGCCCAATCAACTTCTATTCATTTCTTTCAAATCCTATGACCCAACACTATTCCTTCTGTAACCATGAAATGGCATTTTTCCGGGTTAAGTACAAAGTTGGTGTCTTCGCATCTCTTTAGCACTCTTCTCAAATTGTCCAAGCATTTATCAAAGCTATCTCCAAATACAGAGAAATCATCCATGAAAATCTCTAGAAAATCTTCCACCATGCCCGCAAATAAAGACATCATGCACCTTTGGAATGTTGTTGGTGCATTACTAAGTCCAAATGGGATGCGATTGTTCACAAAAGTTCCATAGGGAAATGTGAAAATTGTCTTCTCTCAGTCCTCAGGGGCAATGTGGATATGATAGTAACTAGAATATCCATCTAAGAAACATTAAAAAGCATGATAGCTTAATCATTCCAACATTTGGTCAATGAATGGTAGGGGAAAATGATCTTTATGAGTTGCGTCATTCAGTTTCCTAAAATCAATGCAAATTCAAAGTCCTGTAATTAGTCTCATAGGGATTAACTCATCAAAATCATCAGGTTGTACAGTGAATCCTCCTTTCTTGGTCACCATATGAATCGGGCTCACCCATTCTCTATCTGCAATTGGGAAAATGATTCCCATTTCCAACATCTTTATAATATCTTCCTTAACAACATCCTTCAGTTGTGGTGTCAACCTCTTTTGTGGTTGTGCTACCACTTTCTTTTCAGGGTCTATAGAGATCTTATGCTTGCACACCGATCGGTTTATTCCTATAATATTTGCAATTGTCCACCCAAACGCTCCCTTGTGCTCTCTCAGTACTCTTAAATGTTTCTCTTCATCTAAAGGTGATAATAACGATTACATTATGAGTGGAAGAGTATCATCTTGTACGTATATGTACTTCAAGTGAGATGGCAAAGGTTTCAATCTTAAGTTCTTTGGTGGTTCTTCTAGTGATGATCTTAACAGCTTACTAGTTAATTGTAAGTCAAAGAACTTGTGCCACGAAGGTCTATGAGTGGTTCCTCCTAAATCCACAAAAGATATAGGCTCTATTTCTTGCACTTGACCTTCGCTACACTCAGGCCAGGTTTCCTCATAACTTTCTTCTTCCTTCAAGAGCAAAGTCTCTACTATAACAGGGTCTAGTGCCACTTGCTGATATATTCCAAAACAAGTTCATTTATGGAATCTAGCATGTAGCATGCTTTTCCTTCATCTAATGCATACTTCATAGAATTCATCACATTGAACACTACATTGTCCTCATTCACTCTCAAAATCAGCTCACCCTTTTGAACATCTATCAATGTCTTGCTCGTTGATAGGAAAGGTCTTCCTAAGATCAATGGAACATCGTAGTTAGCCTCCATGTCTAACACAACAAAGTCTACGGGGAATACAAACTTATCAACTTTCCCCAAAACATCCTTCACCACTCCACTAGGTTGCTTCATAGACCTATCCGCTAATTGAAGGGTTATAGATGTTTCATTCAACTCTTTCATGCCTAACTTATGAAAGATGGAGATTGGCATTAAATTGACAATGGCTCTAAGATCACACAATGCTTTATTTAGGCACTGTTCTCCAATTGTTCAAGGTATGAAGAAGCTCTTGGGATCTTTACACTTAGGTGGCAGTTTGTGTTGCAAAACTGCCGAGCATTCCTCGTTAAGGCAAATAGTCTCAAGATTTAACAACTTCCTTTTGGTAGAGATTGCTTCCTTAAAAAATTTGGCATACTCTGGCATTCCGGCCAGAGCTTCTACCAAAGGTATGTTCACTTGCAACTTCTTAAACATCTCTATAAACTTTTTATAATGAGCATCATCATTATTAGGCTTATCTTTCCTAGGGGTATAGGGTAAAGTAGCAGGATTAATAGTTACAGTTCGCGAAGACTTACTTGCTTTGCCTGCTGCTGCTCTGCCTGCTTGTCTGCTGAATTTTCAGACTCTCAGTTTGCCGGAGTGGTGTGCCGGTTTACCGGACCCTTTTTTACTCCAGATTCTGCTGTGTTTTGCTGCTGACTACTTTCTGATTCTTCCTGGACAGTTGGTATAGCTAGTCTAGGTAGTATATTTCCGCTTCTAGTCATGATTTCATTTACGTCCTTCAGATTCTTCTCAGTATTACTCGGCAATCCTCCCGGAGGATGGTCTGACACTTGTTGTGCGATCTGCCCTACTTGGTACGACAGATTTTTCACTAAGGCTTCCTGATTGGTCATTCTTGTATCGTTCTTCTTACAATATGTGGTGAAGTTTGTATTCAGCTCAGCCATGGATTTTGTAAGTTGATTGACCGTATCGGTCACAATTGAGCTCATTTTATCCAAGGCTGCTTCCCAACCACCTGACTTGTTGAATTGATGAATGAATCCACCAGTTTTTCTTTGTCTCTCTCCACAGTTAGAATCACTTTGTCAAAAACCCCTGGTAGGGTAACTCAGTCTAAAACCAGGGTGTTCGTAAGAACATGGGCGATATCCGCCACCATAAGGATTTCATTGCCTCCCTATATAGTTCACGTCCTCAGTGTTGGTTGCTTCAATATCTTGTACTTTCTCAACTTTTGCAATGCGATCTTGCATGCCATCTAGCTTCTCATTCATCACCATTTGCTGGTATAAGATCTTTTGAGAAGTATCTTCTTCAAATACGCTTTAATCTACCTTGGTGGTTATCATCTAATGCGTTCCCCATTGACTGGTAAGTGCAACTTGCTCCAATTTCTCTTCGGCTTCCTTAGGTGATAGCAACGCAAAACATCCATTGCTCGAAACATCAACTCTCATTTGTTCACTTGGCCGTAATCCGTGATAGAAACTATGCATTCGTACGGGCAAAGTGATATCATGGTGAGGGCATCACCTCTGTGCTTCCTTAAACATTCCCCATGCTTCTTCAAAAGTTTCTGTGGGTTTCTGCTTGAAATTCATAATGTCTTGTCTCATCTGTAGTGACTTCCCAGGCGGGTTGTAGTTCTTCATAAATTTCTGCTACAGATCGGTCCAAGTTTCGATCGATCCTGGTGCTAGAGACAATTTCCATATCTTCGCTTTGTCCTTCAGAGTGAATGGAAACAACTTTAGCTTAATGTTATCTTCAGGCAGTCCTGCTGGTTTGACGGTGCTGACTATCTCCAACAAGTTAGTGACGTATACATTAGGATCATCGTTCGGTACTCTATGAAAGGTAGTGTAGTTAGACCATTTGTATCACTATTGGTTTCGGGTGAAACACCTCAGCCGCATTCTCTGGCTGAGCAATGGCTGGTACAAACTGCTCAATCGTGGGCATTGCATAACTCTGTAGAGTTCTCCTATCTGCTTGGACCACAACTCCTGCTCCATTTTGTCCATTCTGTCCGTTCTGTGCCATGTTGATTTATGTATCATCCAAAAGTGGAATCTCTTATTCCCTCTCGTTGTGATCTACTTCGTTAGTACTCACATTGTCCGCCAGCCTAACAGATCTCTCTCGAGTTTCCTTTCTTATTCGTCTAGCTAACTTTTCGATCTCAGGTATGAATCTCTCGAGTTTGGCTGCTGAACTTCATGTAGCATACTATAAGACAGAAAAAGAAAATAAAAAGTTAGTGACTTGCCTCACCGGCTGTTATACATGCCTGGCAGACTCAAAAATACAGACTCTGACTACTTCCTTGACGCTGAACTGAAAGAAACGATTTGCAAAAACTGAGACCCTCGGTTTGCCGCGGTGTACCCTCGGTAAACCGGGAGCAATTGTTTTTCAGATTTTAACAGAATTGACTCTGTACGACTCCAGTATAAATAGACTATAAAATAGACTCAATTAAACAGACTCAAATATATACAGACACTCAATCTTAAATAAAAGTATTCTTGACACGAGTCCCCGGCAACGGTGCCAGAAAATCTTGATCGCTTGCAAAGCACTTACTAGCAATAGGACTAGGTCTATCATAGTAGAAAATGGCGAGTGAAGGTCGATCCCACAGATACTCGTAAGAACGTCAAATTATCAAGATTGAGCTTGTCACAATTAACAATCTACGACCAACTATAATGTAGACAATAGTAAATTTGGTAACAATCAACTAGCAAGGTTATGCGAAATCAATGGAGCAACAAGAGTTTCTAATGTATTAGTTCAATTATGACTAATTAGTTATTCCCCCCACACATGCAACAGTCTCCCCATTGGTGAATTTGAATTCATTTTTCAGCTACAGGTACAACTCCTAACCTTATCTACTCCGACAATGGTAGTAGACAATCTATACACAAGCTACCCTTCTTACTTGGTCCGTAATAGCTCATACACATAAAGAACTAGAGTTGACGATATTGAGCGCTAACTCAAACCGCAAACCCGCCTAGACAGATGTCCACACTGATCAGCACGTTCCTAGGGACCATCAAGATAATGTCGAAACAAACACATCAATATTCGTATTTCATGCTAGTTTTATGATGACATGCAAATAGTTGATCAGGCTACTAAAATGTAAATTAAATCTATCAATCAATGTAGCTGGCGCCGATTATCATGTACTAGTAATTTACTAGGTATTCAGATGTAGTGATATAGACCGTCGTAGATCTGAAGAACACAACCACTATTTCATGATTTCTTAACCAATGAATTAGATCTATAACACATGGGGTAAAATAAACTAATTACTACATAATTAAACTAAATAGGCAATTAAAACATACTAGTCGAATTTAACAACGATATATCTACATCTTGGAAAAGATAGAAAATCATACCCTCGATGACGAGCGTAGATCTCCCTCGGATACTTGTCTTGAAAATTGTACACTTGTGTTCTGAGGTGAAGCCTCTTATTTATAGCTACCTAAACCAACTTAGAAACACCTTGCTCTACCCCTTGACCAAGATAACGCGTTTCTGAAAGATCTGGACTCTTGGTAAGTCGGTGCCTATCCTCGGTTTACCGAGGGCAATTTTGTCTTTTTTCTTTAGCCGACTTAGCTTGGAATTTTCTAGAATACCCTAGGCCCAATCCTTCCGTTCAGTCCTCTCCAGATTCATCCATAATGCTCAGCCCAATATTTCGTATCCTGACAATAATCAAATAATGCACGAAATAATATCGAAATAGGTAAAATAAACGTTAAATACAGATTTCTCGACTCATGAACCTCACATATGATATTCAACTCAATTGGTTCATATTTATATGTCGAAACAACTATTTTTAACTCATAGTGGATAGAATGTTGATGCCGTAGGATATACTATTTTAACTGTCATCATCCTTCTAGTATTGCTGAGAGCTATACCCTGCTGACCAACATTAGCTGTTGGAGAGTCTGCTGACACTTGTCCAACAGACTGGTTTAGATCATGTTCTGGATCTTGTAAGTGTTGACCATCCTATGTTGATTCCTTCATTTCAGCAGATTCCACTTGAAGCTCCACCTGTTTGTCAACCTTCTCAGTTTCAGATCCAATTTCAGATTCAGATGTGGCTCTCACAGATGAGTTAAGCGTAGTGTTTTCAAAAGGACTACACTTTTACTGAGTATAACCCTCTTTATAGCTGATGACCAGATTCCATACCCTTTAACTCCTTCTCCATATCGAACAAACACTCCCTTATTGGCCATAGGTTCCAGTTTACCTTCACTTACATGATATTAGACTGTGCTTCAAAAATCCATTAGCCTAGAGTAGTCTGATGACTTTCCTGACCAAACAGTGGTGTTTTGAGCTTGATCCCAGTGTGAGGCCCCCTATTGATTAAGTAGAAAGTTGTGCTAATAGCCTCTGCCCAAAATCTTCTTGCCAGACAACAATTAGAGAGCATGCACCTTGCCCTCTCAAGAAGAGTTTGATTCATCCTTTCTGCAACACCATTTAGTTGTGGAGTGTCTTCTACAGTATGGTGCCTAGCAATGCCTTCATTCTTGTAGAATTCTTTAAACTCAAACAAACAGAATTCCAGTCCATTGTCAGTTCTAAGTTTCCTGATCTTCTTCCCTGTCTGATTTTCAACCAATGCCTTCTACTGCTTGAATGCTTCACTCTTACGCTTCATCATAATTACCCAAACCATCCTTGAATAATCATCTATAAAAGACACAAAATACTTATGACAACCCAATAACTCCACCCTTGAAGGTCCTCAACAATCAGAATGAACATAATTAAGTGTAACTTTTGTGATATGAATTGCTTTTGGGAACTTGATTGTATGTAGCTTCCCAAACACACCGTGTTCACAAAATTCCAACTCTTTGACCATATGGCGCCCAAGTACATCAGACATAGATAGTATTTGCATCCCTCTTTCACCATATAACCCAATTTCATATGCCACAACTTAGTTAGCTGTGACTGGTGAACCTTTAATGATGCTATAGTAGCAGAACCTGATATAGTAGACCCTTGTAGTATTTACAATGTCCCCTGCCTGATACCCTTAAGAATCACAGATCTGAATCCTTATAGACATTCACCACTCCACCTTCACCCCTGAACTTGAACCCTTTGCTATCTAAAAGAATATGTGATATCAAATTCTTGGTCATTTATGGAACATGCCTAACCTCCTTCAGTGTGTAGAATTTACCATCATGTTTCCTCAGCTGGAGTGATCCAATCCCAACTATTTTGCAGACCTTGTTGTTGGCCCTAGAAATAGTGCCTCCATCTACCTGCTGATAAGTTGAAAACCACTCCCAGTTAGGACAAACTTGATAAGATGCCCTAGTGTCCAGATTCCACACATCCATGTGCCCTGCTGACTCTGAAACTGCTAAGGCCATATCTTCCTTAGAGTTGGTGTCTTTTCTACCAAAGCAACTGTATCCTACTAATTTTTCCTCTTTGGACATTCATTTTAACAGTTCCCCTGCTCATTGCAGTAATTACATACATCATGAGCCTTGGGTCCATTGAAATTCTTCTTGGATTTCTTCTTTCCAGAATTCCCTGATCCCCTACTGACTACACTAGCCACCAACACAGCATACTGATTGTCTGTACCAGAACCAAATGCCTTATGGCATAGCTCTCGAGCATGAAGTGATGATCTCACATCCTCCAATGACACTGATTCATTTCCAACAATATAGGACTGCCCAGAATTCTCATATGATGTAGGCAATAAAACAAGTAGGATCAATGTTGCATTCTCATCTTCAATTTTTACATCAATAATCCTTAGATCAAGCAATTAGTTGATCTAGATGACTTCAGTTAAGCACTAAGTTTTATCGTGTAACAAAGTTAATGATAATGACTACATGCTTTCATCATGGAAGCAATGTTAAAAAGGATTTCGTGATGCAGAAACCAGTCACTCTCAAGACCGGATTCAATGTTATAACCTTTTTGGTATGACAACTAGATTTCCAGTACTAACAACTATCGCTATTTGAAATCCGTATGTTTTTTTGTACTTTTATTACAAGTAAGATAAGAAAGAAGAAATCACAGTAATGATTTTTCTTTGCAATTGGGCTGAAGAGTAGGGAAAAGAGATTTGCTGGACCAGAAGCAGTGACACTTCAAGGTCTAATGCCTGGAACACTGGACATCACCCTAAGCACTTGGGGTCATCAAGTTGGTGTAATTGGAGAACACCAAGAAATATATACAGAAGAAGGTTCTAAAAAACAGCAATGGCAATCACTTTCAGCCGAAAATCCGAAGGGATTTAACTCACCTGTTACTTGGTACAAGGTATTTCAATGCCTATTTATTTGTCTTGAAAATCTCACTGGATACTTCCCCTGATTTGGATGAATTTTGTACAGTCTGCCCTTTTTATTTATGATTCGGGAATCTTTGGTTTATACTGAACAATGGTTTAGTGAAACAATGGTCTTGAAATATCGATTCGATTTGGGAATATGTTTGTAGATGTTGTCTTCCTTTGTCTTCTATCTGCTGATGTATCCATGTTTTTTTTTCTCTCTTCCCTGATGAAGAACATTTGAAGTACATATATTTCAGTGTGGATATTAGCTGCTATTGAAAAATCAAATTCTGGTTCTTTTCTGATTTATCATTGTAATGCAATTTATTCAACTGCTTTTATGATAAGATGTTGTTTGCTGATGCATTCATATATTTGCATATGCTCCTGATTCAACCCCCTCCCCATTTTTCTTCAAGATTTGCATATGCTCTTGCATCTCTTCATCATTTCATCTATGTAGTTGTTCTTGGGTGTTCATGCTACTACCATTCAAGATTATGAGGATACAAATGTTTTTTTTTTTGCAGAAATCTTGTGTACCACCGGACTAGATTTGACATCGAAGTTGTCAAGGTTCCGAGCTGTACACTTTTACCATTGCTAGTGCAGAACCCGGATCATCATGGGGAAAACCACATGTAAAGCTCAAGAAAGTAACAAGAGCAAGTGGTATTGTTTTTTTTTTTTTTTTTTGGGTGAAACACGAAAAAATGTTTTTAAAAAGTTTAATATATATTGAATATGTTCTGTTTTGATGTCATATGACTGTGTGCATTTTACTACGAAATCACTATGAATTTTTTTCGGAGCATATAGTCCAAGTTATCAAAACAGAACATATTTTGTAAATTCTCAACTTTTCAGGCATATTTTTTTTTTCCTGATGAACATATTATGTCAAGGTTAGTTTCTAATTTATTCAGGTGATTTTTTTTTCTTTTGGTGTATAAATGGCATCATGGAAAATGGATCTGTTAAAGTTTGATTAGATAAAGTTGTAGATCTTGATATTGGTTCAAATCATTAAGCATTGCGATTTTATTGCATATATAGTTGGTGATAGTTTTTTAAAAACTATAATACCATCCATTTATTTGCAGTCGGTGTAGATGAAAATGATGAAACTAAGGGTGTGGACTCATGATGAGAAATTTGCAACTTTGACAAAGATGCTCCTCTTAGCAATAAGGAGTTTGAAGGTTAAAATTCTATTTACTGCCTTTTTGTGCAGCTTGTGACTTTGTATTTCTCTTTCTTGGACCTTTGGATGAACATAGTAATGTAATTGTGAGGATGATTTATAGTTTTAGAGGTCACCCTTGAATGTTTCATATGTATACTTTTGCAAACAGTTATGTTACTAGTTATCAACATGATTTTGTTGGGCTTGGTGAAGCATTGTTGTTTTTTTTGCTTTGTCTCCTGATGGGTTCATGGTCATCTTCATGCGAATGACCTCGAAATGATTTGGCTAGGGGTAGATTTATATACAATGAGAGTAATATATTATCATTTAACGAAGGGAAATCCGGTCATTAAAAGTCATGTATTTCCTATCATTAAAGACTTTTAATGACGGAAATTTACTCTCGTCACCACCCATTCATTTCGCTTCTCTATATAAAGACATGTAATGAGAGTAACATTTCCCGTCGTATTGATTTTCTCTTTTAGTGACGGGTCTTTCACTCTCATTAAATATGTGTTTTTAATGAGAGTGAAAGACCCGTCACTAAAAGAGAAAATCAATACTGACGGGAAATGTTACTCTCATTACATGCCTTTATATAGAGAATCAGCAATGAAGGGTGACGAGAGTAAATTTCCCGTCATTAAAAGTCTTTAATGACCGGAAAATGACTTTTAATGACCGGATTTCCTCTCATTGAAACTCGATTTTCTTGTAGTGTTATACAGATCATCTAAGATATCATTGTCCTTATGATACTTAGGTCTTCTTCAACAATCATAAAGTAAGTTTAGGCCATCACAGACTTACGTAAATTCTAACTTTACAATCTCGGCTTGAGAATCTTCATAACTGAATTTTAACCCTTAGTTCTTTAATCTTCTACAACTGAGCCTGTGTCCCTCAGTCCTTCAAATAATGAGTTTTTCCCTTCAGCCTTTAGTTCTAGATAAGTCAACGTAGTCAGTGACCCTCAGCGAACTTACCTTCTTCAGTTCTGAGTGAACTTTAGTTCTAGGTGTACATCTTTAGTCTTATGTCAAGTTCCAATTATCTTGATGATTTCCAGTTTTTAGTTTTATGACACTTCTATCTATTACAGTACTTGTCTGATATAACCTTTACAATTATCAGACTCTAGTAAAACTTATACATTCAGTTATAGACATCTTTTAGCCTTTCACTATAACAGCTAGCTTCAGCACTTCATCAATGGAGTGTAAACAAAAATATTCTTAAATAAGATGAATCATCATCAAAACTAAATTTTATTTCCAACAATTTCCCCATTTTTTATGTTGCCAAAACCCTCTTTAAAAGAAAATCTTAAAGATAATAACAATGTAAAACAAAGCAAAACTGGAAACTGGATTTCATTAAGTTTGCAAAAACTGGAATAGTTACACAATTTGATAATAACTGAAATAAGATCTTTGTGTAACTTTGATAAACTTATGTTCCTTATCGTGAAGACGATATTCTTCTTCAATCGTTGTGTCATCCTTTAGGAAAGTCCTCCGATAATCTACTTGACTTGTAAGTTTCCACTTCCTCCATAGAGCTAACATAGGGAGGTGTCTCTCACCCTTGTAGTAATCTTTAAATTCGGAAATATCGGCTTTCAGTTGTTCTCTCTTATCTTTGATTTCAGGATTTTCTTGAATTATCTTGCCCTTCTTGTGATGTGCCATCTTCTAATTATGAAGAACATCAGATAAGAAATAGGCAACTGATTCCTCATAAATCTTGTGCCTGTATTTCATTTTGACATGGTTATAGTCAGCAACAAATTTCATCCATAGATCCATTGCTAGAGTATCTCTTCTTTCTCCAGGCTAACTGTACTTGGCAATGCCTGTTCTTCAGATAGTTCTTCAACATGTCTGACATGAGGACCGAATGCTGATTTTAGTTCCATCAACTCAGCTTCAAGCTTCCGTTTTTCTTCACATAGCTTTAGCTTTTCTTCCTCTACTTCCTTCTTTTTTGCATCATACAACTTATTGATTAGCTGATGTATTGCCTTCTGATCTGTTGAAATGTCTTTGGGAAGCAAGAACTTCTTTGAGCTGATTTTCTAACACATAGATCCGTTGATTAATGTGCCATTCAGCTTGAGCATGAGTTTCTCGATCTTTCCTTAGTTGTAACTTCAAGTTTCTCCTTAAAACTGAGAATTTCTGAAACTGAAAAAGAAGTGGATTTCTTGATAGTATCCAACTTAGTATGAATGGAGACATTAGTCTTTTTCCTGTAATCCAAGTAATTGGAAGCTTGTGACAGAAGACCATTGTATTCATCCTTTTGGTTGAGTATCTTCAATCCTTTTTGTACTTTCCTCAATTCTTCGGTTGAGAGCTTCTCGGATGGATCTTCTTCTTCTATATCTTGGATTTTAGACTGACTAACATCTTCAATAATCATCAGTTGCTGATTATCATCAGCTCTGGCTTCTTTCTCTTTGTTGTCAGTTGTCTGTTTTCCAACTGGAAATTCTTTTGGCTGAGTATCAGTTTGCCTAGTTTGATCTTCAAATAGTGGTTCTGGTTGCAAAACTATACTCTTTTCTACTTCTTTTATTGAATCATCATCCTTATCATCATCTTTCTTCTTTGAAACATCCTTGGGCAATGATCATGTGATAGATTCAGTTCTCTGAGCTATCTCTTTGAATCTGCTGTAGCAGTTGGTTAGAAATTCTTCCATTGGAAATAGTGCATAGAGATTTTGTATTTCCAGTTTCTCTAACAACAGTTTTTCTTCACTAAGTAAATTAGCTTCGTGAGAATCTTCAGTCGTGAGCTTCATCTTCATCAATTTGACGATCCTTTCAGCATCGAAGAGGTACTCCTTTGGTGGCTGAGTTACCTGTTCCTCTTGCTCAACATGTTCCTCTTGCTCAACGTGCATAGCAGAAACTTTTCTCTTTGATATTTTCTACTTAATCTGAGAAATGAAATCAGTAACCACGCTCTTCTTCTGACTGATTGCAGTAGTCAGTTGTTGTTCCCCCACAGTTGGTGCTAACTGACTTGAAGTGCTCGGGAACAAACATCTTCCAACTGACTTTTCTTCCTGTGTTTCAGCTTTCCTCTTAATTCCCTTCCGCTGAGCGATCTGTTGAGACACAGTTTGCTTAGTGGCTTCAGGTTGGGAAGTTCCCTTTGTTGAACTTACAACTGCTGCAGCTCTTCCAATAGCAGTTTGTGCTCGCTTCTTCCTATCCCTGATTCTTTCCAAATAGTATTGAATCACTAAGCTGAGTGATTTCTTTAGTCGAAATCTTCCTACAGGTTCTCTTTCTTTAGCTTGGGCTCTTATGACACTTTTTACTTCTTCTAAGTGTTGCTTCTTGAGCTGATTGAAAATGTATCATGCCTAGTTGAATTCAAGTTCATCCCAAATGACATTCATCAGGTGTATTCCATCTTTATTTAACTTGTTTAACCCTTTGTGTTTTCTAGTGTCGTGTTTGCTTATACATCTGCTGAGGAGACCGAATTCAGTTTTGAGATTGGAGAGGTGTGTATCGACTTCTGCTGGTTGATTTGATGCTGAAATCTGCTTAAGAAAAGCTTCACGCTTCTGTGGTAGACATGCTAGTTCAATTGATTTCACTAGAGGATCTTTGAAACCAAAAAGCTGTCTGATGGTGTCTTCATTGACGAAAATCTTCTGTCTATGAACTCTTGTTAACAGAGAGTTCTTCAACATCTTCATATTTTCCCATAATTGCAGTAGCCCTTCCAAGTCTAAATCTTCTTGCAATGCTGCTTCTAACAGGTTCTGTAAACCTTGCAATCTTTCATTCTTTTCACTTATGTAGTTAGAGAGGAGAGTATTACCACACAGTTCTTCAAATTCCTTGCACGAAAACGAGTCTAGTTTGGTGATTAACCTTTCTTCTTGAGTTTGTTTAGAAGCGGCCATTTCTTGAATTTGTGTAAGGTAAAATTCTGGCTATTTGTGAGAGGGGAAAATGTTCGATTTTTCCTGTGTAAAGAAGATATATGAAAATGGTTGGATATATAAAGATGAGGACGGTTGAAGATTTGATCCCATGATCTTTAGGTAGATTTTGTACAACTTTTCGAATTCCATCAGGTATTTGTTTAACCGATGCATGTACTATCTGTCATTTTGTGGTGGTAAACATGCTACAAATTCTGACAAAACTGGCGGTAATTAATTGTGATGTAACCGTTGTCGGTTTTATCGGTTCGTCTTTTGACATTCTTTGACTGGCCAAGAACTGACTGAGATCAGTTCTAAGATATGTTTAGTTCCGTCAAATCTCTAGTTCAGTTAGTCAGTTTGAGATTGTTGATGTCAATGACTGATCTGTCAAGTGAGCGCATCCAGCATGACAAAGATCAATCCCCTTGACGAATCTCTGAGCTTGAACTGACTTAACTATCTTTAATAATCCCCAATTCAGTTCTCAGTTTGGCAAACCTTTCTTTGTCTTGAGGTTTGGTAAAAATGTCAGCTAACTGATCTTCAGTTGGGACATAGAGAATTGTAACGTCCTTCTTCTCTACGTGATCCCTTATAAAATGATGTCACATATCAATGTGCTTGGTCATTGAGTGCGAAACCGGATTATCAGTTATAGCTATTGCACTAGTATTGTCACACATTATAAGAATCGGTCCTTCTTCTATTCTATAATCTCTTAACTGTTGTCTTATCCATTAGACTTGAGCACAACAGCTTCCAGCTGGTATGTACTCAGCTTCTATTGTTGATGTTGAAATTGAGTTTTGCTTCTTGCTGAACCATGACACAAGTCTTTTTCCCAATAACTGACATGTGCCTGAAGTACTTTTTATGTCCACCTTGCATACGGCATAGTATGAGTCTGAGTAGGATATCAGTTTGAATTCTCCTTCCTTTGAGTATCATATCCCTACTCCTCTCTGTGTCTTTTAGATACATCAAGGTTCTTTTAACAACAGTAAGATGGCTTTTTTTAGGTCTTGTTTGAAATCTGGCGTAGACACCAACTACTACATTTCCTTTTCTTTTTCCCCTAAAACCCTCTCTCAAGAAACTATCTTTTATATCTCATAAAATAGAGTTGTTGTGAGACGGAATTGCTCACAAAATATTCGAGTTTGACTCGTTAAAGCTCGTTTATGTTTGTTCGTTTATTTAAACGAACCGAGCTCGAACTGATTTGAGTGCTCATTTAAGTAACGAACGAACTCGAACATGTTCGTGAACTCCCGTATATATATATATATATATATATATATATATATATGTATGTATATATATATATATATATCTATATATATATATATATATATATATGTATATATACATATATATATATGTATATATATATATATATATATATATATATATAAATATATGCAATGTATGTATTGGTGATGAACATATGTATATTAATTGATTTTAGTATTCTAATTATGGAATTTTTAGGTGTTTTGTTTGGTAAATTAGTCATATTCGAGGTTTATCACGAGCTGTGTATATAATTTTTTTTAATGTGCCTAGCTCAAACTCGAATTCGAACATTATGTTTTATGTTATCGAGCTGAACTCGAACGTGATTATACGTTTGTTTGTCAAACGAACGAACTGGAACATATTCTTTAAAAATCGAGCTCCACTCGAACAATAGATGTTCGGCTCGACTCGGTTCATGAACACTGTTGGATTTATTTTTGAGTTTTAGTGATGAGTGCCAAACAAGCTGTTATAGTGCAAAGGCAAAAAGATGTCTACATCAAATGTATAGGTTTATTAGAGTTTGATCTTTGTATAGGTTTGATCAAACAAGCACTGTAATGGTCAGCAGACTGGTCTAGATTAGTAGGGTAGCTAGGTCAGTAGACTAGTCGAGAACCTGTTGAAGACTGAAGGCTGAGGGCTCAAACTCAGTTAATGAAGGCTAAGGGATCAAACTTAGTGATTAAAGTCAAGGATATGGAATCAGAATTTAGGGAAGTCTGTGATGACCTAAACTGATTACATATACCTTGTGTACAAGGTCTAAGTTCCACAAGTTGGATGTTGATTGGAACTTAGTTATATGCAAAAAGGTGTAATCTAACTTCATAAATAAAAGTTAGATAAAAGAAGTAAGCTGCATTGTGCTTTAAACACAGCAAGTTATTGTACAGCCTACTCATATGTACTTCAGCATACTCATGAACCTGCTGATACATATATCTCGATTTATTCAAGATTACATTGGAAGAAAACAAGGATAAGGACAGCTAACAACCTCTGATTTATCAAACAAATCAATGGTTGAGATTAAAAGGACGTTGGGATGATTCAGGACTTTATCCAATGGATACAAGTCAAAGGGTGGACAGACTGCATTCTGTCAAAAAGCAGGCCGACCGTGTCAATACTATGAACAGTGAAGAAAGCAAGTCAAATGGGACAAAATCTGGAACGGCTATATTTGAATTTCAAATATAAGTCACAAGCATTCGTACCTATAAATAGAGGACTTCTAACTCAGAAAAGATGATGAAAATTAAGGAAAAACAAGAGATAATTCTGAGCTGCATTTTCTTATCAAGAAAAACACCCTGCTGAACTTACTAAGCTTAAAGCTACTGATCCAGAGAAAATCTTCAAGTGTAATCTGCATTCAAGCTACATCAAGTTTACACATTTGAAGACTGCAAGCTGCTGATCATATCATCCTGATCACGTTGCTGCAATTGAATCATTTACTTGATTCAATCTTTCTTTTACAAGAACCTACTGAAGACAGTGAAGCATCTTTGGGGTGTGAAAGACTGTTGTTTGTGGTGGAGCTGGTGAAGAGGCAATTCTACCCTTCAAGGACCAAGTGGAAGACTTTGGAGCGCAATTCTTGTTCCAAGTGTTCGCTTTGTGAAGCCATAGTTATTGGTGAAGGACAAGCAACATAGGAATCTTTGTAA
Organism: Gentiana straminea; assembly: GCA_036785695.1. Taxonomy (NCBI): domain Eukaryota; kingdom Viridiplantae; phylum Streptophyta; class Magnoliopsida; order Gentianales; family Gentianaceae; genus Gentiana; species Gentiana straminea. The sequence continues at coordinate 674,421 of JAVUPR010000142.1, forward strand.
CGCTACATCAAATATCTCTAGTGAATTACCTCCAACATCACGGGAGAAGAGTGGACCGACATGATTACACCACCTGGAACCACTATAAAATCTGCCTACTTACTTTCTGCACTTACATTCTGCATTTAGTTTATTACACACATAAACCTACTGAATCTAGCAACTGAAATCACACACATACACTACTAAGTATCTAATACTTAGTATCATATTTTACAACAAGTAATAAGGATTAATTTTTAATATAATTCTGCTGCACAAATTCAGTAAGTTCAATAGTCGCGAGAATGCGAAGGTCGACGGACTATCGAGGTATCGCGGTCGTCGAAGTTGCTGAGTTTGTTAACTCCAAAAGTTTTAAGTGTTAAGTTTATTCACCCACCTCTAAAATTAACCAAAGCCATTTCAAGGGACCAACAATTGGTATCGGAGCAGTGCTTCTGTTCTGAAGTAATCCTACTTGTTGTGCTTGTGAAAATACTTTGAAAACTTTTTCAAGTTACTGATTTTCTAAGCTCTGCATCATGGACAACAACCAGTATGCTAGAACAATGCTGATGTGTTCCTTAGATCGTTTTGATGAATATAAACGTCGTATGCAGGCTTATCTAGCTGCAACACATGATGAAATGATGGATGTATTGACTGATGGGCCACTGGATATTACCAAAGCAGTAACAGTGGGAGATGAGACACAGTACATTCCAAAACCAAAAAGAGAATGGAATGCTGAAGATAGAAAGAGAGCAAATCTTAACAATATTTCTATTGATATTATTTACAGAACTCTGGACAGCAATATGTATATGAAGGTGAAAGATTGCAAAACTGCAAAGGAACTTTGGGACAAGATACAGTTGATCTGTGAAGGCACTGATGCTATCAAGAAGAACAAAATCAGTGTGGCCAAAAAGTGGTTTCAAAAGTTCAAAATGCTATCAAATGAAACCATTGAGCAAATGGAATCAAGATTCAATGCAATCCTGGATGAACTTACCCTACTGAATGTAAGTTATTCAAAAGAAGAAATCAACTCAAAAATCTTGGAAGCATTACCTGACAAAGAAGTTTGGGAGATGAAAGTCACTCAAATTATTCTCATATCTTAAAGCTTATGAATTCAGCAAGAGATTGGTTCCTACCACTGAAAAGGAAGAACCAAAGACAACTGCATTAGCTGCCAAACATCAAGAAGAAACTTCAGGAGCTCAAGATGATCTCATTTGGATGAGATGCGGGAGAGCATTGCCCTACTGAGCAAGAAAATCAGGATGATGAAATCTGGAAAGGGTTTTCCAAGGAATTTCACTAAGAAATTCAGTGAAAAGAAGAAGGATGATTCTAGAAAAGACAATGATTACTTGTGCTTTCAATGCAAGAAACCAGGACACTGCGAACCTGACTATCCTGAGTTAAAACAAAGTAAGGAACATGATTATCTTTGCTTCAACTGCAAAAAGCCTGGACATTTCAGACCTGATTGTCCAGACCTACTGAAGACCAAGAGTCAACAAAGAAGACATGGCAAGAAGGCTATGGTTGCTGAAGATGAATTAGGTTATGAAGTGGAATCAGAAAAAGGAAATGAATCTGATGACACAACACTGGTTGCTGATATGGAAGATTATGCATTAATGGCAAACATGGATGAAACAGAGGAGGTATACAATTCTGTATCCATAAACACTCCTGCTGGAAGTGATTGTGTATCAACTTGTGGTTCAAATCCAAAAAATTCTGACAATGATGAAACTTTGGATGCCATCCTTAATCAATTGAGGATAATAAAATATGGTTATGAGATTGTGAAGGCTGAAAAAGAAGCTCTTCAATCAGAAGTTGAGAGATTAAATGCTGAATTAAGAATTCTCAAAGGAAAGGAAAAAGAAGTCAGACAGAATCAGCATAAGCCTACTGAACATCCAGTAGCTGCTGAGTCTGCTGAACCATCTTGTTCTTCCACTGCATTCAAATCTGAAAAGCCTTATGGTGATAGGACAGGGCTTGGATTTGGAACTCAACAATCCAATAAGAGTGGATCCAGTAAGGTCACTGAACCTAGTACCAGAATTGGTCCTAAGTTTGTGCCTGCACAAGATCCAACTCCTAAAAGGGTTACTGAGGCAGTGAAACCTACTGAGAATGCTTCAAAGTGGCAAAATCAGAAGTCTAAAAGGACATCAGTACCTAACAAAAGGGGTAAAACCAAAGCTAGGACTGCTGGACCTTCTAGACCTACTGATAGCAGACCTGCTACCAAGTCTGCTGGACCACAAAAAGGGAAAAACCAGAAATATTCCAAGGATAAGAATCCTAAATCCAAAAATGTTAATCCTTCTAGGGATACCTATCTCAGGGGGAAAGGTAGATTGTTTCCTACTGATGATGATTGGAATATTCCTGCACTTACTGCTAGAAACAGCAAGTATAACCATGCTGCTAGGGTAAAACCTAAGCAATGGAATCAGCAGAAGACTTATACAAGGCCTCAGCAGGGACCTCATCAGACTCCATATTACAGAGCTGTTCCTAACAGACAGCAATCCAATGGTAATGCTAATGTTTCTAACAACAGAAATCACTTCAAACAGCATTACATACCAAAAGGCCAGAAAACATATGTGAATCCTACACAACCACTTGTTAGACCATATGGATGTGTAGAATACATGTATGAACCTAAGTATGACACTTTTAGAAGAAGACCTTATGGAAACATGCCAGGGGTCATGCTTACCACTGACCATTATGGAGCCAAACAGTGTTGGGTACCTAAAATGCATTAACTTTGTTTTGTAGGGTGTCTGGTACTTTGACAGTGGATGTTCCAGACATATGACAAAGAATAAGCAATGTTTGTCAAACTATGTGGCAAAGGATGGTCCGAGGGTGAATTTTGGCAACAAGAATACACCTGGATACACAAGAGGATATGGCACACTTTTGAGGAATGGACTAACAATCAGAAATGTTGCATATGTGGAAGGACTGGACTACAACTTGCTGAGCACTGGACTATTCTGTGACATGGGATACAAGGTCATTTTTGACAAAAACAACTGTATTGTCATTAGTGAAAGGGGTGATCAAGTTGTGTTAGCAGGAAGAAGACAACAAAATATGTATGTTGTGGATTGGTCTACTGTAGTTCCTGAAACATGTCTGATTGTGCATACCAAGTCAGAACTTAATTGGCTTTGGCATAAGAATTTGAATCATCTAAATTTTGATGATATCAATCAGTTGGTGAAGAAGAAACTGGTGATTGGTTTACCTGAATTCACATTCAAGAAGGACACTTTATGTGATGCATGTCAGCAAGGTAAACAGACAAAGTCTAGCTTCAAATAAAAGACTAAGAAATCAACTAATAGAGTCTTGGAGCTTATGCATATTGATCTATTTGGACAAGTTACACCAACAAGTGTTACAGGGAAGAAGTACACTTTCGTAGTTGTGGATGATTATTCAAGGTACACTTGGGTGATATTTATGAACAAGAAAAGTGAAACACTTCAAAAGATGCCTGAACTTTTGAGGAGATTGCAGAATGAGAAAAGTTTGACAGTAGTAAAAATCAGATCAGACAAGGGTACTGAGTTCCTCAATAAAGTTATAAGAGAATACTGGGAACATAATGGTGTACTACATCAACTTGCTGCTGTTGGTACACCTTAGCAAAATGGGGTTGCCGATTGAAGAAACAGGACTTTAAAAGAAGCAGGAAGAACTATGATTTGTGAAGCATTGCTACCTGAAAGATATTGGGCTGAAGCAGTTAATACAGCATGCTATACAAAAAACAGAACCTAAGTGAACAAGAAGATGCTGAAGACACCTTATGAGATTTGGAATGGAAGAAAACCTAACATATCCTATTTCCATCCATTTGGAAGAAAGTGTTTTATCTTAAATCATAAGGAACATTTGAATACATTCCAACCAAAATCAGATGAAGGAATTTTCTTGGGATATTCTTCAGTCAGCAAGGCATTCAGGGTACTGAACAAGAGGTCATTAAAACATGAAGAAACAATCCATGTTGTGTTTGATGAACCTAAGTTCAATGGTATGGAAGATGAAGCTTGTGACCCTACTGAGAACCTGCAAGTCACTGATCCAGATCATGTTGAAGTTGTGGAAAGATTTAATGACATAAAGGTTTATGATTCTGCCCCTGCTGAAAACCCTGCTGGTAATACTACTGATGCATCAACTAAAGCAGTTCAAGGATCTGCTGAACCCCCTGTTGAAGAAACAGCAGACCCTACTGAAGATGAGGTTCCTGAGAATCAATCTAACCAGAATCCACAATGGTTAAGGGATCACCCTGATGAACAAGTTATTGGCAACATACAGCAAGGTGTAAGGACTATAAGACAATTAGAAGCAATGTTTACTTGTTTTCTATCTCAAGTTGAACCTAAAGTTGTTGAAGAATCAATTTCGGATCCAGATTGGATAATTGCTATGCAAGAAGAATTAAATGAATTTGAAAGAAATCAAGTTTGGACACTAGTGGATAGGCCTAATCATGCAAATATAATTGGTACTAAATGGGTATACAGAAACAAATTGGATGAATCTGGTACCATTGTAAGGAATAAGGCCAGACTAGTTGGAAAAGGCTATTCTCAAGTAGAAGGAATAGATTTTTATGAAACATATGCCCCTGTTGCAAGATTGGAAGCTATCAGATTATTCTTAGCACATGCTACTTATAAATACTTCAAAGTATATCAAATGGATGTCAAAAGTGCATTCTTTAATGGCATTCTAGAGGAGGAAGTGTATGTTCAGCAACCTCCTGGATTTTAAGTTAAAGATCAAGAAGATAAATTGTATAGACTTAATAAAGCACTTTATGGATTAAAACAAGCACCAAGAGCATGGTTTGAGACTCTATCTCAATTCTTGGTGGACAATGGTTTTACAAAATGCACCATTGATAAAACTATTTTCAGAATCAATGAAGGGAATAGCACCTGTGGTACAAATTTATGTTGATGACATAATCTTTGGTTCAGAAAATGAATTGCTATGTGAAAAGTTTGCAAATCTAATGAAGAGTAAATTCCAAATGAGTATGATGGGAGAAATGAACTACTTTTTGGGATTGCAAGTTAAACAGATGAAAGATGGAATCTTCATTAATCAAACCAAGTATACCAAGGAGTTACTGAAAATGTTTGGTATGGAAAACAGCACCAAAATATCAACTCCAATGAGTACAAATATCAGATTGGATGAAGATAAAGAAGGCAAAGATGTTGATCAGACCTTATACAGAAGGATGATAGGCGTCTGTGTACGTACGCATCGCGCGGACTCGATATATCATTTGCTGTAGGTGTTTGTGAAAGATTTCAATCTAAACCTAAAGAAAGTCATTTAGGTGCAGTTAAAAGAGTTCTCAAATATCTAAAGGAGACTTTGGGAGTAGGGATATGGTATTCCAAGGATGGAAGCTTCAAAGTTATATCCTACTCAGATTCTGATTATGTTGGATGCAAGATTGATAGAAAAAGCACCACATGAACCTGTCAATTAATGGGAAATAAACTGGTTTCCTGGTTTAGCAAGAAACAGAACTCAATATCAACTTCCACTGCTGAAGCTGAATACATTGCTACTGGAAGTTGTTGTGCACATATACTATGGTTAAGACAACAATTAAGGGATTATGGAATTGAAGAAAGAGAAATTCCAATTATGTGTGACAACACAAGTGCAATTGCAATTACAGAAAATCCTGGTTTGCACTCAAAAACCAAGAATATTGATGTGAGACATCATTTTATAAGAGATCATGTTGAAAAGAAAGATGTGGTGGTTCTTTACATCCCTACTGAAGTTCAACTTGCTAATATTTTCACTAAACCATTGGATAGTGAAAGATTTGCTAAACTAAGGACTGAACTTGGAATTATTAAAGTTGACTGATAATCAGCAATGTACTGGAATTCACCAAGTGGATTAGTCTTTGCTATGTTGGGTGAGCTCACTTAGCAGATTAGTCATTGGTATCAACAATTCCATGTACTTATGTTTGGACAATTGAGCAAATGAGGTTGCCAAGGGGATTGGTCTTTGTCATGTTGGGTGAGCTCATTTGACAGATCAGTCATTGGTATTAAACTTCATCTTGTATTATCAATTGAACAAAACAAGAAGGAATCAAAGATCAGCAGAGTTACACTGTCAGCAGGCTGCTGAGGCATATTTGTCAGCAAGCTGCTGAGCTAACCCTGCTGATGACAAGGCTGCTGAATGAAACGTTACTCAGTCAAACTTATAAAAGTCAAAAAGTAAATGGCAGGATATTTATTCTATCCTTTATAACCATAGTTAACACGATCTAACGGTTACAAACGTTATGGAGAAGTAATGGGCCACGTGTCAAGACCGCATTCACTCAGATTTAATCATGGTTAATAGCACTGTACACGTTCTGACAGTTACAACTGCATCTGTCTATAAATATATAGTCTATTACATAGAAGATACTCCTACTCTCAATCTTCTATATCTCTGCATTTACACTGTGTGAACACAGATTTGAGAAGTTATTTTCTTCATCCTTTTCATACAACAATGGCCGAAAAGGATGATGTTCAAATTGGAACAAGCCAAAGTGTGAGAGGTTTTGTGGTTGATGCTAATGAAACAGAATTAGCTATCAATGTTGGTCGAAGGTTTGGAAAATGTGCTTAACATAAGATTGGAAACAATCTCATACACAAATGTTGTTAGCTTCTGGAGAAATATTGTAACAAGACAAGGAAGAGAAGCATTCACCACCACAGTAAATGATCAGGAGATTGAAGTTTCCTCAAATCTTGATGCGTACCAAGAGAGTGAGGAAGATGATAAAGTCGTTGGTGATGTTGAAGATGCGTTGGAGATTCAAGATGGACCAATGACGAGAGCACGGAAGCGAAGACTCGAAGATGCGTTGAAGAAATTAGTTCTTTCATTATCTTATAATCGAGTGGGAGAGGAAAACTTGTCTATTTTATTATTATTTATATGTAATAAAGGGTATGGGGTATTTTGGGGTGTTCTAACCAATTTTGCATAACCCTTCCCAAAATGGCAGTTTTGCCAAACCCGACCTTCGGCTTACTATTTTGGGAACCGACAGATTCTATCCCGATGTTCCCTACACTATAAGGGTATCCTAGGTCCTAAACCACATTTACCTACATTTTTGGACCTACAAAAACCCGACACCTTTTTTACGTTAAGTTTTGGAAACTTTCCTTACTAAAAATAGACCATGTCTAGTTTTGCACCCAAGACATGTCCAAGACATGCCTTGGACGTGGCTTATTATCCCACATCGATTTGAGTCTAATCCAAGCTTCCAAACTACAAACTATAAGTTGTTTTGTCCCACATTGCTAGTTTGGGAGTAGTGTCACTTTTTGAGTTCTATATAAGGCATGTACTTACCATGTATAAGATACAGATTATTTTGAGTGATATTTTATATCTTTAAAGTTTCAGTGATTGAAACAAACATAGTTAAAACTTTTCCTTGCGACTGGGTGAAGGGTTAACTCGAGAATATATCAAAGGTGTGAGCAACCTTTGTGCGACATTCTCAAAACTTGGAGAAACCCGAAGTGCGATTCCGAGGGTGGATCTAAGCCTGCTCTTTTCTTTGTTCTTCATTTTCGTTCTTATTATCCTAATCTAGTAAGTATTTTCGATTTTCCTTCTTGTTTTCTTTCAATAAAAACGTGTTATTAGCTCTATTAGCAAGAATACTTAAATCTAGATCCTTAGTAAACATATCATTTGGTATCAGAGATCTAGGGATTTAGGTGTTCATAATTGAATATTCTTGTTTATTTCATCTTGTTCTTCCTTGTTCTTATAAATTTTTTTTCCTTCTATACATTTAAAAAAAAAACAACAAAACGAAAATATCTCCTTTCTTTAGGATAAAAACGTGGCCATCATTTTGTTGTTTGCCTATTTTGATTTGTAGACATATATTTTCCTCTCTTATGTGCTAGATTCTTGGTTTGCCTTGTTTAATGTCACCTATAGTTGTAATCCTTGTTGTTCTTAGCCATATCCACGAATTTGCAGCTAATTTTCCTCAATTCAGATCGGCCCCTTTTGTGTCAAGTGTAGTAACTTGTGCCTCTTGATATATTTATCATAAGTAGTCATACTTGGTAAATTAGTGCTCCTTTACTCTTTTATAAGTTAAAAGTTGTTTGATATTCCATACTTTAAAAAAAAAAAGAAACAAAAAGACCAAAAAACAAAAAAAACGAATCAAAAAAAAAAAACCAAAAACAAAAACAAAAAAGACTAGCCTTTTAGATAACAAAAAAAGGAAAGAAGAGACAAGTGTGGAGAATACTTGTTCTTGTCTTGCACTTTCTTGAGTTGTTACTTGACTACTTGATACTTGTTTCCTTGTTACTACATCTTTTCCACACAGACTTTCTTTTCTTTTCACTCAACATCAAGCCCTTCTTCCGAACAACTCTACTTTCATAGATTGCCTTGGGAGTTTGTCTTTGGTGTTTTTCGTAAGTTGTGATTTGTTGTGCTTATTTGCTTGATTTTTTGATTTATTCGACGGTTGAACATCACCCTTCGTAAGTTTTGAAGGTGAGTGTAAACACAAGAGATTAGTGAGGTAAACACTTCAAAATGGCTGATGGTGATCAATGTGAGACTAATTGGGAAGGTAGATTTCACCTTCATCAAGGGGCGGTCAATGCTGATTTGAATCGAAAGCTTGAGGATATTCAACAAGGTATTGCGGATCAAATTGCCACATTATTTCAACAGCATGGTCTTGGTAATGGTGGAGGACGTGGACGTGGTAGAGGTAATAGGGGACGTGGTGTTGGTGGCCATGGTTTGATTGGTGGACGTGGGGTAGGTGGTGGCCGTGGATATATTTAGGAGGAGGAGGAACTTAGTGATCTTGCGGATGATTATGCACACGAGGAGTTTGAGGCTTTACCGGATGATTCTTTGCGGGGTTTGAAGTATAAAATTCCTTCCATTGATGGTAAGTCGGATCCGGGCAAGTATTTGGAGTGGGAAATGAAAATGAACCAGATTTTTGCGGTTCATAATTATAGTGACTCAAAGAAGATGCGTATTGTGACTTTGGAATTTACGGGTTATGCCATGTCATGGTGGCATAGTTTTCAAGAAATCCGGCGAAGACGGGGAGAGCAACCGATTAATAGCTGGACTTTACTTACGGAGCATATGCGCATGAAATGGGTTCCAAAACCATTATTTTCGTGATCAAACTTTTAAGTTGCAGCAATTAACTCAGTCGGGAAAATCGGTAGAAGAATTTCACGAGGAAATGCAATTGACTATGGTGCGTTCGAATATTATTGAGCCCGAGGATGTGACTATGCAGCGTTTTTTATGTGGGTTACGGGATGATATTGCGGGGCAAGTGGACTTCAGAATTATGATAATTTACATGACATGGTTAACGGGGCTATGATGGTTGAGAGGCATCTTAAAAGTAGACGTGAAGAACGGGCAAAGTTTAGTCGTCCATTTGGTATTCGCAGTTCTCCTAATTCTACTTTTCAGCCCAGGGTTTCTTCCACTACTACTTCAAATGCACCTTCGAAGTCCATTGATACTAAATCTTGTTCTACTAATCACAAGTCGAAATTGTTGAAATTTTGACTCCGGATAAAGGCCAAGCTGTTGTGGGGCATTCGAGGGATATAGAATGTTATAAATGCAAAGGCAAGGGTCATTTTGCGGTTAATTGTCCAAACAAACAATCTATGACCATTATGGAACATCTGGGGCTTGTGTTCTCGTATGAATCTCATTCGGACGAGGAAAGTGGCAATGATGATAGAGAGGACGTGGGGAATTTGGAAGCACACGCCACACCCACATATGGTGCGTGTTATGTCATCCGGAAGACGTTGGCTGTCCATGCTAAGTTGGAGGATTCGATTCAGCCGGAGAATATCTTTCAATCCACTTGTGGCATCGCGGGGAGAACGTGCAATTACATTATAGATTCCGGGAGTTGTGCTAACTTGGTAAGTGACCTTTTGGTTAAGGATTTTAATTTTCAGCTTTTACCACATGCACATCCTTATAACTTGCAATGGATGAATGACGAGAGTGATCTTCGTGTGTCGCACCAAGCTTATGTTAAGTTCCAAGTCGGTAAACTAGTTGACGAGGTTTTATGTGATGTTGTACCACTTAGTGTCACTCATTTGTTGTTAGGTAGGCCGTGGCAATTTGATAGAACAGCCATGTATAACGGTCGCCTAAACACTTGGTCTTTTACTTTACGAGGTCACACGATCACTTTACATCCGATGACACCCACACAAGTTCACTCGGAGTTGGTACGCATGTCTACTACTCGTAATGCTGCAAAGTCACGTGAGCAAAAAAACAAAAGTGAGGGTGCCTTAGTTGAGGGAGTTTTATCACGTATTGAGTGAAGTAATGTTGACAATTGCAAAATGGCAAGGGAGGGCGTTACTTTTGAGGGAGATACTCGGATGGTGCAGCTTGGTAAGGGAGTGGGATCCCGAAATCACGAGGGTAAAAGAAAAGTTGAAAAGAAAGATGTCAAGGGAGTGAAGCACATTTTCCTCGCGAAACCGAACCTGGTTACTACCATATTGAATAGTGGAAATTGCGTTTTTCTTGTTTATTTTAAGGAAGTCATCCCAAGTTTTAAGTGCTTGGTTTCTTTTGACGACTTAACCACTTCCCTTCCGAGTGTTTTTTGTTCTTTATTGCAGGATTATGCGGATGTTTTTCCGGAGGAGGAACCAAGTGGTTTACCACCACTACGTGAGGTTGAACATCAAATAGACTTGGTTCCGGGAGCAACACTTCCAAACAGGCCTGCATATCGTGCAAATCCTGAGGAAACTAAAGAGATCCAAAAGCAAGTTGCAGAGCTATTGACTAAAGGATGAATTTGAGAGTCCTTAAGTCCGTATGCCGTTCCCGTGATAGTCGTTCCTAAAAAGAGTGGCGAGTGGCGTATGTGTATGGATTGCCGAGCGCTAAATAACATAACTGTTAAGTACCGTTACCCTATTCCGCGTTTAGACGATATGCTCGATGAGTTACACGGTAATAAAGTCTTTACTAAAGTCGATTTACGGAGTGGGTATCATCAAGTCCGTATACGTGAGGGAGATGAGTGGAAAACCGCTTTTAAGACTAAGTTTGGGATTTACGAGTGGTTAGTTATGCCGTTTGGTCTTACGAATGCACCGTCCACGTTTATGCGCTTAATGAACGAAGTACTCCGTGAGTTTATAGGTCATTTCGTGGTGGTTTATTTCGATGATATTTTGATTTATAGCACAAATCTTGATATTCACGTGGATCATTTGAGAGCTGTACTTGAGACACTATGTCGTGCTAAGTTGTATGCGAACTTAAAGAAGTGTCATTTTTGTCTGGATAGAGTCATGTTTCTTGGTTTTGTTGTAAGTGCAGATGGCGTGGAGGTGGACCAAGAAAAAGTTCGGGCAATTAAAGAATGGCCTCAACTAAAAACGGTGGCTGATGTACGAAGCTTTCTAGGCTTGGCGGGGTTTTACCGACGTTTCGTAAAGGATTTCAGCTCCATTGTTGCTCCGTTGACGGAACTAATCAAAAAGAATGCGGCATTCACTTGGGGAGCACGACAAAGGGAGTCTTTTAAACCCTTAAGTTTAAACTTATTTCTGCACCTATTCTTGCTTTACATGATTTCGATAAAGTCTTCGAATTAGAGTGCGATGCTTTGGGTGTGGGTATTGGGGGCGTGTTACTACAAGAAAAATGTACCATTGCCTATTTTTCCGAAAAACTTAAGGGTGCACAATTAAATTACTCCACGTATGATAAAGAGTTGTATGCTTTAATTCGTTGTCTACAAACGTGGCAACATTACCTACGACCTCGAGAGTTCATTATTCACACGGACCACGAGTCTTTAAAATACCTTAAGGGTCAAGGTAAGTTAAGTAAGCGCCATATTCGTTACATCAAGTTTATCAAGTCCTTTCCATATGTGATTAAGTTAAAAAAAAGGACAAGATAATGTTGTGGCCGATGCTTTGTCACGTAGACATTCTTTAATCAAGTCTTTGCAAACTAGAATGTTTGGGTTTGAGAGTTTAAAGGACTTATATCCTAATGATGTTGATTTTGGAGAGGTTTTTCGCAAGTGTCCATCACCAACTATCCCTGACTTTTATATACCTGATGGATTTTTGTTCAAACGAGATAAGTTATGCATTCCTAGGACATCTATACGTGAGTTGTTGTTGAGAGAATCGCATGGGGGTGGTTTAATGGGTCACTTTGGCATTGATAAGACATTGGAGATGTTACGAACTCATTTCTTTCGGCCTAAGATGCGGGCTGATGTCACTAGATTTTGTGATTCTTGGCTCACATGTAAGCATGCTAAATCGACTTTAAAACCACACGGTTTGTATACACCACTACCTATTCCTACCACTCCTTGGACTGATATTTCGATGGATTTTGTGTTAGGCTTACCTAGGTCTAAGAGTGGGAAAGACTGCGTGTTTGTGGTGGTCGATAGATTTTCTAAGATGGCTCATTTTATTCCGTGTTCTAAGACTAATGATGCATCTTATGTGGCTGATTTGTTCTTCAAGGAGATAGTGCGATTGCATGGGATTCGTATAACCATTGTAAGTGACTGTGATACTAAGTTTGTAAGTCACTTTTGGCGCGTTTTGTGGTTGCGTCTAGGCACACATTTACTCTTTTCCATTTCGTTCCACCCACAAACAGATGGTCAAACCGAAGTCGTGAATCGTGTGTTGGGTCAGTTACTCAGAACAGTTGTGCAATGAAATTTAAAGAATTGGGAATCGAGTTTGCCTTACGTTGAGTTTGCATATAATTGAGCTAAACATTCAGCTACTCAATTTGCTCCATTTGAACTCGTTTATGGATTTTTACCTTCTACACCATTTGATTTTGTTCCTTTGCCTCCAGGTGAGCACGTGAGTATGGATGGGGAAGCTAAAGCTAAGTTGGTAAGACTCTTCATGAAAAGGCACGGCTGAATGTTGAAAAGGCTACGTAGAGTTATGCGAAGCAAGCGAATAAAGGTCGAAAAGAGTTGATCTTTGAGCCGGGTGACTTGGTTTGGGTACATCTTCGGAAGGATAGATTTCCACATTTGCGCAAGTCAAAGATAAATGCCCGTGGTGATGGACCATTCAAGGTGTTAAAGCGCATCAACAATAATGCATACGAGCTTGATATCCCTCTGGATTGGAATATATCATCGACTTTCAACGTAGCTGATTTGACTCCTTTCAAGGCTCATTCAGATCTGAGGACAGATCCTTTTCAACCGGGAGGGAGTGATGCGTACCAAGAGAGTGAGGAAGATGATAAAGTCGTTGGTGATGTTGAAGATGCATTGGAGATTGAAGATGGACCAATGACGAGAGCACGGAAGCGAAGACTCGAAGATGCGTTGAAGAAATTAGTTCTTTCATTGTCTTATAATCGAGTGGGAGAGGAAAACTTGTCTATTTTATTATTATTTATATGCAATAAGGGGTAGGGTATTTTGGGGAGTTCTGGCCAATTTTGCATAACCCTTCCCAAAATGGCAGTTTTGACAAACCTGACCTTCGGCTTACTATTTTGGAAACCGACAGATTCTATCCCGATGTTCCCTACACTTTAAGGGTATCCTAGGTCCTAAACCACATTTACCTACCTTTTCGGACCTACAAAAACCCGACACCTTTTTTACCTTAAGTTTTGGAAACTTTCCTTACTAAAAATAGACCATGTCTAGTTTTGCACCCAAGACATGTCCAAGACTTGTCCAAGACATGCCTTGGACGTGGCTTATTATCCCACATCGATTTGAGTCTAATCCAAGCTTCCAAACTACAAACTATAAGTTGTTTTGTCCCACATTGCTAGTTTGGGAGTAGTGTCACTTTTTTAGTTATATATAAGGCATGTACTTACCATGTATAAGCTACACATTATTTTGAGTGATATTTTATAACTTTAAAGTTTCAGTGATTGAAACGAACATAGTTAAAACTTTTCCTTCCGACTGGGTGAAGGGTTAACTCAAGAATATATCAAAGGTGTGAGCAACCTTTGTGCGACATTCTCAAAACTTGGAGAAACCCGAAGTGCGATTCCGAGGGTGGATCTAAGCCTGCTCTTTTCTTTGTTCTTCATTTTTGTTCTTATTATCCTAATCTAGTAAGTATTTTCGATTTTCCTTCTTGTTTTCTTTCAATAAAAACGTGTTAGTAGATCTATTAGCAAGAATACTTAAATCTAGATCCTTAGTAAACATATCAAATCTACAGATGGAAGTTTTTGGTTTTGCACCAGTAATAGATGCTCCAACAAATCCTGAGGAAATTTTATTGTCATAGATAGATTTTGTTGACAAAATCAAAACCAATAATGCCATCAAATCAAGTTTAGGCATTAATGTGAAACACATTGGTTATGAGTACAACCTGCTGAGCAAGATTATTGCAAAGAACATCTTATGATTATTTGTAGAAGTATGAAGTTTGATTGGGCTGGATACATTATCCACTATATAAAGAAGGTTGCAAAAGAAGAAAAAGAAGGGACAAGGAAATCCAAGGCCTTACCCTTAGGATTAATGATTCAGGCCCTGCTGAATCATTTGGAAATTGCTAATGTTGCACCAGAAAAGATAAATAAATCCAGATACAAGAAAGAGATTGACTATCCTATCCCTGGTCTGGATGATGATGAATAAGGTGTTGATCAGGCTGCTGATAGTGATAATGGTGGAGATGATGGTGATGCTGGTGGTGAGCAGGTTAAGAAAGTTGTTAATCCTGCTGCACCAAAGAAAGTTACTGAGAAAAGAGAGGCCGCATATACTAGAAAAATAACAGAGTTATTATAGCCTAGAAAGACAAGAAAGCAAACAGCACAGACTACTGAGTCTGCTGAGGGCCCATTAGAGATTGAGTTTACTGACCCTACTGTAGTTGGTAAGAAGAAGATTGTTGCTGAAGTTTTGAAGGAGCAACAGAAAGAAGCTAGTAGAAAAAGGAAAGTTATTGATCTTGAAGATGATCAACTTTCCAAAAGAATGAAAGAGATTGCCAAAAAGAAGAAACATGGCAAATGAAAGCAGTTAAGAGTTCTGGAGGCTCAAAGGGAACAAGAAGAAGAAGTAGAGGAAGAAGTAGAAGTTGTAGGAGAGGCTATTAATGCTCGAGCCATTAACTATTATCAAGCCTACTGAGGATGTAGAGGTTGTTGTTAAGCAACCTGTTGGAGAATCACAGGAGACTACTGACCCTGAGCCTGCTGTTGAAACTACTGAAACCTCCCTGAAAAGGATACTGAGCCTACTGAAACGCACAAGTTGTTGTTGAGCAACTTGTAGAATAATCACAACAGACAACTGAGTCTACACCTGCTGTGGAAGTTGAAAAGTTTGTAGAAGAACCACAACAAACCACTGAGTCTGCACCTGCTGTGGTAACTGAAACATTAGTTCAAGAACCTGCAATTCCTGCAAAAGTTCAGGGGGAAGAGTAATCTGCTGCTAACCCTGCTGATGAGCATATAAGTCAGGGGAAACCAAGTGTGGTACATATGGAGGTAGTAGGAACAAACATACAACCAGAGCAACCTACTGACCTAAATGCATCTGTTGAAGAAACTCTGACTTTGCTAATTGGGACCTTTGGAGGTCAGCAGAGTGAACAAACAGCTCCCAGGAAACAAACTATGCCATTTGAAAGGCATGTGAAGAAGAAGAAAGAGGATTTTGTTGATCCTAAACTCCAACAAGTGGCTGATTATTTTCAATGGAAATTTGGATTCTACAAAAGACAAAAGCCTGCTGCACAACCAATGACAGATTTTGAAGAATGGGCTTTTGATAAGTTGGGAGTTGAAAATTTGTTGGATCTAGTTGATACCTCTCTAGTGCAATCAAGATTGATGGATATTTTTTATGAACAACAAAAAGAAGAGGGTATCAAGTTTAGGGACCCCAGAGATGACAATAATGATTCATCATCATCATCTGATTCTGGTGGTGATCACCCATTAGGTCCAGGAGAAACCAATGGGACTGCAATGATTAATGAATCAAGAGTGGAGCGCTCAACGATGATCTTTGGTCGATCTGCGAGAGACGAAAAGCTGGACAAATGGATGAGGATTTGGAAAATCTCACCATAGATGAACTTGAGGCACAAATCAATGAGGGAATAGAGATTAGTGCAAACAGATTGGTTGGTGAGGTAGATGATTTGTTTGTTGCTGAACCTGTTGAACAACCTGAGGATCAACAAATTGTTGATTTGGATGAAGAAAGTGTCACTGATATCAGTGAGCCTAGTGCCAGTTCAGAGGAATCAATTCAATATGAAGACTGTATTGACACTGAGGCCACTTTATCCAAGTCTGGAAATTTTATAAGAAAGATTCCTGATATGGGGGAGTTTCAAAAAGAAAATATGGATGTGTTCCCTGATCAGGTTATTGTGGAACAGGTTGTTCAGGCTGCTGAGGTTCAAACATCACCTGAGCAAAGGTTGGAACAGGAGGTACATGTTGCTGAGGTACAAATAGCACCTGGACAAAGGTTGGAACAATCTTTGGGTTTGGAGGAAACCCCTGCTGTTGTTGTAGAACATGATGCTGTAGTGGAGCCTACTAGAGACAAGACCACTGTAGGGAAAGATAGTCAGCAGACTGCTGTTATTGATGAGGATGAGCAGCTGGTGGACTATGACTACAGTGATGAAGAATTTTGAATTGATGAGAAAGGATCTACTGATGAAGAACCAGTGATTGAAGAACCTGCTATTGATCCTATCGTGGAGGAGTACCAAGGACATCACCCTGCTGGGAGGGATATGAGTTATGCCTTGGTGATCAGCAGTCAGCAGCAACAATACAATGTAGAAGAGCCTGCTGATGGAGCTGCTGGAGGAATGACTGGTGGGGTACCAGCACATGTCCTGGATGAGTTGAGGGCTATCAGGAATGACATGACACAGTTAAGGACTCAACTTGATAGACAGGAACAAAGATTTGATGAACTGATGAGTCTAGTGGATAACAATAGAAAGTCTACCGAGACAGTTGCTTCAAACTACACATCTACTCAGTATGCCATTGATGATCTAACACAAGATGTGAGGGGAATCAAACATGGCAACACACTGAAGGAGAAATTTTTGAAAGATCAGCTTGCTTCTATTCATCAAAAGTTAGATAACCTTGCCGAGGTACATAGACCTGCTGCACCTGCTATTGCACCTCAACCTGCTGAACTGGATCCTAAATTCACTGAAAGGCTAAATCTACTAGAGCAAACATAACAAGGAAGGATCACTACAATTGACACTAGGACTGAAATTATTGAAGGTCAAATGAACAATCTAGTGTTGACACAGGAGAGTGTACATGGCCTGCTGTCCAGTTTTGTTGATGATGTCAATAAGGGGGAAGAGCAAACAACATAAGCAAAAGAGGTAGCTAGGATTTTTGCAAAGAAGAGATGGGAAGCTGATACAAATGCATTTAGATAACCTGCACCTGGCAGACTTCCACTCACTGATGATCTTCTCAAGCAATACTAGAATGTATACAACAACAGAAGAAGACCTTATCATGACAAGGGCTTTCATG
The DNA here is from genome assembly GCA_036785695.1 of Gentiana straminea. NCBI lineage: Eukaryota > Viridiplantae > Streptophyta > Magnoliopsida > Gentianales > Gentianaceae > Gentiana > Gentiana straminea. The sequence continues at coordinate 692,127 of JAVUPR010000142.1, forward strand.
AAGGTCTTAACTCATTTTTGAGTTTGAAATTTTGGGAAGCAAGAATTAAAGCCATGAGGGCTTCAACGAAAGGTGGAGGAGGTGGTAGACGTGAAAGGAGTTTGCCTACCACAAATGCAAAGGAGTCACTAAATGATTTCAAAGAAGTTTACATGCGGTTAGGATTTAGAGTACATCAGATAAATCTCACTCTACCTGAAGCATGGCATTGGTGGAAAGAAGTGAATCCTCACATTAACTTCTCTCTGATTGAAAATGAATGGATGAGAGAGATGATCATGGAAATAAGAGCTTACCAAGAACAAGCAGAAAAAGCAAGAGAAGAAAGGGAAAGAATACAGTAGATCAGCATACTTTACAATGTTTTATATTTGCTGATTCTAGACTATAATACTTTGAACAAATGTTTATAATGAGAAATGACCAAGTTGGTTCTATTTTTGTTTTAATCTTTTTTCTTTGCTGTTAGGAGAGGGTATTGACCTCATCACCAAAAAGGGGGAAATTGTTGGACTTATTTCTGAGTTTTAGTGATGAGTGCCAGACTAGCTGTTATAGTGCAAAGGCAAAAAGATGTCTAGATCAGATGTATAGGTTTATTAAAGTTTGATCTTTGTATAGGTTTGATCAAACAAGCACTGTAATGGTCAGCTGACTTATATCAGTAGATTGGTCTAGATCAGTAGGGTAGCTAGGTCAGTAGACTAGTCGGTAACCTGCTGAAGACTGAAGGCTGAGGGCTCAAACTCAGTTAATGAAGGCAAAAGGATCAAACTTATTGATTAAATTCAAGGATATGGAATCAGAATTTAAGGAAGTCTGTGATGACTTAAACTGATTACATATACCTTGTGTACAAGGTCTAAGTTCCACAAGTTGGATGGTGATTGGAACTTAGTTATATGCAAAAAGGTGTAATCTAACTTCATAAATAAAATTTAGATAAAAGAAGTAAGCTGCATTGTGCTTTAAACACAGCAAATTATTGTACAGCCTAGTGTTATGTACTTCAGCATACTCATGAACCTGCTGATACATATATCTCGATTTATTCAAGATTACATTGGAATAAAACAAGGATAAGGACAGCTAACAACCTCTGATTTATCAAACAAATCAATGGTTGAGATTAAAAGGACGTTAGGATGATTCAGGACTTTATCCAATGGATACAAGTCAAAGGGTGGATAGACCGCATTCTGTCAAAAATCAGTCTGACCGTGTCAGTATTATGAACAGTGACAGAAATCAAGTCAAATGGGACAAAATTTAGAACGGCTATATTTGAATTTTAAATATAAGTCACATGCATTCCTACCTATTAATAGAGGACTTCTAACTCAGAAAAAGATGATGAAAATTAAGGAAAAACAAGAGATAATTCTGAGCGGCATTTTCTTATCACGAAAAACACCCTGCTGAACTTACTGAGCTTAAAGCTACTGATCCAGAGAAAATCTTCAAGTGTAATCTGCATTCAAGCTACATCAAGTTTACACACTTGAAGACTGTAAGCTGCTGATCATATCATCCTGATCAAGTTGCTGCAACTGAATCATTTACTTGATTCAATCTTTCTTTTACAAGAACCTACTGAAGACAGTGAAGCATCTTTGGGGTGTGAAAGACTGTTGTTTGTGGTGGAGCTGGTGAAGAGGCAATTCTACCCTTCAAGGACCTGTGGAAGACTTTGGAGCAGCAATTCTACATGTTCCAAGTGTTCGTTTGTGAAGCCATAGTTATTGGTGAAGGACAAGCAACATAGGAATCTTTGTAACAGCTACATCAAAGATCTCTAGTGAATTTCCTCCAACATCACAGGAGAAGAGTGGACTGACAGGATTACACCACCTGGAACCACTATAAAATATGCCTACTTACTTTCTGCACTTACATTATGCATTTAGTTTATTACACACATCAACCTACTGAATCTAGCAACTGAAATCACACACATACACTACTGAGTATTTAATACTTAGTATCATGTTTTACAACAAGTAATAAGGCTTAATTTTTAATATAATTCCGCTGCACAAATTCAGTAAGTTCAATAGTCAGCTGACTACTGAAGGTCTGCAGACTACTGAGGTATCAGCAGGCTGCTGAAGTTGCTGAGTTTGTTAACTCCAAAAGTTTTAACTGTTAAGTTTATTCACCCCCCCCCCCCCCTCTAAACTTAACCAAAGCCTTTTCAAGGGACCAAGAAACACCAGTATCCCAAACATTGTAAGAATATTGTTATACTGAAGAGCTAAGCATGTCTATTTTTATATAGGAGGAAGTGGCACCCCATAGCTCTCCAAATTGGCTTGGGATTAGTTTATTGACTTGGACTAGGGAATAAGAATCCCAATCCCAATAGCGTAAGGAATTAAGATACTACCTTCATCCCAAAATATATGTCTATTTAGGATTTTTCACACAGTTTAAGAAAATAGTTAAATGAAAGTAATTTGAGAGATAAAAGTCTTCAATACATTTTGACTGTTATTAATGTAAAAGTTGTATATTAGTAAAAAGTGGGTGAATGTATAATAAATTAATGGTAGAAGAAAGAAAAAGGTAATTATTGTTTCATTAATATTGTGAAAAGACTTATATTATGGGATAAAATCCAAAATCTTAATGGACTTAAATTTTGGGACAAAGGTAGTATGAATCAGAAATTTAATTGATTATCTCATTAAGAGTTTTCTTAATCTTATTAACGCCATATATTTAACATTTTATATTAAATATTTCAAATATATTATATTCATATCTAATAAAAATACATATCCAATATAATACTATATATAATATTAATATGCAGTATTAATATATATATATATAAATAATACATATCCAATATAATACTATATATAATATTAATATATATATATATATATATATATATATATATATATATACACACACACACACACATATATAATATTATCATTAATATCTAATATTATTTTACTCATAATAAATAAATACTAGATAATTAATTTCCACTAAAAGTTTTATAGTAGGCATAGATAAATCCTTATTTGGTTAACACTAAAACCCCAATTTAGTTCCAGCTAGTTGTCCATATGCTTATGACCCGATAGGTTTCCAAATATGTTGGAAATAAAATTTATGTTTTGAAGATGATTCTTCACTTGTTTAATTATTCTTTTATATCCCATTGATGAAGTGTCATACATAGCTGTTATAGTGCAAAGCAAAAACATGTCTAGAACTGAATGTATTGGATTTATTAGAGTATGATCTCTGTATAATTTAATCAGACAAGCACTATAATTGAATAGGATCAAAACTGAGAAACTGACTTTAAAGAGATTATTGAGTTTACACATCAAACTGAAGTGCGAAGAAGGTAAGTTCATTAAGGGATCAAACTCACTTGACTTATCTGGAAGCTGAAGGCTGAGGGACACAGACTCAGTAATTGAAGATAGAAAAATTGAGGGTTCAAACTCGGTTTATGAAGACCAAAGCTGAGACAGTAAAGTTGGAATTCATGTAAGTCTGTGATGGCCTGTACTGACTTTATAAATCTTGTATAAAGACCTAAGATACATAAGGACAATGATATCTTAGATGATATGGATTAATAAGGTGTACTCTGGTCAAGTTAATAAAGATCAGATGAAGTTAGAGTATTCAGTTTTAGAAGAAGAGTACAAAACTGAGTTAAAGCTCTATATCAGTTGGAGACTGAAAACTGACCTACTAAGTTATACAAGCTTATAAAATAACATACCTCGAAACACCCATTTTAATGCATAAATCATCCAATAATTAAAGAAAAATCGGAACATTGAAAAGCAAGCATTTTCATTGGATGATGGACAGACATGTCAGAACGGTCACAGACAAATCTAACATATTGCCGTTGATAGCTATGAAGATTCAAATTTGAACGTCAGATCACATTTACTTCAAGATGAAGTGTAGAGTTCTAAGGATAAATCTATTAAGATAGATTCAACTAACAAGAAAGGCAATTTAAAAGAACTCTTGCTATATTCTATATTGTAAGATCAAGATCAAAGAAATCTTCCAAGTGTTTAAACTTTCAAGAAAGACATCAAGATCAACACTTGAAGAAACCAGAGCTTACTATATTGATTATATACATCCAGAAGAACAAGCTCATATCACAAGTTGAATCATTGTTATTGATTCAAGTCTCAACTTTGTTTAAACAAAGGTTTAGACTGTGAAACACCCCGACAGTGTGTAGGATAGTTGAGGTGCAGTCAGGAGGACTGTGTTTGTGATAAGCTGGTGAAGAGGAAATTCAACCTCCAAGGACTAGTGGAGTAGACTTTGTGATACCTCAATTCAACCTATTAAGGACTACGGCTTGGAGATTATGAAGCTAGGGTATAGTCAAGGACAATCACTGTTTATATTTAATTTTTGTCCTGTAACAGTTGGTCCACAAAACAAGGCTTTTGGAGTTTCTTACCTTGAAAACAAATCTAGTCAGTAAGAACAGACTGGCAAGAGCTCGTCTGGTTTTACTGGTCTGAATATTGTCAGAAAATAAGTGCAGCGGAATATTGATATGTTTCAAATTAAGCCTTGAGCTTTGTTTTCAGTGTTGATTAGTGTGATCTTTATTATGCAAATACCGTAAGTAAAGTGCTGAAAGTAAAGAACACAAGAAATGTTATCGATCTTCGAAGTAACCGCTTCTCCTATGACTCAGGAGGTAACACTATTGTACTCTAGACAAATACAATAGGTAAGTGTCCTTGACACCCCGTAGATGCTTCACATCCTAAGTAGCCAATCCTTGACACCCCACAAATGCCGCACACCCCGCAAATGCTTCAATGGTCTAGTTGAATGCAACTCGTCTGAAGAACTTCCTTTCTTCAACAACTTGTCTGTCTTCTTTGTTGTTCCTTCACACCCCGCGGATGCTTCAGTAGGTTCACCATTTCATTGAGTACTTGGTTGATAAAATTGAGTGGGTGTTGTATCAAAATAATGATAAAAGATGAGATCTTTATGCTGAATATGTCATTGAAGATTTGATGGCAGCTCTCTTGATCAAGTAGATCCTAGATGATTTGTGGTTAAGCACTTCTTGTTGATCTACTTGAATTCTGGATTTAGATTGGTAATCATCTGATATGAAGATCTTGTTGAGAGATGACTTTCTAGATATTTCTTTTCGAAATTGCTCAACTTTCTCTACTGCTTTTCCATCTGTTGTTCTTCATCCTTATATATTCTTCGTAGGGTAGGTGTACCGTTGAAGAATGAGTGTCTCTGATTTATTGCTGAGTCATCCCTTGATACTTCAAAAATAGTCTCGTTTAGCTTTTCAACCTTTGGAGCCTTATACATGATAGCTTCTAAAAGATAAGTTTATCAAATGTTACTCTTCCACTTGAATGATTTCGTATCCGTTAGATCAAATGTTGATCTGATGGATGGCTACACACCTTTTAATTAATCACTTCATTTTTATTTACGTCACTTGAGAGCATTTGGTAGTCTCTTATCTGATTCTTTACTCGTCTGATTTCTTGACACTTAACTCGTCTAGTTATACCCGTATGCTCCTCAATAATTTTAACGCGTCTGCTCTTTGCTTCGGTTTCTGGTTTGCTTTGCCTCTACAGATTCTGTCTTGATAGATGTTTGGACAAGGGTCTGGTCTTCCAGTCCCCTTGTCTTCTTGTCTTCTTGTCTTCAAGTCTTCAATCCTAGAATATGAATACATCGCCAATGTCTGACTAATCCTATACAATTCGCATGTTAGACTACTTAGCAAATTTATACGTGGTTTCTATACAAAATATTTTGGTATCATCAAAACATATTCCCCTTTTTCATGATGCCAAAACAAAAAAATAAGTGCTAGATAAATTAATTTTGCGGAAAAAGTAAAGAATTCAAAGATATTTTTGACTCTAGGAGAAATGATGGATATTTCATAAATGAATTAGAAGAATTAAAAAAATATTCAAATCATAAAGGTAGATGGAATAAAGACAAAATAAACCAAAACACTAGTCTGGTGTTCCCACAAAGCTTCCTCCAGACTCTTGTCCATCTGTCCCTTACAAAACAACTCCTTCTTATTTCAAATCTCCTCAACAAAAACAACAATTTTCATATTTTCCCTATATCAGATCTTTTCTTTACCTTTTCCAGCAGCATCAACTCCATTATCTCCATCTTTCTTTTCATCTTCTCCTTTTTTGAAACATCCAAAAGGTAGTTCATGAAGGTTTGGTGAAGAGCAGTCTGATTAGTGATGAAGGTATTGAGAAAAGAGGTTAGGGAATCGACCATTTCATGAATGTTTTGGATTCGTACATCAGTCCTAGATGCACTTGAATCAACATGTGCCGTTATTTGGCTTTTCAATCAATCGATATTGAAGTATGTGTGGTCATGTCTACTCTTAGAAATGTCATTGCTTGATTGGATTTGTGCCAATACTTCTTGATCATGCTTGACCATGCATGGATCAATCATGTAGTTTAATGTGGTTTGAGTATTGTTGGCATAGGTTGCAAACTCTTAATCCAGAAGTCTCAGCCTTTGACTCAGAAATTTTGTTTGTCAGACTTTGTAATGCTTTGCCATCTAATTCTTGTCTGTGTTGAAGATAAGTGTGAATACAGTAAACATCATATTGTATATCGCTTGTGATATCCTTTAGACTAGGCCCTTCATATGTAGCAGGTTGTATGACAGATTCATATTCCCACTGACTTGGTTCTCTCTCAGCTTGATTTACCTGTAAGCCTGGCTCATTTTCTCCCAAAATTCCAGTGTTTTCAATGGGTTCAGTAGCCGGAGCAGGTTCATTGATTGGCTCAGTGGCTTCTCCGTTTGAATTTTCATTAATGTTCAAGGAACTGCAGGTTCTGATCTTGGGGAACTTTCATTCATTTCTCTCAGAATGTTGGTAGTGACAGTTATAAGCCACCGTGGATCAAAGAAATCAAGAAAACTACTTTCTAAGTGGACCTGCACTTTGTCCTGTCAAATGAGATTTCTTACCCAAGCTTCTTCTTGTCTTATCATTTCTCTGTCTATTTAATCCTGAATTTCAAGAAGACTGACTTTCCATTTCATCCAATTGATTACTCTAATCTTCTGAGTGTACAAAGGATTAGAGGGATATACAAGATAAGAATCAATTTTTGTTATTTCTCTGTTGTAAAAGGAATCAAATTTTAGCTCTCCTTGTCCAAAAATTTCTACACAATCCTCAAGACGAATTATGGGCTCAGTAGGGTTTGGTTAAGTTTGGTACTATTCTGGTACAAATAGGGTACCAACTTCATCTGCAAAAGGTTGCTCAGTTTTAAGTTGTATCTGAGTCTGATGTGGTTTAGTGACAAGCTCATGACCCTGTTCTGCTGTCTCATGTCTTTCCACCTCCGGAGTAGACATTTCTTCATTAACATTGTGTGCAGATTCTTATGTAGTGACATTTCTGGTCTGAGGAGATTGAATAGACTGTATTGTGTCTCCGAGAGTCATTCTTGCTGGACTTTGCTGAATAGTTTTTCTCCGCTCAAATAGAGGAACAAGTAGGACCGCCAACAACTACAAGAATTCAAATTCAAATGAAGTGAATGTTTGAGAAACCCCTATAAATAGGACACTTCTACCTCAAGAAGAAGTGCGGAGTTCTAAGGAATAAAAATATAAAGAAAGATTCAATTAAGGGGAAAGTGAATCAAAAGAACTCCTGCTCTATATTGCAAGATCCAAATCAAGATATCTTCAAGGTGTTCATAAGTATTCAAAGAAACATCTACACTCACACTTCAAGAAATAAGATCTTATTGTGCAAATTATATACATCCATAAGAAGAAGCTCATATCACAAATTGAATCATAGTTATTGATTCAAGTCTCAACATTGATTTTATCAAACGTTTTAGACTGTGAAACACCAAGAAGGTGTGAAGGACAATTGGGTGCTGTCAAGAAGACTGTGTTTGTGATGAGCTGGTGAAGAGGCAATCCAACCCTTCAGGGACAAGTGAAGCAAGCTTGGCTTAACAGCAATTCCATCTGTTGAAGACTAAGGCTTGAAGATTGTGAAGCTAGGAATTAGTGAAGGACAATCAGTGTTTAAATTTACTTTGTGTCTTGTAACTGTAAACCTCAAGAACATGGTGAATTTCCTCCATCATCGTAGGAGAAGAGAGGGTTGACAGGACAACACCACCTAGAACCTCTATAATTCTGGTTTATTTACATTACGCATTTATTTACTGCATTCTAATTTATATTACATCAGATCACACTCAGCAAACATAAGAAACTGAGTCAACATAGCATTGCATTCATCTTTACAAACTGATAATTGAACAATCAAACGGCTTTAATATATCTGCTGCTGGTTAACTCATTTTGAGCATAAGTCAGTTAGATTTACACTCACCTAAGTTAGCTTAAGTCCACACAAGTTTAAACCTGAACCTAAGTTGTGTCAGCCTAAACTTGCGACAAGTTTATTCACCCCCCTAAACTTGTGTCAGCCTTTTCACTGGACCAATTGGTATCGGAGCGAATCTTCTACTTTGAAGAGATCTCCGACTGAGCTTGTTCAGTTTGGCTGCTTAAAGTAACTAGGCATCAGTTATTTCCGATACCAATAATTGGTATCGGAGCAGTTCTTCCTTTTGGAGGTGATCCAGAGTTATTTAAATAATTTTCAGAGCCTTTAGCTTAAATAACTGGTCTTGAGTTATTTAAATAATTTTCAAAGTTTTCAAAAACACATCTTGAATACACAGCATCATATTAGAAGTTTAATTAACTACTCATTTTTTAGATTTGATGAATAGAAAAGCAAATTGCAGGCTCTTGTTGCCGATACCCAAGAAAGATTAATTGATAAATTCATTGAAGATCCATTGGATACCATTAGTAATCAGAACTCTGAGATCTTACCATTAATTCTTGCTGCATAAGATCACATCGAAAGTGATGAAGAAATCATTCTTTTTGGAGTTGAACCAGTAAAGGACATTGATAAATCAAGCAAAGGAAAGCAGATAATGGAATATAAAGAAGCTAGAACTGAGAACTTATCAATCAAATATCATGAGGTAAATGCTTCTACATCCAACTTTCACACTGCCATGAACAATCATAGAAAGGCATATTTCAATGAAACCTTGGACATACTCATGAAGGAACTAAAGGAAATTCAAAAGAATTATGAGAATGTCAAAAAGGAAAAATAATTGTTGAAAACTGAAGTTCTAAGATTGAATGCTGAAATTAACCTTATCAAGGCTAATAACAGAACTCAAGGTGCTGGCTCAATTGATGAAGTAATAGAAGTTATAATTATCTCAGAATCATCATTTGATCCAATCATCAAAGTTCAGTTCAAACCGGGAAAACCATTTGGAGACAGATCAGGTTTAGGGTTTGACAATCAACATAATTCTAAGTTCAGATCTAGTTCAGTTGCACCTAAGTTTATGACTGCACAAAAGTCCCAAACTCAGAAAACAGATGAATAGAACTGATAATAGTTTAGAACAACCTCATTCAAAAACTAACAAAACTATAAAATCAGTTGGTGGCAACCTACAAACTGACAGATTATACAGAAAAACTCAGAAGGCTGAAAAAGGAAGAACTGATTAGAGATCAGTCAACAGAACATTCAAGTCATATTCACCAAATAATGACTATCATTCAAAGGTTAATAGATTTAGAGGGAAATGAAGACTATTTCCTACTGATGAAGACTGGAATGGACCTATGATCACAACTAGACCAACTCAGTCTCAAGAAAAAGAAGGTCGAGTCAAAAAGCAAAATTTTGTGAAAAATAACTTTACTAAGGCAAAAGGTCAAGAAAGATATGCGAGAAAAAATGAACTCAATTTTGAGGAAATTCAAAGCACTCCAAAAGGAGATTAATTCTGAGAAAAGGAAGTCATCTTTAAGACATTCAAGAAGTAACCCAAAAGCTAATAAAAAAGGACCCATACAGATATGGGTACCAAAAAGATCTGGATTTGTTTTGCAGGGAAGAAACCGGCCTTCAAAAATTGACTCAGTTGAAAACTGACCGGGAAGACAAAACTGAGATGTAGATAACTAAAGACTGCTCAAGATATGGATAAGATCAAAGCTGTAAGAGTTCATAACCTAATCCAAACTAATGAGCTGGAGATAAACCGTATCAACTGCATATACTGATACAGGCTACGGTTGGCAGAAAGTCATAACCTACACAGATCTGAAGCATCCATTTTCTCCACACACCATCTATTTTGCATCTCAACGCAAGATGTGATTTGTGACAAGATGTTTTAAAACCCACTCAATTTCTCTAACTGCACAATGTACCACCTATAAATACCTTTGTACTACCTTTATATAAATATTTACACTCAGTTTCATTCAACCCCTAGTTTGAAGAATTATCTCCATCCTCAAATCTTTCAAATTCACTCCTTCTATCCGAAATTATGACTTATACCAGAGTTGAAGGCGGATTGATCATTTCACTTGATCAATTTCTTGAAAAACATAATAAATCAGACCTTGCCAAGCAAATCGTGGACAAAATCAGAAAAATCAAAGGACTTGAAGAAGTTTTCAACATTTCCTTGGAGAGTGTGTGCTTAGAGAGCATTGGAGACTTCTAAGAGTTTGGTAGGACAGCCATAGAAGATAATGTTTTCACTTACACCACCAAGGTCAATGAGAAGGAAATTAAGGTCACTGAGGACCTTATTGTAGAAATTTTTGGTTTTGACAAGTCTTGATATGCCATCAAGTTGAATAAAGAGCGAAAAGATAAGTTGTGGATGGAAATTGCAATAAAATGGGACTCAAATGTATCATTATCATGGTCAACGGGTTTCCTCAAACCGAAATTTGATTATCTAACCAAGATGCTAACAAAATGTGTAATAGGAAGTGTTGGCAACTACAACAATCTATCAGGCTCCAAGATAGATCTGTTATATGTAATTTTGTTTGAAGAGAAGTTCAATTGGCAAATATACATTATGGATCAAATAGCAGGACAATCATCGGATGCATCAAAGACGAAAACCGACGTTAAGATAGGGTGATTCTATGACAAGAACCCACTTGCATTGATGGTATAGAGGTTCATTAATCATTTTGGAATTGCAAGAAGAGGATCAACCACAATTATTGATGGTAAAATTGTAGTAAAAGATGAGAAGAACAAGTCTAGAAAAAGGAAAACTGAAGGTTTTAAAGCTGAACCTAATATGAAAAGAAAAAAGGTCATCCAAGAAAGTCACCACAAAAGAAGCATTGAAAGATCTTGAGACCCTAAGAGAGAAAAAGAGGAAACTGGAAGATTTGGAGAAAGCAAATAGTAATGAAAAATCTGAGAAACCAAAGGAACCCTCACCTGAGAGATCCATAGTCTCTGACACAACAAGTCAAAAAGCAAAGAAGTCAAGAATTGACGGCGAAACCCCCACAAAATCTATAGCTGAAAAAGAACCTTTTGTTGAGAAAGAATCAATTGAAGAAATTCAGGTACCGGTTCCATCTCCACAAGAAGCTGACACTCAGGGAGAACAAACCTTGAGAACTGAGCTTATCGATGAAGAAACTGATAGTGATGAATAGCTTATAACACCAGAGATAGAAGAATGCTCAATCTACTATCCAAGGCAAAATCAACAACACATAAGTCAGCATCAATACTGGAGTGTGAGGAATCAATCAAAAAATTGGAAACATCTCAGTCTGAAAGTAGAGAAGCTAATGATGGTAAATCAGTTAAACAACAAGTCATCACCTTGGATGAACTCTTTGAAGAAGAAAGTCAAAATAAAGTTGATGAACTTGACGAAGAAAAGGAACTAGTTGCTGAACTGGAAACTGAACCAACAAAGGAACCAAGAGAGCTTCAAGTTACTGAATCAAAAGAGGCTTCTGAACAGGTTGCTGAACCCATAGCTAAAGCTGGAAAAAAATGAACAGGATACTATATCCACAATAGTACCTGAAACTGAAGTTGGATTATCTATCATACCATTATTGCTGAGGGGGAATCCAACAAAAATAAAGCATAGAAAGTTGAGGTACAAGTTGGGACTCTAACTTAATCTAACTTAGAGGTTCCTGGAGAAACTAAAGATGTCATAACAAAGCTTGATCCTACTGGCGACATTGTAAAACTGATTGAAGCTGACTGCAGAAGACTTGGTGCTTATCAACATTGGAATTTTAGTTCAATCTAAAATAAAAAAAGTCATCAAGAAGTCATGGAAAGCATAGATCAATGGGTTTTTGATTTGTATGGCATCACTCATCTATCACAGCTATTCAGTTCTTAAGAATTTTTTAGTAATGGGTATTCTTTGATAAGAAACAGTTGCTGGAAGAAGTTCAATAAAGGAGAAACCTCAAAATGAAAGATGGATGATAATGATGATGATGATGATTCACAAGGAGATCCTGATCTACAAAAAGGGATTCTTGCCTCCCTTCAAGCAAAAGAATCAGGAAAGAGATTCTAGTGAAGATAGTTCTGAGGAAAGTGGTGATTCAGATTCTAAGACTCAGTCTGAATCAAGAAAAGAAGAAGATGAACAAGGTTATAATTCACCAACCGGAGAGATGTTCTTGAAATAGCAAAAGCTGAGGTTGATCAAGCCGAAGAAGAAACTATTGACGAGTTTGATTTAAAACTGTCACCAATAAGAGGAGCTGATCCTTCTACTCTAGATGAAATAAGAAGACAATCTGAAGAAATAAGAAAGTTAGAAAAGTATAAGGAAAAGCTAAAAGAAATCATTTGTACCCCGTCCAAAGAAAATTTTCTTGAAAAGAAAGAAGCTGAGAATTAGAAAGACATAACTGAGAACAAGAAAGCTGAAACTGAAAAAGATTTGCAAACACAAGCTGAGTTCATGAAGTACAAATACAATGAGCTTGTGAGGATACAAAATGAAGATATGGGCATCTTTGGAATGGTGTTGCAATCCATGGAAGAAAATTAAACTGAAAGGACTAACATGGAAAAAAGGTTAGACAATGTCAAGAAGGATTGTCATGACACCTTGATCGAAATCAGAAAAACCACCATTGAATCAGATGCAAGGAAAACTGAGACTCAGGAAAGATTGGAAGGCATTGTCACCAATGATCATGACATGATACTTTTACTGGAGAATGCCAAGAGAGACTCAGTTTTTGCACAAACCATATTGGCATAAAATCAACTGCACCTGAATTCCTATATGAGAAGCTTGATCCAAAAAGATGATGTCAATAAGGAGGAAAGTCTGGATATATTAAAAGTCAATGCAGTAGAAATGCCTGGAGTTATTCAAAGCATAGATGAGAAATTAGTTGAACTCAGGAAATCTAGAGGTGACATGAATGATCAAGAAATGGAGCTTATTGCAAATTTCTCTGAATCAACTGAAAAGAGACTTGTTTTAGATTCACAACTATAAAACATTTTCAATGAGCTACCCAAAAAGGAAGGTGAATGTAGAGAACAAGCCCTAGAAAACTTTCTAGACATGCAGAACGTTCTTGTTCATTACTGGAATAGACTGAGAAAATGAATACGAAATGGCATGCTTGAGAAAGCTGAGAAGAAGGTTGAAAGAGCTGACTTTGAGTTTATCAAAGAATTACATAATACAGCTACTAATGAAAAGTTGAGGAAAATTGTGTTCGTATTGACAATTTTGTTCAAGAGCAAGATTTTCGGGAAGCACAACATGACTAATTCATGGATTATCTGGGCATGATAAATGGAATTGAGAACAGTTCCTCAAATCAGGCCATGAAAGAAGTCACAGAAGAAGCTGACAAAGGGAAAGGAAAAGAAGCTGAGACTTGTTTCTTTTCATGTATTGTATTTTAATACCATGTACTCTTGTAACTCAAACCATCAATAATATATCAGTTTCTCAGTTTTGTGTGTTTGTTATTTCTTATGGTTTATCTTTTTGCATTGCTTTTAAGGAGGGTATTGACATCATCAAAAAGGGGGAAATTGTCAGAAATAAATTTTATGTTTTGATGATGATTCATCACTTATTTAGTTATTAATTTAAACCCCATTAATGAGGGGTCATAACTAGCTGTTATAGTGCAATGCAAAAAGATGTCTAGAAATGAATGTATAGGATTTACTATAATCCGATACTTGTATAGGTTAATCTGACAAGCATTGTAATAGAATAGGGTAAACTGAGAAATACTGAGTTTTCAAAAAGAGTATTCATAAGAAGAAACTAAGTTTATCAAGAGAACTGAATATACATACTAGAACTGAAGAAAGTGAATTCACTAAGGGTCACAGACTCAGTTGGCTTATCTAGAAGCTGAAGGCTGAGGGAACACACTCAATTAAGAAGAGCTGTGGGACACAGACTCTGTTATTGAAGAATTAAGAACAGAGGGTTCAAACTCAGTTTATGAAGATTCAAAGCCGAGACTATAAAGTTAGAATTCAGGCAAGACTGTGATGATCTGAACTGACTTTATGGATCTTGTATCAAGACCTAAGATATCTTAGATGATTTATGGATCTTATATATACATCCAGAAGAAGAAGCTCATATCACAAATTGAATCATGTTTACTGATTCAAGTCTCAACTTTGATTTTATCAAATGTTTTAGACTGTGAAAAACCAAGAAGGTGTGAAAGACAGTTGAGTGCAGTCAGGAAGACTATGTTTGTGATGAGCTAGTAAAGAGGTAATCCAACCCTTCAGGGACCAGTGAAGCAAGCTTGGCTTAACATCAATTCCACCTGTTGAAGACTAAGGCTTGAAGATTGTGAAGCTAGGGATTAGTGAAGGACAATCAGTGTTTCAATTTTTGTGTTGTAACTGTAAACCTCAAGAACGTAGTGAATTTCCTCCATCATCACAGAAGAAGGGAGGACTGACAGGATTACACCACCTGGAACCTCTATAATTCTTGATTATTTACTATACAAATTTATTTACTGCATTCTAGTTTATATTACATCAGATCACATTCAGCAAACATAAGAAACTGAGTGAAACACAACATTGCATTCATCTTTACAAAATGATAACTGAACAATCGAAAGGCTTTAATATATCCGCTGCCGGTTAACTCAGTTTGAGCATAAGAAAGTTAGATTTATACTCAACTAAGTTGGCTTAACTCCACACAAGTTTAAAGCTGAACCTAAGTTGCTTCAAATCTAGGTTTTTGGGGACAAGTTTATTCACCCCCCATAAGACCAACAAGACCAATCTCACATCCATTTTTTCCACATGATCCCGTATGAAGTGATGTCTGATATCAATGTGCTTAGTCTTGGAATGTTGAACTGGATTTTCTGATATAGATATAGCAGTTGTATTATCACACATGATTGAGAATGGTTAAGCTTGGAATTGTTTGGCTGGGTTTGGGTTGGTTTTGTGAGGCTCGGCTCGGTTTGGGGCGCCATAATTCGTTCCCCAAACCAAACCAAAACAAAGTCAACCCCAATGGTTTGGTTTGAATTGGTTTCAGTTTGGATTGGGTTGGTTTCGGTTTAACAAGCGTAATCATAAGAAAATGACAAATTTTACATTTTTCACATAAACTCTAAATAGCTACATCCAAACTAAAATAAACTACAAACCAAAATAACAATAAAAAAAAACTTAAAACAAATAACAATTAACAACACATTACAATATAATTCAGCTACAATCAATCCTCCATAGTTGCAAGCGTACACACATGCATTTACTGATTTAAATATTTACATGAAAAGAGCTAAAGGCTGAACTAATCTCTACTATTGGGCTAAGTGGGCTGAGAGTCTAAGATTGTTATATAGTGGGTTATAATGAATAAAATTGGGTTATATTGGGTCGGTTGGGTAATGGGTACAATATATATAATTAATGTAGAAAAAAATTGGTTTGGTTTGGATTGGATTGGGTATAATGAAAAATATCCGAAACCAATCCAATGAAATTTGGTTTGGTTCCAAACATAACCAATTCATTTGGTTTGTTATTGGTTTGGTTAATTCAGATTTGTTTGGATCGGTTTACGGGTTGGATTGGTTTACTGGTTATTTTGCTCAGCCCTAGAGATCCCTTTTTCTTCAATGCCATAATCTCTAAGTTGTTGTCTTATCCATAAAACTTGTGCACAACAACTTCCAATAGCTACATATTTTTCTTCAGTTGTAGATGTTGCTATGGATGTCTGCTTTTTGATAAACCATGATACTAGTCTGATCCCTAGAATTTGGCATGTACCAGATGTTCTCTTTCTGTCCACTTTGCAACCTGCATAGTCTGAATCTGTGGATCTAACCAAAATAAAGCCTCACTCTTTTGGATAAAATAATCCTAAGTCAACCGTATCTTTGAAATATTTAAGCATTCTCTTTGCAACAGCTAGATGACTTTCCTTTCGATCTGATTGAAATCTTGCACATACTCCTACCGCAAATGATATGTCTGGTCTACTAGCAGTTAGACATAACAATGAGCCTATTAGACCTCTATATTTGAGTTGGTCCACACTTTTTCCGGTGATGTCTTTGTCTAAGTGTAGGGTTGCTGACATAGGAGTTGCAGCTTTAGCACTTGATTCCATTCCATACTTTTTGATAGGATCTTTTATGTACTTGCCTTGGTTGATGAAGATCCTATTTTCCAATTGTTTAACTTGAAGCAAATGAAAATAATTGTGTTCTCCTATCATTCTCATCTGGAATTTTCCCTTCATCAAATTGGAAAACTTTTCACGAGCTTGGAGTTCTGACATCCAAAGATGATGTAATCTACATAGATCTATACCAAGAGTGTGAAATCTTCATGTTGGATTTTCAACAACGTCTGTCTAATGTTCCTTTCTTGAATCCATTTTCCAAAAGAAATCTTGATAAAGTTTCATACCAAGCTCTGGGTGCTTGTTTCTGACCATATAAGGCTTTGTTGAGCTTGTAAACTATATCCTCTTGTCCTTTAATCTCAAATCCAGGTGGTTGTTATACATAAACTTCTTCACATAGTCCATTGAGAAAAGCTGATTTGACATCCATTTGATATGCTACTTACGAGGAGCTCGAAGATGACAGCTTGGGAGACGCTTTCTACGATTCTCGTGGATCCTTTTCTCGTCCGATTCCCATCACCGGTGCTTCGAGGACGAGCACGTTCGCGGGATAGTAGCCATTTGCGGGGCGATTTGGAACCTCCGGTACGATTACGACCTCTCGGCTCGCCATCGACGTGCTTCGCCGTCTCATTACGTACGATCGATTGGTCCGCGCTTTATGACTAGTTGGAGTTTTTGTTTTTTTTCTTTCGTTTTTAAAATCGTCGAGCTATCGACGTTAAACATAGTGTTCGCTCGGTGGGAGGCAACCCACCCCGTTTCTACATGTATTTTTGTTCTTTTTCTTATATGTAGTACAATATTTTACGTTTAAATTATATTACCGTTAGTTGATTTGTGTTTTTACGATGTTTTTGCACGATACTACGTACGATAGACCCGCCCGTTCCGTCCGGCCGAACTCTCCGTATTCGTTTTTAAGTGCGAACGCCCGCCTCAATCTCCTCTCTTCCAATCTACGAGCCTTTTCTCCGTTCCTTCAACAAATTCTCACCAATCGGGGCTATCCAGTTCCGTCCTTTTGGGTAAAAAGGCTGCGTTTTTGAACACTTTCGTGGGTCTCCAACCTTGCATTCATCACCCCCACACCGATTTGGTAAGCGTTTATTGTTTTTGTTTTCACCCCATCGCACTTTGGGGTCACAAATCACGTAACCCATTTCATCCCCGTACCTAATTTTGTTTTTGTTTTTCTGTTTTTTCTTGTGTCTGTTTGATGGTGGTTTCGGTTTTGCGTTTGGTGTTCGATGGGGTGTTGTGGTATTTGTTTGGTGGCGGGCTGATTCGGTTGAATCATTGTTTTTCTGGTTGTAGCGAATATGTCTCGGACACTCGTAGGAGTTAGTAGATGGTGATTGTGACTCCGCTTAGAGGATGCTCAGTTTTGATTGACAAGGATATCCCGTGACTTATAAGTCCGGCGCAGAGGGACGCAGCGTAAAAACATCACCACTTCACACACCTTTCGCAGGATTGGCGGGTAAAGTGTAAGTTCATCTCGGAAAACAGGTTCAATCCAACGGTACAATATCACTCATTTTTGTAGTCTTGAAGAACCTCGGTCTACGTGTATGCTTTATGGAGTGGGGGAATAGGGGTGAATGCCGGGGCGGTCATTTATTGCTAAGTCGTACAAAGATTCAATTAATCAAACTGGTCGCATAATTTGCCCTCACCTTATCCATGGCTTTGTGCTTAGACGCTAAGGTGCTCGAGATACAAATGTCCGATCACTGCCAGCCTAAGAATCCAAGGGGCATTCGAGGAGAAGCCAAAAGAGGCCTCCCCCCAAAACCCTCCGCTCGTGCTTGCCACCCTCACTCCCCTTGATATGCTTTGAAGTTCTGATGAGCAGCATAAGCTAAGAATAATCTGATAGCTTCAAGTCTTGCAACTGGTGCATATGTCTCGTCAAATTCAATGCCTTCAGATTGAGAATAGCCTTTAGCAACTAGTCTGGCTTTGTTTCTAATTATGACTCCATTTTCATCCATCTTGTTTAGGTAGACCCACTTAGTTCCAATGTTATTTGAGTGGTCTGCCTGTTTGTGAGTTCTCATACTTGATTTCTCTCAAATTCATTCTACTCCTCTTGCGTAGCCATTATACAATTAGCATCTTTGTATGCATCTTCCGTAGTTTTGGGTTCCATATCTGATAGAAAAAAAGATAGCATGGTTTTCAGATGTCTTATGGTTCTGACAACAATGTTCGGATTACCAAGAACTTGTTCGGCTGAATGGTCTTTTAACCAATTCATATTTGGTTCAGCGAATGATGCATACTGTATTTCTTCTTGAGTTGTATTTTGCTCGATTGTGGGATTAAAATCTTCCGCATCAGTTGAATTGAGTTGTCTGACTTCAATGTCCACATAGATTGGATCATCAGCTGTTGGATCTTCTTCCTGATTAGGTAGATCAGTGGTGAAGTTGGGTTCAACAAAGACAACATGAAAATATTCTTCAATAGATAATGTTCTTTTGTTTAGGATCTAGAATGCCTTGCTCATGTCTGAATATCCCAAGAAAATTCCTTCATCTACTTTTGCATCAAACGTCTTCAGTTGATCTTTTCCATTGTTGTGAATGAACCACTTGCTTCCAAATATGTGAAGATGAGAAATTTTGGGTTTTCTGCCATTGCACAGCTCATAGGTGTCTTTCTACTTGCTTTGTTTATAAGAGACCTGTTTGGGTGTAGCAAGCAGTGGTGACAGCCTCTGCTAAATATCCTTTTGACATGCTTGCTTCTACAATCATTGTTCTTGCAGCTTCTTTTATGGTTCCGCTTCTTCTTTTAGCAACTCCATTGTGTTGTGGAGTTCATCCAGCAACCAGTTGATGTTGTACGCCTTTTCTGCACAATAACTCCTGATAACTTGATTCAAAAAGTGTGTGCCTCTATCAGATCTGATTTTAATCACTGTCAACTCCTTTTCAGAAGTAACCGCCACTCAGTTAGTTTCGATACGAATTCAACAATTGATATCGAAGAAATTCTTCTGTTCCGAAGAGATCCTTTGTTGATCTTTAAATCAGTTTTTGGGTTTATGTTTTTCAAAAGTTTTTCAAACTTGCATCATTGACTCACAAAATCACTTTAGAATCGTACGCAACTGTTCATTTTTTAGATTTGATGATTACAAGAAAAAATTGTAGGCGTTTGTTGCTGATACTGAAGAAAAACTATTTGAATCATTTAATGAAGATCACATTGAAATAAGACTCATCAGAGAAAACAAAGGTTTTACCATCAAGTTATGCAGTAGGAAATCACACAAAAAATGATGAAGAAATCATTTTGTTTGAAATTAATCAAGCTAAACAAGTCAATGAGCCAAACAAATGAAAACTATTGAAGAATGTGCTGAAACCAGTTATGAAAATACACTAAACAAATCCAGTGAGGTAAGTTCTTTTACACTCAACTATTACAATGCCATGAACAATCAAGAAAATTCATAGTTTAATGAAACTCTTGACATACTCTTACGGAATTAGAGGAAAATCAAAAGTACTATGAGAATGTCAAGAAAGAAAGAGATTCACTAAAAACTGAAGTTTTAAGATTGAATGCCGAAATCAAATTTATCAGGTCTGAAGGTAGAACTCAAGAAGTTAGCTCCACTGATGATATCATAGAAGTAATAAATATTATTGGATCATCAGTTGATCCAACCTCTAAAATTCAGTTCAAACCAAGAAAGCTATATAGTGACAGATCAGGCTTAGGGTTTGACGATCAACAGAATTCTAAGACAGGACCAAGTTCAGCTGCACCTAAGTTTGTGTCTACACAAAAGTCTAGAACTTAGAAAGCTGATGAAAATATTAGAATTGAAAAAGACTTAGCAAAGGCTTATTTCTAAACTGAAAATTATGTATGATTAGTTTTTGGCAAACAAAAATCTTACGGATCCTATAGAAAAACTCAGAACGCTAAAATGGCAGAGCTGATCCAGAATCAGTCAACAGACCATTCAAGTCTAAAAGACCATTGAATGATTTTCATTTAAAGGATACGAGATTCAGGGGGAAAGGAAGATTCTTTCCTATTGATGAAGACTGAAATGTTCCAAATACCACTGTCAGATCAACTTAGTTTCACAAATTTCACAAGGATAAGACTGCTAAGTCAAAACAACATAATTATGTGAAATCTTATAGATCCGACTGGAATCCTAGTAAGTCAAAAAATTCAGTAAAGATATTTGAGAGAAATGAGTTCAATACATAAAATGTTTGAAGAAGGGATTAATTTAGTGAAAAAAAAACCATCATCACATGGTTTAAGAGTTAATACAAACACTAACCAGAGAGGACCCAAACATGTATGTGTACCAAAGAAATCATAATTTGTTTTACCGGAGGAAAAATGATTTTTGAGGAAGTGTCAAAGCTGACCTCTTCAAAAATTGAGTCATGAAGTCCTTTTTCACAACTGAGGTGATAAAACTGACCGCTCAAGGACAAACTGACCTACAAGATACAAACTGAAGACTGACTCACGTTTGGATAATCTCAAAGCTGGATATCTACAGATGGAGATACCTTGTATTAAACGTGGCAAACGTTACAAGCCACGGGTGTCATTAAAGGCGTAACCTACATTGATTTTAACCGTTGATCTTCACTACTTACCACCATTTTCGTATCACAAAACAACGACATGATTTTTGACAAGACGTTCAACCTATTCATTTTCAGTCAACTGCTCAACTGCCCTCGATCTATAAATACAATTATCATCTCTCGTAAAAAATCTTTATGATAATGAGTACATCAGTCCTCCATAAAATTGTCTCCAATTTCAAAATATTCAAGTAAACTTTTCATCAGAAATTATGTCTGAAACAAGAGTAGAACCTAGATTGATCATTTCAATTTATCAATACACCCAAAAGTATGGAAATTCAGACCTGGTCAAGCAAATTGTAGCGAAAATTAGAAAAGCAAAGGTCTTGAAGAAGTGTTCAACATTGCTCGGGCTTGGAAAGCATATGTGATTTCGATGAAAATTGAGCAATTACAATTGAAGAAGATGTGTATACCTACATCACTACCGTGAATCAAAACAAAATAAAAGTTACTGAAAATATCTTGCTAGATATCTTTGGCTTTAAAAAATCTAGCAAATAGAGAGAAGCTATGGAAAGTAATTGCAAGCAATGAAAATACAGAAGTATTCTTGAAGGGGAAGCTTGGATTACTAAAACATCGGCTATTTAACAGAAATGTTAGCCAAATGTGTCATTGGGAATGCAGGAAATTTCTTCAACATATCTAGAACCAAGTTAGATCTACTTAATATGATCTGGTTTGAAGAAAAGTTCAATTGGCAGAGTTACTTTCTGGACCAATTAGCAGGACAACTTGAATCGGAGAAGCCCAAGAAGAAAACTGATGTGAAGAAAAGTAGATTTATCACAATAAGTCTCTTGCTCTGCTAGTTCAAAGAATTCTCAATCACTTTGAGATTGCCAAAAGAGATTCAACTACAATAGTGAAGGGAAAAATTGCGGACGAAGCTGAGAAGAAAAAGTCAGACAAAAGGAAAGCTGACACATCGGAGGCTGAACAAAAGAAAAAGAAGAAGAGAACTTCCAAGAAAATTCTTACAGGTAAAGAGGCAATGGAAGAATTTGAAGAAACTAAAACCTCTGAATCAGTTGAGAAAAGAAAATAAGTTTCACCCAAGAAATCCTTGTCATCAGACACTGAAAGCCGAGCAATCCAAAATGCTAAAATTGATGAAGAAACCCCCCCCAAACCACAAGAAGTTACTATCACAAAAGATTCAGATGAAAATATTCTAGAAGAAACTGAGGCTAACACTCAGGGGATGAAGAACCAATTGAGAGTGTGGATGAGAAAATCACTTCAGAGATTGTTGGGATGCTAAATCTTCTAGCTAAAGTTATGTCGACACCACAGAAATCAGCATCCAGGATAGCTTGTGAGGACTCTATCAAGAAAATTAAGGCATCTCAGTCTGAAAATAGAGATCAACAACAAGTCAGAACACTGGATGACCTTGTTGAATAATTAAATCAAGAAAAATTGTTTGCAGAAAAAGAGACTCTTGAAAAAATTCATGAAGGAACGGTTGTTGAACCTGTAGTGGACGAAGAAACTGGAACAGATAAAACTGACATTTCAGTAATTGATGAGGAGGGAACTAGAAAAACTGAAACAAAGAAAGTTGTTGACCCAGTTGCCGCTACAACTGAACCCCGTCTTATACCTAAAATAGAAGCACCCAGAGAAACTGAAGTCTGTACAACTCCAAAGACTCCCAGTTCATTATCAAAACATGTTTCTCCACCAGATGTTGCTAAACTGATTGATGTTTATTATAGAAGGCTAGATGCCAATCATCATTGGAAATTTAGCTCAATCAAATATCATGAGGAAAAAAGAGAATTTGTGGAAGCCGAGGAACCAAGGGTTTTTGGACTTTACAACATCACTCACCTATGACAGTTATTTGATGCATGTGATTTTCTAAGCACTTGATACTCAGCGATTAGAAGCAGACATTGGATGAAACTAACAGGAATCGGACCTTCCAGTTCAACCAAAAAGGAGGATGAGGATAATGATGATGATGATTCACATGGTGATCCAAATCTACAAAAGGGATTCTTGCATCTCTATAGACATGGAATTTAGCTAGAGCTGATGAATCAAATGTGAACATAACTCAGAAGAAACTGATGATTCAACTGTATCAGATTCAGAAACTCAATTAGAATCCAAAAAGAAATGTGAACCATAACCAAAAGGATATGAATCACCTACTGATAAAGGAGTTCTTGAGATAGCCAAAGATGCAGCTGATCAAACAAGAGAAATTGAAAAAGCAGAAACTGATGATGAGTTAGGTGTGAAATTATCACCACTCAAAGTCATGGATAGTTCAACCTTAAAATAAGTAAGGAAGCAATCTGAGGAGCTCATAAAATTTGAAGAATATAAAGAACAACTAAAAAATGTTGTATCCACTCCACTCAAAGGAGAAGTGACCAAGAAGCTCAAAACTGAAGATGTTCTAGAAACTGACAATGTTGGAAATAAGTCAACGATGGAAACATGAGAACATTTCTAAGACAAAGAATGCTGAAGGCAAACCAGTGAATAAAGATGTGCCTACACAAGTTGAGTTTATCAAGTACAACTACAATGAACTTGTCAAGTTTCAGAAGGAGGATCTAAGCTTTTTTTATAAAGTGATGAATTCTATGGATGAGAACAAGTCAGAAAGAAAGTTAATGATGCAGAAAATGGAATATGTCAAGAACAACTGTCACGAGACTTTAAGTGAAATCTGGAAAACAACTATTGAGTTTGAAGAAAGGAAAATTGAGACTAAGGATTGACTTGAAAACCTTGCCGATGATGTTCACAATAGACTACTGCTAGTAGAAAATACCTTAAAGAACTCAGTGGTAGCACATACCATTTTTGTATCTAATCAACAACACCTTAATCACTTAATTTAGATTTTGATTCAGAAGGATGATGCCAATAAGGGGGAAAGTTTGGATGTCTTGAAAGTCAATGCTGAATATATGACAGGAGTACTGAGAGAAATAGATCAAAAACTCACTAAACTGAAGAAAGCTAGAGCTGACTTTGATGACGAAGAAATGAAAGTGAGAGTCAAATTCTCAGAACCGACCAAGAAAAAATTGGCACTAAATCCACATCTTTACAACACTTTCAAGAATCTATCAGTAAAAGAAAATGAAACCAGAGAACAAGCCTTGGAAAATTTTCTTACAATAAATAAAGTTCATCTTTATTACTCGAGGAAGCTAAACAATTGGGAAGAAGATGGTACACTGGATGAAACTAAAGAAGATGCCTGTAATGTTGATTTAGAAATTGTCAGGGAAGTACTTGAAAAATCTACACCTGATGATGAATTAAAGATGAGTGTGTTGAGATTCACTATATTGTTTAACAAAAGTTCTTTGGAAAATACAGAATGGTCACCTCCGGGCTAATTTGGTTAATTTCAACCATTTCAAATTCAGTCTAGTTTACAATGCTATAAAAGAAGCTGCTGAAGAGTTTGATAAGTGAAAAGAAACTAAAAAGAAGACTTAGTTTTTCAAAACTTTTCTTGTTGTATTTTAATACCCGTGTAACTCGGTTAATGATCCAATCCATAAAGTATCAGTTGTCTTTGTTTTTGTGTGTTACCTTTTGTTTTGTCCTTATCTTTTGCATTGCTTTAAGGAGGGTATTGGCATCATCAAAACGGGGGATATTGTTGGAAATAATGTTTACGTTTTGATGATGATTCATCACTTGTTTAATTATTCTTTTATATCCCATTCATGAAGTGCCATAACTTGCTGAAATAGTGCAAAGCAAAAAGATGTCTATAAATGAATGTATATTATTTATTAGAGTATGATCTCTATGTTAGGTAAATCAGACAAGCACTGTAATAGAATCAGATCAAAACTGAGAAATTGACTTTAAAGAGATTATTGAGTTTACGCATCAAACTGAAGTCTGAAGAAGGTAAGTTTGTTGAGGCATCAAACTCCATTTACTTATCTACAAGCTTAAGGCTGAGGGAAACAGATTCAGTTATTGAAGATAGAAGAACTGAGGGTTCAAAATCAGTTTATGAAGACCAAAGCTGAGATTGTAAAGTTGGAATTCAGGTATGTCTATGATGGCCTGAACTAACTTTATAGATCTTGTATGAAGACCTAAGATACATAAGACAATGATATATTAGATGATATAGATTAATATGGTGTACTCAAGTCAAGTCAATATATATCAGATGAAGTTAGAGTATTCAGTTTTAGAAGAAGAGTACAAAACTGAGTTAAAGCTCTACATTAGTTGGAGATTGAAAACTGACCAACTCAGTTATACAAGCTTAAAACTGACATACCTAGAAACACTCAGTTTAATGCATATATCATCAAAGAACTAAAGAAAAATCGAAACGTTGAAAAGCAAGCATTTTTATTGGATGATGGATTGACATGTCAGAACGGTCAGTGAAATCTGACAAATAGCCATTGATAGCTATTAAGATTCAAATTTGAATGTTGGAAAACACCTATAAATAGATCACATTTATTTCAAGATGAAGTGTGGAGTTCTAAGGATAAATCTGTTAAGATAGATTCAAGTAAGAAGAATTGCAAACTAAAAGAACTCCTGGTATATTCTATATTGCAAGATCCATATCAAGATATATTCAAAGTGTTAAAACCTTCAAGAAAGACATCAAGATCCACACATGAAGAATTCAAAGCTTACTATTGTAATATCCCGATTTTTGAAAAAGGGCAATTCGGTCTTTTAGCAAAAAATCAGAATATTATGTTATTTAATTAGAAGATTTAAGAAAAAGAAAAAAAAGGGATAAACAAGGACTTTTTCTTTTTAAAGAAAATAATTAGATAATTGGGATTATAAAAGGAAAACTAATCCTAATTTTAACCTAGTTGTTTTGACAAAAAAAAAGTAAGGGGCGCATATTTTGAGAGAAAGAGGCGCAGGAGAGAAAAGAAAAAAAGGGAGAAGAAGCTTTCGATTTTCGAGGCTAATCCGTTGCTCTTTTCAACAGACGTCTCAAGAGAGGAAGGATCACCACGAGACGAGGATCGTTTTGATACCAAAAATCCCTAGATCCGTTGACGTTGGAGGTTAAAGGTTTAACCTTTTTCAAAGCTTTGGTAGTTTGGATCGTTGTACCACGCAAATTAAGGTAACGTGGTTTTCTTATCGTATGATTAATGTTTCGTAAAGTGGTAGAGCAATTTGTATGATTGTTTTTCATGGTTTTAATTTGTTTAAGTCGAGGTTGGGTTGAATTTGAGTAGAAAACGCGAGTGCGAGAAAAGCTGTCCTCGTGGTGCAAGAAAAACGTGTATACGTGCAAGAGAGAGGCTCGGTCGACCGAGCCTATGCATTCGGTCGACCGAGTGTTGGTTCATCCGTACGGATGAGTTGTGTATCCGTACGGCTATTTCTCGGTATCGGACGGCAAGTTTATCCGTCCGGACGGGGGGCTTGTTCCAGTCTTTGTTTTTCTTTTTATGTGTTTCAAGCTTTATAATAGCATATTTCTTGCTTAACCTTATGTGACAAAGCTCTGAATTAGCTTTTGATGCGTTTAGTTCCGGCACCACATGGATTCACTAAAAAGATGAAGTGTGGGACCGTCGAAAGCTTGGGATTTGCCTTGTGCTTCGATAAGCCAGAGTTTATCGATGTCTGTGTAATTGCTAGGGCTTGTCCGTGTCTAGTGGTCTAAGTACAAGAGTAGGAGATGTGAGGGAGCTTACTTGAAAACACTTAGGTGGCTAGTTAAACATCTAATCAAACATATGTGCTAGATTAATAATCTTAAACATGCAATGCTTGGTAAGGCATAGTACAATATCGCGATGTGTTCTCGACCGGACAAAAAGTAGATTTGTACCCACGCCGGTCAATCGATTGGCTAGATAAAGCGTACGGTACATTCGCCGGTTATCACACCATCGGGACTTAGATATTCCCGGGGCTACTAGAGCGTGTCTCTAAGTAGGTTGCACCCAGTTGTCCTAGTACATCCTATTACTAGGCGTAGTGCCCTTGTTATTCATGATGTAACAAACTTGAGTTAGGCTAGATACCTTTGGAACCTCATGTTATGCTATGAACATAATATGATAGTTAGCTAGGGTTAATAATGGAAATGAATTAATAAAAGACGGCGTTGCTTTTATTTCTTTATGAGATCATGGTTATACGATCTTCTACGCGTTAGTGAGTACTTTTGTACTTACCCCGTTACGTTGTGTTTGTCTTTCCCTTTCCCCAAAGAAGATGAACAGGTTGCTACGGTTGACGAGTTCTTTGATGATGAAGTTTGAGATGAAGCTTTTGAAGACTTAGTTCTTTTAGTTGTTTCTTTCTTAAAACAGTTGTTTCACGTTTGAACAATGTTGTCCTTCTTTTTGGTTTAGCTTCTTTTGAGATCTTTTGGGATTTGGATGTTGGATGATTAGTTCTCTTTCTTGGATTTAGTTTTTCACAGCATTGATTACCGTGTGTTCGATCTTTTGGTTTCCCCGAGTTGTTGAGTTGTTTTATCTTCCGCGTCGTTTGGTTCTGATGTATGACGTAAGGATTACATATATTATTGAATTTATTTGATAATATATGTGTCAAGCGCTCTTTCCAGATAAGGACTCGGTGTCCGGGAATGGGGCGTTACAGTTGGTATCAGAGAGAAAGGTTTTCCTTGCTGTGTAGGACTTGATTTCTTCTTTAAGATAAGTTTTAGAGCTTTAGTGACCCCTCTCTTTTCTTGGTAACAGAATGGTTCTTACTAGATGAGGAGCTAATACGAATAACACTGAGGCGGTTAACACCCAGACGGGTAGCACTGAGGCAGGATTTACCGAGGTTGTGATTCTGAGAAGGAGAAGAAGTGGACTAGCTACCAAGGGCCCTACAGTTTCCCAAATTAACACCCCGTCTATGAGCAACATCCTGCGTGGGGTGAATCAGGGACCATACATTGTCACCAGAGGTAGAGTGGAACAAGGGGGTCCTTCACGGTTTAACATCCGTGTACCGGTTACTACTTCAACTCCAAGGACCACGAGTTGGACCGGGTTGGGACTTTCTCATCCACCGGCTAGTCAGTTTTTCAGTTATCCACAGGTATCGACGTTTCCTTCTGCACCGCTGAGTTTTACACCGCAACCGACGGTTCTACCTCCACCACCGCCTAGGTCGGATTCTTTCATAGCACCTGGCTACACCCATCCCCAACAGAACTATCAGTATTAGAATGCCCCACCAGTGCAACAGCCAGTACAACATCATCAGTTTGGGGGTTATGACACACCAGTGGATTGGTATGAGAAGATGAAGAAACATAGGGTGCCAGAGTTCTTTGGAAATGTCGAACCAACAGCGACAGACCTATGGATTCGTGGGTTCGAGAAGGCGTGCAGAAATATGAAAGCTCCAGAATCTGAATGGGCTCAGTTAGCAGTATCCTTGTTGGCAGGAAATGCAGAAAGTTGGATGGAAGCATATGAGCAAGTTAATCCAAGGATCACGGATTGGGCGGTGTTCAAGGATCTGTTCTACAAGGAATACTTTCCTAGGACAGCACGGAATGCGAAAGCTAATGAGTTCCTGAGTTTGAAACAAGGGAGATATACTATAGTAACTCAATACTCCCAGAAGTTCCATGAGTTGGGCAGATTCTACCTTGAGATCATGAAAAGTGAAGAGAAAAAGATTGATAAATTCATGGAAGGATTGTCACACGAGGTGGCGAAGGGCATGCTAGGAGAAAGACCTACGAGCATGGCAAGCGTCATGGATAGAGCTTTGATTGCGGAGAGATTTGCTAGTAGGCAGACGGTTGTAGTTGGAGATAAGAGGTCTTTCTCAAATTTTCAAGGAAGTAATAGAGGAGCACCGCAGCAGAATGTTAAGAGGACACGAAATCGGGCTACGAAGAGTTCAGCAAGTGGAACGCCAGCAGTTTGTGCTAAGTGTAACAAGACACACACAGGAGAGTGCATGGTAGGTAGCGTAAGTTGTTTCCACTATGGGGAAGTGGGACATTACTCGAGAGCATGTCCTAAGAAGCTCTCTCAAGGTAATCAGGCAGGAGGATGAGGTAACCAGCAGGGTAATCGTGCTATGGGCAGCAGACCAGTTCGTGTCTTTGCAGCAGATGCAGAACCGGAAGAGTTAGATGACCTTGTGGTGACCGGTACTTTTCAGTGTTTGTGTTTATTATAAATATTTAATATGATATAGCGCGCATATGATATTACATATTTATACTTAAATTGATTCACTTGTTAGGTACCATAATCATAGATAATCTAGCAGTTTCAGCTCTATTTGATACTGGAGCTTCAGGGACTTTTGTTTCCTCTAAGATAGCTAAGCAGTTGAACCTACCTCTTAAGGAATTGGAGAGACCTTTGAGTATAACCACACCTTTGGGTAGAGTCACTAGATGTGCTCAGGTCACACCCCAAGTTGATATTAGAGTTGGGACTTACAAGTGCCAGCATGCTTTGACAGTGTTGGATTTCTCAGACTTTGATGTTATCCTAGGTATGGACTGGTTGTCCAAGAATTACGTCTACTTGGATTGTAGAGGTAAAAGGGTGATCTTTAAGGCCCCAGGAAAATCAGCTATGACATTTCAGGGTAACGTATGCAAGCCTAGCAAGGGTCGTTATCCGATTATCTCAACAGTTAAAGCCTTAAAAGCTTTGAAGAGGAGTTGCCAGGGTTTTGTTGTTTATGCATTAGATAAGGAAAAGCATAGGCCCGAGTTAGGAGAGACTCGTGTGGTCAAGGACTTTCCCGAAGTTTTCCTGGAAGATTTGCCAGGACATATGCCTGATAGGGCCATAGAGTTCGAGATCGAATTGATTGCCCGAGCATCACCAGTGGCTAAAGCACCTTATAGGATGGCACCAGCGGAGTTGAAAGAGTTGAAAACTCAGCTTAAGGAGATGCTAGAGAAAATATCATCCATCCATGTACATCACCGTGGGGAGCACCGGTCTTGTTTGTGAAGAAAAAAGATGGGAGTATGCGTTTGTGCATCGACTACGAGAGAAATTTGAATAACCGACAATCAAGAATAAGTATCCTTTACCAAGGATTGATGATCGTTCGGTCGGTTGCAAGGTAAGAAGGTGTTCTCTAAGATTGATCTTAGGGCCGGTTATCATCAGTTGAAGATCAAGGTGTCAGATATACCTAAGACAGCCTTCAGTACGAGATATGGACATTATGAGTTTTTGGTCATGCCGTTTGGACTCACTAATGCTCCATCGAAGTTCATGGACTTGATGCAAAGAGTTTTCATGCCTTATCTCGATAAGTTTGTGATAGTTTTCATAGACGATATCTTGGTGTACTCTAAGGATGAGGAAGAGCATGAAGAACACCTAAGGATAGTTCTACAGACCTTAAAGGAGAACAAACTGTATGCCAAGTTTTCTAAGTGTGAGTTTTGGTTGGACCAAGTGAGTTTTCTTGGGCATATAATTTCTGGAGAAGGCATTAAGGTGGATCCAGCGAAGATAGAAGCCGTTTCTAAGTGGCCTAGACCGACATCAGTAACGGAGATAAGAAGTTTCTTGGGTTTAGCTGGGTACTACCGGAAGTTTGTTAAGGATTTCTCTAAGATAGCTACACCTCTCACGAGGCTTACTCAAAAGAACGTTAAGTATGAGTGGACCAGTGAATGTGAGGAAGCTTTTCAGACTTTGAAAGAAAAGTTGACCACAGCACCCGTGTTAGCATTACCGGAAGTTTTTGATAACTATGATGTATACACGGATGCATCGGGTCAAGGTTTGGGTTGTGTTTTGATGCAATCAGGGAAGGTAATTGCTTATGCATCTAGGCAGTTAAAGGCGCATGAGAAGAATTACCCTACACACGACTTAGAGTTGGCAGCAGTGGTGTTTGCTCTGAAGCTTTGAAGACACTACTTGTATGGTGCCAAGGCAAGGATCTTCAGGGATCATAAGAGTCTTATGTTCTTCTTTACTCAGGAGAATTTGAACATGAGACAAAGAAGATGGTTGGAGTTCGTGAAGGATTACGATTTGGACATTCAATACCATCCGGGTAAAGCGAATGTTGTAGCAGATGCATTTAGCCGGAGAGCAGATAATGCTATCACTACCTTGAAAGAAGTCGTAGATCAGTTGGATAGGATGCAGATTCAAGTGATTGAAAGGAAGGGTGAAGCTCAGACTTTGGCGCCATTGATGGCAAGGTCAGATTTGCTAGATGAGATTCGGGCTAAGCAGGATAGAGACCCGGTGTTGATTAATTTGAAGTGGGTGGCTCGAGAAAAGCCTACAGTGGGTTATCATTTGGACAAGAGTGGTCATCTTTGGTACGGAGACAGTTTGTGTGTGCCCGATGTGGATGGCCTAAGAGAGAAGGTTATGGATGAAGCTCATAAGATTGCTTTTGCGGTACATCCAGGAGCCACTAAGATGTATAGAGATCTCAAGGAAAGGTATTGGTGGCCTGGTATGAAGTTAGGGATCCCAGAGTTTGTGGCAAGATGTGATACATGCCAGAGAGTGAAAGCAGAACACAGAAGACCAGGAGGTTTGTTGAAAATGGGAGAATATCACGATGGATTTCATCACCGGTTTGCCTAAGACTAAGGGCGGTCATGACATGATTTGGGTGATTGTGGATAGACTTACAAAATCAGCCCATTTCTTGCCGTGTAAAGTGGTCATGCCTATAAATAAGTTCGCTACTATGTATATCGACAATATAGTGAAGCTTCATGGTGTGCCTCTATCTATTGTATCCGACAGGGATAGTAGATTTATCAGTCGCTTCTGAAAGGGTTTGCAGAAAGCTTTTGGGACGAAGACTGATTTGAGTACAGCGTTTCATCCACAGACGGATGGGCAGTCAGAGAGAACAATTTAGACTCTCGAGGATATGCTTAGAGCTTGTGTTTTGGATGCCGGAGGATCATGGATAGATTACCTCAATTTGGCTGAGTTTGCTTACAACAATAGTTACCATGCAAGTTTGGGAATGCCACCTTTTGAGGCCTTGTACGGTAGGAAGTGTAGAACTCCACTTTACTGGGATGAAGTGGGAGAGAAACATATCACAGGGCCGGAGATGGTTCAGCAAGCCAAGGAGAAAATCGAGTTGATAAGGAAAAATCTGAAAGCTGCTCAAGATCGCCAGAAGAGTTGGACCGATGTTAGAAGAAGACCGCTAGAGTTTGAGGTTGGGGATAGAGTTTACCTTCGAGCGTCTCCAATGAAGGGTATCAAGAGGTTCGGACAGAAAGGAAAGCTAAGTCCAAGGTATGTAGGACCTTTTGATGTCATCGAAAGAGTTGAGAAGTTGGCTTATAGACTTCGGTTACCAGAGTCGATGTCTAGAGTCCACAATGTTTTCCATGTATCGATGCTTAGGAAGTGTCTATTAGGAAATCTACGCGGGAACGCAGCGGAATTTAAAATTTTATTTCCTTTTAACCAGGATCGACTTCGTTTAAGCAATAAACAAACGAGTTAGTAGACGGTGGTTACCTTGGTTGATCTAAAAGATCGACGCTTTGACCTTCTAAGGAGAGTAGTTCTGCATAGAGCCGCCCAAGTGTTCGGCCTCCACCGCTAGTCCACACGAACAGCCCGCCGGAATCCCATCATGGATTGCTATTGGAAAACTCCGGTTGCTAGACCGGCCTTTTAACCCTCTCTCCAACTCTCTATAGGATGCTCTCTATTTTACACAAGAACTATTAGATCTTGGAATTGTAATGTGCAAAAGAGCTTGACACCCACACTATATTTATAGTGTATATGGCGCCCCAACTAGAGTGTGGAGGAGAAGAAAACCTTTTTCCAATAAAATAAGGAAAATATATTTGATTGATTTATCTCATTTATTATAATATCTTATATTAAATAAATCTAGGATATTGTCAATATCTCATATTGAATATTCTCTAGATATTGTCAATATCTTATATTGACAATATTTATCTTTTACTATATTACCATAAATCAATTTACACATGTGTATATATCACATATATATTACATATATAAATATATACATAAATACCTTTTGGAAACAAATGTGCACATGCATATCCAATATGCAATACACGCATATGACTATATATTTATATATATTAATATCTTATATTAATATATGGTAATCTTATTAATTAAATAGCACAATCCAAGTGTATCTTATACACTTCAATATGGCGCCCCATATAGCCAAATATTGGCTTCCGGAATATTCTTTAATTAATATAATATTATTAATATCTTGTATTTAATTTATTCATAATAAATAAATACCACCATATTAATTTACCACTATAACCTTTATAGTCTCGAGATAAACTTTTCTTATTTGGTCATCAACTATAACCACATTTTAATCCGGCTAGATGTTCTTATGTGTGTGACCCGATAGGATTCTGAATATGTTGGCCGTAGACACAAAGTGCAAATTACGAAAATGTCCTTCATGCCTAACGATCACGGGATAGCGTCTAGCAACACACCGTGACCCCCAATCATCGGAAGAGTCAAATGCAATGACTATACCTTTCATGTGAAACAGTTACCGTGTAACTTACAATCCTATCGCTGTAATAATATCCTTACGGTCGTTAGTCGAGTGTCAAAACATCAACGACCGTATCTTATAATCTTGATATCAAACTCTCTCGATGTAACACATTTACTCCCACTTTGCAAAGATTCACGAGAGCTAGACATTCCTTATAAGAAGGCCATTTCGGATATTCAATCCTAATCATAGGATACGCGATTCCCAGACGACCAATCATGTATACTCCGCATGCTTCAATATCATACCCAATCACTACCTCAATAATGTCAAAGCATGACAATCCACACCGTGATGCCATGAAGACTCCGGTCTTATGGATAATTACACAACCGCCACATAGTGTGACACTTATCCGTGTAAGTGGGTCAGTCTAACGTACGCATTCTCTAATACACGTCCACGTACAGTCCAAGTGTCTCTACACTTCGATAGACGAGATCTATCCCAGCCCTAAAGACAGAAGACATCTAATACGTGCTAGCCTAGTCATACTATCAATGCCCTGTTTGATAGTACATCAGCCTAGAGACATTTAAGTATCAAACTATTAAAGTGATTAGAGATCTCATCAACCATAATCACCTATCATGGTTTCTCTATCACAGTTTAATACTAAGGGCGTTATCATATAACAATTCATAATTGGTTCTTTAAAAGAACATATATATGACAATATAAAAGCCATTTAATATATGTATAAAGAAATAGTAGAAATGATCCGACCCGGTCGGATCCGGTCCAACCCGATTGGGTTTAGGACACTATTCCAACAATCTCCCACTTGGCCTAAAACCAATCACTCGCACACACAAGACCAAGTTGAAACACAAGAATCTCATGCAATACTCGCAACTAGCCCTAGCCATAAACGGATCGCTATCCGTGGGGACTCAGACTATCTTCATATCACGCTCCATATGATCAAGTCAAAGGAACTGCCTCAACACACACATGAATCTCCCACGAGACCCTGGTCCTTGCTTCAAGCAATGAATCCACTTACTATATCAGCTATATAGAAAAGGTGGAAGAACCGTACAAGGTTCAGGAATGAACCTTCTAGACCCATGTACTGCTCCCGCTACGCCTCTAAGGCACTACTGTGTTTTGGCTAAGTTGTAGAGTTTACAGTGACCCATAGGCTAGAACATTTCTAGCTCACTGTATCACTTAATCAAAGTGATTGCAAACCCAGACTGTAGCTCCCACTCGCCTTCATAAGACTCAAGATATACGTCTGTATATCTACGTTTATTTAATTCCAAGTTTCAATAGACTAAGAAACTTTCCTTAACTTGTTTAAGGATATTCTCGACATACACCAGATTTACTTTCATACTTGCTCATGACAGTTCATGAACTATGAACATCTGGCATTATCTTTATGATGGTTCCTATCGATGTAGCAAAGGAAACCTCCATTAGCATCATCTTTCACCTTATCTTTAGGACAAACGTCCTAACATAGATAGATCTTGAGAACACAGGCTAGGAATATCCCCTGTCGCGATCTATGCTAAACTTCTTTTAGCATCACATCTATATAGGTAAACTATAATCTAATAGCAGTTCATTCTATCACTATAGATTCTTATTTCTAAAATTAAGAACTGCCAATCCAAGTGCTTTCGTAAAGACCTTGAACTACCAAACATTAATTGACTGTGACATGGGGTGACAATTCTCAAGAGAGATATCCAATACCATACTCGAAAACCGTAACACACTCCCACTATCCATCTTGCACATTGGGCATATCCTTCTTTTGACTAAATCAAACTCCTTTGATTATCAAACAAAGAAATCGTCTAGAGAAACTTGTTATTTTGGGAAATCTACACTATCATATAGTCATGATACGAAGTTATAACAAGCATAGTCTGAATAGAACTGGGCACAGCTGGCAGCATAAATATAATTGCAAGGTTTACACCTCATACCCTTCAGCCGTCACTATAGCCTTATGGTAATCATATTACTATCCATGTCAGCCTTTCAGGGACACTCCCTTTAGGTAAGACAGACTAGGTTCACAACCTGGCTGTCACTAATGGAATCTAATTCTGATTTTATGGCTCATAGCCATATCTCTCAATCTTGCCTTTCAAACATTCTTTCATAAGTCGTGAGATATTCATTCTTCGAGATGAACACACTAGCGGCCTTTTCAGGCTTGAGGTTATCCACAGACTTACAGAACTTTTTTGTGCACTGAGCAGTGTTTTACACCTCATCGCTATGTGGCGTCCGCTCACGTTCCTCTGGTTGAATATATCTTTGTGGTTCTCAAACTCTTTTGAGATCTGATTCACTCCCACTGTTTCTCTTGGAAGAAACACTTCCTCTAGAAGACAGCATGTTTGGAGACAAACACCTTTTGCTCCGCGGACGAGTAAATAATATCTAGCGTACTTACTGAGATATTTCACCAAGTTGCATATGTCGTACTAGGCTCCAAGCCTTTCTGACTTTGCTTATGACAACTTCAAATTATCGGTTATGATAGATTTGACATTATCGCCTACCATATCTAATATGGAATTTATTCAACCTTTATTCTTTGGAACTAGGTTAAGTATAAGGGCACTATCCCGAAACGGGTAAGGGATACATCGCATGGCTTGCGTCACACCTTTATCATATAAAGTGTTATTTCCATTTTGGGAACACAATCTAATTGCGTATCCCAAAGATGGTATCCTTCAAGGGAGAATCTTATTCCCTTTCAGACGACTTCTGAAACACCCTTCAGGTATTAATTACTTCAATCCAATTGAAGATTAATTCCTAAGTAGCTCATCAATCTCATATTCGTACTGGCTCGAACTTTTCGGGCTTTCCGAATTATGCACTTCACTGAGTACACTCGACTATTTATATAAATAGTCATAGAGATTAACAAACAATTATTTATGGCATTAATTGTCATAAGCCAACAAACATCGGTATGTTTAGGCTTTAGACAATTTTTCTAGAGTTTACGACCCTTTTCATAAAAGGGTAT
Organism: Gentiana straminea; assembly: GCA_036785695.1. NCBI lineage: Eukaryota > Viridiplantae > Streptophyta > Magnoliopsida > Gentianales > Gentianaceae > Gentiana > Gentiana straminea. The sequence continues at coordinate 728,930 of JAVUPR010000142.1, forward strand.
TTTAGTCATCTTTAGATAAGATACGTATTACCCACGTGATTCATAATCATATGGTTCAACATTATCAGAATGACGTTTAGTTACACGCTTTCCTTCCAGAGAGACTATGTCTAGAACAACCACAAATATTAAGGATAATAGCCATACAAATATTGAGTTGAGATCTCATCACATATATCAACTATATAGTGACATCAATCTAGTATGTTAGATTCAGTGACCTTCCAACTTTATCGGAATAACATTTATTCTTTATAATTGAATATGTCTACTAAATCCTGACAAATAACTGAAAGTATGTTCGTCATAAGAACCACAACATAATAACATTTATTTAGTTCTCATATCAGCTTACTAGATCCAGAATATGGTAAGTGTCACAACGTTTGCTTCACCTTCCATATCTGTATTTAATCTTTCTAATTTAATCACACTCGTACGATATCATATATCTAAGAGTTGACTTGAACTTAGATAGGTTTATCTCAACTCACTTGCCTAGAATAGAAACTTCAATAAGTTCTCTATTTAAACACATGCCCTAACTTTCATTTTTAATCCTTTAAGCACGTGAAAAATGTTTCTTATTGTAGTCTTCATAAGACTTAAGAAGGACCACAAGAGCTATGTCTTTGATTTCCTTTCATAAAGAAAATCTAAAGTTTATTAAATAGTTTATTTATCCTTTTGAATCGTATTCAAAACATTGACTATTTAATTAACCTTTAAGCAATGATAGAATTAAGTAGATACTTAAATCTTACAATTTTGAAAACAACCTTTCCAAAATTAGATGTGGTCATTCTTGTCCAACGTTTGAATTAATTGTCATCGTATGATTGAATGATCATCTTGGATCGTATCCAATATATGACTAATTCGTTGAAACTTATTTCAAATGATTTAATCATATCATGAGCTTCCGCTTTCATTAATAATTAAAGTCTCGGAGCACTGCATCAATTATGTAATCTCCTTGTCTCTAACTACTATAACGGGATGGCTCATGTCATTGCATATTTTAAAGGGATTAAAATTACTTAACCATATTTGAGAACATTTCTCAAAATTAACAGTCATAATTTGGTTTTACTAATCGAGAATAAAACATAAATATAAAGTTTGCTAAAACTACAATATAAAAATAAAAGAGTGTTGTTGTTTGTACACGCAAAATAAAAAATGGTCTTTTGATTTATGATTTTGCTCCCACTAGTCAACTACTCCCAATTGACTTTCAAGAATCTGTCAAAATTCTTTAGTGGCCAAGATCCCATCTGGTTACCCTGATTCCCGACGAGGGCCGATCAACCGGAATAATTCGAAAGGTATGTAACTCTTACCAATCACATCTCTATGTGACTCTGGTGGTTGACTAGTCAACTCTTTGACAATTTACATCTTTATGTGGTAGTCAATCCCTTGCCTCTAGAATAAGACGGTCCTGACGAGGGCCAATCACCGCAATACTCTAGTCAATTCATAACCCAATATTCGTGAGATCTCATACGATCATATCTCAATAACGACGATATACCCGTGGTAGGTCAACTCCCGATGAGGGCCGATCAGTTGGATCCGAACAAAGGCTCTTCACCGTCGCTATAATATTGAGAGACAATTTTCGACTTGATTTTTGTTCTGGAAATATTTACATAAATTAATTCACTTAATTAATTTTAATTACGGTCTCATCAAATATATCTATCTCTATAGACATACATCGTACACATTTATCTAGATCGTGCCTAGTCATGCATCTATCGTATCATATAAAATAAATACTAGCACAAAATAAATAAATGCGTAAAGTAATCGGTATGATCATGGACTTTTCCTAGGTGCGGTTTCGAATACAAACTGACGAAACCGCGGGTCACAATCTAAAGGTAGCTGCAACCGCCAATAGGATCTTTAATGCTCCATTCTCCAATGGGATCTTTATTTTCATCTTTCTTTGGTCTCATATTCTGCTCCATTCTTGTTACATTTAATTCTATCTTATAAAATAAATACACCCGCCGCACACGGGGGGGGGGGGGGGGGGGGGGGGGGGGAGCCAACGGGAATGGGATAATTGCAGAAAATAAAGTAGGTCACGTTCTTCATAACGGCCTAGGACAATTTTTAAACCAACAAAAAATTAAATCATTCACATCAATCCTATCGGTCAAGTCCATGATCAATCGGGGTCCATATAATCATATTATATCTACTATATCTAATCCATACAATAAAATCTTATGAAAAAGATAAAATTAAAATTTAACTACTTGCGTCTTAATTAATCAATTAACATTTAATCTATTAAATAATTTTATCCAATCAATTAACTAATTAACATTTAATTAATTAAATGATTTTAATCGAAATAAAATTAACGATTAATTTTAAACCAATTTTTAATTTTAATTTTAATTAATTAGAACCATTCCAAAATAAATCAAAATTAAAATTATTTCTCTTTTGTTTCTTTCCTTTTGATTCGAAATCAAAAGGGATGTCTTTGGTTTCCTAAACCAAATTTGGCTTAGGCCTAGCCATTTTTCAAAATCAAAATTTTGGAAGTGGCCTAGGCCTAGGCCTTTTACAAATCAAATATTTGAAAAGGGCCTAGGCCTATTCCAAATCAAATATTAGGAAAGGCCAAATAATTTTGGTTTAGGCCTGGCCACTTTCCAAAATCAAAATTTTGGAAGTGGCCTGGGCCTAGACCTTTTTCCAAATCAAATATTTGGAAAGGGCCTAGGCCTATTCCAAATCAAATATTTGGAAAGACCAATATTATTTTAATGCCATTTGGCATCCCAATGGCCCAAACTATTTGAACCATTGGTTAGCCACATGACACAACTAAACAAAGGAGATATTAATCACAACTATGAACCATATTGAATCACAAAACACACAAAACTAAAGTTTGGAGATCCACCAGCATTGACCGGCCGACTGCCGGCAGCAGGCTGCCCTGCCGCCGCCACCGCCGCCAGTCGGCCGAGCACCACCAGATCTCGTTTTTTTTTTCTTTTCGTGTATCAATTTTGCAAATCAAAAATATTTCATCTTTTAATTACGTGGTTTAAACGATAAAATTAACTACGCAAAGGAAATCTACGCGGGAACGCAGCGGAATTTAAAATTTTATTTCCTTTTAACCAGGATTGACTTCGTTTAAGCAATAAACAAATGAGTTAGTAGACGGGGGTTACCTTGGTTGATCTAAAAGATCGACGCTTTGACCGTCTAAGGAGAGTAGTTCTGCATAGAGCCGCCCAAGTGTTTGGCCTCTACCGCTAGTCCACACGAACAGCCCGCCGGAATCCCATCATGGATTGCTATTGGAAAACTCCGGTTGCTAGACCGGCCTTTTTCCCCTCTCTCCAACTCTCTATAGGATGCTCTCTATTTTACACAAGAATTATTAGTTCTTGGAATTGTGATGTGCAAAAGAGCTTGACACCCACACTATATTTATAGTGTATATGGCGCCCCAACTAGAGTGTGGAGGAGAAGAAAACATTTTTCCAATAAAATAAGGAAAATATATTTGATTGATTTATCTCATTTATTATAATATCTTATATTAAATAAATTTAGGATATTGTCAACATCTCATATTGAATATTTTCAAGATATTGTCAATATCTTATATTGACAATATTTATCTTTTACTATATTACCATAAATCAATTTACACATGTGTATATATCACATATATATATTACATATATAAATCTATACATAAATAACTTTTGGAAACAAATGTGCACATGCATATCCAATATGCAATACACGCATGTGATTATATATTTATATATATGTATTAATATCTTATATTAATATATGGTAATTTTATTAATTAAATTGCACAATACAAGTGTATCTTATACACTTCAATATGGCGCCCCATATAGCCAAATATTAGCTTCCGGAATATTCTTTAATTAATATAATATTATTATTATCTTGTATTTAATTTATTCATAATAAATAAATACCACCATATTAATTTACCACTATAACCTTTATAGTCTCGAGATAAACTTTCCTTATTTGGTCATCAACAATAACCACATTTTAATCCGGCTAGATGTTCTTCTGTGTGTGACCCGATAGGCTTCCGAATATGTTGGCCGTAGACACAAAGTGCAAATTACGAAAATGCCCTTCATGCCTAACGATCACGGAATAGCGTCTAGCAACACACCGTGACTCCCAATCATCGGAAGAGTCAAATGCAATGGCTACTACCTTTCATGTGAAACAGTTACCGTGTAACTTACAATCCTATCGCTGTAATAATATCCTTACGGTCGTTAGTCGAGTGTCAAAACATCAACGACCGTATCTTATAATCGGATATCAAACTCTCTCGAAGTAACACATTTACTCCCATTTTGCAAAGATTCACGAGATCTAGACATTCCTTATAAGAAGGCCATTTCGGATATTCAATCCTAATCATAGGATACGCGATTCCCAGACGACCAATCATGTATACTCCGCATGCTTCAATATCATACCCAATCACTACCGCATGATCGCCCCGTGGCTAGGGGAAACCTCAATAGTGTCAAAGCATGACAATCCACACCGTGATGCCATGAAGACTCCGGTCTTAAGGATAATTACAAAACCGCCACATAGTGTGACACTTATCCGTGTAAGTGGGTCAGTCTAACGTACGCATTCTCTAATACACGTCCACGTACAGTCCAAGTGTCTCTACACTTCGATAGACGAGATCTATCCATGCCCTAAAGACAGAAGACATCTAATACGTGCTAGCCTGTTCATACTATCAATGCCCTGTTTGATAGTACATCAGCCTAGAGACATTTAAGTATCAAACTATTAAAGTGATTAGAGATCTCATCAACCATAATCGCCTATCATGGTTTCTCTATCACAGTTTAATACTAAGGACGTTATCATATAACAATTCATAATTGGTTCTTTAAAAGAACATATATATGACAACATAAAAGCCATTTAATATATGTATAAAGAAATAGTAGAAATGATCCGACCCGGTCGGATCCGGTCCAACCCGATTGGGTTTAGGACACTATTCCAACAGTGTCTATCTAAAGTGGACGTGGAATCTGAGATTGATCCGGAAGTGTTGCAAGATAATCTCTCCTACGTGGAGAAGCCGATAAGGATTCTGGATAGGAAAGAGAAGGTGATAAAGAGACGAGTGATTCCGTTAGTATTAGTGCAATGGAGCAATCATGCACCGACGGAAGCCACTTGGGAAGTGGAAGCGGACATGTTCGACGAGTTCCCAGAGTTCCCTCATCTACCAGGTACGATCTAGTTTCGAGGACGAAACTCCTCTTAAGAGGGGAGGAATGCAATATCCCGATTTTTGAAAAAGGGCAATTCGGACTTTTAGCAAAAAATCAGAATATTATGTTATTTAATTAGAAGATTTAAGAAAAAGAAAAAAAAGAGATAAACAAGGATTTTTTTCTTTAAAGAAAATAATTAGATAATTGGGATTATAAAAGGAAAACTAATCCTAATTTTAACCTAGTTGTTTTGAAAAAAAAAAAAAGAAAGGGGCGCATATTTTGAGAGGAGGAGGTGCAGGAGAGAAAAGAAAAAAAGGGAGAAGAAGCTTTCGATTTTCGAGGCTAATCCGTTGCTCTTTTCAACAGACGTCTCAAGAGAGGAAGGATCACCGCGAGACGAGGATCGTTTTGATACCAACAATCCCTAGATCCGTTGACGTTGGAGGTTAAAGGTTTAACCTTTTTCAAAGCTTTGGTAGTTTGGATCGTTGTACCACGCAAATTAAGGTAACGTGGTTTTCTTATCGTATGATTAAGGTTTCGTAAAGTGGTAGAGCAATTTGTATGATTGTTTTTCATGGTTTTAATTTGTTTATGTCGAGGTTGGGTTGAATTTGAGTAGAAAACGCAGAGTGCAGAAAACTGGCCTCTGTGGTACAAGAAAAACGTGTATCTGTGCAAGAGAGAGGCTCGGTCGACCGAGCCTATCCATTCGGTCGACCGAGTGTTGGTTTATCCATACGGATGAGTTGTGTATCCGTACGGCTATTTCTCAGTATCGGACAACAAGTTTATCCGTCCGGACAGGGACTATTCCAGTGCTGTTTTTCTTTTTATGTGTTTCAAGCTTTATAATAGCATATTTACTGCTTAACCTTATGTGACAAAGCTCTGAATTAGCTTTTGATGCGTTTAGTTCCGGCACCACATGGATTCCCTAAAAAGATGAAGTGTGGGACCGTCGAAAGCTTGGGATTTGCCTTGTGCTTCGATAAGCCAGAGTTTATCGATGTCTGTGTAATTGCTAGGGCTTGTCCGTGTCTAGTGGTCTAAGTACAAGAGTAGGAGATGTGAGGGAGCTTACTTGAAAACACTTAGGTGGCTAGTTAAACATCTAATCAAACATATGTGCTAGATTAATAATCTTAAACATCATGCAATGCTTGGTAAGGCATAGTACAATATCGCGATGTGTTCTCGACCGGACAAAGTAGGATTGTACCCACGCCGGTCAATCGATTGGCTAGATAAAGCGTACGGTACATTCTTCCGGTTATCACACCATCGGGACTCGGATATTCCCGGGGCTACTAGAGCGTGTCTCTAAGTAGGTTGCACCCAGTTGTCTTAGTACATCCTATTACTAGGCGTAGTGCCCTTGTTATTCATGATGTAACAAACTTGAGCTAAGCTAGATACCTTTGGAACCTCATGTTATGCTATGAACATAATATGATAGTTAGCTAGGGTTAATAATGGAAATGAATTAATAAAAGACGGCGTTGCTTTTATTTCTTTATGAGATCATGGTTATACGATCTTCTACGCGTTACTGAGTACTTTTGTACTTACCCCGTTACGTTGTGTTTGTCTTTCCCTTTCCCCAAAGAAGATGAACAGGTTGCTACGGTTGACGAGTTCTTTGATGATGAAGTTTGAGATGAAGCTTTTGAAGACTTAGTTCTTTTAGTTGTTTCTTTCTTAAAACAGTTGTTTCACGTTTGAACAATGTTGTCCTTCTTTTTGGTTTAGCTTCTTTTGAGATCTTTTGGGATTTGGATGTTGGATGATTAGTTCTCTTTATTGGATTTAGTTTTTCACAGCATTGATTACCGTGTGTTCGATCTTTTGGTTTCCCCGAGTTGTTGAGTTGTTTTATCTTCCGCGTCATTTGGTTCTGATGTATGACGTAAGGCTTACATATATTATTGAATTTATTTGATAATATATGTGCCGAGCGCTCTTTACGGATAAGGACTCGGTGTCCGGGAATGGGGCGTTACAACTATATTGATTATATACATCCAGAAGAAGAAGCTTATATCACTAGTTGAATCATAGTTATTGAGTCAAGTCTCAACATTGTTTATACGTAGGTTTAGAGTGTGAAACACCAAGACGGTGTGAAGGACAACTTAGGTGCAGTCAGGAAGACTGTGTTTGTGATGAGCTGGTGAAGAGGCAATTCAACCCTTCAAGGGCCATTGCAGCAGACATAGTGATACAGCAATTCAACCTGTTAAGGACTAAGGCTCGGAGATTATGTGCTAGGGAAAAGTCAAGGACAATCAGTGTTTAAATTTACTTTGTGTCTTGTAACTGTAACCTCAAGAAAATAGTGAATTTCCTCCAACATCACAAGAGAAGAGAGGACTGACAGGATTACACCACCTGGAAACTCTACATGTTTTTGTGTTATTTATTTTATACATTTACTTACAGCGATTATTTCAGTAATTATCGATTGTATTTAGGTTCTAGCACACAACTCAACAAACATCAGAAATTGAGTTAGCACTGTATATTTCAAGACAAACTAATAATTGAACTTTTAATAAAAGGCTTTAAAATATCCGATGCCGGTTAACTCAGTTTGATGATAAGTCGGTTTGACTTAAACTCTGTTTTGTTAGCTTAACTCCACACAAGCTTAAAACGAAATTTAACTTTAGTTTTCAAGTATCAAGATTTTAGCTCACAAGTTTATTCACCCTCCATCTAAACTTGTGTTAGCCTTTTCACGGGACCAACAAAATATGTTGGTTGTAAGTGTAAAGTGCATTTACTAAAATACCCTTCACACCTAACGATCATGATTAGCGTCTAGCAACACGTCATGATCCTTAATTGTCATAAAGATTGATGTGCTATTACTCCAACCATTCGTGTGAAGTGGTTACCTTGTAAGTAGAATTCTATCGCTCATATAGTATCCATACGATCTTAACTCGAGTATCAAAACATTAACAACCGTATCAAATAATCTAGATATTCTATTCCCTCTAAATAACACACTACTTCTTCTTTTGAAGACGTTCGAGAATAAGACATTCCTTATAAGAAGGCCATTTTGGATTTTTACTCCTATTATTAGTAAACGCAATTTCTGGACAAATGACACAAATCTACGCGTGTTTCAATATCATACCCAATCACTAGCACATGATCGCCCCGTGATTAGGGGAAACCTCAATAGTTGTTCACGGATTTATCTAACGAAAACAACAAGTAATAAAATTTATAAATCCGGTATTCCCCAAGTGTAGGGATCGTAGCATAGCGATTAATACCGGAGTCGATCTTAGGGAATCGGGGTATCTAGTTCATTAATTTTCCTAAGATTGATACTATTATTATTAAAACCTAAAATAACAAAACGGAAAATAAACTGGACAGAGGATTTTCAGTCCAAAGCCACAAAAGATCGTTGCGAACATAACTAAACTATAAACGAGAAAAACAATAAAACAATAAAACGCATGATTATGACTATAGCGATTAAACATAGAACAAGCAATGATCCACCATCCCGCAACCCTTAATTTCCTCTCTAGATTATCTTATGATGATTTAATTAAAATTGTGATTCACCTATGAAAGGTATGAACTCCTAATCTCTTAGAAAAGTTCGTCTATCAATCTTTTATCTCTCGATCTTAAAGATTAACGCTTTCAAACCAAGGTGCAAGATTTCTCAATCTAACAATCTAGATATTCAACCTAATCAACTCTCGTTACTTATAGGTTAAAAAGATCTATTCTTTCTTATAGTGATCTAGTGTTTACACCGATTCTCATCATGTGGCAAACATCAATAGCAACCATCTCTCGATATAAATTGCATAACAAATATTCATGGAAAAGAAACAAACTTTAAATTAAACTCACAAAATATCCAAAGGAAGAAATAAAACGCTGCTGAAAAGTTTCTCATGCTTGCTCAAGGTTGCACAGCTTCAAGCCATCATCAAGATCGAACAAGAATAAAGAAATAAAATAAAAAAAACTAATCTAACCCTCGGTCGACAGAGCACAAGGCTCTGCCGACCGAGCCTGCCTCTGCTCAGAATTTAGGGTTTTCTGGTGGCTGCAGTCGAATTGATATGATATATTATGATTAGGGTAGAGAATGCGCTGCTATTTATAGAAAACTAGGTCGGTTATGCTTAAGTCCGCCGTTGACGCCCGTCCACGCCTTTTGGACGCCAGTTCAGTCTTTAATAAAAACTTCGAGTCGGGCCGAACTTGATCAGACGCCTGTCCTTCATTAATTTGGACGCTCGTTCATCAGATTTGTCAAAACTCTGAATCAAACTTCTTCAGCCCGGACGCCCGTCCAGAATTTCAAACGCCCGTCCAGATGGACGGGACTTCAAACGCACGTTCAGTTAACATCTCAGCTTCCTGAATCCAATTGCTCCTCTGGACGCCAGTTCAGGTATTTGGACGCTCGTCCAGTCCCTTTTCCTTCCAAATTCATCTTGATCTTCATTCCAACTTCATCTCTATCTCTTTCCTTCCATGCAAATCATCACTTGAACATCTTTTAAGCTCCTTTCATCCCTCTCCATGACATGTAAATGTACCTTCAAAACCATAAGAACACGCAAAGTGTAAAACCATAGATAATTACCAACAAAATCATGAAATTAGCTCAAGTTTACACTTAAAGACTTTTAAAACTCATTTGCTCAATAATTCGATTAAACCCTTAATTTATATGCAAATAATACGAATATGAAGGAAATCATTACAAAATATAACGATATAAATCGCATAAAATCAACCTTAACAATAGTATCAAACCCTGACAATCCACACCGTGAAGTTATGAAGACTCCGGTCTAAGGATAATTACACAACCGTCACATAGTGTGACACTTAATAAAGTAAGTTGGTCAATGTAACGTACGCATTCTGCAATACAGGTCCACTTTAAGTCCAATTGTCCCCACACTTTGATAGATAAGATATATCACTATTTTCATAATATATAAGACATCTAATATGTGCTAGTCTAACTGTTATATTAATGTCCTACTTAATAGTACATACGACTAAAGATATTTAAGTATCAAACCATTTAAAGTGAGTCGAGAAGATACAATAATCACTATTAAGGTTTCACTATCAAAGAGTAAAACTAGGGGTGTCATTATATATGAAATATCATAATTGGTTTGTTAAACGAACAAATATATAATAATAGAAAAATACATCTGTTGTAAGTGTAAACATAAATCATAGTGGAAATAATCCGACTCGGTTGGATCCGATCCAATCCGATTGGGTTTAGGTCACTACAATGATGAGTATGAGTATAGGGATGTGATATACGACATATCCAGCAGTATTAGAAAAATACCGTTAAGATGAGTATGAGTATAGGGATTTGAATCTGCTAGTGGATACTTATTCACAATTGGTGGTGCAGCTGTGTCCTGGAAATTTACACGACAAACATGCATAGTTCAATCCGCAATAGAAGATGAGTTTATAGCATTCGATACGGCTAAAGAAGAAGATGAATGGCATAGGAATTTCCTTGAGGATATTCATTGTAGGTCTAAGCCAGTAGGTTCTATCAGCATACACTGCGATAATCAGTCAGCTATATGAATGACAATGAGTAGTATGTATAATGATAAATCTCGACACATACGTTGTAGACATATTACCATTTGACATCATTGAAAATATCACAAACATGTTTGATTGATTTAGCGGTGGATATCTGGATTTAAATGAGCAATTTCTCATGTAATATTGTGGTAGTGATTAAGAACAATATGCAAGAAATTGTGTTGAGTTTACAGTAATTTCAGGGACATTAAAAGAATGCCTACGTACCCTTGGACCTCAAGGGATCAACCCAAGATAGCGTAGTTCTAAGGAAGGGGTGATGCCACTATTCATAGGGACTAGAGTCGGCGGTAACAAAGGCGGTAATTAACGCATAATACAATAAAGACATAATTGATTACAAGGTTTCTGAGCGAGCTTGATATTAAACGTTGCAAGCTTTTCATCGGTAAACTTCATGTGTGAACTCTGTTTCCTACTCAAGAGGGTTCGAACCGAGCTAATGGACTACGAGCTAGGTGGGGCGAGCTAGTTGACCTCTATTTCTTTGTGTTGAGCTGGAGGTTTTGTTGATCGATGCCCGTTGCCCAGCCAATGACAATAATCGTAACTGCATAAAGCGGGTTGGATTACACTCGGCTTGGTCCAGATTATGAAGAGGTGGAGTGGTTAGGCCATGGACCCTATCAGTTGATAGGCCTTCGCATTGGCTTGGTCTAGATCCCTGGTCTCTTTTTTGGGCTTGGCGTATAAATGGTCTCCTACTCCTTGATCTATTCATGGCGTGCACATGGATAGGTCATGGAGTAAGTTTTCATTTTGATTCTTCATGCACCGGGCTAACTGTTGTAGGGCATCCTGTTTGGATGGGTTATGTTGAGATGCATATATCCACATGATGTTGTGCCAAAGTGACTGGGCTTGAATGTGTTCCGCTCGAGGTTGAATGATTGCATGGTAGTGTGCATAAACTATTCTTCACCACATTCTGTTCGAGGGCGAATGAACCTATGGTTCCATGCATATAGCGACTTGCTTGAATGCGTTCTGCTAGTGGGTGAATGGCCACTTGATGCTGTGCATATAGGGACCATGCTTAAATACGTTCCGCTCGTAGGAATATGGCCGCATGGTGCCGTGCATATAGTGACAGAGCCTGATTGTGTTTCACTCATTGACGAGTAGCCATATGATGCCATTCCAAAGAAACTGGCCATGAAGGCATTTTGCTTGATGATGAGTAGCCACGTGACGCCATGCCATAACGACCGGGTTTAAGGGCGTTTCGATCAAAAGCGAGTAGATGTATGATGTTGTGCAAAAACCAAGCGGGCTTGAGGGCATTTCGCTCGAGAGTGAGTAGATGTACGATGCAATGCCAAAGCGACTGGACTTATATTCATCATCGTGGATGATAGGCAGGCTATTCAGCGTAGTACAGGAATGAGACCTATCTGAGTCAGTGATGTTTGAGATATTGTTTCATGCCACTACGGCCAGATCGATGTCAATGGTTATCCATATAAGGCAAGTTGAAGAGCATTACCTCTATATCGTGTCAGACGTAGTCGTTACATCCTAGCATGTCACGTCCTTTGATTTGATTTATGAGTTCTGATAACGAGTGCAATAATGATTTCTAATTCCGGAAGGATGCGTCATAGTGAGTTTCGAATTTCGAAACGACGTTATTCCTGCTCAGGCTCCTTTATAAATAGGGATCCTTCCCTACTAAAAAAATTTCATGAATTTACGTTTCCTCAGGTGAAGTATTTTTGGCCATTTCTTGAAGATTCGGGAGAGAGGAGGTAGTTTCCGGCTGAGTTGCGGAGAATTCTCGAATTTCGATCCGATTTCCCAGAGTAATAAGGTGAATTTCTTGATTCTTTACTTCAATCTCATTCAATAACATGTTTTTCTTTCGATGAATGCGTCACTATGCATGATTCTATTAGTGTTTTTAAAGTGCAGCAGTTTCTTCTTCATTTGCCTTGGAGTGTTTAGGTTTTTCCCATATCACTTTTCACTGTCTTTTTTTATGCGATATTTTTATTTTTGGAATGCCGAGCTCCATTCCGTGGTGCAGGATATATGGATGCCATTGAAAGACGGGTTGAGTTTTCCAGACGAGCTCGATGTGGTAGTGAAGAGAAAGCATGTCTTTGGCCAAGAGTCCTCGATTTACTTTGCCTACAGTTCAAACTCGTCCTGAACCTACAAACGTGGTACATGAGGAGGTAAAGATTGTTGAAGAGGTTCAAACCACTGGCCAAAAGAGAGGTATGCAGACGTTAGTGACCAAAATCTAGAATCATCCCCCAGTATGGTTTGGGTTATTGTTGTTGCAGCTTCTGAGGACAAATATGAGAAAGAGGCTGGTCTGAGGGCACCTAGAAAGAAGAGGCAGAAAGTTACTGATGACGCGGACCCATCTGCTACCGCAGTGGGCCCTTCAAGTACATTGGATCCAGTGTCTTATAAGAAAACATTTACTATACAATCTGTAGGAGCCGGCGCTAGAGGCAGCTCGCAGCGAGCGGGGAAGGGAGGTTCTGGGGGCAGATCACACCCTTCACGCGTTACTAATGAGGCTCTTGTTTCCTTTCTGCCCCCCAAATGATGGGCTTGTTGGGTTGTGGGACGACTTCCATTGTCCCATGACCCGCAATGAGGCCGTCTTGACTAGAGATTCATTTGAAGAAGTACCCCAGCTGAAGAACTTGTTATGGCCTCGGACGGACCCTGCGAAATAAGTTGTCGGTGAAGGGATCACAGAGTGGGTTGTTTAGTCCGGCCAAGTAATTGATTTCAATTGGTCCCGTCAAAAAGGCTGACACAAGTTTAGAGAGGAGTGAATAAACTTGTCACCAAAAACTAGATTTTAAACTTGTGTGAGTTAAGCGAACTGAGCTGATTAAGGTCAAACTGACTTGTACTCAAACTGAGTTAACCGGCCGCGGAAGGTAAATTTACACAAGGCTTATAGTGGTTCAGGGTGGTGTAATCCCTTAATCCACTATTCTCCTGTGATGATTGGAGGAATTCACTATTGTTTTCACAGATACAATAGTATGATTGTCCTTGACTACACAAGCTTCACAATCTTCAAGACTATCACTCCCTGACTGCAACAGCATCAGTGACTCAGTCTCTTTCACTGCTCCTTGGAAACAAATCCTTCGCAGCCTATCACAAACATAACTCCTTCTCAGATGGCTCTGATTCAGTTGTTTGATTGAAGTGAATTGGATGCACCAAAATTGTTGATAAATCTCAATGCTTGATGTTGATATTGTAGCTCTCAGATTTGAGTTTATCACTAGATATTTCTCATTAGGCACAGATGAAGGCTTTTTAATTTGACGGAGTTTCTGCTTGTAAGTTCTCAGATTTGATCGTTCTCTTGTGTCTTTTCTTGTCTTTCAATGCCTTCTATTTATAGCCTTGATAATCCTTGATTTGAATTTCCGTCCGTTGGCTATATTAATAAGGGGAATAATCCTTTATTTTTTTCTTGATTCCCCCTTAATTATATTTCTTAGATGTAATATTGTCAGGTCAATCATAGATTGACCCGATTACGCAGCGGAATGCATCAGATCTAGATCTAAACGCAACAAAGAACATAAATTAAAAACTACAAGGGGGTTTGGATTTTACCTTTTTATGGTGCTAACTCCAAGATCAAAATCCACGCAAGTTGAGAAGCCACAGCCTTCCAACATGTGTCTCCCAGCAACACCAGGTGGATGGTGTTTCCCGCCGCCGGACATCCTTGATATGCTTCCTAGAAAACCCGAAGTTTTCTAAACTCGAACCCAAGGAAAATAGCCGAAAATTCTAAGATATTTTCTTCCTATAATGGCATGTTATGTAATTGTAAAAGGCTTGGGAGAACTCTCTTTATATAGGAGAGTAATCCTTGTCCTCCAAAGATTTATTTAATTAATACAAAATAAATTGAAATAATCCTTTTTCCAAAAAGATATATGTAGAATATTCCAAAATAAATAAGGATATATAAGAGATATTCTTTTCCTTAAATTATTTAACAAATAAATAATTTAATCACATGTCTTATTATTTATTGAGAAAACAAATTTCCCAAAAATAAATAATTAATAAAGTGAGCCCCAAACCCTAGGAAAAAAGGGCTTCACGCATTTTTCATCATCTTGGGCCAAGTCCACGAAAAATTTCTTTTCCATGTATTTAATTATCTAGTCCAACTAAACAATTAATCCACATATCAAATTTAATAGCCCAATGCAATATTTAATTATAATTGAGGTGAAACGATGAGAAAACTAATTATGCTATTTTGGGAGCCACGTCGGGGACCATGGACCTATATTCAGTAGCTACAATAAATTAAATAAAATTATTCGTCAGACAGAATAATTATATCCAACCTATTAATTCCGGGATTACACCACCATAAACCCGAAACTGAACTCTATCGAATATAGATAACTTACACTCAATTTATGAGTCGAAAGCGTCCACTGATATATTCATTACATACGGATAAATCCTCCATAGATTGTTCACTTTGATTCGGGATATTTCCGTAAACCCTTCTCGAAACATATTATCCTTATTTACCATTAACCCCCTAGTGATCAATTAGTTCATAACCAATATGATATGAACTCGGCCGATCGATCAGTTTCTAGGGTTAATAAATAAGGGAACTGTATGTCTACTTCCTGAGGGAAGGAATGGATTCCATATTTGTGATAACACAGACTACTCACTCATTCTAGAATAGAGCCAACGAGAAGTGTTGGACCACATACTACGAAGTGATCCTTACTAACACATCAAACCCTACCCCAGTCTAAGCAGTCGTCTGTGATCACCTCAGGATTGAGATTAATCCATATATGATCATCTTGTGATTCGATAAGACTTCTCGATTATGGAATTATATCGAGAACTCAAATCAAATCGCTCCAGCCTTATACGATTGTCATCATATATAAATACCCCAATAGGTACCCTATTACTGACAGTCCGGATAAGACTGTCATACCTAATGTGTTCTGGGCGCATTATTAGCAAATTAATCTAGAGACCCGTACTCAGATTAATAAACGTTACAGACAAAGTTAATTTGAAGTACATCTCACTAACTCAATCCTCTTGTGTATAGCCGTATACTGAGTTATATGATTACATAAACGAGGTACTTAGGGTTTTCAGTAGTGTCTTAATTATAAGCATACATGCATATAATAAGATGAATTATTAATTCTGTCCTAAAACAATTACGTAATCGTCTTTCGGGCACTACACCTAACAATCTCCCACTTGCACGAAAGGCAAGTGGATTAATTGTTTTAAAGCACACCCTTTATATCTATATCTACAACATTCTCCCACTTGCTCAAAACAAGTGAGACGTATCCCTCAAATCTGTACCCTCCAAGCGCATCTTTGTAATTCATCCTTCCAAGCACGGCCGGAGTGTGCCACCGCAGGGTAGGTCAGTGACCCGGCGCGTACTTAGAATCGGAATACCATGTGACCTGGTACACTGATCAGGTAGGTTGGCGGCTTGAGTCAATCTTTGGTATCGAAACGTCGCCTTTCCATCTAATCCGGTGGTATGATTTCGATATGCCTTTGATTCAACACTGAGGACGAAATCGACTTAACGATTATCATTCATCTGACCTAAAGCCAGAATTAGTGTTATCACTTATATTCTAGTTTGCACCTGAATATACTAGCATATTATTCCTCATTCTCCTGAAGATACTTGAGGATTCACTAAACATCCCATTTCGTATTCATCCTCAGGTTTAGATAACCATTCCTGAGAGGTAGGGTAGACTACATCGTTGAATGTTGCATAAATGCAAGAGTATCTTAACCAGGTGAATTGATGGGACTGCCAATGATCGATTCTCGAGAGTTTGAGCGAATCAAATCCTTTAGAATGAATCCTGATGGCATGTCAGACTCTGACTTCAGATTACACACCCATGTTGTTTCCAACTGTTTCACTGTTACCATTCACAAACACTAATCTACATACCACTTTACTAATATTGATGCCTAGTCTACGAAAGACTTATCAACATTCTGGTCAAGTCCACATATTAAAATATGT
Source organism: Gentiana straminea (assembly GCA_036785695.1). Lineage (NCBI taxonomy): Eukaryota > Viridiplantae > Streptophyta > Magnoliopsida > Gentianales > Gentianaceae > Gentiana > Gentiana straminea. Next base: position 745,928 of record JAVUPR010000142.1, read on the forward strand.
GACTTTGAAAAGACCTAGAGGTTTGCTTTAATCCCCAAAGGATATAAGCTATGGCAGGCATCCTGCCAAAGGTTCATTCTGAATAATTTAAGATACCGTTAGTCTCGCAAAAAGGTCTTAGGGATTCACCCCTATTTTCTGCTTTGTAACGAATCCGTCATTTGTTCTTAGCTAAAACCCTTCCGTTCTGAATGAATTCAGATTTCGTTGTTCGGCAAGGATGTCTCAGGGAATCACCCCTATTTCCCACCTTCTGGCGAAATCAAGCAAGGGTGAGTGGTAAGAGAGATCACGGTCTGGTTAACTCTCTACCTTTTAGGGAATCACCCATAAATTACTCAGCTTTGCGTTGAAAGTTAAACTTTCCTATTCATTCGACTCTTCTCCGTGTAGTGCCAATTACTCCCACTGGGCCTGAGATACTCAGGTGGTTCTATAAGAGTTTCAATAGAACTGGAGTATCAAACTCCATTCACAGGGTTATGGCTTTTAAACCAACCTCTATGATCAGGATCCTATACAGTCCACGAAGGACTATAGGTCATCAATCTACCCTATAGACCATAAGGTCCTGCAATGGGTAATGGGCAAACCATACTCCCACTGCGTTCGGGGTGGAGTGATATACTGATCTAGTTTAGTAGTTTTTATTAGTGTTATCACCAACTGCCGATATTGGATGTGGACTGAACAAATCAGTTAGTAACATCTTGAGTACAAATACTTCAAGATCTACGGTTGTTATTTATAGACTCTATCAGACCGAGTTTGATAGTATCACCGTCATTCTCTGATTTTACGAGTTCTATAACCAACCTTTACTCAATGCATTAAGATATTTCATGACCTGAACATGTACGCAAAATTTCCAGTCCTACCTTCAAGCACTAAATGCTAAATGTCTATATTTACGGAAGTGGGGTGAACCGAATTCACTCCTTATCTACAAATGCATAGGCATCGTTTTAGGTAGACTTCCCGGTTTTTCATTGCAACCGTTATTTTGCAACCAATATCTTAAATGAGTTCAGCAGCGTATCGTAGAACATCAATAACTATATAAGGCAAATTTATGGTGTATCCCTTAGTGAAAACATTTCACTGGGAGGCAGGCCGAGCATCAGTCCCGAAGACTACACAATAACCTATTTCTGAGTACGGAATACTCTATCTCTGGTGAAATCAGAGATTTCCTCCAAATATTTTTGATAAACTTACCGGAGTCTTGAATAGTTGTCAGACAATATGTCACCACTCAGAAGCTCCCACTAGCTTGTATTTTTCATATGACCCCGAAGGTTGTTATGAACAAGCTATGTTACTTCTTTAAATCAATTACCCTTTCCTGATTGAAAGGAAACTTAGTCATTGTTCCTTTTGAGACAGTGTTCCTTTGACTGGGAGATAGGAATCACCCTAAGCCAGTCTTCAGATCTTGTCTTTTGGGAATATGCACTAATTAATAGAATAGAAAGAAGCGTTTATCGAAATACGGAAACCATTTGTGTTTATATGTTTTAAGATGTGTTACTAAAACCTTTTCAGCAATGCTTAGTGGTTCTGACTTTATCAAACTAAAGTCTGAGTCTTGGATTCGTGCTACGAATGTTATATTCATCGTCAATAAGACAAACAAATTATCCTATTGAAAATGAATATGTTCGTTCCAACGAATCCGAAAACAGAAAATGAATTTTCTGTGATACCCAAGAATTGAATCCGAGATTCATTTCCTTATATCACTCCCACTAGTCTACCTAAAATAACTGCCCGTTGTCTATTTTATTTATCGTTTAATGCAAAGCTACCTAGTTCTTCCAAAGAACTTTAGCTTTCGAGAAAATTGCTAGGATGCATTGGTCAGTGATCCGAAATCACTTTCCTTATCCTCCAATTTCCAATTTATTAATTTTCCTGTTTAGCCTTAAAACTACTTATTTTGGATGACTAACACATATAAACATTCTTTCCCATTCTCGACTTTCCTTAAATGGAAACAGTCTTGAATTAGCAGTTCGTTCGAGTAGACACTACTCTTGAACTGTGGGATGTTCAGTGTTACTTGCTTGGACTTTCGATTTTTCTAATCGACAAACCCTAAGACCAAAGCTCTAATTAGTTTATCGGTTCCAAATACCGTCTAACTAGCAACACTTTGTATTTATGATTTTTCAAAGATTAGAACATCTCCTAGAACTTAGATCCCACTAGTTTATCAGTTCCAAATACTGTCTAACTAGCAATGCTGTGTTCAAGATGTTTCAAAGATTATAAAATCTCCAGAACTAAGCTCCCACTAGTTTATCGGTTCCAAATACTGTCTAACTAGTAACGCTTTATTCTTGTTTTTCAAATGAATGGAAAAACTCTTATGCAGTCCATTACACATTTCTAATGATCGATTCAGAAAAACAACAAATCATAAGACTAAGGCTCCCACTAGTTTATCGGTTCCAAATGCCGTCTAACTAGCAACGCCTTATGTATATGATTTTCCAATTTTTCAATTTAGAAATTTGTTGTGTAATACACTTTTGAAATTCACTAAATGAATTCTATATGATAGTCCTATGTCATCTTTTGTAAACTAAGTATGGTCGTCTCTCGTTCAACACGAGTGACACCCGTGACATACCTATACTATGTCACTTAAGTTTTTAAAGGCTTTAAGAGAAAAAATTAACTGCATTGTTTGATAATTACAACGTACTTGTTACTTTCCACATTTTTAATGAAGTCCTATTACTAATAGTTAATAACCTAGAGATTTAGTTGTAAATAAAATGACAGAAAGTTAAATTCAAAAATAAATTTTCAATACTAGATTTATTTTAGGAATAATAAACTATATAAAGTCTATCCTACCATTCCAAGGATTTAACCTCGCATCGTACCGCCGCCTTTAGGGTCGGTATCAGCACAATGACGGTTAAACTAAGACGATCTCTCTCAATGATTAACCTTCGAGAATCGAACATCTCACGGGAATCAGACATCCCGGCTCTTAATCATTGATTACCTTCCTTTTTCTAGCCAAGATATTTCGAAAATATCCATAAAAGTTTGACCTACTATATCAGATCTCAAAGTACGCCCCGAGTATGCCGCTTTTAGGGTCGGACAGTGACCCAACGAGTACCCGAAATCCTATCCTTTCGAAGACCAAGCCTTGAATGTTGATAGGGGTGAACACCATCCTTAGGGAGCCGGAATCAAAGCGGCATGAGGCGTCACCCTTCTCTCATGTGCTTGCATCTATAGTAGAGGCCGTGGGGGTGGCTGTCGCCTTCCCCGCTCCCACTCAATATTTTGAAAAAGTGGTGGGTTTGCTAATTACGGTTTCGGTCTTGACAATAAGAAACAATAAATCAAAGTACTCCGAATAGGGTCGGTTATGTAGGCAAGCCTACGCCGTCTTATTCGTTGAAACATATGTGACAGTTTAGTCCAATCCGGCAAGAGAAGCCCCGTTTAGCCCGAAGGCTTATCGGCTATGCTAAGTCCTGTCAAGCTGCTGTAACGTACATCACACATGGAGGGGAGTTGATTGAGCTAAAGCTCGGTTGAACTCGCCCAACCATGGTTAGACCATTTCCGAACCCATGTACTAAGATTCTCCGATTTCTAAATTGTCACCGAAAGCGTAATCTCGTTTCAGTTTAAGGTGGGTTCACTAAGAAGCCATCACCGAAAAGCTCAACGATTTATCACCGAGAATCCATCACTAAAATCGTAACGATTAACAAAACCCGGGTCCTCGGTTTTTATAATTAGCTACTTATTATTTAACTACCACATATTAAATTAATAGGCATTCATACAAATTATTCGAGTTATACACGTCTATTTTAATTCGAAATTAGAAAATTACGTGTATGCATTGGAGTGGAATCATGAAGATGCAAGTCATGGCAATTTTCCGGTTTTAAACACGTAATCTTGATCAAACACAAAATTATACCGAAAAGTAAACACCGAGATGGACCGTTGGTACCCCCGACTAACTATTTCTAAGGAAAAGTAAAACTTAATCTATGTCTTCGAGTCTTGATCTTCGACTCTTGAACTTGAACCGCCGGATCACGAACCACGAACACCCGAGAGGAGAAAGGATTTTTAATTAAATAAACAAATATTATTATAATTATCAAAAACATTTTTTATTTTTTATTTTTTAATAGCTGCGGCTAACTAATAAAAAAAAAAAGATTTTTTTTTATATTGTCCGGTTTTTTTAAGTTATATCCAAAAAATTTATTTTTTTTAATTTTCTGTCATAAGACAGATTTTATACAAAAAAAAACTTAACAATAAAAAAGGGGGATTCTATTTGGACCCCCCTATTTACTACTTGCACCCACTTACTACTTGTACCACAAAAAAATTACTACTTGCACCACATGATTTTTTATATAGGGAACATCAGTCACACTGGTGTTCCTGTGGAACACCAACGTCGATCACGGTGACGTTGGTGTTCCACAAGGAACACCCGTTGTCACCGACGTTCCCTATATAAAAAAGTGTTAAATCTTAGAACGTCAGTCCATGACTTTTCACTGGTGTTCCTAGTGGCATACCAACGTCAGTGACACTGACGTTGGTGTGCCACAACGAACACCAGTGTGAGTGACGTTTTTTTCACCCGAAAAAATATTCATTAATGTGGTGCAAGTAGTAAATAGGGGGTCCAAATAGAATCCCCCTAAAAAAAATATTGACAGCCGCCAAAAGAAACCCTAGCCGCATGCAAGTTTCTAACAAACAGACTTATATCGACGCTTTTCAGCGTCGCGGAAAGTCCTGCAGCGCAGTTTTTATTAAAAAAAAACAGGTTTTTAACCGTTTCTCCCCATTCATACCTTGGGTTCCGCCTCGATCTTCAACTTTTCTTCAAGATCTTCATCTTTTCGAGCCCGGAACATCAAAATTACAATAAAGATGCTACTTTACATGGTATTTCGAAAATTGCATAATTAAAGATACAAATCCTATGCTCAATTGTTACTAAACAAAGGAGCTACAAAATAGATCTACGGGTAAAAAATACCAACCCCAATCCATCTCTTCAACCACAACAATCACAAGCATGCATCATGATAAATTTCGAATTTTCCAACAAAAAAACGAAATAAAACACCTAAAACATGCTTTTCCACTCCAAGATCTAAAATTCATATACTTTGATCGTTAGATCAAAGGCTCTGATACCACTTGTTAGATGTAATATCGTCCGGTCAATCATAGATTGACCCGATTACGCAACGGAATGCATCAGATCTAGATCTAAACGAAACAAAGAACATAAATTAAAGATCAAACTACAAGGGGGTTTGGATTTTACCTTTTTATAGGACTTAACTCCAAGATCAAAAGTAGTATCCATGCAAGTTGAGAAGCCACAGCCTTCCAACGTGTGTCTCCCAGCAACACCAGGTGGATGGTGTTTCCCGCCGCCGGACCACCTTGATATGCTACCTAGAAAACCCGAAGTTTTCTAAACTTGAACCCACGGAAAATAGCCAAAAATTCTAAGCTATTTTCTTCCAATAATGACGTGTTATGTGATTGTAAAAGGCTTGGGAGAACTCTCTTTATATAGGAGAGTAATCCTTGTCCACCAAGGATTTGTTTAATTAATACAAAATCAATTGAAATAATCCTTTTCTAAAAAGATATATCTAGAATATTCCAAAATAAATTAGGATATATAAGAGATATTCTTTTCCTTAAATTATTTACCAAATAAATAATTTAATCACATGTCTTATTATTTATTGAGAAAACAAATTTCCCAATAATAAATAATAAATAAAATGTGCCCCAAACCGTAGGAAAAAGGGCTTCACGCATTTTTCATCATCTTGGGCCAAGTCCACGAAAAATTTCTTTTCCATGTATTTAATTATCTAGTCCAACTAAGCAATTAATCCACATATAAAATTAAATAGCCCAATGCACTATTTAATTATAATTGAGGTGCAACGACGAGAAAACTAATTAAGCTATTTTGGCAGCCACGTCGGGGACCATGGACCTATATTCAGTAGCTACGATAAATGAAATAAAATTATTCGTCAGACATAATAATTATATCCAACCTTATTAATTCCGGGATTACACCACCAGAAACCTGAAACTGAACTCTATCGAATATAGATAACTTACACTCAATTTATGAGACGAAAGCGTCCACTGATATAATCATTACATACGGATAAATCCTCCATAGACTGTTCACTTATCCTTATTTACCAATAACCCTTCTCGACACATATTATCCTTATTTACCAATAACCCCCTAGTGATCAATTAGTTCATAAAAAATATGATATGAACTCGGCCGATCGATCAGTTTCTAGGGTTAACAAATAAGGGAAATGTCTGTCTACTTCCTGAGGGAAGAAATGGATTCCATATCTGTGATAACACAGACTACTCACTCATTCAAGAATAGAGCCAACGAAAAATGTTGGACCACATACTACGAAGTGATCCATACTAACACATCAAACCCTACCCCATTCTAAGTAGTCGTCTGTGATCACCTCAGGATTGAGATTAATCCATATATGATCATCTTGTGATTCGACAAGATTTCTCGATTACGGAATTATATCGAGAACACAACTCAAATCGGTCAAGCCCTATACGATTATCATCATATATAAATGCCCCATTAGGTACCTGATGATATATGGGCCCACTGGGTCGGATTACTTATAATTGGGCCAAGCCCAATGTCAGATAGCAAAGAGGAATGGACCGGTAGGGTAGGACAGCAAGTGCTGACCAGAATAGTTAAAGGAGCAGGACTTCACCATGCGCCGCGCAGGTAACTCTAGACAGAGCGATTGGCTGCGCAGAGGTATTTATGTACAGAATGATCGGCTGGGAATACAAAGACCGGGTCAGCACTAGTCCAACCGCTTGTAAACGTGGGTAGGTCCCACGTCCAGTAATGCTTAACGATCTCTGATAATAACTTCCCATCACGCAAGGAAGAGGAACACGATCTATAACTATAAAAGGAACACCCTGAACTATGAGGGGGAATTGATTCCAGTTTTAGGATTTAAATTGGATACGTAGGCAGCTCTCTCAAGAGTTTAGTCCAAAATTATACCCAGATATCATTATTCTTATAGTACTTTCCTAATTAGAATTACCCAATTACCCAATTGTAATATTCAAACATCATCATTTGACGCTAGAAGGAGGGGCTAAAAATTCTAGTTAGTGAGTGATTATTACAGAAATATGGCAAGAAATCATGGAAATTCGAAAAATACAACAAACTCAGCCAGAGAAGGAAAATAGGACCGGGAGGGAGAAAAGCCCAGACAGAAACAATCAAGAAACCGGAAATAATGTTATGGAAGAAGGACAAACCGGCAACCCAAACGCGGTCAAACAAATGTTGGTAGAGAACTTGGCAAAACTCAAGGCGGAGGAGATAAAGGCCATATTTGAAGAAGTCTTAAAGGCCAGAAACCAAGATAATGACGTCTCTGAAACACATCTCCTCTTCATACCTCTAAAAGGGAGAAACATGAAGCAGAGTCTAGTATCAGAGTGGTTGTTACTCACCCAGGTGGTGATAACGCCAAGGCAGAGTTAGATGCTATTCTTAAGCCTTAGCAAGATGAGTTTAGGCTGGTATCTCCTTTCACCGAGGACATTGATGCATTTCCTTGTCCTCCAGGATTTAAGATCCAAAAGATCCAGGCATATGACGGAACATAAGATCCGTATGATCATATGCATCAGTATATCCAGCACATGAATTTGTATAATGCTCCAGAAGAGATGAAATGCAGGGCATTTGCAACTCTTCTAACAGAAAGCGAGAGATTGGTTCAACAAGTTGAACCCCAGATCCATACCAGCTTTCCCAACTCTGACTAGAACGTTCATGCATGCATTCATCGCATCAAGAACTTTCCAGAGGAACCGTACATATTTGCTGACCATTAGGCAAAAAGTGATGAAACAGTGTTGCAGTTTATCAAGAGATTCAACAGAGAGTCATCCCAGATAGCAGATCTGGATGATAAATTCTTAGTAGCATCCCTCGTGGAAGGTCTCACGGAAGGACGGTTACATGCAAAGCTGAGCAGCAAAAATCTGAGTACAATGGAAGAGTGTCTGGAAATTGCATACATGCATTGCCAAAGAGAAGAGGCTAACAGAGCCAAGAGTGAGGAGTCCCACAGGGATACTAAAAAAGGAAAGACCGATGATAAAACTGACAAAAAGAGAAAATCTGTTTGGGATAGAGTAACCAACCACATTTATGAAAGGTTAGGGAAAAAGGTGCTTTGCAGGACAGAGACCTTATTCCCCTGAACAGATCTCGTGACCAAGTGCTGGCAATTATGGAAAATAAGGGGATTGCCAAGACTCCTCCTCCATTGAGGGGTCCAATGGAGAAGAGAGACCATACCAGATGGTGCAAGTATCATAAAGACATTGGACATGACTCTGAACAGTGTAGGGACCTGATCAGAGATATAGACGCAGCAGCAATGGAAGGAAAGATCGATGAATGCATCAATCGAGCACAGGGGGACAAGCAGAGGAGGGAGAGAATTTAAAAAACAGCACAACAGTCATGACAAATATAATCAAATGAGACACAGAGATCCGTCTCCTGATGCAGATGGACAAAGAGAAAATGCCCCAATCAACATTGTGAACATGATTGTGGGTGGACCAACAGGAGTTAATAAGGCTGCCCAGCAAGAGAAAAGTGGCAGCGCAGAAAAAGATGGGGAAGCAAAGAAGCAGAAAGTGATGGGAACCATTCAGTACGGTCCAAGAGATCTGCGTAGACACGGGCAGCGCAGTGAACGTGTTGTGTTACAATGCGTTTCGGCAATGAAACTAACGGACTCGGAGTTGGCTCCTGTATCAACTCCTCTTTTTTGATTTACCGGGCCACCCATACATCTTGTGGGTATGTTAAAGCTATTGGCAACTTTTGGAAAAGGACCACAGAGCAGGACTCTGATGGTCAATTATGTGGTGGTAAAAGCTCCATCCGCTTATAATGTGATTCAAGGAAGGCCTGCATTGATTGATCTAAGAGCAGTGGTTTCACCGGCACATAACAGTATGAAATTCCCAACTTTTGAGGGAGAAGCTACCGTTAAAGGGGATGTGGATGCTGCCAGGAATTGCTATACAGCCACAATCAATGGAAAATGAAGGTACAACAAGTGACAATGGAAGATCTTGTTCCAGATGAAGAAAAAAGATGGCAATCCAACGATCCTGTGGAATCAATAATGCTAGATGAATCGGACTCTGAATCCACAGTCAGCATAGGATCATGGATACCTGCTGAGCAGAAACATATGCTGGTCAGAATATTGAAAGATTATAAAGATGTGTTTGCATGGAAAGCAAGTGACATGCCTGGACTGTCAACGAGTTGGCTGTCCATAAACTCAATATCGATCCAACAAGGAAACCAGTGAAGCAAAAGAAAAGATCATTTTCACCAGAAAGGATACAGGCTGTCCAGAAGAAGTGGAGAAGTTGTTGCAGGCCAACATGATTAAAGAAGTTATCTGTCCAGAGTGCCTAGCAAATCCGGTGCCAGACAAGAAGCCAGATGGCAGTTGGAGAATGTGTGTTGACTTTACTGACCTAAACAAAGCCTATCCTAAAGATAGTTATACTTCCCCTAGAATTGACAGGCTAGTAGACTCTACAGTTGGTTATGAAATCTTTGCTTTCTTAGACGCTTATAAGGGATATCATCAGATTATGATGGACCCTGTAGATGCTGTAAAAACTGCTTTTATTACTAAATTTGGTTCCTACTATTATGTGTCTATGCCTTTCGGATTAAAGAATGCAGGGGCTACCTACCAAAGGGCAGTCAATACCATTTTCAAACAACTGATTAGCAAATCAATGGAAGTATGTGTGGATGACTTATTGATCATGAGCAGGACTCTTGACCAATATTTGAAAGATGTAGAAGAAGTTTGTCAAGTTTTAAGACAAACGGGAATGAAATTGAATCCAAAAAAGTGCACTTTTGGGGTAAGATCAGGCAAATTTCTGGGTTATATGATATCTAAAGAAGGTATCAGGGCCAACCCTTATAAATTATAGGCTTTAAAAAGCATGCCTGAACCAAAGAATATTAAAGAAGTTCAGAGATTAACAGGAAGATTAGAAGCGCTAAACCTATTCTTGTCGAAATCTGCACAAAAGTCATTGCCATTCTTCAAAATTCTCAGGAAGGCCAGTCCATTTGAGTGGAATGAAGAATGTAAACAGGCTTTTCAGGAGTTAAAAGATCATATCAGTCACTTGCCAGCTCTAACCCCTCCTCAGGAAGGTGAGATATTGTTTCTTTACTTGTCTTTTTGCAATGAAGTTGTAAGTGCTGTGTTGGTAAAGCAACATGGCATGATACAAAAGCCAGTATATTTTGTAAGCAAATCCTTACAAGGACCTGAGATTAGATATTCTAAGGTGGAAAAATTGGTCTTAGCCCTAGTGCATGCCACAAGGAAGTTAAGGCCATACTTCCAAAGTCATCCAGTGATTGTGTTGACAAATCAACCTTTATAGCAAATTTTGGATAAACCAGACAAATCTAGATGGTTAGCAAAATGGGTAGTTGAATTGGCAGGATTTGATATCGAATACAAACCAAGAACAACAATCAAAGCCCAAGCGTTAGCCGATTTCTTGGCAGAAGAAAAAGCCTTGGCTATGGAGCAAAAGGCTGAGCAGGACAAGGCTGAGAAGAACAAAACTGAACAGTGGCAGCTTTATGTGGACGGAGCCTCCAACAAAGAAGGAGCAGGAGCAGGACTCCTACTCATTAGCCCAAAAGGTGAAGAATTCCCATATGCTCTTCATTTTGACTTTCAAGCAACTAACAATGAGGCAGAATATGAAGCTTTGATAATTGGATTAAATCTAGCACAGAAGTTAGGTGTGCAAAACCTGAAAGTTTACACACACTCACAGCTTGTAACAAATCATATCAAGGGAGAATATGAAGCAAAAGAAAGTCCCCTGAAAAATACCTTGCAGTGGCACAAAGAAAATTGCAAAATTTCTTAATGATAGAGGTGGAACAAATAACTCGGGCCCAAAATACTAGAGCAGATGCTTTATCAACGCTAGGATCGAATTTCTTATCCAACAAAAAGGTGTTGGTTGAGTAGTTAAAGAAGAAGAGTTGTGATGACATTGAAGTACAACCAATAACACAGGCAGAAACCTGGATGGATCCAATTGTAATGTATCTGAGAGATGGAAGACTTCCCGAAGATAAAGTACTTGCCAGAAAACTGATAAGACTCTCAGACAGGTATGCTCTTTTCAACGATGTTCTGTACAAAAAATCCTACGCAGCACCTTGGTTGAGATGTGTTACTCTATATGAGGGAGATTATGTATTGAGAGAAATCCACCTCGGAATTTGTGGAAATCATTTGGGAGCAAGAGCTCTGGCCAGGAAATGTAGGCTTTACGGGTATTACTGGCCTGAAATGCAAGAAGACGTAGAGAATCTGGTCAGAACTTGCAGAACATGCCAGGTGCATAGCATTTTATCACATAATCCTGTACAGGATATGATACCACTACCCCGAGCACCGGGAAATTTCAAGTTTCTAGTGGTGGCAGTGGATTATTTCACCAAGTGGGTGGAAGCTGAACCTTTAACCACCATCACAGCCAACCAAATACAGAAGTTCTATGGAGAAATTTTCGGTGCAGGTATGCAATCCCTAAAATTCTCATCTCATACAATGGCACACAGTTTGAAGATCAAGGAGTGCAGGCCTGGTGCACAAATCTAGGAATTTCCCAACACTTTAGATCAGTGGCCTATCCTCAAGCCAATGGGCATGTAGAATAGACCAACAGGCAGATAAAACAGGGATTGAAGAAAAGGTTGGAACAAGAGGGATCTCATTGGGTAGACCATCTTCCAAATATCCTGTGGGCATACAGAACTACCCCAAATGCTGCTACACAGGAAACTCCATACTCCTTAGCATATGGATGTGAGGCAGTAATACCAGCAGAGATTGGACACAAGTCTCCCAGAACAGAATTATACTGTCCAGAAACGTAGGAAGTAGATGTGCTGTATGTCAACGACGAGTTGGAACATAAACGCGACATTGCATTGATCCAGATGGCCAAGTACAAGCAGAGGATTGCCCAATACTACAACTCCAAAGTTAGAGGTACGTATTTTAAAGAAGGCGATTTAGTGCTGAGGCGAAATGATGCCAGTAAGCAAGGCCCCACTGGAAAGCTAGACCCAAATTGGGAAGGTCCTTATAAAATCATCAAAGTGCATGGAAAAGGATCTTATCAACTAGCTAATGCCTCTAGAAAAACAATTCCTAGAAGTTGGAATGCTGTTCACCTAAGGAAATTTTTTCCTTAAATTTTTTTTATTTCTTTGAGTAACGCTACGTTGAATTATTATTCGTTTTTCAATTTTGTGTGGAAGTTTTTAACTTGTATTGGAACAAAAAATTAAAGCAGGATATTCGATTATCAGTAAACTTGCAACGAATGGGCAGAAGTCCCACTCTAAAGATAAAAGTGCCAAACTTGAAGCGCAAGGGCATTCTGGGCCGAAGTCCCAATTAAAAATGTGAGTGCCAAACATGCAGTGCAAGGGCATTCTGGGCAAAGGACCCAATTGAAAAACACACAAGTGTTAAACTTGCAGCGTAAGAAAATTCAGTGCAGAGCACACAATTAAATATATTAAAATGCAAAACTTGCAGTGCGGGAGCATTCTGGGCAGAGGACCCCAATAAAAAACACCCAAGCAATAAACTTGCACGCAAGAAAATCCTGTATATAGCACACACTTAAAGAATGCAAAAATCGAACTTGCAGAGCAAGAATGTCCTAGGCAGAAAACAATAATGATCTATGCATTATGTAACTGTGCAGAAGATAAGAATTAAGAAGCTAAGGATAAAGATCCTAACTTCTTTGCAGCGCAACAAGAAGGTAAAGCTGAACCCAGAGAATATCAAATTCAAAGGCATATATTCAAAAGTACGATTCCAAAGGTTTCAATGATCAAAGTATCGTCAACAACAAATAATAGATAAAGTTATTACATCAAAAGCTGCACAGTGCAGCAAAATTCAAAGTTTTCAAGAAAACGTGTAAATTAAGAGGCAGGGGGAGCTGAGGGCTGAGCAGATTTCTTTTTAGCATACTTGCTTATTTTTTCTTCTCCACTCTTGTACTCGTCATATCGCTTCGTGAAGATCTCGCCCGCTTTCTTATCATACAACCTGTAATTAGGCAGAGTGGTAATCACCAAGTCAGCAGGTTTGGCCTCATCAACACCAAGTGTGTATCCTCTGCGCAGCGCCGGTGCTAGAATAATCTGAATTTCCTCATAAGTTTGAGGAGAAGACTTATACCCGGCAACAACTTTCTGGACAACGTTCTGAGCAGGAATTTCCTCCATCCGCCTCAGAGTTTCGTCAAAGTCGGCCTTCATCTTCTTTACTGTGGCAAGATGTTGCAGATGCTCCTCATTCATTTTCTCCAGCCGCTGATCTCTCAGTATCAACTGGTCCTCTTGCGTGAATATCAAACCCTCAGCTTTGGCAAGATCAGATTTCAGTTTCTCAATCTCCAGACGAGCAGCAAGGTTGGATTCTTCTAAACTGGCCATCTTAGCATTGGCTTCATCCAAGTGAACCACTTTATGTTGCAGGGTAGAAATGTCCTTAGCCATGCTATCGGTCTTCTTATGCAGCGCTTTACCCAGGCGGTAGCACTACGAAAGAAAAAATCTAAGAAGGCAGAAATTAAAGAAAGAATGACAGCTTTATAAAAAACCACTTACAGAATCAGCAAAAACATCAGCAGACATATCCTCAAATTTGAAGGAAGAATCACTTGCAGAACTGCCAGAGGAGGTGGACCTGTGCCTCTTTTTCTGTCTTTGGGAAACGGTCCTGAGGGGAACTGCATTCAAACCAGTAGTTTGACCACTGGGGAGGTCTTCTTCAATAGTCAGATCCACAGGGTTAACTGTGCTCATAATGTTCTGGTCAGAAGGATTAGCAGTGGGGATTGTTTCCTGCGCAGAAGTACCAGAGCTAGTGCCTATCTTGGTATCCTCTTGCTGACCAGAAACTTCACCACCTTCCGGAATAACGGACAAGGTCCGTTCAGAATCTTCTGCCATCTATTCTCCTCCTCCTCATCATCAATGTCAATGTTAAGAAAATTGTCTACGTTGGCCACTACAAGGATGAAGAATAATCAAAATATATTCGAAAACAAAGCAGAAAGCAAATACAAACATACATTTTCTATACTGTTCTTTGGAGAACTCAACATAAACAACGGGACCGGCATTGTGAAGCTGCGTGCAACATTTATCAGAGTAGAACTTATAAAGTCTAAGGTCAGAGAGATCTTGTTGCTGGCCAGATACTTAGCATGGGTTGCATCAACAATGTCTTCCAATTTTTCTTTCATGGAAGAGGTGTTCCAACGACCAATATCCGCCTCAGTATTATGCTTCACAAAGAAGAAACGCTCTGACCACTTTTTCCTAGTTTTGTCTTTGCCAGAGAGAGGAATAATATGGCTTAATTTACCAGATCTACGACAGAAGTGGTACCATCCTCCACTACCTTGTGTCAATTTACACTGGTAAAAGTTCCTAAATAACTTCACAGAGAAGGGTGTGGTGTTCAGGCGATACCAAATAATAAAACCTACCAGAAATTTGACATTGTTTGGGTGTATTTGACCAACCCCCAACTTATAATACTTCATTACCTCAATGTACCTAGGAGGGAGAGGGAATCTTAACCCACTATGAAGCTGATCAGCGTATACTGTGCAGAAACCTGCCGGGGGATTGTAAGCGTACTCAGTGGACCTGGGGAGCAGGACTTGAAAAGGCTCAGTACGAATCTTATAGGTTTTCAATAAACTGGCCATCTCAGTCTTGGTCATCCTACTAGTGATACCATGGCAAGCCATTATTGCCTTGGTTTTATCAAATCGATTTATCTCTCTCTTTAAAGTGGTTAAAAAGGCTGTGTGATCTTCTGGATATTGATTAACAATGGAAGTAGGATTAAAGATCCCTGGGGGAAGAAGGTGAGAAGGCAAAAGACACAGAGGATTATCCCCAAAAGTGGATGTATTTCTCAAGTCAATCGAAGAGGACGGATGATTGATGTTTACCACGGTTTCAGGATTAGAAATAGGATTAGAGAAACTCACCTCCTCACTTTCTAAGGCAATCGAGGTTTTTTCTGGCGATTCGAACAACTTTTCTACAGAATCACTAGAAGCTGTATTGGCTCTTAGACTCATGAACGAAATAAGGATTTAAAGAAATGCAGATTAACATAAAGATGAAGACTTACTTGTGATTGCAGAAGTGCGTTTCCAAAGGTTTAAAAAAGAAGAGTTGTGTGGAAAGAGAAATAATTATGTGACAAGAAGTGAAGCGACACAAGAGTTTAGTCCACGGTTATAATGATAACAAACGGATGCAACTTGGCCTCGTTTCACGCAATATTAATAATGGAATCTGAAGCATTTCAGGCTAGGCCAGCTGTAAAGCAGTCCACCCTAGTCCACTGGGTCGGATTACTTATAATTTGGCCAAGCCCAAAGTTAGATAGCAAAGTGGAATGGACCGGTAGGGCGGGACATCAAGTGTTGACCAGAATAGTTAATGGAGCAGGACTCCACCATGCGCTGCGCAGAGGTAGCTCTAGACAGAGCGATTGACTGCGCAGAGGTATTTCTGGACAGAATGATCGGCTGGGAATACAAAGACCGGGTCAGTACCAGTCCAACCGCATGTAAACGTGGCTAGGCCCCACGTCCAGTAATGCTTAGCGATCTCTGATAATAACTTCCCATCATGCAAGGAAGAGGAACATGATCTATAACTATAAAAGGATACGTAGGCAGTTTTACAACTTAAATTGGATACGTAGGCAGCTCTCTCAAGAGTTCAGTCAAAAATTATACCCAGATATCATTATTCTTATAGTACTTTCCTAATTAGAATTACCCAGTTACCTAATTGTAATATTCAAACATCATCAGTACCCTATTACCGACTGTCCGGATAAGACTCTCACACCTAAAGTGTTCTGGGCGCATTATTAGCAAATTAATATAGAGACCCGTACTCAGATTAATAAACATAACAGACTAAGTTAATTTTAAGTACATCTCACTAACTCAATCCTCTTATGTATAGCCATACACAGAGTTATGTGATTCCATAAACGAGGTACTTAGGGTTTTCAGTAGTGTCTTAATTATAAGCATACATGCATATAATAAGATGAATTATTAATTCTGTCCTAAAACAATTACGTAATCGTCTTTCGGGAACTACTCCTAACAATATTCTCCTTGATTTCAGTGATCGGATTTTTCTTCAATCGTCTATCAGAAAATCTGTCCTTGATTGATCCTCTATTGATTGTGCATTTAATGCTTGGTCTTCTATATCTTCTTCATATTTTAAAATCTGATTAAGTAAGGTTTACTTAGCCATTCTCTGACGGTCAAGTGACCCATCTGACTTTGTTGCTTAGATCTTCCTTCACTGCTTTGTCTTTACTCATCCGATAGTCAGTTTACTTACCTGATTCACTGTTTCCTTCATTCTTGTCAGTTCAGGAGAATCCTTGTACTTCACTGATCCTTGATTTGTGTGAGATCAGTGTACACCATATTTAAACATTATGTTTCATCACTTGAAACATAACTTAGACTTATCCAAGGTCATCACAGAATTCCTTGGCTATAAGTTAGACCATAATGTCTTCATGCTTCTCTGCTGGTACTTGGCTGGCTTTACACTGCCGAAAATCTGTTTCACTTTGCCGTCCTACCAACTAGTACAATACTTGTCTTAATCAACTTATACAACATGTCAGACTTTAAGTAAATACTTATACAGAGAATTCTAACTTATTTCAGGCTTGCTATAACCGCTAGTATGGCCTTCATCAAAACATAATAAAATGTTCCTAACAATTACCCCTTATTTTATGATGCCAAAAACCTCATAAGCCTGAACATAAGTATAACAAATTTTTCATAATAAACATTGGAATAAAACTCAACAATTTTATTCATCCACTTAAGGGCAATAAGATATTGCATCTTTTTATTCAAAAACAAAGGCGTATAGAATTCAATTAATTCAATTAAACAGAAGGGCTACTTCTTCTTTTCTTCAAACGTGATGCCTTTGCCTTTGATGCCCTTGCCCTTATCAGTTGGGCTTGACTTCTTTCCACTGGAGCTCTCAGGCTTTGAGCTTCCTTCTCCCTTTTTGGCAGCACCAAAAAGTGCTTCAAGATTTGCATTTGTTGCTTCAGACTCAGTGAGAGGACCATACATTTGCTCCAAAATTTTGTTGTTGGCCATAGTGACATTTATCAGAGTGTGAAGATGCTGGCCAGAAAATTCCATAACCTCATCCAGATGTTGAAGTTGATGAGTGTGAGCATTTAGAGTTTCCACCAAAGGTTTGAGATTGTTATCAATCTTGTCAGCATGGAACTCAAGGTTGGTTTGGACATGGTAGGGGACGAGCTGCTGTAAGTTGCAAAGCAAGTTTCCTTGTTTCTCCATGACCTCATCTTGAATTTTGATGTGACTGATGAGGGCTCCAATTTCGTGAATGTAGGAGGTTGCTCCACTCCTTAAAGCAGCTTTCAGGTTTTGCCTGCTGTGATACCGCTTTTCCATGTCTACAATCAGAGGTTGAATGTCAAGATTGAAGAGTCTTTCTGGATCAATTTCCTTTGGTGCCTTTTCAACATCCCCATCATCTTCATCTTCCTCCTTCAGGGTCATTGAGAGGTTGCTGGGGGGTGCTTGCTTCTCCATCTGCCGGAGATGGCAGGTTTTCGTCTCCATGAGCTGGAGACTTGATTTCTTCTTCTGGTGTTCCCCTTGATCAATAGTGGGGGTGTTGACAAGTTCAACAGAGTGAGTTTGATCAGCTGGCTCTCTCGGCTGTTTGTCAACTTTGATGAGGCTCTTGAAAAGTACTTCTTGAAGAATTATGTCATCATCAGATATCTCCACGTTTTCCGGATCAGCTTCAAGATGGTCACCTTCTGAGTGTTCATCCTCTGTCTCAGCTTCTTCTTCATCCATCTCATCTTCTTCAGATGGTGTGATAACATATCCTTCCTCACCTTCTTCCAGATAGGTGATGTCCTCTTGCTGTATCATCACTGATTACTACAGTCTCGTTCAGGTTGCTGGTACCAATCACAGGGTTGCTCTCTTGTGCCTTTTGGGATCTAGTTCTTTGTCCTATTTCTGATCTGCTGCTTTCAGGTTGTTTTCATTTTCTCCCGACAGTGGGTTTGGGTTTCAGAGATGCCTTAATGTTGGTAAACATTATCTTGGACTTGTGTGGAGGATGCAAATTTGTGGGTTTCACTTTCAGCGTGTCAAACAGGTGTTGAAGGGGAACCCATATGATTTCCTCTCCCAGAAATCACCTTTCTTCTGCAAACCCATGCTTGGTGCTGTAATTGGCAGATCAATTTCTTTTTCAATCTGGTCTATTAGTTTATTGTAGACAAATGTTGATCAATCAAACTTAATACCTTGATAGATGATCGCCATTAGCTTGACCCGTAACTCAGTCAAGTTTTCCATCAACCATTTTTTCCTTCGATGTTCTTGGTGATAACCGGTGCAAATTCAACAAATGGAAGTTTGAGTGCTGATCTAGTGAGGTTGTAGGTTTTGTTGTTCTGCTTGGGATTCTTGGCTATTTCTACCCAGAAGTTTTTGATGTGAATCTTTTCGAACTTCAAATTAGCCAGACCTATCATGGGTAGGTGTAGGAATCTGTTGAGAAGACCAGGCATAATGACCACTTCTTTCCCAAAGATCGAACTCTTTATGCAATCGGGATCAGTCTTCTTTGTGCTGGGCACAAACTTTGCATTTTTCCAAAATGCAATCAGATTTTCATTGCAAATTCCATTGATTGGGGGGGTTTAGGAAGGTCATTATCCCTAGATTTGAACATCAATCAACCAAGCATAGAACTTGTGCATCATTATCACAGAAGGATAGATAGGGTTCAGGTTTGAAAAACGATCCAGTAATGATCGATTTTTCATAAAATCTTTCTGTGGGAGATATTGTAGAGGATGAAGCCATTGCTTTGAGATTTGAGAGAAGGACTTGATTTTGAGAAATAGGGTTTTTGAATTGCAAGAGAGCGTAAAAATTCTGAAACCTCTCTAAGTGTTGTTTAAATAGGGTGATTTGGGTAGTGTGAACATGGTTGAATATGGAAGGATTTTGTGACATAATGGCGTGATTTTATGTATATAAATCCCGATATTCGAGTGAAGTGGGGGAGTGGATTGAGGTAAGTAAAGATAGATCCCGGGAATCGAGGCGTTCGTAATTCAAAAAATAATAAGGTTACCTCCACGATTGTAAATTGATCTCCACGTGTGTAATCTTCCACAGTATAATACTCCATAAATTCTTGATTTTCCGCGGGTATAAAAACTGATTTGGTTCACACTTTAATTTGCTGGTGACTTCAATCTTTATTTCGGTGGAGTGCCTTGGCTGGTCACTTAGCCGGTGTAGTGACTTTTTCACTGATCCGCTGTATTTAACCGTTCCTAACAATCAGTTAAGTTAACTTCGCTAAGTACCAGTGCCTTACCTGCTACATCTCTTGTAATGGCAAAGGTTTAATCAGCTGGTGAAGTCACTTAGCTGATTACTCCAGTTAACTGCTCTTTGGTACTTAGTCAATTTCAATCATTCCCAACTCAGTTCTCAACATGCTAAATCTTTCATGACTGAGTGGTGTAGTGAAGATGTCAGCCAATTGATCTTCAGTGGGTATGTATCTTAGAATAACATCTCCTTTCTCAACATGATCTTTGATGAAATCATGTCTTACATCAATATGCTTTGTTCTTGAGTGCAACACTGGATTATCAGTAATAGATATGCACTTGTGTTGTCACACATAATTGGAATTGTTTTCTCCTCTATTCCATAATCCCTTAGCTGTTGTCTAATCCATAGTACTTGTTCACAACAACTGCTTGCTGCTATATATTCTGCTTTAGCTGTTGATGTAGATATAGAGTTTTGCTTTTTGCTGAACCATGAAACTAGTCTGGTGCCTAGCATCTGGCATGTTCTAGAGGTTCTTTTTCTATCTATCTTGCATCCAGCATATTCAGAGTCTGAAAATGATATCAACTTGAATCCTCCATCTTTGGGATACCAAATTCCAACATTAATGGTGTTTTTTTTTCAGGTATTTGATTTTTCTTTTAGCTGCTAGAAGGTGTGATTCTTTAGGTTGAGCTTGAAACCTTGCACATACTCCTACTGCAAATGCTATATCAGGTCTGCTTGCAGTTAGATATAGTAGGGATCCAATGATTCCCCTATACATTTTCTGATCAACATCTTTTCCAGCTTCATCTTTTCCAAGAATAACTCTTGCACACATTGGTGTATCTGATGTGCCACTTGTGTCCATACCATACTTGTTTATTAAATCTTTTGTGTACTTGGCTTGACTTATGAAAATACCATCCTTCATTTGCTTCACTTGAGGCCAAGAAAATAATTTAATTCTCCCATCATACTCATCTGAAATTTGCTCTTCATTAGGTTTTCAAATTTCTCACACAGCTTTTCATCCTCTGATCCAAAGATAATGTCATCAACATAGATTTTTACTAGCAATGTACTTGTTCTTCCTCTAATTTGAAAAGAGTCTTATCTACAGTTCCCTTGTTGAATCCATTATTGATCAGAAATTTTGATAGTGTTTCTTACCAAGATCTAGGTGCCTGTTTGAGTCCATAAAGAGCCTTCTTAAGCTTGTATACTTTATCTTCTTTTCCTTTGAGTTGAAAACCAGGAGGTTGTTCCACATATACTTCTTCTTCCAACAGTCCATTCAGAAATGCACTCTTGACATCCATTTGATAGACTTTGAAGTCTTTGTGTGCAGCAAAATCTAGAAAGAGTCTGATGCTTCCAATCTTGCTACTGGTGAAAATGTCTCATCATAATCTATTCCTTCTACTTTAGAGTAGCCTTTTGCAACTAGCCTTGCTTTGTTTCTAACAACTGTTCCTTGCTCGTCCATCTTGTTTCCGAATACCCATTTTGTTCCAATGATGTTGGCTGTGTCTGGTCTGTCAACAAGTTCCCAGACATCATTTCTTTCAAATTCATTTAGTTCATCTTGCATGGCTGTAATCCAGTCAGCATCTTGAATTGCACCATCCGTTGTCTTGGGTTCCATTTGTGATATAAAATATGTTAGCATATGCTTCAGTTGTCTTCTGGTTCTGACTCCTGTATGAATGTCTCCAATGACTTGATCTTCAGGATGATCTCTTAGCCAGATGAGGTCATATTGAAGTTGTTCATCACTTGGTGCTTCTACACCTTCAGGTTGTGCATGAGCTTCAAGTTCTGGTGCTTCTTCTGTTGTATTGATTTATGGATCATCTTGATTTCCAAAATTGTGATTCAGAATGGTAGCTTGTACCGTTGTATTCATATACGCTTGCCTTTGTTCTGCTTCTTCTTCTTGTTCTTGAAGATTTTCACCATTTGTGTTTGGTTCATCAAAGACTACATGTATTGATTCTTCAATCACCAATGTTCTTTTGTTGAGTACTCTGAATGCTTTGCTGGTGTCTGAGTATCCCATAAAGATTGCTTCATCAGCTTTTTCATCAAAAGTGTGTAACTGATTCATGTTCAAAAAAAAACATTTAGATCCAAATATATGTAAATGTGAGATGTTAGGTTTTCTTCCATTCCATATTTCATATGGAGTTGTTCCATGATGTTTGTTGGTGATTGGTATGTTTTGTGTATAGCATGTTGTGTTTGCTGCTTCAGCCCAAAATCTCTTTGGTAGGCATGGTTCTGCAATCATTGTTTTGACTACTTCTTCGAGAGTTCTGTATCTTCTTTCTGCTACACCATTTTGTTGTGGAGTTCCTGCTGCTGATAATTCTTGTAGTACTCCATTTTCTTCACAATAGGTTCTGATAACTTCATTAAGAAATTTTGTGCCTCTATTTGATCCGATCTTGATGATCTTCAGTTCTTTCTCATTTTGAATTCTTCTTAGCAAATCTGGAAGCTTCTATAGTGTCTCTTTCTTCTTGTTCATGAATATGGTCCAGATGTATTTGGAGAAATCTCAACCACTACTAGAGTGTATTTCTTACCACTTACACTTACTGGTATGACTGGTCCAAACAGGTCCATATGTAGAAGATGTAGAATTCTTGCTGTTGATTGATAGGGCTTTGACTTGAAGGAGCTTTTGATTTGTTTTCCTTTCTTGAATGTGATCTCTGGCAGGCCTTCAACTAACTTCTCCTTTGATAATGTGTTGATGGTCTTGAAATTTAGGTGATTTAATCTTCTATGCCAAATACAGCTGGTTGTTTGTTTATTTTTGACAAGTAACATGTTTATGCTTTAGCTGTTCTCCAATCCACCACATACATGTTGTATTCTCTTCTTCCTGCAAGAACCACTGTGTTGGTTTGTCTGTGAATCACCTTGCATCCTTCCTTGTTGAAGTGCATATTGTAGCCCTTGTCACAGAATTGACTGATTCTTAGCAGATTGAAATTTAGTCCCTTAACATATGCCATATTTTGAATCTTCAAATTGTTCTTGAGCATTGTGCCTTAACCCTTAATTTTACCAAGGTTGCCTCCAAAGGTGACTTTGGGTCCATCAAAAGCTTTGAAGTCAATGATCCATCTTTTGTTTCCCGTCATGTGTTTGGAACATCCACTGTCATGTGTTTGGAACATCCATCTTTTGTTTCCTGTCTATGTACCATACAACCTACAAAACAAATTAATTTTGTTTAGGTACCCAACACTGCTTGGGTCCATACATGTTAGCAGGCATGCCTCCTATACCAATTGTATATCCAAATGATCTTCTTTTTGGATAATTAAAGTTATCAACTTCATATGTATAAGGCATGGCAGAATAGCTTCTAATATTTCTACTTAAGGTATTCTGATACATTTCTCTACTTTTTGGTGCATTTGAATTCTTTTTCACTTTCCAATATGCAATGGGAAACCTATGTTGCTTCATGTGTCTAGGAACATACCTTGATTGGTTTTTCTTAAACACATGATGCATGGCATGAAATGGTTTCTTCTTGTATTTTGGAGGTGCAACATACCAAACATCCTCTGAAGGATAAAGTCTTCTTTTACCCTTCAAAAAGTCTATGCTTTTGGATGACTGGAATGATGGTTTAGTCTGTTGTTTCACTGCACTGGGTTTTAACTTCACCAGTACATGATGAGTGGTTGAAACTATGGTCTGTCCTTTTCTGAACTTTGGTCCATTATTGGTCCTAAATTCAGAATTGTGTTGTCCACTGTTTCTATTCTCATCCTGACTGTTGTAACCAAGACCAGATCTGCATCCAAACATTTTTGAGGTTTTGTAAGCTAGTGCATTAAAAGGTGCAGTGGTGGCCTTAACTGGTAGGGGGATTTTCTCAACCAGTCTGTCAACACCAGATGTATGATCATCTGCTGCTTGTTGATCATTTGAGTAAGTCTCCTTACTAGTTAGTTCAGCTTTTTCTTTATCCCGTTAATTCTTTAGTCTTTTATTTTCCTTTCTTAGATTCTGTTGGAAATATTATTTATGTTTTGATGATGATTCATCACGAAATTAGACAAATCACTTACAACCCATGATGATTAAGTCGTAACTAATTGTTATAGTGCATAATTAAAGAAGAAGCAAGAAATGGTCTAGAGATAAATGTATAAGTTCTATCTAGAGTCTGAACTTTGTATAGGTTGTTTCAGTCAAGCATTGTAATAGAATAGGAACTAGGCGAACAGCTGAGTCACAACAAGAAAACTGAATATGTACATGAAGAACTGAGGGTTCAAACTCAGTTATGCTAGAACTGAAGAAGATAAGTTCGCTGAGGGACACAAACTCAGTTGGCTTATCTAGCAGATCGAAGAAGCGAGAGACACGAGACTCGATTTACGTAAAACCGAAGAAGCGAGGTGGCAAACTCAGTTAGAAGCTGATTAAGTCATGACTATAAGTCAGGATTCAGGCAAGTCTATGGTGACCTAAAACTGAGTTATAGATCATATAAAACTGAATAATCTTAAGGACAAAGATTATCAGTTACCTGGATAAGAGGAAACTGATAGGTTTACTCTGACTTAGTCAATTGAAGTCAGATATTAAGTATACAAGGTACTCAGTTTTGAAGAAGAGTAGAAAACTAAGTTAAGGCCTTGTTAAATTTAAACTGACTATACGACAAAAGATCGTACATGTGAACGTTGGCTAAACGACAAGTGTAACGGCTACAAGAGCTAGTGACCGTTACATCACCCCTATAAATACACAAGAGAATCACTTAAAAAAGAGACAGAGAGGAGGATCAGAAAAAGAGCTTTACAAGCATATATTCAAAGATCCAAATCCAGATCCACAAAATCAGATCAGATATATCTAGAAAAAAGGGGAAGCCAACGGAATTGCCTTGAAGACTTCAAAGAAAGATCCCGTAACCCATTGAGGGATAAAGAAGGCATCTTGGAGCTACAAAGTCAGATCTAGAAGAATCAGATAGCTCACTGAATTAATCCTTGATTAATTCTAAACCTAACCTTTGTGAAAAAGGGTTGGCTGTGCATAGTTTGAAGGGAGCAATTTTACCTTTCTTCATACAGTTGCAACTTAGTTGCCACAGCTGTTGGTGCAGTCTGAGGAATGTGTGTTGGTGTTAGTGGTGAGCTGGTGAAGGAGCAATTCCACCTCCGAAAGATCAGTGTGCAGGATGAAGGGAGCAATCTCACCTTTCTTCATTTTGTGTAGACAGTGAAACTAGGGTGTCGTGAAGGACTGTCATAGTGCTAGGATTTTGTAACGGTTATCTCATTATTCTAGTGATACCTCCTACGCCACAGGAGAAGGGGAGACGTACAGGATTACACCACCCGGAACTTTAATAAACAAATCTTGTGTTGATTTACTTTATGCATTTGTGTTTGTTTTATTTATTGCATTATCACTCTGCAAACACTAGACACCGAGTCACACGACAACCGATACATACGAGTCTTAGAACTTAATCGACACATCTATTGCACTAAAGGCTAGTTTTATCCGCCGCGTTAACAAGACTAAATATAAGTCAGCATTGACTTATATTCAGTTGAGCTAACTGAACTCCGCACAAGTTAAGGGACAGGAACAAAACTAAACTGAAGATCAGTTTGAGTTTCAGAGAAACTCAGTTCCTGGGGCTTTTCCAGCTCAGGATTTGTTTTTGGTGACATGTTTATTCACCCCCCCTCTAAACATGTGTTATCCTTTCCAAGGGACCAACAATTGGTATCGGAGCGGTTCCCTCTTTTGAAGGTGATCCAAATCGTTTACCGCTTCAAGGTTCAGTTGTTTCCGATACCAACAATTGGTGTCGGAGCAAATCTTCCTTTTGGAAGAGATCCGAATTGTTACTGCTCAAGGAGATAACTGTGCATCAGTTATTTGTTCGAAGCATCCAGTTGTTGAAGACCCCTCACTGTACCAGTTCACTTAGTTTCAATGTCTACATTTAGAGCTGGAAGTTGGATTACTCACCCTCTGACTAATTGCTTACAAAATATATCTCATTTTCAGGATCAAATGATCGAAAGGTTCAGTGTGACAAATTTATATACAAATCCAGAACCTCAACTCAGTGATGAAGTGAATACAAACTTCAATGTTCATATTAACGAATCCAGAGGAGTTCCATCAATAAGAGACCTCTCAAAAGAAGAAGGAATGGAGTTGTTGCAAGTGGTTTTTGATATAGAAGATTCATCACAGCAACAAAAGAGTGTACATTCAAATCCTAAAACAGCATCATATCATCAAGAAAAGGTACATTCTTCAAATCGTTATCATTTCTTGAACTCGGTCGAGAAACTCTGATCTTGTCAAGGTAACTGAAAAACTTACGATGGAACTAAAATTAAAAGACAGGGAACTTGACAAAGCAAAAGATTGGAATGAGTTTCTTGAAACTGAGGTGTCAAATCTAGCTGAAATATTAATGTCTAGTAAATTTGACAAAAGCAATGATAATCCCCCACCCCTACCCAGTCTTGAGACTTCAAAAAGTATAAACTTTAGAAATCAAGATACTGGAAGATCTAGTGGATTACATAAGGAAACT
Organism: Gentiana straminea; assembly: GCA_036785695.1. Classification (NCBI taxonomy): domain Eukaryota; kingdom Viridiplantae; phylum Streptophyta; class Magnoliopsida; order Gentianales; family Gentianaceae; genus Gentiana; species Gentiana straminea. The sequence continues at coordinate 772,239 of JAVUPR010000142.1, forward strand.
AAAAATGTTAAATCTAAAAGAATCCTTGTGAAATCAACTAAGATTGAGCGTAATGGTTTATCCAGAAAAGAGTTGAGAAGGTTTAATTCTCTCAACAAAGAAACTGAAAGTAATACTTCAGTAACTAACTCAGCCGGACCCAAAAAGGTATGGGTACCGAAGAAAACTTAAACTGTTTTTCAGGAAAAGTCAGTTCACATTGCAAAATCCTCAGAAAACTTACTTCTATACAAAACTGAGAAGGCAAAGGCTGATGAAGGACAAATTGGTCAAAAGAAGTAAAACTTTCCAGCTACCATCTGACGTTTGGGCTGACGTGACAAATCACTCGAAGCCACGTGTCTATCTGAAGAGAAAAAGTAGATGTACATCCCTACATAATCCCAGTGATTATGACACGACTCTTATTTGAAAACGATTGCAAAACAAAATCTTGACGAAATCCTGCTCACCCAAAATCAAGCATTCAAGGATCCCGAACTCAAAAATCAATGGAGCAATACAACATTGATGATGGAATCACCACCAGCCTGGATAATTTATGTCAAAGATTTCAAACTCCAAGCTATCAACCCAGATTGTTAGTAAATTCAAAAGATTCGGGGACTTGAAAACCTGTTCGACATAAAGGTGGATACTTTATGCCTAGAAACCATCAAGGACTTCTACAAGAATGCATTAATCACCAACGAGGGAAAAAGATTGAGGACAACTGTTCAAGATAAGAGCTTCACCGTTGATGAATAATTGCTTTCCCTGGTGTTTGGTCTAGACGTAATTAGAGGATCTACATCTTTCACCTTTGGAAATAGAGAAAAGAACAAAATTTGGGACGTCACTGCAATCAACAAGAATGAGAAGAATCTTAGTGGATCTATCTATCAACAGAAACGAGAATTTGCATTTTTTACGATCCTTCTGACAAAAAATGTCATTGGTCATGCTAGGAATTTCTACACTCTTTCGATTGATAAACTAAAGCTGATCTACGCCATTTGGTTTGGAGAGAGATTGGATTGGATCGAGTTTATTCTCAATCAGTTGATAAAGCAAATATCAGACGAAAAGGAGAGAATCAAAGAAAGAAAGGAAGTTACTGGAGAAATGTTTCTTCTGAAAAAGGGATTTACATATCTAGTGCAAAGGATACTAGATCATTTATCCATTTCAAAATCTACACAAACGGAAGTGGAACACAAATCAGTGTCCACTGGGACAAAGAAAAGAAAATTATTTGTTGAAGAAGAATCAAGTGAAATCTCATATTCTAGTTCAAGTGAGACTGTGAGTTTGGATGACAGAACTCTGAGAAGACAGAAAAGGATGTGGAAAAAGTTTCAAGCAAAGAAAACTGAAACTGAGGACGTAATTGAAATTGAGGATGAAACTGAAGAAAGCGAAGGAAGCGAGTCTGATGAATCTGAAGAAAGTGAACGTGAAGAAACTGAAGATAGTGAATCTTCAACTGAGCTGTATGGGGAATACACTGAAAAACAGAGAGAAGCTGTGGAAGACGTAGAATTTTGTGAAGCTGAGTATGAAAAGGAACTGACAGTTCATGATACTCAAACTGGCTCCTCATCGCAAGTTCATGAGGCATCCACAAGCAGATTGGCAACTGAAGAATCTCAACCTCCTGGAACTGTAACTGAAGAAAAACTGAAAGGATGGGAAGAGACCATTGAAAGTGTGATGCAAACACTACAACAGCAGCTCTTTGAATTACATGATTTCATTGGAAGATCACATTTCTCAGGTCTATTCGAATACTCTAACCTCATCACCCTCCGTAGATTATTTGAAGATTGCTATCGCTTATCTTCAAACAAGGGGGAAAATAAAGCTGGAGATGAAGTTGAAGGTGATGCTGTCAATACTGAAAAGGCCTATGCCCTACAATTGATTAAAGAACAAAATGAAAAAATAGACTCTGATCTACAGACCATTGATCTGCTATCTACTCGAAGGAATGAAGAAGCAATTGACACTCTGTTTGAGGAATTGATTAAAAGAGAGACCTTCACTGAAACCAAAACTGAAGAAGATGAAGAAAACGCAGTTCAAGTTGTGCTGAGCATCAGGACGAAACTTGTAACCTGTATCAAATTGCAAGAGGGTCTACTAGCAGCAAAAGACAGAGGGACAAGAAATAAGGGGGAAGCTGAACCAGAAATGGAAGATGAAAAGGAACCATAAAGAAAAACTGAAAAAGAAAAACTTAATCTCATTTCGGATGAAGAAGAAAAACTGATGGAAGAGGAAATCAAGGAAATTCTGATCAAGCTCAAGAACAAAGACAATGAAGAGGCTAATCGCTTGATCGGTGAATATCTGGAGATCAAGCCTAGATATGGCGAATCTATTGAAGAAGGGAAACAAAGAAGGATTATGGAAACAAAAATGAGCTTCTTTCTTGGTGAAAAGATATTGGCTCTTGAAAAAGAGAAGTTGTAATTTTATTCAGTTATAACTCAGTTTGTTTCATTTTGAATCTTGTAATAAACTTGGCTGTTCTAGTTTGCTATCTTAATTTGTTTCGTTATGATTTCTTGCACTATTCTTTTATTATTTCTTTTAGGGAGGGTTATGATACATCATCAAAAAGGGGGAAATTGTTGGAAATATTATTTATGTTTTGATGATGATTCGTCACGAAATTAGTTCTATCTAGAGTCTTAACTTTGTATAGGTTGTTTCAGACAAGCATTGTAATAGAATAGGAATTAGGCGAACAGCTGAGTCACAACAAGAAAACTTAATATGCACATGAAGAACTGAGGGTTCAAACTCAGTTATGCTAGAACTGAAGAAGATAAGTTCGCTGAGGGACACAGACTCAGTTTGCTTATCTAGCAGATTCGAGAGACACGGACTCGATTCTACGTAAAACCGAAGAAGCGAGGTGGCAAACTCGTTAGAAGTCGATTAAGTCGTGACTATAAATCAGGATTCAGGCAAGTCTGTGGTGACCTGAAACTGAGTTATAGATCATGTAAAACTAAATAATCTTAAGGACAAAGATTATCATTTACCTGGATAAGAAGAAACTGATTGGTGTACTCTGACTTAGTCAATTGAAGTCAGATATTAAGTATACATGGTACTCAGTTTTGAAGAAGAGTAGAAAACTGAGTTAAGGCCTTGTTAAATTTAAACTGACTATACGACAAATGATCGTATATGTGAACGTTGGCTAAACGACAAGTGTAACGGCTACAAGAGCTAGTGACCGTTACATCACCCCTACAAATACACAAGAGAATCACTTAAAAAGGAGACAGAGAGGAGGATCAGAAAAAGAGCTTTACAAGCATATATTCAAAGATCCAAATCCAGATCCACAAAATCAGATCAGATATATCTAGAAAAAAGGGGAAGCCAACGGAATTTCCTTGAAGACTTCAAAGAAAGATCCAGTAACCCATTGACGGAGAAAGAAGGCATCTTGGAGCTACAAAGTCAGATCTAGAAGAATCAGACAGCTCACTGAATTAATCCTTGATTAATTCTAAACCTAACCTTTGTGAAAAAGGGTTGGCTGTGCATAGTTTGAAGGGAGCAATTCTACCTTTCTTCATACAGTTGCAACTTAGTTGCCACAGCTACATTGGTGCGGGCCCGAGGACCGTGTGTTGGTGTTAGTGGTGAGTGGTGAAGGAGCAATTCCACCTCCGAAAGATCGGTGTGCGGGATGAAGGGAGCAATCTCACCTTTCTTCATTTTGTGTAGACAAGTGAAACTAGGGTGTCGTGAAGGACTCGTCATAGTGCTAGGATTTTGTAACGGTTATCTCATTATTCTAGTGATACCTCCTACGCCACAGGAGAAAGGGGAGACGTACGGGATTACACTACCCGGAACTTCCATAAACAAATCTTGTGTTGATTTACTTTATCCATTTGTGTTTGTTTTATTTATTGCATTATCACTCTGCAAACACTAGACACTAAGTCAGCACAGAACTGATACATAGAGAGTCTTAGAACTTAACTGGAACATCTATTGCACTAAAGGCTAGTTTTATCCACTGCCAGTTAACAAGACTAAATATAAGTCATCATTGACTTATATTCTGTTGAGCTAACTGAACTCCGCACAAGTTAAGGGACATGAACAAAACTAAACTGAAGATCAGTTTGAGTTTCAGAGAAACTCAGTTCCTGGGGCTTTTCCAGCTCAGGATTAGTTTTTGGTGACAAGTTTATTCACCCCCCCATCTAAACTTGTGTTAGCCTTTCCAAAGGACCAAAAATTGGAATCGGAGCGGTTCCCTCTTTTGAAGGTGATCCAAATCGTTTACCGCTTCAAGGTTCAGTTGTTTCCGATACCAACAATTGGTATCGGAGCAAATCTTACTTTTGGAAGAGATCCGAATTGTTACTGCTCAAGGAGATAACTGTGCATAAGTTATTTGTTCGAAGCATCCAGTTGTTGAAGACCCCTCACTGTAGCAGTTCACTTAGTTTCAATGTCTACATCTTGAGCTAGAAGTTGGATTACTCACCCTCTGACTAATTGCTTACAAAATATATCTGATTTTCAGGATCAAATGATCGAAAGGTTCAGTGCGACAAATTTATATACAAATCCAGAACCTTAACTTAGTGATGAAGTGAATACAAACTTCAATGTTCACATTAACGAATCTAGAGGAGTTCCATCACTAAGAGACCTCTCAAAAGAAGAAGGAATGAAGTTGTTGCAAGTGGTTTTTGATATAGAAGATTCATCACAGCAACAAAAGAGTGTACATTCAAATCCTAAAACATCATCAAATCATCAAGAAAAGGTACATTCTTCAAATCAGTTATCATTTGCTGAACTCAGTCTGAGTAACTCTGATCTTGTCAAGGTAACTGAAAAACTTACGATGGAACTAAAATTATAAGACAGGGAACTTGACAAAGCAAAAGATTGGAATGAGTTTCTTGAAACTGAGGTGTCAAATCTAGCTGAAATATTAATGTCTAGTAAATTTGACAAAAGCAATGATAATCCCCCACCCCTACCCAGTCTTGAGACTTCAAAAAGTATAAACTTTAGAAATCAAGATACTGGAAGATCTAGTGGATTACACAAGGAAGCAATGTTTTTTGCATCAGCTGTTTGACTTTGCTGGGGTGCGACCAGTGCACTGGCCTTGTGTGCTTTTGCTGGCACATAGTCTTCGCCGTTCAACTCAAATTCATTAGCCTTTAGTTGGGACATCATAGTCAAGGTGTCTGTGTTTGCAAGCTTTGTTGTCCCTCTGATCACTGATGTGATGATCTTCCATCTTTCAGGTAAGCCTCTCAAGATTTTCAAGCACACTTCTTTCTGAGCATATGTGTGTCCAAGCTGTTGTAGTTCACTGATGATGCTTGAGAATCTATTGTCCATTTGATCAATGGATTCACCAGCCTTCATTTTGAAGTTCTCAAATTTCTGTTTTGCAACAGATAATTTGTATTCTTCAATTGCTTCAGATCCTTCATTTGTCAGTTCTAGCTTGTCCCACATCTCCTTTGCTATTTCGCAATCTTTGATTCTCATGAAAATGTTGCTATCCAGGGTTTTCAAAATTATATCTTTTGCAACAAAGTCTAGATTTGCTCTTCTCCTACCATCCTTGGTCAAATATTTCTTGGGTTTATCAACTTCTTTTCCTTGATCTGCTCATGTGGCTACCACAGTCATGATCATGATTGGGCCATCAATAATTACATCCAGCATCTCCTCATGAGTTGCTGCAAGATGAGACAACATTCTTATTTTATATTCATCAAAATTATTAACATTGAAAACAGGTATTTTTTGACATAAAGTTTGAGGACTGCATAAGTACAAATAGGAGATATATATGTGTATATATAGAAAGCACAAATTTGAAAACTACTTGAAAATATGTGATCTCCTCGTTACCATAAATTAGATCTGAACAGGTTCTGATACTAGGAACACTGCTCTGATACCAATTGTTGCTCCCAGAGAAGGGTAAAGTTATAGTCAGAGGAGGGGGGTGAATGACTATAGTGGAGTTTCAAAAACATCTCTTGTATTTAAAAGCTTTTGGGCAGTGGATAAGTCCCTTCATAACATGTTATTTCAAAGTAGTTTATGCAATCACAGATATAAGATATAATATAAGCAATTAAATAGATGTAGTAAGGTACATTGCTGAAAGTAAATTGACACAAGGCTTATAGTGGTTCAGGGTGGTGTAATCCCTTAATCCACTCTTCTCCTATGATGATTGGAGGAATTCACTATTGTTTTCATAGATACAATAGTCTGGTTGTCCTTGACTACACAAGCTTCACAATCTTCAAGACTATCACTCCCTGACTGCAACAGCTTCAGTGACTCAGTCTCTTTCACTGCTACTTGGGAACCAATCCATCAACAGCTATCACAAACACAACTCCTTCTCAGATGGCTCTGATTCGGTTGTTTGATTAAAGTGAATTGGATTCACCAAACATGTTGATCAATCTCAATGCTTGATGTTGATATTGTAGCTCTCAGATTTGAGTTGATCACTAGATATTTCTCTTTAAGCACAGATGAAGGCTATTTAATTTGACAGAGTTTCTGCTTGTAAGTTCTCAGATTTGATCGTTCTCTTGTGTCTTTTCTTGTTTGTCAATGCCTTCTATTTATAGCCTTGATAATCCTTGATTTGAATTTTCGTCCGTTGGCTATATTAATGAAGGGAATAATCCTTCATTTTATTCTTGATTCCCCCTTAATTATATTCTCCTTGATTTCAGTGATCATATTTTTCTTCAAACGTCTATCAGAAAATCCGTCATTGATTGATCCTCTATTGATTGTGCATTTAATGATTGGTCTTCTGTATCTTCTTCATATTTCAACATCTGATTAAGTAAGGTTTACTTAGCCGTTCTCTGAACGGTCAAGTGACCCATCTGACTTTGCTGCTTAGATCTTCCTTCACTGCTTTGTCTTTACTCAGCCGATAGTAAGTTTACTTTGCCGATTCACTGTTTCCTTCATTCTTTTCAGTTCAGGAGAATCCTTGTACTTCACTGATCCTTGATTTGTGTAAGATTAGTGTACACCATATTTAAACATTATGTTTCATCACTTGAAACATAAGGTAGACTTATCCAAGGTCATCACAGTCTTCCTTGGTTATAAGTCACACCATAATGTCTTCATACTTCCCTGCTGGTACATGGCTGGCTTTACTCTGCCGAAAATCTGTTTCACTTCGCCGTCTTACCAACTAGTACAATACTTGTCTGACTCAACTTATACAACTTGTCAGACTCTAAGCAAATACTTATACAGAGAATTCTAACTTATTTCAGGCTTGCTATAACAGCTAGTATGGCCATCATCAAAACATAATAAAATGTTCCTAACATGTAGTGCCGACTCAGTTTCGTATGTTTGTTGAGTTTGTGATATGATGAAATATATGCTAAAATATTGTAAATAAATGCGTAAAGTAAATAAATAAATAAGACAGAAGTTATAGAGGTTGTAGGTGTTGTAATCCTATTAGTCCTCTCTTCTTCTGTGATGTTGGAGGAAATTCAATATGTTCTTGAGGTTTACATTTACCAGACACAAAGTAAATTTACACACTGATTGTCCTTGACTACTCCCTAGCTTCACAATCTTCGAACCATAGGCCCTAACGGGTTGAATTGCTATTTCACTAAGTCTGCTCCACTAGTCCTTGAAGAGTTGGATTGCCTCTTCACCAACTCATCACAAACACAATCTTCCTAACTGCACCTCAACTGTCTTTCACACCTTCTTGATGTTTCACAGTCTAAACGTTTGATAAAATCAAAGATGAGAATTGAATCAATAACTATGATTCAACTTGTGATATGAGCTTCTTCTTTTGAAGGTATATGATATGCAGAATGAGCTTTGTTTTTCTTCAAGTGTGGATCTCGATGTCTTTCTTGGAAGCTTAATAACACTTTGAAGATTTCTTGATCTGGATCATGCAATATAGCAAATAGAAGGAGTTCATTTAAATTATATTCCCTTTATTTGCATGTTTTTGTAGTGATCTTAATTTTAGAACTCCGCACTTCTTCTTGAAGTAAAAGTGATCTATTTATAGGGGGTTTTTAACGTTGATCTTGTTTGAATTTGAATTCTTGTAACCATTGGTGGCCCTACTAGTGTTTGTTGAATGTCAGTGTCCTTTCTGACATTTCTTCTACCAATCAACTTGTTTGTTTTCCATTGTTGTGATTCTTCTTTAGTTTGAATGACTTCTGCTTGAAACTGAGCTTTTGGGGTTTGTCAGTTTCCAACTGGAATAACTGAGTGTTTCTGTTTTAATAGATTTAACTGAGTTTTACTCTTCTTCAAAACTTAGTAATCTATCTTGATCAGATTTTTATCAACTTAATCAGAGTACACCATAGAAACTTATATCATCCAAGATATCATTGTCCTTATGAATCTTAGGTCTTCATACAAGATCTATAAAGTCAGTTCAGGCCATCACAGACTTGCTTGAATTTTAACTTTACAGTATTTTCTTTGTATAAGCTGAGTTTGATCCATCAGTTCTCTTATCTTCAATAACTGAGTCTACGACCCTCAGCCTTCTAAACTGAGTTTGTCCCCTCAGCCTTCAACTTCTAGATGAGCCAACAGAGTTAGCATTCCTCAGCTAACATACCTTCTTTAGTTTCTGTATGTGTACTCAGTTCCTTCTCTAACGTCGGTTTTTTCCCTTGTACATTTGTAAACTCAACAGGTTTTTTCTAAAGTCAGTTTCTCAGTTTTAAGTATATTCTATTACAGTGCTTGTCTAATTTACCTATACAAATATCAGACTCTATTAGATCCTATACATTTAATTCTAGAAATCTTTTTGCTTTGCACTATAACAGCTAGTTATGACACTTCATCAATGGGGTTTAAAAGAATAACTGAATAAGTGATGACTCATCATCAAAACATAAATTTTATTTCCAAAAATTTCCCCCTTTTTGATGATGCAAATACCCCCCTTAAAAGCAATGCAAAAAGTTAAGGACCGAAAATAAACAACAAATAAATCTGAGAGAACCGATACTTTATTAATGATATTGCCTTATTTACAAAGTATTAAAGTAGAACATTGAAAAATAAACTAAGTATTCATCTCAGTTTCTTTTTCCTTTCCTTTGTAAGTTATCATTGTCTTCTTGTCATATTTTTCAGCAACTTCATTGATAGAATTGTACGTCAGACTGATTTCTACATTGTTGATCTTGGCCCAAATTTACCAAGATATTGCCTTCTTGTGATTCCTGAAAAACTTGATGTTGATAAAAACCGTGAATCTCTGCACAATCTTCTTTAAAGCTTCATCAGTTGTTGATTTTTCAAGTACTTCTTTGACGATTCCTAAATCAACTATGCCATTATTATTTTTTTAGCTTTTTCAAGTGTTCATTTGCTTCCCATTTGTTCAGTTTGTCCCAGTAATGAAAAAGAACCTTCTTCATTGTCAGAGAATTCTTCAATGCTTGTTCTCTGGTTTCATTTTCTTTGTGAGGTAGGTTGTTGAAAATACTGTAGAGCAGTGAATCCAATCCTAGTCTCTTCTTTGAAGGCTCAAAATTTTTTTTATCAGTTTAATTTTGTTATCATCTATATCAACTCTGGCTTTCTTCAGTTCAGTGAGCATCTTATTTATACTTCCAAGAATGCCTGAAATATCATCAGCATTGGCTTTTAAAAAGTCCAAAATTCCCCCCTTATTAGCATCATCGTTCTGGATCTGTTAGGAACATTTTATTAAGTTTTAACCGCTAACTTTCACCGACAGAGTATCGGGTCAACATTAGTATAGTGGTCACAAGGTTGATTCCATAAGGAGTAATGTCAAAGTACCAAAAGCTGACGTATAACTTAGTTCAGATCAAAATAATGGTGGAGGATATTAAACTAATGCGGAAATAAAGATTATACTAACGAGTTTTACATGTAGATATTAAAGAGTATAGCCGAACTATGATCCCACGAGCTACTTTTACCCCTAAGGAAGGACTTGACATGGAGCGTGTCTTAACCAGTCTACCTATCCTAAGTAGTTTAACGACATCCACGAGTGCCAACTCCTAATTATAGTGATTAGACTGAACAACTCGATCTAACCACCCTATGTGAAGCTAACCAACTCTCCCTTTAGAAAATTGATTATCCTAACATGATTAAGTTCTAGAGTTGCTCGAACAATGATGACAAACCTCTGTATAGGAAACGGACCGAACAACTAGGCCCAATCTACGCAACGATCCTAAAACCCCTTTCCCACATACCACCGCAAAATGCATCTATAAGTTTGATGTGTGTGACAGTGAACTAGGTGATCAAACTAATTCAAAGTTGTTATAATCATTTTTAGGATGTGGATTAATCGTTTAAACATAAAATTACGCACTACACAATTCCCAATCTCACCCCCCTGTAAGGTTTTCGCTCGCTTTCACATAATTCGACTACACGTGGAATTAGCTACTCATGATCATACTGATAACGGAATAAAGAGCAGAAATTAAACTAAACCAAATAAATAAAAGAGAAGTCATTACCATAAAGTTGCTGAAAATTAGATCCAGAAAACTATGAAGAAATAATTGCACCGAAAAGCCAAATCTTTGATCTTGAAACGTAAATCTACGCTATAAAAAGTGTTTAGAATCGAAGGCTGTCATCTAGGAAATCAATGAATCAAAGTATAAGGAAACTACCCTAAAACCGCACCAAAATCGCCCCAAAAGTGTCTAAAGTCGAAGGGATCTGTGAAGGGGCTGAATGAGCTGCGTATTTATAGTGCTAGGTCAATTTCTGATGCTGTCGGTGCCAGACGAGAGTTTGAGCCATAGCGAACGCTCGTCTGGCCTTGAAATCTTGATGATATTAGGGTTTCATCATCAGTGAACCAGCGTTTGGCTCCTCCTAAACGCCAGATCATGGATCATTCCTTGAGGGACAAACCCAACATTCAGATCAGCGTTTGGGCGGTAATTTGGATGCTCGGTTGACTAAAAACCCAACATTCAGTATCAATGCCACTTCTGTTAAAAACAGCCGTTTGTACTGGCCAAACGCCAGTTTGGGTAGGGCTTGATTGAAACGCCAGGTTGGGGTAGGGCAAACACCAGTTTGCCTTGATTTTCACTCCAAACTTGATTTTCCTTCACTTTTATGTTACTCTCGTGCCACGAACATGTTTCTCATTCCAAAACATCGCCTTCTGCGTCTTTGAGTAGCCTAAGCCCTGTAATAACATGTATGTACAAACACCACGCATAATTCCGCAAGACAAAAGTGCTTGGAAAAGAGTCAAATATCGTTAAAAAGGTGGAGTTTACTATCGATGTGACAGTTTAACTCCTCGTGCTTGTAACTCTCGATATTACTATTAAACAGGTCTAGAACTACCCAAAACATGCCAATAATGAAATAAACGGGAGTTAAACTGCACACCAAAGTACAGTAAAGTTGACTCCCATCAACCACCCCACACTTAGCCTTTGCTCATCCTCGAGTAAATTAGGCGCTTTAAAACAGACCAATGGATCAACTTTACGAAACATGCATAGTACTCACGACATCAAGGTAAAAGCAAAGTAGCCACGGAATGTAAACCACTGGACTCTATCTTCCACGAAAACGAAGTTTGTATGATAAATACCGAGGGCTACACTCAAAATGATTACCGGCTTTGAATACCGGTCAAATGACTACACACAACCGAGGACAAATACGGTCAAGTAGGACTTGAAGGGTTATAATGTTAAGCTCGGGACGGGGTTAATCTAAACGAAAATTTGGGACTGCAGAGAAGAAAAATACCAGTGAACCTAATCATCTCATTTACTTTCTAATTGATAACATACTAAACCACACCAAACTCCTTCGATTTTTATACTCATTAATAAATAACTCCAACCTCAACATCATACTTTTATTCATTTAAAACACTCATTCTTTGACTTCATTTTCTCAAATTTTATTCGAACATTCTTTTTTGACATCTTTTTCTTTTCAAATTCAATTTTATTTTTCATTTTCACATTTTTCCTTCATTCTTTCTTTTTTTTTTTTGAGAAACCACAAGCCTCACAATAGATTTCTCGAGCTCCTCCCCTTCGTTATACTACCTCGTACCAACCAACTCCTCTCGAAACACGCACCATCTCCCACCCCACACTTGATTCATAAAGTGTGTCTATAGCTCAGGGTTAGTGTAATACAGGCTAAGTAACAAAATTGGCTCATTTTCGGACGGTGTTCAGACCGTCCTGTCAAGGCTTAGAGGGGGTACGAGGGTAAAATTTCTGGATTTTGGCTTATTTGGCTCTTGTCGGGTCAAAGAAGTGCCAGGACTCTCATCCCGTGTTTGGCCTAGGTAAACCTCTCTATTTCTCCTCGAAACTAGTGGTATAAGTGTGTGTAGCAACCAAACTAAGTATAACCAAGGTCTATGTGCACTAAAAGGGTTCGTATCGTAATAAAATAGAATCGCCCTGCACACATTACTCGGCTACTAAGACATTTACCAACTCCATCATGAGAGACATGCATTTAACGCGGTGTTAAACATGCATTTTAAGACATCAAATAAGCATATCACCATTACTGGCACATTTATCAATCGAACAATAAAGCTAAGCATATCCACCCCCACTTCGAATAAAGCACTGTCCTCAGTGCATGAATGAGATAGAAAAGAAGACTTAGCTTGAGAACCCGGCAGAAAGGCTCTATCGTAACCCGTAACTGGCTCGTGTAAGCATGACCCGAACCCCTATATCAAAATAGACCGAAACAATGCAAAGCAGGCACAGGACATGGTCCTCGTGCCAAAATATCGAATAGGGGTAAGGGAGATAACAGTATTAAGGCCCTGCCACGTCAGAAAACTTGATACGCAATATGTAAGGCACAAAACTGGATCGCTATAGATCGATAATTAACCTTACGGGAAAACCACAGAATGTCTACGCATAATAAGAAGGCCACAGAGGCACATAATATAAAAACAATCCATAGTGCGTGCAAATAGAAACCAAGACACGAATGAAAGTCGTAGCATGCCTTAAGGCTTACAAAACCAACCAAGGTAGCATCTCAAAACTGAAAGTAGCATCAAAAATAGAACAAATGTAGGAAATAGACGAGACAGCTCCTAACCAACCCTAACACCTGACACAGACTACAAAAGGAACATCATATATAATAAAGAAAATCATGTCTGTCCCGGTGCATCATCATCAACAGCAGTTCTAACACTTTGAGGATAAAAAACACTCAAAAAACTCAGAGAATGGTGGGTTGCCTCCAACCGAGCGCCTTTGTTTATTGTCGTTAGCTCGACTTATTGAATCTAAAAAATTAAGATTGGGTGCCGAGTTTATAGTCTTCGGGAAGACTCGTATCCCCCAAATTTTACATTCGACTCAACTGTCATCCTAGGGATACTCTCACTACTCACCCCCTCATTGGGAATCTCACAACTTAGAGGGCTCTCCTCAAATACATCCAACCTTTGGACTTCCTCCTGCGTGCCCCAATCATTTCCCGGGTGCTTAATGTGGTTGTAGACATTAAAGGTGATACTTTAAGCACCGGCTCTCATTGTAATCTCACCCTTTGGATGTCTAGAAAAGTCCTACATGTAGCCAGAAAAGGTCTACCTAATAGAATCGGGGTTTGACTAGCCTCCTCGATATCTAATACTATGAAATCAACCAGAAAGACAAGCTTCCCTACATGAACCAGATCATCCTCAACAACTCCCATGGGGCTCCTAATCGACCTATCCGCCATCTGCAGGTTCATAGTTGTTCGTTTTAGCTCACTTTACCCCAAACTCTCATATATACTCCTAGGCATCAAACTTACACTTGCACCTAAGTCACATAACACCTTAGGGAATGACGTCCGACCAATGGTGCAATGAATGGAAAGACTACCCGGATGTTTCAACTTATGGGGCAACTTAAGCAAACAAGTTTCTCCACTTTAGCTTTATTAGATAGAATCCTTTTTAAAAATTTGACATAAGATGGCATATAAACAAGCGCATCTACAAGTAGGATACTTATCTCTACTTTTCTCAGGATATCGAGAAACTTGTTTTGCTTTTGAGAATTCATTGGCTTTGTAGGGCTACGAGGGGGGTCAGGTAATTTAGATAAATCAAATGGTTTTTTCACAGAATCCAAATCTGAGTTGTTTGTACCTTCCCCTGCTATGTCTGACCGCTTGTTTGGTTCCGCATTCGGCTCCTCCACCGCTTTCTCTATCTCAGTAGCTCATGTCTCCATGTCAACCACCACCCACTCTTCATCTCCTATTCTAGTCTTCTCCATCTCTTTACACTACTGAACCTCGGGTGCCTCGACGTCAATACCCACAACTTTACCACTTCTTGTACAGAAGGCATTCACTTGCCTGGAATTCACATGCCCCATTTGCATCTCTAAATTCCTGGCCATAGCTTGCAAGTTTACATGGGCATTTCTAATCTCCTTCAATTCCTTGTTTACATCCCTATTATTCTTTGTTGCATCTAACAATGCTTTCTGTGTTGCTTCCAACTCTTTCTACATTACAGCCATATCTCTTTTTTTTTTGCAATTTCTAGATCTTGCTTGACTGCCGCCAACTCTCTTCTCATTGCCTCTAACTCAGTTTCGACCCTGCCTCTTTCCAAATCCTCAGGCTCTTCTTCTTCATTCAGATAATTCTCTACTTCGGTCACTTTATCTTGCTTTGACCAAACAACCCCCATATCCCCGCTACTTCTAGTAAATCCGCATTCACTTCCCTCAGATTGTGTTCAGCAGTGCTTGGGAGGCCACCACTCAAATTTTTCTTCAATGTATTCATGATTTGACCCACCTGGGTTTCTAAGTTCCGGATAGCGGAATGGGTGGCTACCTTTTGCTCTACAGCATTCTTGTTTAGCTCATATACGCTCATATCCAACTTTTCTAGGAGCATTTCTGTGGGCGTCTTCTGAGCAAAAGAATTGTTCGATTGCTGATTGTTCTGATTTGTCTGGTGGAGATGAACATTCGGGTGTTGATAGGTGCGAGAATTTTTGTTTCTGGGCTGCTAATTTGCAAGTTGATTACCCTGCTAGATCTGATTTTGATTCCATCCCTGATTCTGACACCAATTTTGACTTTGATGTTGGTGTTGGCCTTGTGACTGAAATTGCTGATTCTGGTTATTCGGATAATTGCCTTGGTTATTCTGGTACTTCTGATTCTTGTCCTACGGCCTATTGGATGCACCTTGACTTGGCCTAAAGCTTTGACCTTGATTGGAATTGTGGTTCCAATTATGATGGTCCTTGCTGATTATAAAAATTATGATTCCCAAACTGTTGTTATGCTTGGTTAGGCACCAACTGCTGTGGGTAAGTGAACTTTTTCGATGATGTACACTCTATGGCTGAGTGTCCACCTCCACAAGGTTGGCATTGTTGTGCCTTCTTTCTCTCCAACTCCATTTGGTCCATCTTCAATACCATTTCTTGCATCTTGTCATGCATGGCCTACTCTCTATCAAGTTCTTCTTTCAATGACTTCACACTTTCCAATGGAGCTTTGTTCTTCTTCCTACTAGACCCCCATTGTCCTTCTCCATCTGCCGCATTCTTAATCTGTCTCATAGCTTGTTCTGGAGGTAGAGTCATAATATCCCCGCCACTTGTGGCATTCAGTTTATTCTGATCCACTGGCTCTAAGGCTCTAAATATTATAATCACCTGCTCAACAGTGGAAAAACTGTGTGGAGGGCATCTCTTCAGTAGACCCCTAAATCTCTCATATGTCTCCTTCAGTGTCTCCCCCTCGAAATCATCAAACGAAAAAATTCTTCTTTCAAATCTAAAATCTTAGCCGGAGGAAAGTACTACCTCAGAAACACTCTGACCACATCCGGCCATGTATGCAACGAATCATTGGGAAATGTTCCACACGGAACCATCCGTGCCATATGAGTTGCTGAACATGTCCCGGTGCATACCCATTAGTCGGGCATTGTGTCCTTGAATTACAATGTAACATAGATAATTTCTCGTGAGGGTGCTAACAGACCTAGCAGAGGGGAGTGTATTTTAATGCAACATATGTGGTAGGTGTGTAGATCAATATGTGTAACTGTTTCTTCTACCCCTTACTAAGTACGTATGTACTTACCCCCTCTTCTTTATTGTCCCCACCCCGAGAAGGTGGTTATCAGGACGATGATGAGTATAGATGCGATGATGGAGTTGATGGAGCCGATGTTTGAGCTCGAGATGATATGTTGATGTTGACACTTTTATTTATGCATTTTATTATTCGGTTTTGAGAGGTGGACTTTAGTATCTTTTAGGTTTCATTTGGGATGTAATAAATTAAACAACATTTATTTCGTTGTTTGTCGGGCAGTTTTCTTAGACATAGATTTTGGGACTTGGTGATCCGTTGTTTGTCGTTTGACATTCTTTTCCGAGTTATCTTTAGTTTTAATTTATTTCACTTTTACTCTGATTAATTGTTACGAGGCTTATGTATATATTACTTTTGACAATTTAGAAAGTTAATATATGCATGCCGGGCGTTCTTTCCGGATAAGGACTCGGTATCCGGGACGGGGCGTCACGGTTGGTTTTAGAGCCGAAAGTTCCTATCTTACGTCTAAGTTCGTAGCTTAAGTTGAATTTTATAAGCCTCTTTAGCAGCTTATCTGACCCTTTCTTCTTGACACATGGCTAAGAAAAACTGCAAAGAGCACTAGTAAGTTAGTCCGTTAGGCAGTCACCTAGGATTAAGTGAAACCCCACTAAGTAAAGCTCGGAGTCTTATGCCTACACCTTCAAGTTGAGGTTCTCTTTGTTGAATTTTTCTTACACTTCCTATCGTGATCTTTCCACTTTCATTTACACATCAATATCAAAGTATACTTTTGACTTGGCCAACCATTGTTGAGTACGACATCTGATTCGACTATGCAAATCTTACAGTTTCTCCTCTCACTTTTACGTGCTTTGTTGCTTATCAAAATTCTTTGACCGTTCTTTGCTCAATATGAGTTCCACACGAACTTCATATACAATTATATCTTTTCCAAGTGCTTGTTATTCAATTCAACCACCGGTGTTAAAGGTTTCTTGATTTAATACATGGTTTTCATCATCCTTGGAGTTAACATTATCCAACACGGGAGATTGCGTTTGTTCCTGTGTTTGCCTTTCATGTACAACTGTTTCCCTTGCTCCAACATATCTTAAGAATGTGATCCAAAAAACTATTCGGGTTCTCAGTTGACTTCCCGTGGAACAAGGCATGTTCCCCCAACATGTTCAAGATGTTTTGCTTTATGTCCTTGTTGTTAGCATTGATAGGGGGCACTTTAATTGGGTTGTGCCCTGTAACTTCTTGTGGGGTAGTCACATTATCTCGACAGACTCTTGGTCCCTATCCCAACTGAGCCCTCTGTGCCTGATAATTCTGCTGTTGATTGAACTGCTGCATCGGTGGTTGCTGATTATTTGGGTTTTGGAACCCCTGTTGGTTTCCCTTAGCATCTACAGTAATCAGTTTACAGTATCTTGGTAGAGTTCTGGCCTGATATTCTGGGCATTCTGTCCAATCCCCGCTCTCTAATTAAATCGTGGGTAACCAATTGCTGTAACACTGTATCATCCCTCCTTAACGGTTCATCACGAGGGTTCCTCAGTGGAGTTTGCAACTGCAGTGTCGCATTACCACCAGTAGTGTTTGAGGTTTGCCCTGGTGCATTATGTTCATTGATGGGATCTTTGCCATCTCTACGAGTCTTTCTATCATCCATTTCTTCTGAAGAATCTGATAGTAAGCTTTCTACTACCCATTCTTCTTCAAACAAAGGGTTCGGACGAGCAATCAGGATCTCTCCTCGGTGCTGACTATTTCTGTGACGTGCAAACACATCAATTTCTTCAATTGGTTCGATAAGAGGTTCTTTGGAGCTTTGGATCATTCACTGTAAAATAGGAAACAACAAGAAAACAAAATAAAAATTACCTAAGCCCAAGCTTTCGGTCAACTTAAAAGATATTAATCGTTACTCACCGGCAACGGCGCCAAAATTCTTGATAGCAAAATACTTAACCGCTAACTTTCACCGACAGAGTATCGGGTCAACGGGAGTATAGTGGTCACAAGGTCGAATCCATAGGGAGTAATGTCTAAGTACCAAAGCTGACGTATAACTTAGTTCAGATCAAAATAATGGTGGAGGATATTATACTAATGCGGAAATAAAGATTATACTAACGAGTTTTACATCTAGATATTAAAGAGTATAGCCGAACTATGATCCCACGAGCTACTTTTACCCCTAAGGAAGGACTTCACAGGGAGCGTGTCTTAACCGACCTACCTATCCTAAGTTGTTTAACGACATCCACGGGTGCCAACTCCTAATTCTAGAGATTAGACTGAACAACTCGATCTAACCACCCTATGTGAAGCTAACCGACTCTCCCTTTAGAAAATCGATTATCCTAACATGATTAAGTTCTATAGTTGCTCGAAGAATGATGAAAAACCTCTGTATTGGAAACGTATCTAACAACTAGGCCGAATCTACGCAACGATCCTAAAACCCCTTTTCCCACATCTCACCGTAAAATGCATCTATAAGTTTGATGTGTGTGACAGTGAACTAGGTAATCAAACTAATTCAAAGATGTTATAATCAGTTTTAGGACGTGGATTAATTGTTTAAACATTAAATTACGCACTACACAATTCCCAATCTCACCCCCCCCCCCTTTAGGGTTTTTGCTCGCTTTCACATAATTCGACTACACATGGAATTAGCTACTCATGATCATACTGATAAAGGAATAAAGAGCAGAAATTAAACCAAAGACAATAAATAAAAGAGAAGTCATTACCATAATGTTCCTGAAAATCAGATCCAGAAAAGTATGAAGAAATAATTGCACCAAAAAGCCAAATCTTTGATCTTGAAACGTAAATCTACGCTATAAAAAGTGTTTAGAATCGAAGTTTGTTATCTAGGGAATCAAAGAATCAAAGTATGATGTAACTACCCTAAAACCGCACCAAAATTGCCCCATAAGTGTCTAACGTCGAAGGGATCTGTGAAGGGGCTGAATGAGCTGCGTATTTATAGTGTTAGGTCAATTTCTGCTACTGTCGGTGCCGGACGAGCGTTTGAGCCATAGTGAACACTCGTCTGGCCCTGAAATCCTTATGATATTAGGGTTTCATCTTCAGTGAACCAGCGTTTGGCTCCTCCTAAATGCCAGTTCATAGATCATGCCTTGATGGACAAACGCCCGTCTGATTGCCTGAATGGCCGTTTGGATTATATGAGCTTTCTTGATTCGGGCTGAACCCACCCTAACGCCAGTTTGGAGGTTATTTGGACGCTCGGTTGCCTAAGAACCCAACTTTCAGTATCAATGCCACTTCTGTTAAATGGCCGTTTGTACTGGCCAAAAGCCAGTTTGGGTAGAGCTTGATTCAAACGCCAGTTTGGGGTAGGGCAAACGCCAGTTTGGGGTAGGGCAAACGCCAGTTTGCCTTGATTTTCACTCCAAACACGATTTTCCTTCACTTTTATGCTACTCTCATGCCACAAACATGTTTCTCATTCCAAAACATCGCCTTCCAGGTCCTCGAGTCACCTAAGTCCAGCAATAACATGTACGAACAAACACCAAGTGTAATTCTGCAAGACAAAAGTGCTCGGAAAAGAGTCAAATATCGTTAAAAATGTGGAGTTTACTATCGATGTGACAGTTTAACTCCCTGTGCTTATAAATCTCGATAGTACTCTTAAACAGGTTTAGAACTACCCAAAACATGCCAATAAAGTAATAAACAGGGGTTAAACTGCACGTCAAAGTACAGTAAAGTTGACTCCCATCAGCCATAGTAGCTGTTATAGCAAGCCTAGATGAAGTTCAAAATCTCTGCATAAGACTTTACTTAGAGTCAGACATGTTGTATAAGTTGAGTCAGACAAGTATTGTACTAGTTGGTAGGATGGCTAAGTAAAACAGAAATCCGGCAGAGTAAAAGTAGCCAAGTACCAGTAGATAAGCATGAAGACATATGGTCTGACATATAACCAGGGAAGTCCGTGATGACCTTGGATAAGTCTAAGTGATATTTCAAGTGATTAAATTCATTGTTAAATATGGTGTACACTGATCTCAATAAAATCAAGGATCAGTGAAGTACAAGGAATCTTGTAAATTCAAAGAAATCAAGAAAGTAGTGAACCAGCAAAGTGAACTGACTATCAGCTGAGTAAAGACAAGCAGTGAAGGAAGAACTAAACAGCTAAGTCAGCATAAACACTGAACCATTCAAGTAGCAGTCAAGGAAAGGAATAGGTGAGTAAGGTATATCACTTATACTTTTTCAGAATGTGAGAAAGATTCAAAGGATCAAGCATTAAATGCATAATCAATCAAAGAAGGATTTTTTGATAAACGTTTGAAGAAAATTCCGGATCACTGAAATCAAGGAGAATATGACTAAGGGGGAATCAAGAATTAAATCAATGATTATTCCCCCCTTTAAATAGCCAACGGATGAAAATTCAAATCAATGATTATCAAGGCTATAAATAGAAGGCAATGACAAACAAGAAATACAACGATTGAATTACAAACAAGCCGAAACTCTGTTGTTAAGGGTGATTTTATACGTTTTATAAGGATATATTTTATGTCAATTTCCACCATACCTGGATGTTTTCATAGAAATCGAGCTTTATAATTGAAATATTGAGCAAGTGGTGTTTTTAATAGTTAAATTGCAAAACGTAACGAATTATGTGCTTAAATTGTGATTTTATATTATTTTGGAATATCGTTACGCTTTGGTATGTTTTTCCTACATTGTAGATTCACATTGTTGATGGAAAAGATGATTTTTAAAGAGATAAATTCGAGTGGAAAGGAATCAATCAGATTTATGGAAGAATAAAGGATATAAGGAAAGAAATCAAGTGTTGATCCAGCTGGTCTGGCGTCCATCAAAGTGGACTGGCGTCCAGGAGAAGATTTTTGATTCGAGAGTTTGGACGCTGAGTGGACGGGCGTCTGAAGCAAGTCCAGATCCACCTGGACGGGCGTCCACAATTCCGGATAGGCGTCCATGGCCGACATGCTGAAAACCGACTTAGTTTTCTATAAATAGTAGCGCGGATTTCAACCCTAAAACATACATTATCGACTCTTATTGATACATACTCATTAGGAGAAAACCCTAGGCGGCCCCGGCCCCTTAGGGGAGGCTAGGGTTGCGATTTTTCTGCTTTTTATTCCCGTTTTGCTTTTCTTTATGCTGAATGCTTGGAGGCTAGACGATTTGTTCAAGTTATTTAAATCCATTTCATCAGGTTCTTTCTTTTCAATCTTGAGTTTGTTTGGTGAATTTGATTAAAGTTGTATCTTTTCCATGTGTTTATTTTGTTATGCAATCAATATCGAAAGATGAATTGTTGTTGATGTTTACCGTATGACGAGAGTCGGTGTAAACCTTAGATCACCATAGGAAAGATGGGATTTTTAACCTTGACATAACGAGAGTTGATAGGTTGACTATCTAGGTTGCTAGATTGAGAGATCTTACACCTTGTTTTGATAGCGTCAATCTTATATATCGAGAGATGAGAGATTGATAGGCGAATTATCTACGAGAGTAGGAATTCATACCTCCGTTAGGGTGAACCACAACTTGAATTAAATCATCACAAGATAACTTTAGAGAGGAAATTAAGGGTTGCGGGATCGGTGGATAATTACTTGTTCAATTGTTTAATCACCACGATCATCGTTTTTATTGTTTTTCCTCGTTTATAGTTTTATTCATTTATTTTCGCTTTTATCCTTCCTGGCTTTGGACTGACAATCCTCTGTCCAGTTTATTTTATCATTTTTAGTTTTGTTTTAGTAGTAACAACCTTAGGAAAATTAATGAACTGGATACCCCGATTCCTTGTGACCGACTTCGGTATTAATCGCTATACTACGATCCCTACACTTGGGGAATACCGGATTTATAAATTTTATTACTTGTTTGTTTTGTTGGATAAAATCCATGCAGAAACTCTGTCAATTTGAAAAACCTTCTATCTAAACATAAAGGACACATCTACAGATCAACTCAGCAATCAGAGCTAAAATTCAACATCAGGCACTGAGATTGATCAACAGAATCTGTGAATCAAATTCACACCAGTCAAGCAACTAAATCAGATCCATCTGAGAAGGAGTTGTGTTTGTGATAGCTGCTGAAAGATTTGTTCCCAAGGAGTAGTGTTGAAGACTGAGTCACTGAAGCTTTTAAAGCTAGGGAGTCAAAGTCTTGAAGATTGTGAAGCTTGTGTAGCCAAGGACAATATAACTTTTGTATCAATAAAAACAATAGTGAATTCCTTCCATCATCACAAGTGAAGAGTGGATTAGGGGATTACACCAACCTGAAACACTATAAACCTTTGTGTCTATTTACTTTCAGCAATTCACTTTACTGCACTTACTTTATTGCATATTATAACTGTGATTACATATCCTACTTTGAATTAACATTTTAAGAAGGGACTTATCCGCTTCCCAAATGCTTTTATATTGACAAAAGTTTTTGAAACTACACTATAGCCATTCACCCCCATCTGACTATAGTTTCACCCTTCTCTATGACCAACAATCTGTATCAGAGTAGTGTTCCAAGTATCAGAACCTGTTCAGGTCTGATTTCTAGTAACAAGGACATCACATATTTTCAAAGTAGTTTTCAAATCCGTGCTTTCTAAATATATATCTTATTTGTACTTATGGATTCCTGTAGTTTCATGTCTAAAGTACTTGTATTCATTGTTTATAATTTTGATGAATATAAAATAAGAATGTTGTCACATCTTACAGCAACTCATGAGGAGATGCCGGATGTAATCAATGATGGTCCAATCAAGATCTTGACTGTGATAGCCACAGGAGTAGATCAAGGGAAGGAAATAGACAAACCCAAGAAAGATTGGACAAAGAATGATAGAGAAGAGAAAATCTTGACTTTGTTGCAAAAGATATGATCTTAAAGACTCTGGACAGTAATATGTTTATGATGATCAAAGACTGTAAAACCGCAAAGGAGATGTGGGATAAATTAGCACTGATCAATGAACGATCAGAAGCAGTCAAAGAAAACAAATTGTATGTTGCAAAACAGAAATTTAAAAACCTCAAAATGAAAACTTGTGAATCCATTGATCAAATGGACAACAGATTTTCAAACATCATCAGTGAACTGCAACAACTTGGACATACATACCCACAGAAGGAAGTTTGTCTAAAAATCTTTAAAGGTCTACCTGAAAGATGGAAGATCGTCATATCAGTACTCAGATGAAGAATAAATCTTGCAAATACTGTTACTTTAACTCTGATGTCTCAATTAAAGGCTTATGAATTTGAGTTGAACAGTGAAGACAGTGCACCAGCAGAGGAACACAAGGCAGTGTACTGGTTGCACCACAGAAAGCAAAACGGCTGGTACAAGCAACATAGAGAAACAGGAGCTAAAAGAACAGATTGATTTACTGGTTAAACGCTTTGACCGGTTTAGTAAGAGGAAGCAATTCAAAGGAAGTTCATCATCAAACAAGAAGTCAAGCTCAAGCAAAGACATGAAGAAAAGGGATGATGAATACAGATGCTTCAATTGCAAGAAGAAAGGTCACTTCAAGGCAGATTTCCCTGAAGAAAAAGACAAAGATAAGGAAAAGAAGAAATACAAAACCACTTAAAAGAGAAAGAACAAGAAGGCACTCAAAGCTGAAACTAGTAGTGAAAAGAATGAAGAATCATCTGATAATGATTCTGATGATGATGAGGCTAACAGCTCAGACAATGAAAAAGCATATCTATGCCTTATGGCTAAGGAAATTGATGAAACTGATGTAATATCTAGTTCATACTCATCAAGTGCATGCACATCTGACACTGCACAATCTTCTACTCTCCCTCTTGATTCAGCAAGCCTAATTCAAAATCTCTTGAGTAAATTTGAAGAGATTCAAAGAAATCAAGAAATTCAGGAACAACTAGTAATGAATTTCACTCAACTGATCAACTAACAGCAGATGATACTCACCCGGTGTTGAAAGGCCAGCTGAGAAAATCTCCCTACCAATTAAGAGCACCACTACATGACTCAATGCAACAGCTTACAAACCCCCAAAAGGTTCGGATCCAGATCTAGTCTAGGCTACAACAGTCAAGATAAGAAAGGAAACAATGGACAAGACAATTCAGAATCAAGGACAAAAAGGGCCTAAATTCAAAAAAGGCAGACCATGGTTTCAACTACTCATCCTGCACCAGTGAAGCCAAAACCATGTGTAGTGAAACAGCAGAGTAAATCATCAAACCCGCCAATTAAAGGCAAAGGGCTACTGAAAGGTAAGGGAAGACTTACCCTTCAGAGGATGATTGAAATGTTGCACCCCCAAAATACAAGAAGAAACCATTTCATACTATGCAACATGCGTTTAGGAAAAGCCAACTAAGGCATGTTCCTGGACACAAGAAGAAATATGAAGATAAATTTCCTCTTGCATATTTGAGAGTGAAAAAGGATGCAAATGCACCAAAAAGTACAGAAAAGTATCAAAATAACTTTAATAAAAATATTAGAAGTTATTCTGCCAGGCCTTAAATATATGAAGTTGATGACTTCAATTATCCAAGAAGAAAATCTTTTTGATATACACTTCGAGTAGGAGGAATGATTGCTAACACGTATGGACCCAAATACTGTTGGCTTCCTAAACATACTTAATTTGTTTTGTAGGATGTCTGGTATATAGACAGTGGATGTTCTGGACACATGACACGGAATAAAGAAAGGCTGACAAACTTTAATGCTTTTGATGGACCCAAAGTTACATTTGGAGGCAAAGAAAACCTCGTCAAAATTTATGGGGAAGGCATAATGTTCAAGAATAACCTGAAGATTCAGAATGTGGGTTATGTTATAGGACTCAATTTCAATCTTCTAAGCATTAGTCAATTCTGTGACAAAGGCAACAATGTGCTCTTTAGCAAAGAAGGATGCAAAGTGATTCACAATCAAACCAGCATAGTTCTACTTGCAGGAAAAAGAGAAGACAACATGTATGTGGTAGATTGGAAGAAAAAAAAGCAGAAACATGTCTGCTAGTAAAAAATAAGCAATCAACCAGCTTGATTTGGCATAGAAGATTGAACCATCTCCACTTCAGGACCATCAACAAATTGTGAAAGAACAAGCTAGTTGAAGGTCTTTCAGAGATTAAATTCAAAAAGGAAAGTCCTTGTGATGCATGTCAAAAAGGGAATCAGATCAAAAGCTCCTTCAAGTCAAAGCCTTATCAATCTACAACAAGAATCTTACACTTTTTGCATATGGACCTTTTTGGACCATGCACACTAGTAAGTGTAAGTGGAATGAAGTACACTCTCGTGGTGCTGGATGATTTTTCCAAATTCACTTGTACCATATTCATGAACAAGAAAAGAGAGACACTCAAAAAGCTACCAGATTTGCTAAGAAGAATACAAAATGAAAAGGAATTAAAGATCTTCAAGATTAGATCAGACAGAGGCACAGAGTTCCTAAATGAAATTATCAAAACCTATTGTGAAGTGAATGGAGTACTATATCAACTATCCGCAGTAGGGACTCCACAACAAAATGGTGTATTAGAAAGAAGAAATCGGACAATCAAACAAGCAGTCAGAACAAAGATTGCAGAAGCATGCTTACCAAAGAGATTTTGGGCAGAAGCAGCAAAAACAACATGCTATACTTGAAATAGATCAATCATCAACAAACATCATGGAAAAACACCATATGAAATGTGGAGTGGAAGAAAACCTAATATTTATCATCTGCATATGTTTGGATCTAAATGTTTTGTTTTGAACATGAATCAATTGCATAATTTTGATGAAAAAGCTGATGAAGCAATCTTTATGGGATACTCAGACACAAGCAAAGCCTTCAGAGTACTAAAAAAAAAATTTGGTGTTTGAAGAGTCAATTCATGTAGTTTTTATGAACCAAACACAAATGGTGAAAGTCTATAAGATCTTGAAGAAGAAGCTGCACAAAAACAAGTCTATATGAACACGACAGTACCAGCTACTATTCTGGATCACACCTTTGACAATCAAGATGATGCACCAGTCAATACAAGACATGGGGCACCAACACAAGAACATAAAGTTGATGCACAAGCTGAAGTTATAGAAGAACCAAATCAAGAACAACTTCAACCAGACCAGAACTGGCTGAGAGATCATCCTGAAGAACAAGTCATTGGAGATATTCATACAGGAATTAGAACCAAAAGACAACTAGAATGAATGCTAACTTGTTTCCTATCACAAGTGGAACCCAAAACAATAGATTATGCAACTCAAGATGCTGATTGGATTACAGCCATGCAAGAAGAGCTAAATGAATTTGAGAGAAATGAGGTCTGGGAACTTGTTGACAGACCAGACACGGCCAACATCATTGGAACTAAATGGGTATTCTGAAACAAGATGGATGAACAAGGAACCGATGTCAGAAACAAAGCAAGGCTAGTTGCAAAAGGGTACACTCAAGTAGAAGGAATAGATTATGATGAAACCTTTGCACCAGTAGCAAGATTGGAAGCAATCATACTCTTTCTAGCTTTTGCAGCACATAATGACTTCAAAGTTTATCAAATGGATGTCAAGAGCGCATTTCTGAATGGACTTTTGGAAGAAGAAGAACAACCCCCTGGTTTCCATCTCAAAGGGAAAGAAGATAAAGTATACAAGCTCAAAAAGGCACTTTACGGACTAAAACAGGCACCCAGAGCCTGGTATGAGACTTTGTCACAATTCTTAATCAACAATGGATTCAACAAAAGGACCATTGACAATACTCTCTTCAAGCTAGAAGAAGGTACAAGCACATTGTTAGTTCAGATATATGTTGATGACATCATCTTTGGATAAGAAGATGAGAAGTTGTGTGAGAAATTTGCAAATTTGATGAAGACCAAATTTCGAATGAGTATGATGGGAGAAGTCAATTAATTTCTTGGTTTACAAGTGACACAAATAAAGGATGACATCTTTATCAATCAAGCCAAGTATACGAAAGACTTGATACACAAATATGGCATGGATACAAATGGCATTGCAGATACACCAATGTGTGCAAGAGTCATTGTTGGGAAAGATGAAACTAGAAAAAATGTTGATCAAAAGTTATATAGTGGAATAATTTGATCCTTACTCTACTTAAATGCAAGGAGACGTGATATAGCATTTGCAATAGGAGTCTGTAACAGATTTCAAGCTCAATCAAAGGAATCTCACTTACTAACCGCTAAGAGAATCATCAAATATCTGAAGTACACCATCAATATAGGAATTTGGTATCCAAAAGATGGAGGATGCAAAATTGAAAGAAAAAGCACATCTGGAACTTGTCAAATGCTAGGTAGCAGACTAGTATCACGGTTTAACATTAAGCAAAACTCTATATCCACATCAACAGCTGAAGCAGAATATATAGTAGCAGGTAGTTGTTGTGCACAGGTGTTGTGGATCAGACAACAGCTAAGGGACTATGGAATGGAGGAGAAGACAATTCCAATTATGTGTGATAACACAAGTGCAATATCCATTACTGAAAATCAAGTATTGCATTCAAGAACAAAGCATATAGATGTGGGACATCACTTCATCAGAGATGATAAAAAGGAGATGTTATTCTAAGGTACGTACCAACTAAGATCAATTGGCTGATATTTTCACTAAACCACTTTGTCATGAAAGAGTTTGCAAGAGGAGAACTGAGTTGGGAATGATTGAAATCAATTAAGTTATAAGGAGCAGCTAACTGCAGTTACCAGCGGAGTAACGTCACCAACTAAGACACTAGTACCTAGCAGAGTTAAATTCACTGATTGTTAGGACCAATTTTATATAGCATCTTAGTAAAGGGGTCACTACACCAGCCAAGTAACCAGCCAAGTTACTCCACCGGTAAATGTCTAAGAGACAACAACGTGAAATGCAAAAGCAGATTGACACATGTGGAAAATCGAAGAATTTATGGTGAATAATTATATGGAAGATCACCCACGTGGAGATTAGTTCATATTCGTGGAGCATCCAGAATATCAGCAAAGTTGACAACCAGCCGTGTGATCCAGCTAAACAAACTCACTCTGCTGAGCATGTCAAAACCCCCAGCATTGATCGAAGGGGAACACAAGCAGAAGAAGTTGAAACTCTAGCACCTGGATATGTAGAGCAGTCCTTTCAAGGACTTGAAACAGCAAGTGACTATCATCAATCCTTCTATGATCATGGGATTGAAGAACTTGAAGAAAAAGAGGATGAGCAAGAAGAAGAAGAAGAAGAAGAGCAGGATGGAGCATCTGCACCAGCAGAAGAAGATCTAGATAGAACTTTCAATCTGGATATCAATCCCCTCATTATGGATATTGAAAAACTGTACATGAGCATGCTAAATCTAAAAACTGCTCTAAGGAGTGATGCAATATCAATGAACCACAAAATTGAGGCTCTCATCAACCACATCAAAAGTTCAGGATAAAGTAATGGAGAAGCAAGGGAACTTACCCTGCAACCTGTTGTACTTAATTCCCCATCATGTCCAATCCAATCTGGAGCATCTAGTTGGTGTACTTGAGGACAAGCTCAAACCCTTGATGGATTCATTGAATGAGCATATACAGCAAATTCAACACATGGATGAGATCTTGGATTACTCAAGATAGCAACTCAACACCCTTATCCAAGTATCCGAGGCAAACAATAAAATTCTGGAAGAAAGGTTTGGTGCTGCCAAAAAGGGGGAGGAGGCAGTAAGACTGAAATCTCGGTGAAGAAGGACAGCCCAACAGACAAGGGCAAGGGCATCAAAGGCAAAGGCATCAGGTTTGTTGAAAAGAAGTAGAAGTCCTTATTATGAAAATTTTCATATATATGTTAAGGCTTATGAGGGTTTTGGCATCATGAAAAAGGGGGAAATTGTTAAGAACATTTTATTATGTTTTGATGATGCTTATACTAGCTGTTATAGCAAGCCTAAAATAAGTTAGAAATCTCTATATAAGTCTTTACATGGAGTCTGACATGTTGTATAAGTTGAGACAGACAAGTATTGTACTAGTTGGTAGGATGGCTAAGTAAAACAGAATAAAACTCAATCTGGGATTGATGACATTCTTGAACCCACCAATCACAGGAATATGATATGAAACCCTGATTGCATTCTAGAAAAATGCAAAATTTATGCCAAGCAAGAAGAAAAGTGACCCAGATTGCATTGTGAGTACAATGCTTAGAAAAGAAGTGGTAATCACCCTTGTTCTTCTCCACAGATTCCTAAATCTCTCCAACGTCCGTCCGGTCGATGTGAAGAAAATGCAGATCAATATCAATACTTTCTGGACTAAAATAGCCAAGAGCCCCAAAAAGCATAGCAAGAAATACAACTTCCCTAGATCAGCACTTAAACGCCCCTTTGCTGAATTTGCTCCTGTGATAACAAGGAACATTGAAGGGAAGAAGGGTTCCATGGAGAACATGACCGAGCTCAGGGTCTAATTAATGGCTATCATTATCAAGGTATTCCCTTTAACTGGTCACATTTTATCTTCAACAAATTGAACGCTCAAATTCAAAGGAGATTGATCTGGCCATTACGGCACCTAGCAAGAACCTGCAGAAGAAATGCGATTTCTGGGAAAGAAAATTGTTGGAAATTAAATTTATGTTTTGATGATGATTTATCAGTTATTTTAATTATAATATTTAACCTTATTGATAAAGTGTCATTACTAGATGTTATAGTGCAAAGCAAAAAGATGTCTGAAATCAATGTATAGGATATGATAGAGTCTGATATTTGTATAATTTAAATCAGAAAATGAGAAACTGACTTATTAACTGAGTTCATAACTTAAGATTAATAAATTGATACAAACTAACTAAGTACACACCAACTAAAAACTGAGGGATCAGACTCGGTTGACTTATCTAGAACTGAAGGCTGAAGGATAAGAATTGAGGGTTCAAACTCAGTTTTGAAGACTCAAGCCGAGACTGTAAAGTTAGAATTCAGGAATGTCTGTGATGGCCGGAACTGACTTTATAGATCCTGAGGAAGACCTAAGTATCATAAGGACAATGATAACTTAGCTGAGTTGTGAGTTATGGTGCACTCTGATTAAATCAATAATAATTAGATGTGAAATGAAGTACTGAGTTTTTATAAAAGAATAAAAACTCAGTTAACGCTCTTGAGCTGAAAATTGACTAGGATAAGTTTTTATGCTGAGGTCAAGAAAAGCTGAAAGAACATCTGACTGTTATAAAGCCGACAACTTTATTGTCTGAACAGAATTGTCAGAAAGGACACTGACAATCATCAGAATAAGCAGGACCACCAACGGATACAAGAAGGTGTGAAGGAAAGTTGAGTGCAGTCAGGAAGACCGTGTTTGTGTTGAGCTGGTGAAAAGGCAATTCTACCCTCTAAGGACCAGAGTAGCAAGCTTAGTTCATAAATCAATTCTACCTGTTGAAGACTGAAGCTGGGAGATTGGGAAGCTAGGGATTAGTGAAGGACAATCAAGTGTTTAGAATTTACTTTGTGTCTTGTAACTGTAAACCTCAAGAACATAGTGGATTTGACTTCCTACATCATAGGGGAAGAGAGGACTGATAGGATTACACCACCTGGAACCTCTATAATTCTTGTACTATTTACTGAATTTATGCATTTATTTACTGCATCTAAGTTTATAATACACCTAATCACAGACTCGGCAAACATAAGAAACTGAGTCAGCACAACATTACACTGCATTATATTTAGACGAACTGATAAACTCAAGTTTTATATATAAAGGCTTAACTTAATCCGCTGCCAGTTAACTCAGTTAAGGATAAGTCAATACTGACTTATACTCTGCTAAGTTAGCTTAACTCCACACAAGTTTAAAGCTGAACTGAATATGCACAAGATTCTGTTTTCCGTTAGGTTTTTGGGGACAAGGTTATTCACCCCCCCCTGTAAACTTGTGCTAGCCTTTCCATGGGACAAATAATTGGTATCGGAGTAGTGCTTTTGTTCCGAAGAGATCCATAAGCTGAATCTCTATATCAGTTTGTTTGCTCGAAGTAACTGGGTAACGGTTATTTCCGTTACCAACAATGGGTATCGGAGCAAATCCTCGATCTCCGATTGAGCTTTTTATCAGTTTGTTTGTTCTCTCCTTCAAATTTTCAAAACCTGCATCATGGAGTCACACAATCTTTTTAGAAATGTGTTCAGTTGATCATTTTTTAGATTTGATGAATACAAAACTAAATTCAGGCTCTTGTTTCTGAAACTCAAGAAAAGCTGATTGAGATATTCATTCATTACCATCCCTTAAAAACAATGAAGATAATGCTGAAATGCTACCCATAAGCTTTGGAGGAATTGATTATGGTGAAAGTGATGAAGAAATCATATTCTTTGGGACTGACCTAACAAGCAAAAATGTTGGATTAGTGAAAGGAAAGCATATACTAAAAGATGAAGCAACTAGAACTGAAAATTTATTTATCAGACATCATGAGGTAAGGCTTCTACATCAAATTGCCACACTGCCATCAATAGTCATGGAAATGAAGATTTCAACAATGACTTAGACATACTCATGAAGGAATTAGAGGAAATTCAAAAGAATTATGAGAATGTTAAAAAGGAAAAAGATTTGTTGCAAGCTGACGTTCTAAGATTGAATGCTGAAATCATCCTTATCAAGGCTAATAATGGAGCTGAGGAAAATTTCTCAACTGATGAACTGACGGAAGTAATAAACACCACAGAATCATCAGTTGATCCATCTTCCAGTGTTCAGTTCAAACTAGGTAAACCATTTGGAGACAGAACTGGTTTAGGGTTTGACAGACAGCAGAATTCTAAGTTCAGACCTAATACAACTGCACCTAAGTTTGTAGCTGCCCAAAAGTCAAGAACTCAGAAAACTGACAATATTGTTAGAACTGAAAATTACTCAGCACAGCCTTGACCTAAAACAGACAAAATTGTAGAATAAATCAGTAGCAAACAGTAAACTGAAAGATTTTACAAAAAGTATCAGAAGGCTGAAAAAGGCAGAAGTGATCAAAGATCAGTTAAAAGAACATTCAAGTCTCACCCATCAAGGATTGAAAATCATTCATGGTACCAGATTCTGGGGGTAAGAAGACTTTTTCCCACTAATGAAGACTGGAATGGACCTATGATTACTCAGTTTCACAAAATCCCCAATAAGAAGACGTTCCAGTCAAGAAAGCTAAATTTTGTGAAAACTGACCATACTCAGCCATCAAGACACGTATAAAGATGAAACTGATAAGTTGTTTAAGACTTACAGAAATACAAAAACTAATCTAAAAGGACCCAAACAGATATGGGTACCAAAGACATGTTAATTTGTTTTGCAGGAGAAAGTTAAATGAATTTTGGAACTTATCTAAAGGACAATTGACTCAAACCTTTGGATAAGATCAAAGATGGACCTCTACAACTGGAGATACACCGTATCTACCTTATTTATTGATACAAGCTACGGATCACAGAGAAGTTGTGACATTCACTCATCTCATCCGTTCATCCTTTCCACTCATCACATTTTCCGTATCTCAACGCTTAACATGATTTATGACGAGACATTTTAAAACCCACTCAAATTTTCTAACCACCAAATCTACCACTTATAAATACCGTTTTTTCATACATAAAAATCCTTTACACTCAGCCTTCTCTTCACATCCATATAGTTGAAAAAAATTCTCCATCTTCAAATTCCAATAATCGGAATTAATGGCTCTTACAAACATTGAACCCGGAATGATCATTTCACATAATCAATTTGTTGCAAGATATACAGATCAGACTCTGGCCAAGGAAATTGCAAACAAAATCAGAAAAATCTAAGGATTGGAGCAAGTGTTCAATATTAATCTGAAGAGTGTATGTCTGGACAACATTGGCGACTTCTAAAGGTATGGAAGCAAAACTATAGAAAATGAGGATGTACTCACTTATGTCACTCGAGTCAATGGATAGGAGATTAAGGTTACAGAGAACTTAATTGCAGATAAATTTGGTTTTGACTAATCTGGATTTACCCCTGTTCTTGAAATATCTAAAGAACGAGAAGAGAAACTTTGGAAAGATGTTGGAATTATAAGAGATTCAAGTGTATCACTGTCTGGATCAACAGGGCAGCTCAAACCAGAATTTAATTTCTTGACCAAACGTTGGATACTTCAGTAAACTCTCCGGCACAAAGTTGGACATACTTTATGTTATTTGGTTCGGAGAAGACTGCAATTGGCAGAGATATATCTTTGATCAATTGGTTGCACAATCTTCTGATGTGCCCAAGAATAAAACCGTAGAGATGAAAGGGAGAATCTATCTCAAGAAGACCCTTGCCCTCATAGCTCAAAGGATTATCGATCATTTTGGGATTGCAAGGAGAAAGGAAACTGCAGTTGTTGATGGCAAAATTGCAGGCAAGGAAGAGAAATCCAAGAAAAGGAAAGCTAGAGATTCTGAACCTGAACCAAAGAAGAAGAGAAAAAGGTCAGCTAAGAAAGTTGAAACTACAGCTGAGGCTCTGGAACATCTTGAACAGTTAATAGAGAAGAAAAGAAAACTGGATGAATTGGAAAAAAGAAGTACTAAGGTTTTAGCTGAAAAAGTTTTGGAGGCTTCGCCAGCAAAATCAGCCACCTAAGTTGCTGAAAGCCAAGGGAAGAAACGCAGAACTAAGGAAACCCCAAACAAACAATTTTTTGCTGAATTAGAACCTGCTGCTGAGAAAGTACCCATTCAAGGATCAGAAAAAGAATTTCAAGAAGTTGTTCCATCACTATCAGAAACTGATACTCAGGGGGAACAAAACCTGAGAGCTGAAGTTGATGATGAAGGAACTGATAGTGATGAGGAACAGGTTGGACCCGGTGTGATCGTAATGCTTAATCTGATATCTTTATCAAGATCCACACCATATAAATCAGCATCCAGAGTTGATTATGAAGAATCCATCAAGGAACTAGAAGCTTCTCAGTCATAAGAAAGTGAAGTTGTTGAAGTTCAATCAAGACCAGTACAAGTCATCACTCTGGATGAGCTTGTTGATGATGCTTAAAAGGAGAAAGAACCAGTTACGGAACTGGGAGCTGAACCAATCTTTGAACCTGTTGTTGTTGAGCCACGGGAAACTGAATCAAAGAAGGATTCTGAACAAGTTGTTGTACCTACAGCTGAAGCTGAACTTATCATTGCAACAGAATCCCTACTAGAAGAAGCTGTTGCCGAAAAAAAAACTGGAAACTGTACTAGCTGCCTCAGTTCCGAAGTTGTTGCTGAGAGGGATGCCAGCAAAACTGAAGCAGAAAGATCTGCAGCTGAAAATGTGTTAGAACAAGTTGAGACTCTTGTTGAATCAAGTGTGGTGATACCTAAAGAATCTGAAGTTGTTTTAAACCAACCTAACCCAAGTATCGACATTAGGAAACTGATCGAAGCTGACTACAGAAGACTTGATGATTATAAGTTTGGTAGTTCAGTTCTATTCGAAATCAAAGAAGTCAACTTGTGGAAATGGAAAGAACTGAAAAATGGGTTTTTGAGCTATTCAACATCACTCATCTATCCCAACTATTTGGATCTGAAGAATTTTTGAGTACTTGTTACTCACTCATAAGAAACAGATATTGGGAGACATTTACCTAAAAGGGAGACTCTAAAACAAAGAAAGATGATGATGATGATGATTCTCAGGGAGATCCTGGTGTACAGAAAGGGATTCTCGCCTCTATACAAGAAAAAGAAGAAGCAAAGAATGTTGATGAAGAAGGATCATCTGAAGGAGGTTCAGATGAAAGTGAAGAAACTGAAACTGACTCAGATAGTCAATCTGAAAATCAAGAGAATGAAGGTTATCAGTCTCCGACTAACAAAGGTGTGCTTGAAATAGCAAAAGCTGAAACTGACCAAGCTAAAGCCAACATTACCAGAGAAGAAACTGATGATGAGTTTGATGTGAAACTATCACCAGTAAGAGAAACTGACCCTTCCACTATAGAGAAAGTTCAAAAAGGAATCCAAAGAAAGAAGAATGTCTGAAGGGTACAAGGAAAAACTGAAAGATATTATCTCTCATGTGTCCAGTGAAAAGTAAGAAGTTGAGAAAGCATCTGAGAAAGACAAAACTGAGAAGGCCATTGAGACCAAAACTGACAAGAATGAAGTACCTACACAAGCTGATAGTATCAGATTCTACTTCAATGAGCTTGTGAGAATTCAGAAAGACGAATTAAGTATGTTTGGTAAAGTTTTGAAGTCAATGGAAGAGAGCAAAGCTGAAAGTAGCAACATGGAGAAGAAGTTAAAAAGTGTCAAGGAGGACTTTCATGATACTCTAATCGCCATGAGAAAAACAACCACTGAATCTGAGTCAATAAAAACAGAGACTCAAGGAAGATTGGAAGGCGTTCTCAATAATGTTGTTGATAGACTGATATTGTTGGAGAATGAATGAAGAGACTCAGTTGTTGCACAAACCATTTTGGTATCAAATTAGCAGCACCTGATCTCTTACATCCGGAGCATGATCAACAAAGATGATGTCAATAAGGGGGAAAGTTTGTACATGTTAAAAGTCAATGCATTTGATATGCCTCAAGTTCTCGAATGTATTGATGAAAAACTGGTTGAGCTAAAGAAAGCTAGAGGTGAGTTCACTGATGAAGAAATGGAACTGATTGCAATGTTCTAGAGCCAACTGAGAAAAGACTAGCTCTAGACTTTTATATGTATAATGTTTTCAAAGATCTACCTATTCAAGAAGGAGCATCAAGAGAACAAGCCCTAGAGACATTTCTGCACATGCAAAAGGTTCTTTTGCACTATTGGAACAAACTGGGTAAATGGGAGATAAAGTCTTAGATGAAGTTGAAAAGACTGATCCTGAATTTGTTCAGAATTTACTGAAGACTGCCACCAGTGAAAGACCGAGAAGATCTATTTTCGTGTTTGATGTGTTATTCAAAAGGAAGTTTTTCAGTAAGCACAGTATGACAGATTCATGGAACATTTGGGCAAATATCCTTGGAATCGAGAACATAGAAACTAACTTGGCCATGAAAGAAGCTGCTGAGATCTTTGACACCAAGTCAAGTGAAGTTGGTCAAGAGATAGGAAAAGAAACTGAAACTTAATTTCTTTTCTTGTATTTGTATTTTATAACTCTGTAAATCAGTTATCAATAAAATCTCAGTTTCTTAGTTCTTTGTGTTCTTTACTTTGTTTTGTCCTTATCTTTTTGCATTGCTTTTAAGGAGGGTATTGACATCATCAAAAAGGGGGAAATTGTTGTAAATAAAATTTAAGTTTTGATGTTGATTTATCAGTTATTTTAATTGTTATATTTAACCCCATTGATGAAGTGTCATAACTAGCTGTTATAGTCCAAAGCAAAAAGATATCTAGAAATCAATGTATAGGATTTGATAGAGTTTGATATTTGTATAAGTTAAATCAGACAAGAACTGTAATAGATTTAGGATCAGAAATGAAGAAAAGAGAAACTGACTTATTGAACTGAATTCATAACTGAAGATTAATCAATTGATAGAACAGACTAAGTACACAGCAACTGAAGACTGAGGGATCAGACTCAATTATAAAACAAGAATAGAAGAAGGTAAGTTTGCTGAGGGACACAAACTCGGTTGACTTATCTAGAAATGAAGGCTGCGGTATCAGACTCAGTTATTGAATATTCAAGAACTGAGGGTTCAATCTCCGTTTTGAAGACTCAAGCCGAGACTGTAAAGTTAGAATTCAGGAAAGTCTGTGATGCTTGAACTAACTTTATGGATCCTGAGGAAGACGTAAGTATCATAAGGACAATTATATCTTAGCTGAGTTATGAGTTATGGTGCACTCTGATTAAGTCAATAATAATCAGATGTGAAATGGAGTATTGATTTTTTTTTATAGAAGAATAAAAACTCAGTTTACGCTCTTGAGCTGAAAACTAACTAGGATAAGTTTTCATGCTGGGGGCTAGAAAAGCTGAAGGAACATCTGACCATTATAAAGCAGACAATTTTATTGTCTGAACAGAATTGTCAGAAAGGACACTGACATTCATCAGAATAAACAGAATTGTCTACTTCTACCATTAGAAGAGGTCTGGAATTCTAAGAATTAATCTAGTCAAGAAAGTTTATACCAAGGGGGAAAGTAAATAAAAAGAATTCCTGCTAAGCATTTTATTGCAAGATCAAGAGACCTTCAAGTGTTCGTAAGCATTCATAAAGACATCAAGATCAAACATTTGAAGAAAGACAGAGCTAAACATATTATATACATCTAAGAAGAAGAAGCTCAAAACACAATTGAATCATAGTTATTGATTCATGTCTCAACTTTGAATCTATCAAAGGTTCGGACTGTGAAACACCTAGAAGGTGTGAAGGACTGTTGAGTGCAGTCAGGTAGACTGTGTTTGTGTTGAGCTGGTGAAGAGGCAATTCTACCCTCTAAGGACCAGCGTAGCAAGCTTAGTTCATACGGCAATTCTACCTGTTGAAGACTAAAGCTGGGAGGTTTTGAAGCTAGGGATAAGTGAAGGACAATCAAGTGTTTAGAATTTAATTTGTGTCTTGTAACTGTAAACCTCAAGAACATAGTGGATTTGGCCTCATACATCACAGGGGAAGAGAGGACTGACAGGATAACACCACCTGGAACCTCTATAATTCTTGTCTTATTTACTTACTTACATTACGCATTTATTTACTCCATCTATGGTTATATTACACTTGATCACAGACTCAGCAAACCTAAGAAACTGAGTCAGCATAGAATTACACTACATTATATTTATACAAACTGATAAACTCAAGTTTTATATATAAAGGCTTAACTTAATCCGCTGCCGGTTAACTCAGTTAAGGATAAGTAAATACTGACTTATACTCAGCTAAGTTAGCTTAACTCCACAGAAGTTTAAATCTAAACTCAATCTGCACAAGATTCAGTTTTTAGTTAGGTTTTTGGGGATAATTTTATTCACCCTCCCCTCTAAACTTGTGCTAGTCTTTCCAAAGGACCAACATAAATCATATGGGATTCCCCTTCAACATCTATTCGACCAGATGAAAGTGAAACCCATCTATATACATACATTGCCCAAGGCCAAGGTAATGTTTACCGATGTCAAGGCCTCCAAGAAATCACAACCCACAGCTCGAAGAAAAAGGAAGGAGCCTGAAAGCAGCAGATAAGGAATTAGGAGGTGGACTAGATCTCAAATGGAGTAAGGACAACAAGGGATTCTACCGAGTAACAAGGATAGCCCCTTGAAATCAGTGATGATACATCAGAGAAACAAGAGGAAGTCACATATCTGCAAGAAGGTGAGGAAGGGTACTATTACACCCTCTAAAGAAGAATAAGTTGAAGATGAAGAAGAAGTTACTGAGGATGAGGAAGAAAAAGGAGAAGAAGAAAAACAGGAAGGAGATCATCTTCAAGAAGATCAAGAACAAATGGACTTATCTGATGATGACCTGACAATCCAAGAGGTGATCCTCAGGAGCATCAGCAAAGTTGAAAACCAGCCGAGTGAGCCAGCTAATCAAACTCACTCTGCTGAACATGTGAAAACCCCCAGCATTGATCAAGAGGGAACACAAGCAGAAGAAGTTGAAACTCCAGCACCTAGAGATGCAGAGCAGTCCTTCCAAGGAATTGAAACAACAAGTGACTCTCATCAATCTCTCTCATATCATGAGATTGAAGAACCTGTAGAAGAAAAAGAGGAAGAACATGATGAAGAAGATGAAGAGCAGGCTGGAGCATCTGCACCAGCAGAAGAAGATCTAGATAGAACATTCAATCTGGATATCAATCCACTCATTGTGGATATGGAAAAATAGTACATGAGTAGGCAAAATCTCAAAACTGCTCTAAGGAGTGATGCAACATCCATGAACCACAAAATTGAGGCTCTCATCAGCCACATCAAAGTTCACGATGATATAATGGAGAAGCAAAGGAACTTACTCTGCAACCTGCAGTACTTAATTCCTCATCATGTCCAATCCAATCTGGAGCATCTAGCTGGAGTGCATGAGGACAATGTCAAACCCTTGGTGGATACATTGAATGAGCATACACAGCAAATTCAACACATGGATGAGATCATGGATTACTCAAGACAGCAACTCAACACCCTTATCCATGTATCCGAGGCAAACAATAAAATTCTGGGACAAAGGTTTTGGTGCTGCGAAAAAGGGGGAAGGAGGCAGGAAGCCTGAACATGTTTGTCCCAGAGAAGGGTAAAACTATAGTCAGAGGGGGGAGGGGTGAATGACTATAGTGGTGTTCAAAAAAATTTCTTGTATTTAAAAGCTTTTGGGCAGCCGATAAGTCCCTTTTTATTATGTTGTTTCAAAGTAGTTTAGGCAATCAAAGATATAGGATATAATATAAGTAATTAAATGAATGCAGTAAAGTAAATTGCTGAAAGTAAATTGACACAAGGGTTATAGTGGTTGAGGGTGGTGTAATCCCTTAATCCACTCTTCTCCCTGTGATGATTGGAGGAATTCACTATTGTTTTCACAGATACAATAGCCTGATTGTCGTTGGCTACACAAGCTTCACAATCTACAAGACTGTCACTCCTTGACTGCAACAGCTTCAGTGACTTAGTCTCTTTCACTGATCCTTGGGATCAAATCCTTCAGCAGCTATCAGAAACACAACTTCTTCACAGATGGCTCTGATTCAGTTGCTTGATTGATGTGAATTCGATTCACAAACTTGTGGATCAATCTCAATGCTTGATGTTTGAATTGTAGCTCTCAGTTTTGAGTTGATCCCTAGATATTTATTTTTCACACAGATAGAATGCCTTTTTACTTTGACTGAGTTTTTGCTCAGATTTATGATTGTTCTCGCTTATATCTTCTTTTTCTGTCAATACCTTCTGTTTATAGCCTTGATTATCCTTGATTTGGATTTCCGTCCATTGGCTATATTAATGAGGGGAATAATCCTTGATTTTATTCTTGATTCTCCCTTAATTATATTCTCCTTGATTTTGCTGATCGGATTTTTCTTGAAACGTTTATCAGAAAATCTATCCTTGATTAATCCTCTATTGATTGTGCATTTAATGCTTGATCCTCTATATCTTCATCACATTTCAAAATCTGATTAAGTAAGGTTTACTTAGCCGTTCTTTGATCGGTCAAGTGATCCTTCTGACTTTGCGGCTTAGATCTTCCTTCACTGCTTTGTCTTCACTCAGCCGAAAGTCAGTTTATTTTGCCGATTCACTGTTTCTTTCATTCTTTCAGTTTAAGGAGAATCCTTGTACTTCACTGATCCTTGATTTGTGTGAGATCAGTGTACACCATATTTAAACACTAAGTATCATTACTTGAAACATAACTTAGACTTATCCAAGGTCATCACAGACTTCCTTGGTTATAAGTCAGACCATAATGTCTTCATTGCTTCTCTGCTGGTACTTGCCTGGCTTCACTCTGCCAAAAATCTGTTTTTACTTTGCCGTCATACCAACTAGTACTATACTTTTCTGACTCAACTTATAGAACATGTCGGACTCTAAGTAAAGACTTATATAGAGAATTCTAACTTATTTCCGGCTTGCTATAATAGCTAGTATGGACATCATCAAAACATACCAAAATGTTCCTAACAATTTCCCTCTTTTTGATGATGCCAAAACCCTTATAAGCCTCAACATAAGTATGCCAAATTTTTTTTATAATAGAACTAGAATAAAACTCAAAAAATTTATTCATCCATTTAAGGGCAATAAGATATTGCATCTTCTTATTCAAAGACAAAGGCATATTGAGATAATTATGTTTAATTTAATTAAACAGAACAGAGGGGCTACTTCTTCTCTTCAAACCTGATGTCTTTGCCTTTGACGCCCTTGCCCTTATCTATTGGGCTTGCCTTCTTTCCACGGGAGCTCTCAGGCTTTGAGCTTCCTTCCCCCTTTTTGGCAGCACCAAAACGTGCTTTAAGATTTGCAGTTGCTACTTCAGACTCAGGGAGAGGACCATACCTTTGCTCCAAAATTTTGTTGTTGGCCGTAGTGACATTTATCAAAGGGTCAAGTTGCTGGCCAGAAAATTCCATAACCTCATCCAGATGTTGAAGTTGATGAGTGTGAGCATTTAGAGTGTCCACCAAAGGTTTGAGATTGTTATCAATCTTTTCAGCGTGAAACTCAAGGTTGGTTTGGACATGGTAGGGAATGAGATGATGTAAGTTGCTAAGCAAGTTTCCCTATTTTTCAAGGACCTCATCTTGTTTCTTGATGTGACTGATGAGGGCATCAATCTTGTGGTTTAAGGAGGCTGCTTCACTCCTTAAAGCAGCTTTCAGATTTTGCCTGCTGTGATACTGTTTTTCCATGTCGACAATCAGGGGTTGAATGTCTAGATTGAAAAGCCTTTCTGGATCATTCTCCTCTGGTGCCACTTCAACATCCTCATCTTCTTCATATTCATCCTTCTCTATATTCACCTCATCTTTTTCCTCTTTCTCTTCTTTTTTTTCACTTTCTTTTTCTTCCTCTTCCTCTCTTTCTTTCTCTACAACTTTAGAATCATTGAGAGATTGCTTGGAGATGCTTGCTTCTCCATCTTTAGAAGATGGCAGGTTTTCTTCTCCATGAGCTGGAGACTTGATTTCTTATGCTGGTGTTCCCCCTTGATCAATAGTTGGGGTGTTGACATGTTCAGCGGAGTGAGTTTGAGCCGCTGGCTCACTCGGCTGTTTGTCAACTTTGTTGAGGGTTTTGAAAAGTACTTTTTGAAGAGTTAGGTCATCATCAGAAATCTCCATGTTTTCCGGATCAGCTTCAAGATGGTCACCCTTTGATTGGTCATCCTCTGTCTCAGCTTCTTCTTCATCCATCTCTTCTTCTTTAGATGGAGTGAGAACATATCCTTCCTCACCTTCTTCCAGATAGGTGATGTCCTCTTGTTGTTTCTTTTCCTTCGTTGCTATATCATCACTGATTACCACAGTTTCGTTCAAGTTGCTGGTACCAATCTTAGGGGTGCTTTCTGGTGCCTTCTGGGATCTGGTTCTTCGTCCCACTCTTGATCTGTTGCTTTCAGGTTGTTTTCCTTTTCTCCCGACAGTGGATTTGGGTTTCAGAGATGCCTTGATGTAGGTAAACATTACCTTGGATTTGTGTAGAGGCTACAAATTTGTGGGTTTTACTTTCAGAGTGTCAAACAGGTGTTGAAGAGGGAACCCATATGATTTTCTTTCCTAGAAATCACCTTTCTTTTGCAAACCCTTGCTTGGTGCCGTAACTGACAGGTCAATTTCCTTTTGAATCTGGTCTTTCAACCTATTGAATACAAATTTTGCCCAGTCAAATTTAGTACCTTCGTAGATGATTTCCATTAGCTTGACCCGTAACTCTGTCAAGTTTTCCATCGAACCTTTTCTGCCTTCGATGTCCTTGGTGATGACCCGTGCGAATTCGGCAAATGGAACGTTTGTGTGCTGATCTAGGGAGGTTGTAGGTTTTGCTGTTTTTCTTGGGATTCTTGGCTATTTCAGCCTAGAATTTTTTGATAACAATTTTGACGAACTTCACATTAGCTGGACCTATCATAGGTAGGTTTAAGAATCTATTGAGAAGACCAGGCGTAATGACTACTTATTTTCCAAATATTGAACTCTTTATGCAATCGATATCAGTTTTCTTTGTGCTAGGCTCAAACTTCGCATTTTTCGGAAAGAAAGTCTCATGGAATCACCCCTATTTTCTACTTTTTAATGAAATCTGGCAAGAATGAGTGGTGTGAGAGTTCAAGGTCTGGTCAACCCTCTTCTTATTTGGGAATCACCCATAGACCACTCAGCTTCGCGCTGAAAGTTAAACTTTCCTATTCATTCGACTCCTTTTCCGTGTAGATCCAATTATTCCCACTGGGCCTGAGACACTCAGGTGGTTCTACAAGAGGCTGAATAGAACTGGAGTACCAAAACTCCATTCACAGGGTTAAGGCTTTCAAACCAACCTCTATGATCAGAATCTTATATAGCACACAAAGAACCATAGGTAATCAATCACCCCAGCAGACTATAAAGTCCACAAAACCACAATGGGTCAATGGTTAAACCATACTCCCACTGCATATTGGGTGGATTGATATTCTGATCTAGTAGTATTTATCAGTGTATTCACCAACAACCGACGTTGGTCGTGGTCTGACTAAATCAGATAGGAAATTCCATGAGTAACCGTGCTCCAAGGTCTAAGGTTGTTATCTTTGGATTCTTTCAGAAGGGGTGTGACTGTCCAACTGTCACTTTCTGATCTTAAGAATCTTATAACCAACCTTTACTCATCAACATTAAGAAATTTCATCAACATTTATCTTCTGAACGTGTATGCGAAATCTCCAGTCCTACCTTCAAGCACTAAGTGCTAAATGCCTATATTTGTGGATGTGGAGTAAAATGAATTTACTCCTTATCCATAAACTCACAAGCATCTACTAGGTAGACTTATTAGTTTACATAATAATGTTAACCGTTATATTGCAACCAATATCTCAATTCGAGTCAAGCAGTGTATAGTAGCACACCATTGACTATATAAGGCAAGATTACGGTTTCTCCCTCAGTGAAAACATTCCACTAGAAGGCGGGCCGAGCATCAGTCTCACGACTATGCGATAGTCTCTTTCTGAGCATGGAATACTCTACTCTCTGGAAATATCAGAGACACCTCCTCCTATTTTTTATAAACTAAACCGCGTTTCGAGTGGTTATAAGACAAAATGTCACCACTCAAAATCTCCCACTAGCTTGTATCTTTCACTAGACCCCTAAGGTCATTATGAACAAGCTATGATACCTCTTCAAATCTATTACCCTTTCCCGATTGAAAGGAAGCTTAGTCATTGTTCCATTGAGACAGTGTTCCTAGACTGGGAGATAGAATCACCCTTAGCCATTTGCCAGGTCTTATCTCTATAACATATGCACTAATTAATAGATGTTGAAGAGTTTTTTTTATCTTAATACAGAAACCTTTTGCCTTTAATAGTTTAAGACGTGTTACAAATACCTTTTCAGCAGTTATTAGTGGTTCTGACTTTATCAAACAAAAGTCCAAGTTCCAAAATCATACAAATGTCATATTCACTTCTCTTAAGGCAACTGTAGTATCGAGATAAAAGTGAATCTATTTGTTCCAACGAATCTGAAATAGAAATTAAATTT
The DNA here is from genome assembly GCA_036785695.1 of Gentiana straminea. Lineage (NCBI taxonomy): Eukaryota > Viridiplantae > Streptophyta > Magnoliopsida > Gentianales > Gentianaceae > Gentiana > Gentiana straminea. The sequence goes on from JAVUPR010000142.1 coordinate 816,686, forward strand.
CTTCGATATTCAAGGATTAGAATCCAAAATTCTATTTCCTTATATCACTCCCACTATTCTAGCTAAAATAACAGCCCGTTGTCAATTAATCGTTAATGCACAGCTACCTTGTACTTCCAAAAGAACATAGCTCCCGAGTCCAGTTACTCGGTTACGAAAGTCCCTATGATTCATTGGTTAGTGATCTGAAATCACTTTCTTATCCTATCCTTTCCTTATATTAATATTTTGGTTTAGCCTCAAACTAATTTAGTTTAGATGATTGACACTTGTAGACTTTCTTTCCCACTCTTGACTTTCCTTAAAAGGAAATAGTCTTAAACTAGCAGTTCGTTTGAGTAGACACTTCTCGTGAACTGTGGGATGTCTAGTGAAAGCTTACCCAGTGGGACTACTTTTCTAATAAATCAGAAAACATAAGATTAAAGCACCCACTAGTTTATCGGTTCCAAATACCGTCTAACTAGCAACACTTTAATTTATGATTCTCCAATTTTTCTATTAGAAAATTTCTCATGTAGTCACTACACAATTAAAATTCACTAGAAGAATTTTACCGTCTCAATAATCTTTCAAACTAATTACGGTTTCTCTCGTTCAACATGAGTGACAACAGTGACATACTGATTTAGGTCACTTTGAGACTTGAAGGCTCAAGAGAAATATCTCTTCCGAAAAATTAATCGCATGTATGATTTGCAAGCACAACGTTCTAGTTATTTACCACTTTTAAACGAAGTCGTTACTAGTCAATTTAAAGCATACACTAACAGTCTAGTTCAATAGAGAGATATATATATATATAGTTGTAACTAAAATTGACAGAAAATAAGTCCCAATCATACACTACTAATTAAATTTAGGAACAATAAACTAAATGTATAGTCTATCCTACCATTCCAAGGATCTAGTCTCACACCTCAGTGCCGCCTTAGGGTAGGGCAAAGAGGTGACGACTAAATTGAGATATTTCTCTCTCGATGATTAAAATGGAATCGAACATCCAATTTTTAATCCCCGATTACCTTTCTTTTTCAGCCAAGGTATTACCAAAAATACCCATAATGAGTGTGACCTACTATTTCAGATTTTTAGGTAGACCGCGAGTATGCCGCCTTAGGGTCGGTCAGCGACCCGATGAGTACCCAAAATCCTATCGTTTCGGAGACCAAACCTTGAATTTTAATAGTGGTGAAGGCCTTCCTTAGGGAGGCCGGCACGAGGTGTCACCATTCTCTCATGTTGCTTGTGTCAACAGTAGAGGCCGTGGGGTCGGCTGTCGCCTTTCCCGCTCCCACTCAATATTTTGATAAAGTGGTGGGTTTACTGATTACGTTTTTTGACTTGATGTATCTTTAAGGAACAAAAAATCATGGGCACGAATTGTGTCGCTTATATGGACAAGCCCACCCGTCCTATTCGTTGGATAATATGAGGCCGTCGGACAGATCAGGGCTAGGGGAGCCCCATTGAGCCGTAGTTTCTCGTTGGTTAGCTCAACCTAGCCAGGCCCCCGTGCAAACGCCACATGTGGAGGGTTAAGTCGATCGAGTCGTAGCTCAGTTGACCACCCAACCATGGTTTGACCATTTTCGAACCATATTCGCCCATAATTATCCAATCCCTTAACATCAAACTTTCACGTAGACACTACGGACAAAAAAACGTAATCTCGTCGAGGTTTCGGGATTTTACTCGCTTTGCTTTCACAGGGTGGAATTCACCGAGAAGACATCACCCAACCTTGACGATTGACAAAACCCGGAATCCTCGGTTTCCTTAAATAGTTTCTAATTAATTTCCATACAATTAATTAAACTAATCGCGAGTTGTATACATGCCTAACTAATTCCTCAAATTCATTTCTACATGTATATGCATATGGAGTGGAATTAATGATATGATGCATGTCATGGAAATTTTCCGCTTCTACACATACATATTAGTGCGGAAAATAAAACACCGAGATGGATCGTTGGTACCCCCGTATCTAACCTATTAAACAGAAAAATGAAAACACTAATTAGGGTTTACTATTTTGTAATCTGCTGCTTATCCGTTTAATCGATTATCGGAAATCCAAATGAACTTTGATCGTCACGAAACTTTATGGACCTATGCTTTACTCCTAATAATTCAATATGGATAGTTGGATCCGAGTTTGGAAGGCCCAATTGATCCCAGGAATCCACTGATCGAACTGCTGCAACTGTTAATGACTGGTGCGCAGCAGTGTCTTTCCGGAGCCGATCGGACATCGAGAGAAAACCCCGATCGTCATGAAATTTTCAGGGCTTGTTCATAATTCCCTGGTAGTCAATCTGAACGGTCGGATCTTCGTTTCAACGGTCCAATCTTTTACAGAAATTCGACGAACTAACAGCTGGTGCTGCTGTGCTTTTATGACATAACAGCAAATTTATTGCAACGATTGGACATCGAGGTGGACTCCGATCGACACGAAATTTTGAGGACTTGTTCATCCAATTTTATTCTTCATTCTGACTTGGAGGGAGGGATTGTCGTTTCAATGGTTCAATCTCCAGGAATAAATTTTTAAAAAAAAAAAACGAACAGCAAAAAAACAGATCTACTTCTAGGAAACTAATATTACAACAATAAATAAATTACATAATTTCCTATACTCAGATAAACGAATTTATATTGGTTTACAATAGATCTAACGGGTAAACAGTACCAACCCCAATCCATAACAACCAATCACAACAAAAAATACGCATATAGAAAAAATAAATCTACATGCAATTCCACTCCTTTTAAATCGTTTATCTATGAATATAATTCATAAATCGTGGAACCCGTCTCTGATGCCACATGAAGGATGTGGGAGCTCAGATCTAAATAAATTATATCTTTTAGCAGTGGATGGATCACGATCTATGAACTACATATCATAAACAAAGGATCTAAACTTCCTACAAGGGGGTTTCGATCTGCTTACCAATAGTTGGATGAGTAGCCTTGATCTTCCAACGTGTGTCTCCAAACGGCGGTTGGTGGACACCGATCCTTGGAATCAGAACCTCCTTGACATGCAACAAAGAAAAAACCGAAGTTTTTCTTCAACTGGGGAATGCTAAGGATCGAACTCCTTAGCCTTTTTTATGTATAAATTTCGTGGATTGTGTGTATGTGAGGCTCGGGACAGATCTCCTTTTATAGAAGAAAAAATCCCTGGCCTCCAAGGAAAAATATAACTTAATTAAATAATTACAATTATATTTTCCTAATCATATTAGAAAATCCTAGGATATTCTAGAGCCAATCTAGAATCAATTAATGATCAATCTAATATATTTTTAATTAATTAAATAAAGGATAAATAACTAATTACTGTGCAGAATGACATCATCCGAGAAAACCAATTCCAAGAAGGAAACCCTCATACTGGCGCCATACACACCACCCCAGGCCCACAGAAAATGTCTTTCTGTGTATTATATTATTTAGCCCAACCAAATAATATTTTGCACATCAATTAATTACCCCAGCCAATTAATCATCACTAATGCCCAATAACAAGAAAACACTCGTATTATAGGAGTCACGTTGGGGAACATGGACCTATAATGTATCTCCAATACTTAAGTAAAAATATTCATCGAATAGAATATTCATACTTAAATTATTAATTCCGGGATTACGCCACCATAAACCCGAAACTGAACTCTACGAATTATAAATATATACTTACACTCAACCCATCTAGTAAATAAGCGTCCATTGATATAATGACTACATACGGACTAACCCTCCATAGACTTTCCATTCTGAGTGGGAAGTCTCCGTAAACCCGACTCAAAATATCTTATCCTTATTTACCATTAACCCCTAGTGATCAATTAGTTCACATATCTGACTAGTAGCTAATTAGTCTAAATATGAACTCGGCCGATCGATCATTTACTTAGGGCTAACAAATAACGGGACTGTCACTAGGGGAAACCCGAACTACTCACTCATCAGGGAATAGTGCCAACGAGAAGTGATTTGGATCACATATCAAAGTGATATGTAACTAACATATCAAACACTACCCCGAGACAAGCAGCACCCTGTGATCACTTCAGGATTAAGGTCAATCCATAAATGATCATCTAATGATTTAATAAGATTTCTTGATTACTGAATTATATCAAGAAATATAGATTAAATCGGTCCAGTCCTATATGAACGCCATCATATATAAATGCCCCAATAGGTACCCTCTACCGACAGTCCGGATAAGACAATAACACCCTAAGGTGTTCTGGGCGCATTACTGGTGTTTTAATCATGAGACCCTAAACTATGATTAAGTTCACCACGGACTTACAGTTTAAGTATTTCACCACTAACTCAATCATCACGTGTAAACCATACACTGAGTTAAGTGGTTACATACTGATATACTTAGGGTTTGCAGCTGTGTATTACTTACCAGCACAAAGCAAGTAATGAGATAAATTCTGTCATTCATTATCTAAAAACAAATACACAAATTGTCTTTCGGGCACCACACTTAACATCCTGTTCCTGTTGCTCAATATTCATGACGGAAACTTGTTTCTCAGATATTCTCTTTTGAAGTTGAGAAACAATTCCAGGAACTAAGGCTTTTAGCTTGCTGCTGTCAGTTGTCAGTGGTTGTTCCCCCTTAGTTGATGCTAACTGACTTGAAGTACATGTGTAAAAACAACTTACAACTGATTTTTCTCCTTGTGTCTCAGCTTTCCTTTTAATTTCTTTTTGTTGAGCAATTTGCTGGGACACAGTTTGCCTTTTAGTTTCAGGTTGGGAAGTTCCTTTTGTTGAACTTGCAACTGCTGCAGCTTTTGTAGTAGCAGCTTGTGCATTCTTATTCCCACTACTGATTCTTTCCAAATAATACTGGATCACTAAGCTAAGTGATTTCTTCAGTCGAAATCTTCCATCAGTTTGTCTTCCTTCAGCTTGGGCTCTGCTGACACATGCTAGTTCAGCCAAGTGTTGTTGCTTGATCTGATTGAATATATGTCCAGCCTAGTTGAACTCAAATCCATCCCAGATGACATTCATTAGGTAGATACCATCTTCAGTTAACTTACTTAGCCCTTTGTGCTGTCCGATGGCATGTCTGCTGATCCATCTGTTGAGAAGAGCAAATTCAATTTCGAGATACCGAATGTGTGTATCGACTGCTGCTGGTTCCTTTGAAGCTGAAATTTGTCTATGAAAATCGCTGCGTTGAAGTGGTAAGCAGGCTAGATGAATAGATTTCTCCAGAGGATCTTTAAAGCCAAAAAGTTGTCTGATGATATCTTCATTGAAAAAAATCTTCTGTCCACGAACTCTTATGAGTAGAGAGTTCTTCAGCATCTTCATATTTTCCTAGAATTGCAATAGACCTTCCAAGTCCATGTCTTGTTTCAATTTTCCTTCCAAAAGATTTCGTAAACCCGGTAATCTTCCAATATTTTCAGATATATGACTGGAGAGAAGGGTTTACAACACATTTCTTCGAAGAAGTGATTAACCGTTCTTCTAGAGTTTCCTTTGAAGCGGCCATTTTAGAAAAAAATTATGGCAGATTTAGGGATGAGAAAGTTTGATTTTTCTTTTTGGTAAACAGATAGTGAAAGAATGGTTGTATATAAAGGGGTGGGTAGTTGAAAGGATCCATGATCTTCTGATAGATTTGTGCAATCTTTTCAAATACCATCATGGTTTGCATAACCGATGTGTACTATCTGACATAATGGGTGTATTCACACTACAAATTCTGACAAAAAAACGGCGGTAATTAAATGCGATATAACTGTTGTCGGTTTTATCCATTCCTTTATTGACTTTGTTTGACTGAGTAAAACTAAAGATGAAATCAATTTTACAAAATTTGAGTTCCGTCAAATCTTCAACTCAGTTAGTCAGTTTGAGATTTTGATGTAAATGATTGATCTGTCAAGTGAGCGCACCCGGCATGACAAAGATCAATCCCCTTGACGAATCTCTAAGCATGAACTGGCTAACTGACTTTGATAATGCCTAATTCAGTTCTCAGTTTAGCAAACCTTTCTTTGTCCTGTGGTTTGGTAAAAATGTCTGCTAACTGATCTTCAGTTGGAACATAGAGAACTGTTATATCCTTTTTATCCACATGATCCCTTATAAAAGTGATGTCTCACATCAATGTGTTTCGTCCTTGTGTGCAAGACTGGATTGTCAGTTATTGCAATTGCACTTGTATTATCACAAATTATAGGAATCATTCCTTCATCTATCCCATAATCTCTTAGTTGTTGTCTGATCCATAAAACAAGAGTAAAACAGCTTCTAGATGTGATGTACTCAGCTTCAGCTGTTGAAGTAGAGATTGAGTTTTGCTTCTTGCTGAACCATGACACAAGTCTATTTCCCAATAACTGACATATGCCTGAAGTACTTTTTCTATCCACTTTGCATCCAGCATAGTCAGAGTCTGAGTAGGATATCAGTTTGAATTCTCCTTCTCTTGAATACCATATCCCAACTCCTTCTGTATCATAAAAATACTTCAAGGTTCTTTTTAAAACTGTGAGATGGCTCTCTTTAGGTCTTGTTTGAAATATAGCACAAACACCAACAGCAAAGGATATGTCTGGTCTACTAGCTGTGAGATAAAGTAGACTTCCAATCAATCTTCTGTAGAGAGTTTGAACCACATCCTTGCCATCTTTGTCTTCATCTAATCAGATGTTAGTCCCAAATGGTGTTGAAATGCCAGCTGATTTCTGCATTCCAAAGTTCGTGATCAATTCTCTTGTACCTTTAGTTTGGTGAATGAAAATTCCATTATCCAGTTGTTTAACTTGTAAACCGAGAAAATAATTCAATTCTCCCATCATACTCATTTGAAATTTTCTCTTCATTAAACTTGCAAATTTCTCACAGAGTTGCTCATTTTCAGATCCAAAGATAATATCATCAACATAGATCTGAACAAGGAGAGTGCTTTCTTCAACTTTCATCCTGAATAAAGTCTTGTCGATGGTTCCTTTGGTAAATCCATTATCTACCAAAAACTAAGATAGAGTTTTGTACCAAGCTCTTGGTGCTTGCTACAGTCCTTATAGAACTTTTCTCAGTCTAAAGACTTTATCAGATTAATCTTTAATTTCAAATCCAGGTGGTTGTTGAACATAGAATTCTTCTTATAGAATTCCATTCAAAAATGCACTTTTGACATCCATTTGGTACACTTTGAATTTCTTGTCAGCTGCAAAGGCATGAAATAGTCTGATTGTTTCTAGTCTTGCAACTGGTGCATAAGTTTCATCAAAAGCTATGCCTTCAGCTTGAGAATATCCTTTAGCTACAAGTCTGGCTTTGTTTCTGATGATATTCCCATTTTCATCAAGTTTGTTTCAGTAAAACCACTTAATGCAAATGATGTTTACATGATCTGGTTTGTCTACCAACTCCCATACTTGATTTTTTTCTAACTCATTCAGTTCTTCTTGCATAGCTAAAATCCAGTCTAGATCTTGTAAAGCTTCTTCTGTCTCTTTGGGTTCAGATTGAGATAGGAAACATGCAATCATTGCATCTAGTTGATGTCTTGTTCGAACAACAACTTGAGTATCACCAATCACTTGTTCTTCTGAGTGATCTCTCATCCATTGATGTACTGGATGTTGCATCAAGGGATCTGCATTTTGTTGAACTAGTTCTTCAGGAATTTGTTCTTGTTTTTCTTAATCCAGATCATCTTGAACTGGGTCTGAATCATGTCGTTCAACTGTAGGTGGTTCAGTTGTTGGAAACTGAGGTTGATCTTGATCTGATGATTCTGAAATCCTTAATCTTTCGATGTCAACATAAACTGATTCTGGTAAAACCGGTAGCTGAGGCTGAGAAACTGGTTATGGTCTGATTTCAGTTTCGTCACCAGGAAAGTTTGGTTCATAAAATAATACGTGTTTGGATTCTTCATGCTTGAGTGTCCTCTTGTTCAGTACTCTGAATGCTTTGCTGAAAAACATGAAGTTGATCTTTTCCATTATTGTGTATGAAACACTTGCTTCCAAAATCATGAAAGTATGAATCATTTGGTTTTCTTCCATTCCAAATTTCATAAGGTGTCTTCTCATGTCTCTTTTTAATGAGAGCTCTATTCTGTGTGTAGCGGGCTGTGTTAAAGACTTCTGCCCAATATCTTTCAGGCAATTTTGCTTCACAGATCATAGTCCTTCCTGCTTCTTTTAGTGTTCTATTTCTTCTTTCAGCTACACCATTCTGTTGAGGCGTTGATGTTGCTGCAAGTTGATGTAAAACACCATTTTCTTCATGGTATTCGATAATCAAATTGTTGAGGAATTCAGTGCCTTTTTCTGATCTTATCTTCACAACTGATACACTCTTCTGTTTTGAAGCATTTTGAGAAGTTCTGTAATCCTTTGCTTGGTTTCACTTTTCTTGGTTAAGAAGATTACCCAAGTGTATCTTGAATAATCTTCTACCACCACCAATGTATACTTCTTTCCACTGATACTGAATTGTGTGATAGGTCCAAATAAGTCCATATGTAGTAGCTCCAGGACTCTTGCTATTGAATGCTAAGATTTAGTCTTGAAACTAGCTTTTACTTGTTTTCCTTTTTGACAGGCGTTACACAAGATATCCTTTTTGTAGGTAATCTCAGGTAGTACAATTACCAACTGTTTCTTGACAAGTGTGTTGATGTCATCAAAGTTAAGATGACTCAGTTTCTTGTGCCATAACCAGCTGACTTCTGATTTGGTATGCACAAGAAAACAAGTTTCCGCGATTCCTGTAGTCCAATCTACCGCATACATATTCTCTTTTCTTCCTCCAACTAGAACAACTTGAAATGTTGTTTCACTGACGACAATGCAGTAATCTTTGTCAAACGTGACTCTGTATCCCATATCACAAAATTGACTGGTGCTGAGTAGATTGTAATGCAATCCTTCTGCATAAGATACATTCTTGATTATGAGTCCATTTCTGATCAAAGTGCCATAACTCTTGGTATATCCAGGTTTGTCTTTACTTCCGAAATTGACTTTTGGTCCATCTTTTGCAGAAAAATTACTTAGACAGTCCTTGCTCTTTGTCATGTGCCATGAGGATCCACTGTCAAAGTACCATATATCCTGCAAAATAAATTAAACATTTTTAGGTACCCAACTTTGTTTTGGTCCATGGGGGTCAGTTGTCAGTAAAACCTTGGGAATATATCCTTTAGGTATTCTTCGGATATTGTTGCACTTGTTTTCATATATGTAAGCCACACTCCCATAGTATCTATGCTTGGACTGTTTCTTATTTATATGATCTCTCAGGTCCGTTGGCTGAAACTGATCTCCAGGATGCTTTCTATTATTGAATCTTGAGTAATAACCATCATTTCTTTTGTACTGGGGTATTTGCTGACCTTGGTACTGAGGTTTTCTTTTCCGACTTAAAGCAAGTAACCGGTAATCAGTTGGTAATCAATAATCCCGATACCAATAACTGGTATCGAGCAGTTAAAAACTCAGTTGCTCTATATCTCCTCTAGTTGTTCTCATTAGAAAGCTCAGTTTTCAGTTTTTATGTAATCAGTTTTCACTCACTCACAATGGATAACAATCAATATGCCAGACAAATGCTTATGTGCGACATGGATAGATTTGACGAATACAAACGTCGCATGCAGGCTTTTTTAGCAGCTACTCATGAAGAGATGATGGACGTGCTCAATGATGGACCAATCCAGATCATTCACACGTAGACTGTTGATGGAAATCAAGTTCAAGTTCCAAAGCCCAAGTCTGAATGGACCAGTGATGATCGTAAGCGAAACAATCTTAACAACGTTTCTATGGACTATATCCTCAGAACTCTTGATAGCAACATGTACTTGAAGGTGAAAGATTGCACTACTGCTTAGGAAATGTGGGACAAACTTCAGTTAGTTTGTGAATGTACTGATTCCAACATGGAGAATAAGATCTCAGTTGGAAAGCAGAAGTGTGAGAATTTCAAGATCATATCCGGAGAAACCACTGGCCAAATGGAGACATGATTCAGTGCAATCATGGATGAACTGGACCTACTCAAGATTGAATATACAAAGAAAGTAATCAATACAAGAATCTTGAAGCCCTTGTCCATTTGTTGGAAGATGAAGGTCACTGTTATGGAAGAATCCAGAAAACTTGACTTAGAGGATTCCTTTAAAATCTTCTCAGATCTGAAAGCTTATGAATTCAGTGAAGATTTTACAAGCACAACTGCAATAATCAAAGCTCTAGAAGAACCTAAAACCACATCACTTTCAACAACATCAAATGATACTCAAGAAACATCCACTAACAATCTTCAATAGTTTGATGAAATGGAAGAACAAATGGCACTTATGATGAGCAGAATCAGAAGGATGAAGAATGGTCATCTAGTAACTCAAAAATACATCAAGAAGACTCCCAGTCTCAACAATTGGTATCGTCTATATCGTCTTACCAAGGATTCCTAGTTTCTCAGCCTCAGCTACTGTTTTACCAGAATCAGTTTATGTTGACATCAGAAGATTAAGGATTTCAGAATCATCAGATCATGATCAAACTCAGTTTCCAACAACTGAACCACCTACAGTTGAACAACATGAATCTAACCAAGTTCAAGATGATCAGGATGAAGAAATAAAGAACCAATTCCTGAAGAACCAGTTCAACAAAATGTAGATCCCTTGATGCAACCTCTAGTACATCAATGGATGAGAGATCACCCAGAAGAACAAGTTATTGGTGATACTCAAGCTGGTGTTCGAACAAGGCATCAACTAGATGTAATGATTGCAAGTTTCCAATCTCAATCTCAATCGAACTTTAAAAGATCCAGAGAGAAAGAAATCAAGTATGGGAGTTCGTAGACAAACCAGATCATGTAAACATCATTGGCACTAAATGGGTTTACAGAAACAAACTTGATGAAGATGGGAATATCATCAGAAACCAACCAGATTTGTAGCTAAGGATATTCTCAAGCTGAAGGCATAGATTTTGATGAAACTTATGCACCAGTTGCAAGACTAGAAAAAATCATACTCTTTCTTGCCTTTGCAGCTCACAAGAAATTCAAAGTGTACCAGATAGATGTCAAAAGTGTATTTTTGAATGGAATTCTAGAAGAAGAAGTCTATGTTCAACAACCACCTGGATTTGAAATTAAAGATCAAGCTAATAAAGTCTTTATACTGAGAAAAGCTCTATATGGACTGAAGCAAGCACCAAGAGCTTGGTACGAAACTCTATCTCAGTTTTTTGTAGATAATGGATTTACCAAATGAACCATCGACAAGACTTTATTCAGGATGAAAGTTGAAGAAAGCACTCTCCTTGTTCAGATCTATGTTGATGATATTATCTTTGGATCTGAAAATGAGCAACTCTATGATAAATTTGCAATTTTAATGAAGAGAATATTTCAAATGAGTATGATGGGAGAACTGAATTATTTTCTCGGTTTACAAGTTAAACAACATGATCATGGGATTTTGATTCACCAAAATAAATATACACGAGAATTGATCAAGAAGTTTGGAATGGAGAAATCTGTTGCCATTTCAAAACCAATTGGGACTAACATCAGATTAGATGAAGACAAAGATGGAAAGGATGTGGATCAAACTCTCTACAAAAGAATGATTGTAAGTCTAATTTATCTCACAGCTAGTAAACTAGACATATCCTTTGTTGTTGGTGTTTGTGCTAGATTTGAAACAAGACCTAAAGAGAGCCATCTCACAGTTCTAAAAAGAACCTTGAAGTATTTGAAAGACACAGAAAGAGTTGGGATATAGTATTCAAGAGAAGGAGAATTCAAACTGATATCCTACTCAGACTCTAACTATGCTGGATGAAAAGTGGATAGAAAAAGTAGTTCAGGCACATGTCAGTTATTGGGAAATAGACTTGTGTCATGGTTTAGCTTGAAGCAAAACTCAATCTCTACTTCAACAGCTGAAGCTGAGTACATCGCAGCTGGAAGCTGTTGTGCTCATGTTTTATGGATCAGACAAGAACTGAGAGATTATAGGATATAAGAAGGAATGATTCCTATAATGTGTGATAATACAAGTGCAATTGCAATAACTGACAATCCAGTCTTGCACTCAAGGACAAAACACATGGATGTGAGACATCATTTTATAAGGGATCATGTGGAAAAGAAGGATATAACAGTTCTTTATGTTCCAACTGAAGATCAGTTAACAGACAGTTTTACCAAACCACTGGAGAAAGAATGGTTTGCTAAACTAAGAACTGAATTGGGGATTACCAAAGTCAGTTAAGTCAGTTCAAGCTTAGAGATTCGTCAAGGGAATTGATCTTTGTCATGCTGGGTGCGCTCACTTGACAGATCAGTCATTGACATCAACAATCTCAAACTGACTAACTGAGTTGAAGATTTGAGGGAAGTCAAATTTTGTAAAACTGATTTCATCTTTAGTTTTACTTAGTCAAACAAAGTAAATAAAGGAATGGATAAAACCGACAACAAATATATTGCATTTAATTACCGCCGTTTTTTTGTCAGAATTTGTAGCGTGTATACCCCCATTATGTCAGATAGTACACATCGGTTATGCAAAACATGATGGAATTTGAAAAGATTGTACAAATCTATCAGAAGATCGTGGATCATTTCAACTACCCACCCCTTTATATACAACCATTCTTTCACTATCTGTTTACCAAAAAGAAAAATCAATCATTCTTATCCCTATATCAGCAAGAAATTTTTTTCTTAACTGGCCGCTTCAAAGAAAACTCAAGAAGAACGGTTAATCACCGCTCCTGATACTTTCACACTTCAAGAATTCGAAGAAATGTGTGGTAATACCCTTCTCTCCAGTCATATATCTGAAAAGATTGGAAGATTACCGGGTTTATGAAATCTTTTGGAAGTGAAATTGCAACAAGACATGGACTTGGAAGGTCTATTGCAATTCTAGGAAAATATGAAGATGCTGAAGAACTCTCTACTCACAAGAGTTCGTGGACAGAAGATTTTTGTCAATGAATATATCATCAGACAGCTTTTTGGCTTCAAAGATCCTCTGGTGAAATCTATTGATCTAGCTTGCTTATCACTTCAACGCAACGCTTTTCTTAGACAAATTTCAGCTTCAAAGGAACCAGCAGCAGTCGATACACACATTCAGTATCTCAAAACTGAATTTGCTCTTTTCAGCTGGTGGATCAGCAGACATGTCATCGGACAGCACAAAGGGCAATGTAAGTTAACTGAAGATGGTATCTACCTAATGAATGTCATCTGGGATGGATTTGAGTTCAATTGGGCTGGATATATCTTCAATCAGATCAAGCAACAACACTTGGTTGAACTAGCTAGTGTCAGCAGAGCCCAAGCTAAAAGAAGACAAACTGATGGAAGATTTTGACTGAAGAAATCACTTAGCTTAGTGATCCAGTATTATTTGGAAAGAATCAGTAGTGGGAATAAGAATGCACAAGCTGCTACTACAAAAGCTGCAGTAGTTGCAAGTTCAACAAAAGGAACTTCCCAACCTAAAACTAAAAGGCAAACTGTGTCCCAGCAAATTTCTCAGCAAAAAGGAATTAAAAGGAAAGCTGAGACAAAAGGAGAAAAATTAGTTGTACGTTGTTTATACCCAGGTACTCCATGTCAGTTAGCGTCAACTGAGGGGGAACAACCACTGACAACTGACAGCAGCAAGCTGAAAGCGTTAGTTCCTGGAATTGTTTCTCAACTTCAATAGAGAATATCTGAGAAACACGTTTCCGTTATGAATATTGAGCAACAGGAACATGAATCTCTGCAACCAAAGGAGTATCTCTTTGAAGCTGAGAGGATCATCAAACTGATAAAGATGAAGCTCAAGACTGAAGATTCTCGGGAAGCTACTCTACCTAATGAAGAAATACTGTTGTTGGAGATACTGGAAATACCAAGTCTATACGCATTATTTCCTCTGGAAGAATTTCTCAGCAACTACTATAACAGATTTCGAGAGATAGAAAATCAACAACATCATCCACACCTAAGGGAATTTCCAAGAAGAAAGATGATGATTCACAGAAAGAAGTTCAAAAGAGTACAGTTTTTCCATCAAGCACTCAGCCTGAACAACTTGCGCAAACTGATTCTAAGGAAGAAGAATTGCTAGTTGAAACTCAAACAACTGACAATAAAGAAAAAGGAGCTAGAGATGATGATAATCAACAACTGATGTTAATTGAAGATGCCAATCAGTCTCGAATCCAAGAAACAGAAGAAGAAGACCCATCTGAGTAGCTTACTACAGAAGAATTGAGCAATGTACAATAAGGCTTGAAGATTATGCTCAACAAAAAGGATGATTTAAGTGGTCTTTTATTACTTTTTTCCCGTTACCTGGATTACAGGAAGAAAACTGATGTCTCAACTCATATTGAGTTGGACATTATCAAGAAATCCACATCAGATTCATTTTCGGAGATTCTAAGTCTACAAGAAAAACTTGAACCGGAAACTTTGGTGGATCGAGAAACTCATGCTCAAGCTGAATGACACCTCAACCAATGAATGTATGTGCTAGAAAATCAACTCAGAGATGTCCTCACCTCTCAGAAAGAGATGTCAACAAATCAGAAGGCAACACACCAACTAATCAATGAGTTGTATGATGCAAAAAAAGGGGAAGTGGAGGAAGAAAAGCTGAAGCTATGTGAGGAAAAACTAAAGCATGAAACTGAGTTGACAGAACTGAAGAAATCTAAACCAACTACATAATCCAACATTAGACAAGTTTAAGAACTAACTGATGAGCAGCTCATACTCAAATACAGTCAACTTGGTGACAGAAGAGCAACTCTCACTGAAGATCTTTGGATGAAATTTATTGAAGACTACAGTCATGTCAAAGACAAGTACCGATACAAGAATTAAGAAGAATCACTCAACTACTTTTTGTGTGATCTTTATAGTAAACAAAAAATGGCAAACTACAAAAAGATCAAAAGGATTGAAGAAAAAATGAAAATCAGAGAGAAAACTGAACAGATGAAAACATATGTCAATGAGTTTGAAACTTATTACAAAGATGAAAGTCATTTGCCAAAGTTAGCTATGTAGAGAAAATGGAAGCTAACAAGCCAAGTGGACTACCTCAAGACTTTCAGTAGTGAAGACACAAAGATTGAAGGAGAATATCGCCCTCATGAAAAAAGAAGGAAGTATGTCTTAACTAAACAAAAGATGTTTAAGTTTCATTTCAGTTTATATGATTTGTGTAACTCGATCCAGTTTTTGCAAAATCTTATTGAAATCCAGTTTCCAGTTTTACTTTATTTTGTATTGTTTTTATCTTTAAGCTTTTCTTTTAAGGGGAGTTTTGGAATCATCAAAAATGGGGAAATTGTTGGGAATAGAATTTAGTATTGATGATGATTCATCTTATTCATGCATTTGTTTGTTTACACCCCATTGGTGAAGTGCTGAAACTAGCTGTTATAGTGAAAGGCTAAAAGATGTATAGAACTGAATGTACAAGTTTTACTTGAGTCTGATAATTGTATAGGTTATATCAGACAAACATTTTATTAGATAGTAGTGTTGTAAAACTGAAAACTGGAAGTCATCTAAGAAACTAGAAAGACAATTATCTGATACTGACTCAGACGTAAAAGGATTACACCACCTGGAACCTCTATAACTCTTGTTTCATTTACTTTACGCATTTACATTCTGTTATTTATTATTACAGCATTTATTATTGTTTATTCAAAGCATACTGAAGAACTGATTGTTACACTGAATCACAGCTCACAAACTAACATTCATCAGAATTCAGTTTAGCACACTCAGCTTTCACAGAGAGTAACAAGATCAAGAAAAAGGCTTAATTTAATCTGCTGCCGGTTGAGTCAGTTTTTTATAAGTTAGTTTGACTTCGACTCAGCTCAGTCAGCTTAACTCCGCACAAGTTTTAACTGAACCAAAATCGCTTAAATCTAGTTTTTAGTGACAAGTTTATTCACCCCCCCTCCAAAACATGTGTTAGCCTTTCCAAGGGACCAACAATTGGTATCAGAGCAGAGTTTTATGTTCTGACTTAGAGCAAGTAACTGGTAATCAGTTATCCCGATACCAATAAATGGTATCAAGCAGTTAAAAACTCAGTTGCTCTATATCTCCTCTAGTTGTTCTCATTAGAAAGCTCAGTTTTTAATTTTTATATAATCAGTTTTCAATCAATCAAAATGGATAACAATCAGTATGCCAGAAAAATGCTTATGTGCAACATGGACAGATTTGACGAATACAAACGTCGCATGCAGGCTGTTCTAGCAGCTACTCATGACGAGATGATGGATGTGCTAACTGATGGACCAATCTAGATCACTCATATGCAGACTGTTGATGGAAATCAAGTTCGAGTTCCAAAGCCCAAGGCTGAATGGACCAGTGATGATCACATGCGAAACAATCTCAACAACGTTGCTATGGACTATATCCTCAAAAATCTTGATAGCAACATGTACTTGAAGGTGAAAGATTGCACTACTGCGTAGGAAATGTGGGACAAACTTCAGTTAGTTTGAAAGGTACTGACTCCATCAAGGAGAATAAGATCTCAGTTGCAAAGCAGAAGTTTGAGAATTTCAAGATGAAATCCGGAGAGACCATTGGCCAAATGGAGACAAGATTCAGCGCGATCATGGATGAACTTGACCTACTCAAGATTGAATATACAAAGAAAGTAATCAATACATGAATCTTGAAGGCCTTTCCCATGTGTTGGAAGATGAAGGTCACTACTATGGAAGAATCTAGAAAACTTGACATAGAGGATTCCATTAAAGTCTTCTCAGATATGAAAGCTTATGAATTCAGTGAAAATTTTACAAGCACAGCTGCAATAATCAAAGCTCTAGAAGAACCTAAAACCACAGCACTTGCAGCAACATCAAATGATACTCTAGAAACATCCACTAACAATCTTCAACAGTTGGATGAAATGGAAGAACAAATGGCACTTATGATGAGCAGAATCAGAAGGATGTAGAATGGTCATCCAGTAACTCAAAAATACATCAAGAAGACTCCTGAGAAAAAGAAAGATGATGAATATCTTTGTTTCAATTGTAAGAAGCCTGGTCACTACAAAGATGAATGTCCAGAACTGACCAAGAAGACTAAGCAATGAAGAACTGGAAGACGAGCATTGTTAGCTGGAGATGAGTTTGACTACGAAGCTGGTATAGAAGGATTATCTGAAGACACGGCATTGATGGCACATATGGAAGATTCCAATGAGGTATGTGAATCAAATTCTAAATACATCTCAGCCCAGATTTCCATGCAAAATGCATGTTCTTCAACGGCCAATTCCAATCCAAAGAATATAGAATTAGAAGAAACTCTTGATGAATTGATGAGTCAGCTTGTAACCATACAAGCTGGTTATGAATCAATCAAAACTGAGAAAGAAGTTCTAATTCTAGAGGTCAAAAGATTGAAAGATGAGTTGAACACGTTAAAAATAAGTAGAACTGATAAGGGAAAGAATCAGTATCAGCCTACTGCATCAGCAACAACAACTGAATCTTTTGCTCAATCAAGTTCAGCCACTAGATTCAAATCAGGCAAGCCTTATGGAGATAGAACTGGCTTAGGATTTGATACTCAGCAAACTTCAAAGGGAGGAACGAGTAAGAAAACTGAACCTAATGCCAACACTTGTGTTAAGTTTGTAGCTGAACAAAACCACAAACAAAGAAGCATGCTGAACCTGTAAAACCAGTTCAACATGAATCAAATCAGCCACAACGTCAGTTTTCAAAGAAGTCATCTGTAAAAAACAACAGGGTCAACCAAAAAGGTAAATCAGCTGTACATCATGAACATCGAAAATGTAGATCAACTGCGGAATCTACTAAAGCTAATCAGGCTAAGAACCATAAAAACATTAGTCAATGTAAATCCAATAATATCAATTATTCAAAGATTCACAAGGTCAGGGGAAAGGTAGATTATTTCCAACTAATGATGACTGGAATTTCTCTGAATCTACTATTAAAACTGATAGCAGCAATCATTTCAGACAGAAAACTTATGACAAGTTTCAGTCTAAAGGTCAGCATTGGAATCACTTCAGTTCTCAGCGGAAACCTCAGTACCAAGGTCAGCACAGACCTCAGTACAAAAGAAATGATGGTTATTACTCAAGTATCAATAATAGAAAGCATCATGGAAATCGGTTTTAGCCAAAGGACCTGAGAGATCATAAATAAGACACAGTCCAAGCATTGATACTATGGGAGTGTGGCTTACATATATGAAAACAAGTGCAACAATATCCGAAGAATACCTAAAGGATATATTCTCAAGGTTATACAGACAACTGACCCCCATGGAGCCAAATAGAGTTGGGTACCTAAAAATGTTTAATTTATTTTGCAGGATAAATGGTACTTTGGCAGTGGATGCTCAAGGCACAAAACAAAGAGCAAGGACTGTCTAAGTAATTTTATTGCAAAAGATGGACCAAAAGTCAATTTTGGAAGTAAAGAAAAACCTGGATATACCAAGGGTTATGGAACTTTGATCAGAAATGGACTCACAATCAAGAATGTATCTTATGCACACGGATTTCATTACAATCTTCTAAGCACTAGTCAATTCAGTGATATGGAATACAGAGTCACGTTTGCCAAAGATTACTGCATTGTCGTCAGCGAAACATCATTTCAAGTTGTTCTAGCTGGAAGAAGAAAAGAGAATATGTATGTGGTAGATTGGACTACAGCAGTCGCATAAACTGAGAAACTATGGACTACAGCAGACAAAATCAGAAAAATCAAAGGACTGAAGCAAATATTCAATATAAATCTAAAGAATTTATGCCTGGACAGCATTGGTGATTTTTATGAATTCGGAAGCAAAAGCATTAAAGATGAAGATGTACTCACCTACACCACACATGCTAATGGAAATGAGATTAAGGTTACATAAAACCTTATAGAAGACATTTTCAGTTTTGAAAAGTCTGGTTTCACGTAAATTCTCAAAGTATATAAAGAACAACGTGAGAAACTATGGAAAGACATTGCTATCATAGGAGATTCACATGTATCACTATCTGGATCAACTGGGTTGCTCAAGCCCGAATTCAACCTCCTGACGAAGATGTTAGCAAATTGCGTAATTGGAAATCCTAGCAATTTCAGTAATCTATCCGGCACAAAGATATATCTACATTCCATGATTTTGTTTGAAGAGGATTTTAACTGGAAGAGATATATTTTTGATCAAGTAGTCACTCAATCTTCTGATGTACCTAAGAAGAAGAATGCTGAGAAGAAGAGGAGGTTTTATCTCAAGAAAACTCTTGCTCTTCTAGCACAGAGGATCATTGATCATTTTGGAATTGCTAGAAGGAAAGAAACTGTAGTTTTTGATGGCAAAATTGTAGCCAAGGAAGAGAAGTCAAAGAAAAGGAAAGCTGGAGGTTCCGAAACTAAACCGAAGAAGAAGAGGAAAAGATCCACTAAGAAAATTGCAACTACAGCTGAAGCATTGGAGCATTTCGAAGAACTAAGAGAAAGAAAGAGAAAACTGGAAGAAGACACAACCAGACAACTTACTAAGAAAGTAGTAGAGGCGTCACCAGCAAAGTCCGCCACTTCAGTTGCTTATAGTTCAAAGAAAGTCAGTACTGAAGAAACCCCCACCAAACAAGTTCAAAATGAGGAAGTCCTTACTGGGAAAGAAACCTAAGTTAGAGAAGAAATCATTCCTACACTGCCAGAGAATGTTTTACAGAAGGAAGCAGACACTCAGGGGGAATAGACCCTGAGAGTTGATTTTGATGATGAGGATACTAAGAGTGATGAAAGATTGATTGATTTAGAGACAATGGCCATGCTCAAGCTACTCTCCAAATCAAGATCCACACCTCAATAATTGGCATCCAGGGCTGAGTATGAAGAATCACTTAAAAACATTGAAGCTTCTCAAACTGAAGAAAAAGATCTTACTGAAGCTGAATGTAGACCAGTAAAAGTCATCACTCTGGATGAACATGCCGATAAAGACGAAACTATTGTTGAAACTGAGAAAGATCAGGTTGTTGAACCAACGCCTGAAGAAGATCCAGTTGCTGAACTGGAATTTGTTGCTATTCAAAATGAACTGGAAACTAAGCTTATCATCCCAGCTCCTGTGATTGAGACTGACACACTCTTAATCCCAGTTATTGCTAGAAGGGAAACCAGCAAAACTGATCAGTTTCAAACTGAAGAAACTCAATGAATCAAGAATCCTGTGGAATCAAATCTGGAGATTCCAAGAGAAAATGAATCAATCTTATCGCCACCTGAATCATCTGCTAACATTGCACAACTGATAGAAGCTGACTGCAAGAGGTTACATGCTTATCAAAACTGGAAACTCAGCTCTATATCAAATCCAAGAAAGCATTTAGTAGAGATGGAAATTACAGAGAAATGGGTGTTTGATCTTTACAACATCACTCATTTGTCTCAACTGATCAACACTGGTGAATTCTTGGATACTGGATATGCGTTGATCAGAGAAAGTCATTGGAAGGGAACTACAGCAGGAGGAAGTTCAAAGAAAGACGACAATGATGATGATGATGATGATTCTCAGGGAGATCCCGACTTACAGAAAGGAATTCTTGCTTCTTTAGGAAAAAGAAAAAGCAAAGGATGTTGCTGAAGAAGGATCATCTGAAGCAAGTTCAGATGATAGTGAAGAGACTGAAATTGACTCTGATGGTCAGTCTAAAGAACAAGAAAAAGAAGTTTATCAATCTCCTACTGGCTATCAATCCCCAACTGACCAAAATATTCGTGAGATAGCACAGGCTGAAGCTGTTATAGCTGCTAAAGATTCTGATGAGGATTTCAATGTCAAAATATCACCAGTTAAAGAACTTGATAAGTCAAGACTGGAGGAAACAAGAAAACAATCTGAGAAAAGAAGGAGTGCTACAGATTACATAGAGAAACTCACAAAGATTGTTTCTTCTCTTAAAGAAGCAAATGTGACTGAAGCTGGAACTGATAAAGTTTGAGAAAAAGCTAGAACTGACATACTTTCTTAGGTTGACATTATCAAATTTTATCACAATGAACTGATTCGAATTCAGAAGGATGACATCAGTTTATTTGGAAAAGTGTTAAAATCTCTGAAAGAAAGCAAAACTGAGAGAAGTAACATGGAGAAGAGATTGGATACTGTCAGAGATAATTGTCAAGACACCTTGATTGAGATTCGTAAAACAACCATTGAATATGAAGCAAGAAAAACTGAAACCCAAGAAAGATGGGAAGGCGTTCTCAACAATGTAGTTGATAGACTGATCTTACTAGAGAATGCATCAAAGGACTCGTTTGTAGCCCAAACCATATTGGCATTAAATCAACAACATCTCAACTCCTACATCAAGAGTTTGATCGATAGGAATGATGTCAATAAAGGGGAAAGTTTAGACCTGTTAAAAGTCAATGCACTTGATATGCCAAAAGTTCTGGAACGCATTGATGACAAATTGGTCGAATTGGAGAAAGCAAGAGGAGATTTTACTGATGAAGAAAGGGAACTGAATGCAAAATTTTCTGACCAACTGAGAAAAGGATTTGTCTAGATTCTCGTCTCTACAACATTTTCAATAGCTTACCCTTAAGAGAAGGAGAAACAAGAGAACAATCCCTATCAACTTTTCTGAACATGCAAAAGGTGATTATGCATTTCTGGCACAAATTGAAAAAATGTGAGAGAAATGGCACTCTACAGAAAGCTTCAGAAAAATTTGAGAAGGAGGAACCTGAGTATGTTCAAGAACTGCTGAAAACCGGCACATGTGAAAAACTTAGACAAATTGTGTTCGTGTTTGGTGTACTTTTCAAGATCAAATTTTTCAGTAAACACGATATGTCCAACACATGGAACTTCTATGCAAGTATTCATGGAATTGAAAGCACATCAACTAATGAAGCAATGACAGAATATGCTGAAAGATATGATAATGAAGCTGTCATGTAAAAGGAAGAGAAGCGGGCACATACTTTCTATTCATTTATTGTATTTTAATACTCAGTATTGTTACTCAGTATCTTTAATGAAATATCAGTTTCTCAGTACGTTTTGTTTTTGTTTGTTTTGTGTTTATCTTTTTGCTTTGCTTTTAAGGTTGGTATTGACATCATCAAAAATGGGGAAATTGTTGGAAATAAAATTTATGTTTTGATGATGATTCATCACTTATTCAGTTATTATTTTTAGACCCCATTGATGAAGTGTCATAACTAGCTGTTATAGTGCAAAGCAAAAAGATGTCTAAAAATCAATGTATAGCATTTAATAGAGTCTGATATTTGTATAAGTTAATCAGACAAGCATTGTAATAGTTCTAGGATCGGGACTGAGAAATTGAGTATTTAACTGTAGGAAACTGAGATTCTACAATGAAACTGAGATTCACAAGATAACTGACATAAGAGCACAACAACAGAAACGGAAGAAGGTAAGTTCATTGAGGGACACAGACTCAGTTGGCTTATCTAGAAGACTGAAGAACTGAGGGTTCAAACTCAGTTATTGAAGACTGAATAACTGAGGGTTCACACTCAGTTTATAAAGACTAAGTCGAGACTGTAAATTTAGACTTCAGGCAAGATTGTGATGACTTGAACTGACTTAATGGATCTTGTATGAAGACCTAAGAATCATAAGGACAATGATATCTTAGACGTATGGTGTACTCTGATTAAATCAATTATAATCAAATCAAAGAATATTGTACTGAGATTTTGAAGAAGAGTAAAAACTCAGTTAATGCTCTTAAAAATTGACAACTGACTAATTTGTGAGAAATCAGTTTTTAACTAAAGACAAAAAAACTGAGGAAGAATATGACCGTTATAATTCAAGCAATTTTATTGGTCTATAAAGTGTCCTTTCTGACACTGACATACAAAAGAAAAAGCAGGACCACTAATGGCTATAAGGATTCAAATTCAAATGTTTTGACCGTTAGAAAAACCCCTATAAATAGATCTCTTCTTGAATGAGAAGAATAGGGATTTCTAAGAATCAATCTAGTTAGGAAAGATCAAATTAAGGGGGAAAGGAAATCAAAATAATTCCGGCTAAGCTTTTCATTGGATTTAGGCTATGCAAGAAGAACTCGACGAATTTGAGGGAAATCAAGTTTGGGATTTAGTAGAGAAGCCAGATCATGTCAACATAATCGGAACTAAATGGGTTTTCAGAAACAAGCTTGATGAAGATGGAAATATTATTAGAAATAAAGCCAGACTTGTAGCAAAAGGTTATTCTCAAGCTGAAGGGATAGACTTTGATGAAACTTATGCCCCAGGTGCAAGGTTAGAGGAAATAAGACTATTTCTTGCCTTTGCAGCTCCCAAGAAATTCAAAGTGTACCAGATGGATGTTAAAAGTGCATTTTTGAATGGGATACTTGAAAAAGAAGTCTATGTTCAGCAACCCCTAGGCTTTGAAATTAAAGACCAAGCCGATAAAGTCTTTAAACTGAGAAAATATCTTTATGGACTTAAACAAGCACCAAGAGCTTGGTATGAAACTCTATCTCAGTTTCTGGTGGATAATGGTTTCACAAAAGGAACTATTGACAAAACCTTATTCAGGATGAAAGTTGAAGAAAGTAATCTCCTAGTTCAAATCTATGTGGATGACATCCTTATTTGATCAGAAAATGAACTACTCTGTGAGAAGTTAGCAAGTTTAATGAAGAGCAAATTTCAAATGAGCATGATGGAGAACTGCATTACTTTCTCGGTTTACAAGTTAAACAAATGGATAATGGGATTTTTATTCACCAAACCAAGTACACAAGAGAGTTAATCAAGAAGTTTGGGATGGATAAATCAGCTGGCTTGCAACATCAATTGGAACCAACATCAGATTAGATGAAGACAAAGCTGGTAAGGATGTGGATCAAACTCTCTACAGAAGAATGATTGCAAGTCTACTTTACCTAACAGCCAGTAGATGAGACATATCCTTTGCAGTTGGTGTCTGTGCCAGATTTCAAACAAGACCTAAAGAAAGCCATCTCACTGTTGTTAAAAGAACCTTGTCGTTTTTAAAGATACACAAATAGTTGGGATATTGTACTCAAAAGAAGGAGAATTCAAACTAATATCCTACTCACACTCAGACTATGCCGGATGAAAGGTGGACAGAAAAAGTACTTCAGGCATATGTCAGTTATTGGGAAATAGACTTGTGTCATGGTTCCGCAAGAAGCAAAACTCTATTTCGACATCAACAGCTGAAGCTAAGTACGTAGCAGCTGGAAGCTGTTGTACTCAACATTTCTGGATTAGACAACAACTAAGAGTATGGAATAGAAGAGGGACTGATTCCTATAATGTGTGATAATACAAGTGCAATTGCTATAACTGACAATCCAGTTTTGAACTCAATGACCAAGCACATTCATGAAAGACATCATTTTATAAGGGATCATGTGGAGAAAAAGGACGTTACAGTTCTCTATGTCCTAACTGAAGATCAGTTAGCTGACATTTTTACCAAACCTCTGGACAAAGAAAGGTTTGCTAAACTGAGAACTGAATTGGGGATTATCAAAGTCAGTTAAGTAAGTTCAAGCTTAGAGATTCGTCAAGGGGATTGATCTTTGTCATGATGGGTGCGCTCACTTGACAGATCAATCATTGAAATCAACAGTCTCAAACTGACTAACTAAACTGAAGATCAGTCATTGACATCAAACAGTCTCAGTTTCAGTTTTACCTAGTCAAACAAGGTCAATAAAGGAACGGATAAAACCGACAACAGTTACATCGCAATTAATTACTGCCGTTTTTGTCAGAATTTGTCGCGTGTATACCCCCAATATGTCAGATAGTACAAGATTTTCGTGTAACTCAGCAGATTCATGTTGACCAAGAGTTCCTCTGCTATGCATGTTGACCAAGAGGAACATGTAACTCAGCAACCAAAGGAGTACCTCTTTGATGCTGAAAGGATCATCAAAGTGATGAAGATGCAGCTCAAAACTGAAGATTCTCCTGAAGCAACTTTACTTAGTGAAGAAAAACTATTGTTGGAGAAACTGGAAATACAAAATCTCTATGCCTTATTTCCAAAGGAAGAGTTTCTCACCAACTGCTACAATAGATTCAAAGAGATCGCTCGAAGAACTGAATCAACCACATCATCTATACCAAAGGAAGTTTTAAAGAAGAAAGATGATGATAAGACTGATGATTCGGGGAAGAAGCTCAGAAAGTACAGTTTTGCAGTCAAACACTCAGCTTGAACAACAACCTGAACAAACTGATACTAAGGCAGAAGAATTGCCAGTTGGAAATCATACAATTGACAACAATGAATAAGAAGGCAGAGCTAATGATAATCAACAACTGATGATAATTGAAGATGCCAGTCAGTCTAAAATCCAAGAAACAGAAGAAGAAGACCCTCTAAGAAGCTTACAACAGATTAATTGAGCAAAGTACAAGAATGATTCAAGATTATGCTCAACCAAAAAGATGATTACAATGGTCTTCTGTCACATATTTCCAGTTACTTGGATTACAGGAAGAAAAATGATGTCTCAACTCACACTAAGTTGGATACTATCAAGAAATCCACTTCAAATTCAGTTTCAGAGATTCTCAGTCTCAAGGAAAATCTCGAAGTTACAACTACGGAAGATCGGGAAACTCATGCTCAAGCCGAATGGCACCTCCATCAACGCATTTATGGTCTGGAAACTTAGCTCAAAGAAGTCCTCAGCTCTAGAAAGATATGTCAACGGATCAAAAGGCAACACTTCAACTAATCAATGAGTTGTATGATGCCAAAAATGTGGAAGTACAGAAAGAAAATGTGAAGTTATGTGAAGAAAAACTGAAGCTTGAAGCTGAATCGACAAAATTAAAGAAATGCAAATCAGGAGCAGATCCTTATATCAGGGATGCTCTAGAACTCACTGATGAACAGCTCATTGCCAAATACAACCAACCTGATGAAAGAAGAGCTACTCTGACAATGGATCTATGGATGAATTTTGTGCATGATTACAATATTACTAAAATCAAGTACAAGCACAAGAACTAGGAAGAATCTCTTGCCTATTTCTTATCTGATACTCTTCATAACCAAAAGATGGCACATCACAAGAAGATCAAGAGAATTGAAGAAAGACTTCAAATCAAAGAAAAGAGAGAACAGCTGAAAGCTGATATTTCAGAATTCGAAGATTACTACAAGGATAAGAGACACCTCCCTAAGTTAATTCTATAGAGGAAGTGGAAACATCCAACTCAAGTAGATTATCTCAAAACATTCTACAAGGAAGATACAAAGATTGAGGAAGAATATCGTTTTCACGATAAGGAACATATGTTTATCAAGGTTACACAAAGAAATGTTTAGATCTTATTTCAGTTATCATTATTAACTGTGTAACTATTCTAGTTTTTGCAAAATTCTTAATGAAATCAAGTTTCAAGTTTTACTTTGTTATTATCTTTAAGCTTATGTTTTAAGGAGGGTTTTGGCCTCATCAAAAAGGGGGAAATTGTTGGGAATAAAATTTAGTTTTGATGATGATTTATCTTATTCAAGAATATGTTTGTTTACACCCGATTTGATGAAGTACTGAAGCTAGCTGTTATAGTGAAAGGCTAAAAGATGTCTAGAACTGAATGTATAAGTTTTGCTAGAGTCTGGTAATTGTATAGGTTATATAAGACAAGCACTGTAATAGATAGAAGTGTCGTAAAAATGAAAACTAGAAATCATCTAGATAACTGGAACTTAACTTAAGACTGAAGATGTACACCTAGAACTAAAGCTCACTCGGAACTGAAGAAGGTAAGTTTGCTGAGGGTCACAGACTCGCTTGACTTATCTAAAACTGAAGGCTGAGGGAATAGACTCAGTATTTGAAGAACTGAGGGACACAAACTCAGTTGTAGAAGATTGAGGAACTGAGGGTTCAAACTTAGTTATGATGATTTTAAGCCGAGACTGTAAAGTTAGAATTCAGGTAAGTCTGTGATGGCCTGAACTGACTTTATGGATCTTGAAGAAGACCTAAGTATCATAAGGACAATGATATCTTAGATTATCTCTAAAATGAATGGTGTAATCTGATTCAGTCACATAAAATCATATAAATAGAGTACTGAAATTTTGAAAAAGAGTAAAAACTCAGTTAATGCTCTAAGTCAGTTAACAAACTGAAAACTGACATACACAGTATAAAACTGACCAAGACACTCAGTTTTATAGTCAGCCATCCAACAACAAAAATTACATTCGAATGTTGTAAATCTAGGATTTTTATTGGATGAAGAACTGACATGTCAGAATGGTCACTGACTTAGACGTTGAAGCAATTCAAATTCTAGTAATATGAACGTTGGACCTCACACTATAAATAGAGGACTTGGCATCAAGGATCAAACACCGAATTAACAAGATTACGAGCATTTTTTTGCACAAGTCTAGTTCATTCAAATTGCTATCAATATCTGCACTCAACAAGATCATATCTAGAATTTCATCAAGTGTTCAAACTACATCGATTATATCCAGATTTCGACACTTTGAAAAACCACAAGCAAGAATCAATTTATTGATTCTCAGCCCAACTTTGATTCTTAATCAATGGTTTAGATTGTTAAGCAATCCGGTCAAGGAGTTGCCAAGGACAGTTGTGACATTTGCAGTCGGGTAGACTGTGTTTGTGGTGGTAGCCGGTGAAGAGGCAATACAACCCTCTAAGGACCTGTGGCTCAAGCCGTTGAAGAGCAGCAATCCAACATGTTCTTTAGTTGTTTAGACAGTGACACTAGGGAATAGTCAAGGACTATCGTTTAGGACTTTTTGTAACTGCGTACCTCAAGATGTTCTAGTGTAATTTTCCTCCTACATCACAGGGGAAGAGTGGACTGATAGGATTACACCACCTGGAACCACTATAATTCCTGCTCTACTTACTTTACGCACTTACATTCTGTTATTTACTTTACAACATTTATTATTTTTTATTCAGCATACTGAAACTGATTGTTACAAGCATACACAGTTCAACAAGATCCAGATAAAGGCTATAACTTAAATCCGCTGCCGGTTCACTCAGTTTTGCATAAGTTAGTTTGACTTAGACTCAGCTTTGTCCGCTCAACTCAATACAAGTTAAAACTGAACCATATTTGTTAATTAATCTGATTTTTTGTGACAAGTTTATTCACCACCCCTAAACTTGTTTTAGCCTTTCCAAGGGACCATCACCTATATCACTACATCATATATAAATGCCCCACATAGATAACCAATATCGACGGTCCGGATAAGACGGTCACACCTTAAAGTGTTTTGGGCGCATTAATGGTGGTTTAATCAATAGACCCCATACTATGATTAAGTTCACCACGGACTAATAGTTCAAGTGTATCACCATAAACTTAATCCTCACGTGTGACACACACTAGGTTATATGGCTACATATGATACGACTTGGGGTTTTCAGCGGTATATTACACATAAGCACGAAGCAAATAATAAGAAGAGAATAAACTGGTCGTTTATTAATTATTAAAACAATTACAGATATTGCCTTTCGGGTGCTACTTCCATCAATCTCCCACTTGCCAGTACAGGCAAGCAATAATTGTCTTTCGGGCACTACATGCAACAATCTCCCACTTGCCCGTAAAGACAAGAAACAATTCTTTTAAGAGCACCACACCCTTATTCTTTCTATCCACAACATTCTCTGACTTGGTCTAAAGTAGATGAGACATATCTCTCAATTTCATACCCTCCAAGAGCTTATTAGTGACAATAGATGCCACACCACTTGGTAAACTGATCAACATGTTGTCGGTTTTGAGGCGATCTTTAGGACCGAAACGTCGGCTCTCTGCACGGTCTGTCTGATCATGTGGTACTCTCTCTCAATATGCTTTTGACCTCTTGTGACTGTGAAGATCATTTGCATGAGCCACCTATCAACTTTTTTCACATTAAAATGGTATCGGCTGATCACTTCCCAATCCAACAAAGAACTTCTCAAGCCACTCCGCTTCTTTGGCTACTCCAAAAGCTGCTATGTATTCAACTAACAGAGTCAAATTGGCAGTGCTGGATTGCTCCAGACTATAGCTCAATCACTATGAGTAAACACTGAGCCTGAGATCGACTTACGATCTTCATTAATCCGACTCAAAATCAGAATCAGTGTAGTCAATAATACTCAGGTTTGCACCCGAATACTCAAGCATAAAACTCCTCATTCTCTAAAGGTACTTGAGGATGACCTATACCGTTATATATTTCTCGAATCCGGGATTTGACTTTAATCGACTTTTAGTAACCTGACTTTCTCTATCCAAAAGAGAATCCATCCCACTTTCTTTATCCGAAAATTCAAGAAAATCATTCCGTGAGGGGTTGGGTAGGAAACCTCTCGTTGAATCTAGCATTCGAAAATGCATTATCATCTAAACAATAAGATGAATGGGATACTGCCAATGAACTTGTTCTCATGAATTTGACCGAATCGATTTCTTAAGAGTATAGTCCACTTCTTTAATTCAAAGAAGCTTTAGTTCATCAGTTTCGGACTTCATATAACACACCCATGTTGATCAAAACTGTTTTAGTGTTACCTTGCATTTACACTAACGTATACTCTTTACCAATATTGATTCTGGTCTACAAAAGACTAATCAATATTCTAGTCAAGCCCACATATTTCAAACATATGGCTTTTAATGACCTAGAGGTTTGTTGATCGCGTACAAAGCACTTACTAGCAATAGGACTAGGTCTATCATAGTAGAGTACTGGCGAGTCAAGGTCGATTCGATAGAGACTCGTATAATTATCAAGATTGAGCTTGTCACGATAATGGTCTACGACCAACTATTACATAGACAATA
Source organism: Gentiana straminea (assembly GCA_036785695.1). Lineage (NCBI taxonomy): Eukaryota > Viridiplantae > Streptophyta > Magnoliopsida > Gentianales > Gentianaceae > Gentiana > Gentiana straminea. The sequence continues at coordinate 846,673 of JAVUPR010000142.1, forward strand.
GTAAAATTGGTACCAATCAACTACCAAGATTATGCAAGTTTAACGGAGCAAACTAGAGTTTCTGATGTATTAGTTCAATTATGTGTAATTAGTTATTCCCCCCACACATGCAACAGTCCTCCTCATTCGTGATTTATTGATTGTTCAGCTATGGGTACAACTCCTAAACCTATCTACTCTGACAATGGTAGTAGACAATATATACGCAAGCTACCCTCCTTAATTGGTCCGTAATAGCCCATACGCATAAAGAACTAGAGCTGTCGATATTTAGCGCCAACTCATACCGCAAATCCGCCTAAGCAACTGTCGACATTGATCAGCACGTTCCTAGGGTCCATTATAGATAATGACCAAACATAGCACTTAACTATTCGTATTTCATGCTACTTTATGATGACATGCAAATAGTTGATCAGGCTACAAAACATGTAAATTGAAACTATCGATCAACGTAGCTGGCGCCGATTATCATGACTTAGTAATTTACTAGGTATTCAGATCTTGCGATATTGACCGTCGCAGATCTGAAGAACGCAATCGCTATTTCATGATTTCTTCACCAACGAATCAGATCTATAACACAAGGGGAAAAATAAACTAACTACTACATAATTAAACTAAATATGCAATTAAAACATACTAGTCCAATAGAACAACGATAGATCTACATCTTGGAAAAGACAGAAAATCATACCCGCAAAGACGAGCGTAGATCTCCCTCGGATCTCTCCCTAGGCAGCGACTCCGTCGTCTCTCCAGCCACAACTCATAAAATAAATAAAATAAAGAACAATGAACTTTTGTTGCGTAATATTTGTCTTGAAAATCGTACACTTGTGTTCTGAGACAAAGACTCTTATTTATAGCTATCTAAACCGACTTAGAAACATCTAGTTCTACCCCTCGTCCAAGAAAACGTGTTTCGGAAGGATCTGGACTCTCGACAAGTCGGCACCGCCTCCCGGTTAACCGAGGGGATTTTCGTCCTTTTTCTTCAGCCGACTTAACTTGGAATGTTCTGGAATACCCTAGGCCCATTCCTTTCATTCTGTCCATTCCAGATTCGTCCATGTTGCTCCGCCCAATATTTCGTATCTTGAAAATCATCAAATAATGCACGAAATAATATCGAAACAAGGAAAATAAACGCTAAGTGCAGATTTCTCGACTCACGAACCCGACATATGCTATTCAACTCAAATGGTTCATATTTATCGGTCGAAACAACTATTTTTATCTCATAATGGATAGAATGTTGATGCTGTATGATAGACTATTTTAACCGTCATCAACTACCCCCCACTAGACTTTTTCTCGTCTGCGAGCAGAGTATCAAGGCGGAATGTACATACAAGATCAATCACCATTAACTACCACATATTCAATAAAGATTTCCGGCAGAAACATACATCATGTCACAATCAATAAGCTCCCCATTAATCACTACTTATCATGCATCAATGTGTCGTGTAATGAATCAGTCGTGATAGTGCGTTCGTGAGAAGAATCAAGTTGTATTAACCCCACAATCTTAACTTACATGCGCATACAATTGCTCATCTTGCTTTCAGACTTGGTTACACAACATGGTACCTTAATTAGATCGGGCAGACTCGGGGACTGAGCATCGCTCATAAGTCCTCGTTTGTTTCTTTTTTTATGAGAGGTCGTGACATTTTTACACGAGTTCGCTTCCCTCACTGCCTTTATTGCATGTCTTTTCTTTTTTTTCTCTTTTTTTTGGCATATTTCCTCACTTTTTATCTTTCTCTCACAAATCTGTTTGTCCCTGTCACCTTTCGTCATCCAAGTTGCTTCCCTCGTCTTACAACAAATTGTTAAATTTATAGACAGACAAATAATGATTCCCGGTTAAAACAACTCATCATCTAATCTTGAACACTTCTCACTCAGATTATGTGTTCAAATATTGATTGCAACGATAGAATAATAATTAATAATTTAATACTCAATGTAACATAACATATGCTCATTGTTCCATACTAAATTGAATATGCTATAGCTCACTTCAAATTGAACTTGGGCTCCTTTTCTACCGATTCCTTACTCGAAAACGTGCAAATAACATGCTAAAAACAGTGTTAAAAGTTTCAAAATTATTTCCTTTTTTGATTACCTAGCTAAGACGCCTACCCCCCAATTATTATAGACATTGTCCCAAATGACTAATATTAAAAAAAAAGCAAAAGTACTTAGCTCTGAAAATGTTGGCTGAGTCAAAACGAATCCCGGAGTAGAATCATTAGCTCCTAGGTCATTCAACTTCCAAGTTCTTACCTGCTTTCCAATCTACTCCTGAAAACTATGAGTAACATGCGAAGGGCAACAAGAAAGTAAGGTGGCGGTAATTGTGCATACCAGAGGAATGCAAAAAAAACAGTTTAAGCCACTTTATTCTTTTATTGGCCTAAGCAAGACGTGAAAACTTTTACGAGGGCATCATATGAGAATCGTGAAGGAAAAAACCACATATATCTGTAGCCAGATGGCTGAAGATATATGTGATAAAAAAACCTTGCGATTGCCATGCTAAATTATTGACTCAAAATAACTAAATAAACAAAAGCAATAAATAAGGGTTTATAAATAGTTCTGAGTTTATAGTCGTTAGCTAGACTGTACTAATAGGGCTCTTTTATTCATATTCCGGCTCTGTCAACACAAAGACATCCAATTCAGGGTTATACTTGTGCTCTAGGTATTGTTTCAGCCTGTGGCCGTTACCTGTGAAAGTTTGCCCAGAGTATTCATGTCTAACTTCACATGCACCTAAATTGTAGACTTTCGTGACTACATGTGGTCCATACTATCTAGACTTCAACTTCCCAGGAAAAAGACGAAGACGCGAATTATACACCAGCACTTTAGCTCCAACTTGAAATGTGTGGATCAGAATCTTCTTCATGCAAGCGTTTCATTCTTTCTTTATAAATCCTTGCACTCTCATACGCTTGAAGCCTAAACTCCTCCAATCTATTCAACCCTAGCATTCTCTTTTCACCGGCTAAATTGTCATCCATGTTTAGAAACCTCGTAGCCCACAGCGCTCGGTGCTCGAGATTCATCGGTAAATGACATGCTTTTCCAAACACTATCATATATGGTGACATCCCAATCGTGGTCCTATAAGCTGTTCTATAGGCCCAAAGAGCATCATCTAATTTCAAAGACCAATCCTTCCTCTTGGGATTCACAGTCGTCTCTAAGATCCTCTTAATATCTCTATTCGTGACTTCTACTTGTCCACTCGTCTAGGGGTGATATGCTGCTGCAATCTTATGTCTAACCCCATATCTCATCATCAACTTCTCAAACAACCTATTACAGAAATGACTCCCTCCATAACTAATTATGGCTCTTGGCACTCCAAAACTCGTCAAAATGTGTTTCTTAAGATATCTCAAGACAACCTTGGCATCATTAGTAGGTGAAGCCACTGCTTCAACCCATTTTGAAACATAATCGACTGCTACCATGATGTAAGGATTTGATTCTGATGATGCGAAAGGCCCAACAAAATCAATTCCCCAAACATCGAATAACTCCACTTCTAAGATACTCTGCAGTGGCATCTCATTCTGCTTTGAAATATTACCAGTCCTTTGACAGGAATGACAGGCTCGTGTAAACTCGTAAGCAGATTTATGAATTTTTGGCCAATAGAATCCATACAGCAGTACCTTTGCTGCTGCCTTATCTAGCCCACAAAGACCTCCAGCTTCCCTAGATTGTCACATGTGCAAAATATTTGGAATCTTGTCATCATGGACGCATCTCCTAAGAATGGCTCAGGTCACAATTTCTATAGGTAGGGATCGTCCCAATGGTAATGCTTCTGATACGTTAAAAACTTCTTCTTATCCGTATTCGTGAATTCCGGTGGTAGGTACCTTCCTGCTAGATAATTCACAATGGTTGCAAAGCAAGGGTATACCTTGCGTACTCTTGATGTATGTTGTCAGGACTGAGATTCCTTTCGAGCTACCATTGAGATGGCAAAAAGTTGTTCATCAGATAAGCTCTCCCTGATCTTAGTCGGTTGCTCTTCTTCCAGCAATGTTAATCTCGACAGGTGATCAGCCATCTAGTTCTCAGATCCCTTTTTATCTTTGATTTCCACATCAAACTCTTGTAAGAGTAGAATCCATCTCAACAATCTTTGCTTGGAGTCTTGCTTGGTTAGAAGGTATTTTAAAGCTCCATGGTCAGTGAATACAGTGACTTTCAATCATATCTGATAAGGTCGAAACTTGTCGAATGCAAAGATAACATCTAAGAGCTCCTTCTCTGTGGTCGCATAAATCCTCTGGGCCCTGTTAAGGGTACGACTGGCATAATAGATAGACTTAAAGATTTTATCCTCCCTTTGTCCCAGGGCTGCTCAACTGTCGTGTCGCTTGCATTACACATAAGCTCAAAAGGTTTGTTCCAATTTGGTGCTACCAGAGTTGGGGCTGTTATAAGCATTTTTTCAATGTGTTGAATGCTTTCTTGCATTCTTCTCCAAATACAAAAGGTACATCTTTCACAAGCAATTCCGTCAAAGGTCTAGAAACTTTAGAGATGTCCTTAATAAACCTCTCATATAATCCGGCGTGGCCAAGAAAGGGCTCGAAACATCTTTAAGTTTGTCGGAAGGGGTAATTTCTCTATCACCTCTATCTTTGCCCTATCAACTTCCATTCCTTTCTTTGAAATTCTATGACCCAACACTATTCCTTATGTAACCATGAAATGAAATTTTTCCCAGTTAAGTACAAGGTTGGTCTCTTCACATCTCTTTAACACTTTACTCAAATTGTCCAAGCATTTGTCAAAGCTATCTTTAAATATAGAGAAATCATCAATGAAAATCTCAAGAAAATCCTCCACCATATCCGCAAATAATGACATCATACACCTTTGGAATGTTGCAGGTGCATTACATAACCCAAAAGGCATGCGATTGTACGCATAAGTTCCATAAGGACATGTGAAAGTTGTTTTCTCTTGGTCTTTGGGGGCTATATGATCTTAACAGCTTGCAAGTCAATTGTAGGTCAAAGAACTTGTGCCACGAAGGTCTATGAATGGTTCATCCTAAATCCACAGAAAATATAGGTTCTATTTCTCACACTTGACCTTCGCTACACCCAGGCCAGGTTTCCTCATAACTTTCCTCATCCTTCAGGAGTAAAGTCTCAGCTACTTTGGGGTGTAGCGCCACTTCCTGATATAATTCCAAAACAAGCTCGTCTATGGCATCTAGCATGTAGCATGCTTCTCCTTCATCTTGGGCATATCTCATTGAATTCATCACATTGAACACTACTTTGTCCTTATTCACTCCCAAAATCAGCTCACCCTTATGAATATCTATCAATGTTTTGCTCATAGCTTGGAAAGGTCTTCCTAAGATTAGCGGAACATCGTGGTTAGCTTCCATTTCTAGCACCACAAAGGCTACAGGGAATACAAACTTATCAACTTTCACCAAAACATCCTCCACCACTCCACACGGTTGCTTGATTGACCTCTCTGCTAATTGAAGGGTTATAGATGTTTCATTCAACTATTTCATGGCTAACTTATGAAAGAAGGAGAGTGGCATAAGATTGACACTCGCTCCAAGATCACACAATTCTCTGTTCAGGCATACTCCTCCAATTTTGCATGTTATGAGAAAGATCCCAGGAACTTTTCACTTGGGAGGCAGTTTGTATTTGTAACGCCCCACTCCCGGATACCGAGTCCTTATCCGGAAACGAAATGCTTGCCACGTATAACATTAAATAAATCTAATATTACACGTAAGCCTCTACTACGTCGTATCGAGTTCAGCAAAACGGAAGATCAAAAGAGTAGGCAAAACATCATAAATGCTACTAAGAATAGAAATCGACATACTAAAGATAGAAATGTAACATTTATTACATTGGAAAACCAAACGAAATGTAACAATGTATGAAATCCTATGAAAGCAAGTACAAAAGAAAATTACAAGAAATTACCCAACGACAACAAGTCTAGTGAATATAAATAGAAATAAATAAAGCCTTCAACTTCGGCATCCCTAAACATCGTCATCAAAGTCCTCCTCGAACTGCGGGATTACCTGTTCGTCTTCTCTCCCCCAAACACATAAATAAACATGCATTTGAGGTAAGTATATTGTACATAGTAAGAAGTAGAAGCTACAATTTAATTAAGGCTCTTTAACAAGTTTATTATTTTAATTATCTTTATGAGACCGACTCAATCTTGGGTTCACTTCATGTCCATCAACATGTCATGACTAACTGTTTCTAACTTAGCTTATCTTTGTTACATCCGCATTCAAGGGCACTACGCATGGTGCTGCCCACCACGAGACATCTGGGTGCTAGATATTGGTGGAACTCACCAATAGCCACGGGCTAGTCCCGATAGTATACGCGTTCGGTGAAGTCCCTCCATACTTGGGGTCTTATGAACCTACAGAGTTATTCAATTGTAAAGTCCCTCTGCTCCTGTTGCCCTCTAATGGCTAGCAAAGTTATTCACCTGTGAAGTCCCTCTACTCCTAGTGCCCTTGGGCCAGCAGAGTAATCCACAACGAGTACCCTCTACTCCTGGTACCTCTAGAAAGGCCAGCAAGTTTACTCACCCTATCCGAAGGCCTACACATTGCGATATAGTCTTGTGCCTTACCAAGGATGACATGATGTTTAATCTTATTACTATGCAAGTATGTAATTATTAATGGTTATTAACTAGCCACCTAAGTGTTTTCAAGTAAGCTCCCTCACAAAATCAAATCTCTTTCTTAGACCACTAGACACGGACAAGGCCTAGCAATTACACAGACATTGATGAACTCTAGTTCATCAAAGCACAAGCCCTTTCATGCCCTTCCGACGGATCCAAACTTCAACTCCCTTTAAGAGTACATTCGGTGTTTTAACTGAAAGAATCAGAAGTTCAATCAAAGTTTGTTCATGTTTAGTTGATGTTAACATATCATGACAAAGGGTTTAAAACAGTGAAAACACGATTATGATGCCAAAACCAAGCTGAAAAGATAAAACAGTAAAAACTAGGCAAAACAGGTCAAACGCCCGTTTGACATCCTATGGACGCCCGTTTGGCCTTGAACGCCCGTCCACTAAACCCCAAACGCCCGTCCGTAAAAAACATCTACATCCTGAATCAACATTCTGACCTCAAACGCCCGCCTGACTTGTGCAAACGCCCGTCTGCCTTGTGCAGACGCCCGTCTGAGCTACTTGGGTCACGAGCGCCCGTTTGCCTAATGCAAACGCCCGTCCGCCTACGTTTTCCCCAAAACGCTAAATCTTAAAAACGCGACTTCTGATCCGTTTCTAACCTAATTGACATCGATTTCAACTCAGAAATACGTAGAAAACATATCTAAACGTCTATGATCCTTTGATCAACAAAAAAGCACAATTTTCTTACATCTACGCATCATAAAACGCGATATAAACTTCAATAACGATAATTGAAATTGTAGGAAGAGCTTCTTACCTTATAAGCAAGCTAATCCAAGCCAAAATCCAGAAGACTACAACAAATGAACACCTTTTGCAGAGAAACCTTGGGAAAAGCTCCAACTTTCTGATATTGAATCGACACTCCACGACGATTCCGATGCCCTATTCTGATCTGAAAACCGTTATGATCCGACTTAGAAAACGGAAGAAACTCTCAGCCTATCTCTCAAGCTCTCACACGCTGGTAGAAGGGATTAGGAGGTGGAAAATCTGATAATAATAATTAGGGAAAACTGTTTGGGGTCTATTTTCCTTAAATATGAAAATCCCAATAATTAACCTAATCCCTTACTTTCCTTAATTACCCTTTTTCCTAAAAATCAGATTTCCTTAAAATATATATATATATAAATTCTGAAAAAAAATATATATTTATCTTATAAAATTTAACTACAATAAAAGAAGTTAGAATAATAATATTTCGTTTTCGCAAAATGACACGTCTGCCCTTTCCCGAAAATCGGAATATTACATTCCTTCCCCCTTACAGGAGTTTCGTCCTCGAAACTTGATCGTACCCAATCCGTTGACCTCCCTTAGCAACTTCTTCTTCAGCCCAAACCAAATCTGAACTCCGCTTGCTTTCCCACGGATAACCTCTAACGAAACTGCCCTTGTTAACCTCGTAATCAAACACTACTGATTCCCAGATCGTCCCAAACCCTTGTTCATGAATTCAACTGACCAAACACTCTTAAACCACTAAACCGCACTTAATCACTCTTCTACAAAACTCTCGAGCCTTATCTAATTCACTGTACCTAGATGATCCATAAAGGTTTCTTAAAGATTGAGGGTAGGCTTAACTTGCTAGCTGCCTTACTTAACACCAAAATTTTTGACACTCTCATATTAATTAATGTTGATATAGCTATGTTACCCGTTATTAACGTTCCTAAAAGTTAGTTCATTTATTTAACCATAATTACAACATGAACTTAATTCATGTCATAAGAATATCTTGATAAAACAAACGAACTGAAAGGTACCTGGTATGACTGCATCCATAGCAAACACCCTCGTTGGTCGAGTTGCACCTACATTGCCATTTCTTTGACTTTCTTTTGTGTTCTGCATAGGACACTGCCTTGCGTAATGTTCCGGGTCTCCACAATGATAACAATCATTTGTATCTGCCCGACATTCTCCGGAGTGATTCCTTTTACACTTTGGGCAACCCGATGTGCTGCCGGATGACCTAGCGGCTTGAGGTGCCGTAATCCTTTTCTCATCTTGCGGCTGAGGTGCTTCTTGATCATCTACTTGGCTACTCTCCAAAGGTCTTTTTATTCCAATTACAACGGTGGCCTTCTTCCTGAAGTTCTTAACTTCCAAAGCCTTATTCAACAATTCAGCCATGTTCCTTGCCATGAAACCCAACATACCGGATTGTATTTCATAGGCCAAACCTTCCTTGTAGAGTGCCATCTTCCTCTCTTCAACCTTCATAAGCTCTGTGTAAAACCTTCCCAACTCTTTAAACTTGTTGGTGTAGAGGGTAGCTTACCGGAAGAGGTACAAAACCAGCTGGAACATCGCTTACCAAAGAGAACTGAACCGAACTCCCCACATGCCATCGTGGAGGTTGCCTCTGATGAGGTCGCAGTGACAAACTCTATTGAGATCTTGGTGTAGGTGTCGCAGTATGAGGTGGTGGTGACAAACTCTGATGAGGTGGAGGAATCTGCCTCACAACACCGCCTCCTACGACCGGTGTTGGACTTTCCCGTCGAACTCTGGAAGACTCTGCACCTTCTCTAGTTCTCGTGAACACCATCCTGATGATCAAGGAAAACCAGAACGTTACTAAGAGATCTAGAGAAACTTATCTTAGAAGAAAGGATGCCTAAAGGACGCTTCTCTCTGATACCAACTGTAACGCCCCGCTCCCGGATACCGAGTCCTTATCCGGAAACAAAACGCTCGGCACGTATAACATTAAATAAATCTAATATTACACGTAAGCCTCTACTACGTCGTATCGAGTTCAGCAAAATAGAAGCTCAAAAGACTCGGCAAAACATCATAAATGCTACTAAGAATAGAAATCGACATACTAAAGATATAAATGTAATATTTATTACATTGGAAAACCAAACGAAATGTAACAACGTACAAAATCCTATGAAAGCAAGTACAAAAGAAAATTACAAGAAATTCCCCAACCACAACAAGTCTAGTGAATATAAATATAAATAAATAAAGCCTTCAACTTCGGCTTCCCTAAACGTCGTCATCAAAGTCCTCCTCAAACTGCGGGATTACCTGTTCGTCTTCTCTCCCCCAAACACATAAATAAACATGCATTTGAGGTAAGTATATTGTACATAGTAAGAAGTAGAAGATACAATTTAATTAAGGCTCTTTAACAAGTTTATTATTTTATTTATCTTTATGAGACCGACTCAATCTAGGGTTCACTTCATGTCCATCAACATGTCATGACTAACTGTTTCTAACTTAGCTTATCTTTGTTACATCCGCATTCAAGGGCATTAAGCATGGTGCTGCCCACCACGAGTCATCTGGGTGCAACCTATTGGTGGAACTCACCAATAGCCACGGGCTAGTCCCGATAGTATACATGTTCGGCGAAGTCCCTCCGTACTTGGGGTCTTATGAACCTACGGAGTTATTCAATTGTGAAGTCCCTCTGCTCCTGGTGCCCTCTAATGGCCAGCAAAGTTATTCACTTGTGAAGTCCCTCTACACCTAGTGCCCTTGGGCCATCAGAGTTATCCCAACGAGTACCCTCTACTCCTGGTGCATCTAAAAAGGCCAGCAAGTTTACTCGACCTATCCGAATGCCTACACATTGCGATATAGTCTTGTGCCTTACCAAGGATGACATGATGTTTAATCTTATTACTATGCAAGTATGTAATTATTAATGGTTAGTAACTAGCCACCTAAGTGTTTTCAAGTAAGCTCCCTCACAAACTCAACTCTCTTTCTTAGAGCACTAGACACGGACAAGGCCTAGCAATTACACAGACATTGATGAACTCTATTTGATCAAAGCACAAGCCCTTTCATGCCCTTCCGACGGATCCGAACTTCAACTCCCTTTAAGAGTACATTCGGTGTTTTAACTGAACGAATCAGAAGTTCGATCGAAGTTTGTTCATGTTTAGTTGATGTTAACATATCATGACTAAGGGTTTAAAACAGTGAAAACATGATTATGAAGCCAAAACCAAGCTGAAAAGATAAAACAGTAAAAACTAGGCAAAACAGGTCAAACGCCCGTTTGACATCCTATGGACGCCCGTTTGGCCTTGAACGCCCGTCCACTAAACCCCAGACGCCCGTCCGTAAAAAACAACTACATCCTGAATCAACATTCTGACCTCAAACGCCCGTCTGCCTTGTGCAAACGCCCGTTTGCCTTGTGCAGACGCCCGTCTGAGCTACTAGGGTCACGAACGCCTGTTTGCCTAATGCAAACGCCCGTCCGCCTAATGCAAACGCCTGTCCGCCTAGGTTTTCCCCAAAATGCTAAATCTTAAAAACACGATTTCTGATCTGTTTCTAACCTAATTGACATCGATTTCAACTCAGAAAAACATAGAAAACATATCTAAACGTCTATGATCCTTTGATCAATGAAAAAACACAATTTTCTTACATCTACGCATCATAAAACGCGATCTAAACATCAATAACGTTAATTGAAATTGTAGGAAGAGCAACTTACCTTATAAGCAAGCTAATCCAAGCCCAAACCCAGAAATACTGCAGCAAACAAACACCTTTTGCAGAGAAACCTCGGGAAAAGTTCCAACTTTCTGATATTGAATCGAGGCTCTCTTTACGACGATTCCGATGCCCTATTCTGATCTGAAAACCGTTATGATCCGACTTAGAAAACGGAAGAAACTCTTAGCCTTTCTCTCAAGCTCTCACACGCTGGTAGAAGGGATTAGGAGGTGGAAAATCTGATATTAATAATTAGGGAAAACTGTTTGGGGTCTATTTTCCTTAAATAGGAAAATCCCAATAATTAACCTAATCCCTTATTTTCCTTAATTACCCTTTTTCCTAAAAATCAGATTTCCTTATATATATATATATATATATATATATATATATATATATATATAAATTCCGAAAAATATATATATATATATTTATCTTATATAATTTAACTCCAATAAAAGAAGTCAGAATAATATTATTTCATTTTCGCAAAATGACACGTCTGCCCTTTCCCGAAAATCGGAATATTACAGTATTGCAAAACTATCGAGCATTCCTCGTTAAGGCATATAGTCTCAAGGTCTAATAACTTCCTTTTGGTAGAGATTGCTTCTTTCAAGAATTTTGTTTACTACTGGCATTCCGGCTAGAGCTTCTACCAAAGATATATTCAATTGCAACTTTCTAAACATTTCTATAAACTTTTTATAATGCGCATCATCATTAATCGGCTTATATTTCCTAGGGGGATAGGGTAAAGTAGCAGGATTAATAGTTACAGTTCGTGAATACTTACCTACTGACTGCTGCTGCTCTGCCTGCTTGTCAGCTGAATTTTCAGACTCCCGATTTACCAGAGTAGTGTCCCGATTTACCGGCCCCTCTTTTTCTCCAGATTCTGCTGTGTTCTGCAGCTGACTGCTTTCGATTCTTCTTGGACAGTTGGTATAACTCACCTAGGAAGTTCCTTTCCACTTCTAGTCATGATTGCATTCACATTCTTCAGATTTTTCTCAGTATTACTTGGCAATCCTCCCGGAGGACGGTCTGACACTTGTTCTGCTATCTGCCCCACTTGGTGCGACAGATTCTGCACCAATGCTTCTTGATTGGTCAGTCTTGTATCCTTCTTCTAAAAATATGTGGTAAATTTTGTGTTTAGCTCCGTCATGAATTTCGTAAGTTGATTTACCGTTTCGGTCACAGTTGAGCTCATTTTATCCATGGCTGCTTCCCAACCATCGGACTTGTTGAATTGAGGCATGAATCATCCAGGGTGGTCATGAGAACCTGGGCGATATCTGCCCCTATAAGGATTTCCTTACCTCCCTATATAGTTCACGTCCTCAATGTTGGTTGCTTCAATTTCTTGAACTTTTTCAACCTTGGCTATGCGATCTTGCATGCCATCTATCTTCTCATTCATTGCCATTAGCTGGAATAAGATCTGTTGAGAAGTATCTTCTCCAAGTACGCCTTCAGCTACTTTGGCCGTTTCAATTTGGCATTGACTTGTCAGTGTGATTGACTCCAACTTCTCTTCGGCTTCTTCAGGTGATAGCAACGCAAAACATCCGTTGCTCGATGCATCTACTCTCATTTGTTCACTTGGTCGTAATCCATGATAGAAACTATGCATTCATATGGGCAAAGTGGGCATCTCCTCTGTGCTTCCTTAAATATTTCACATGCTTCTTCAAAGGTTTCATTGGGTCTTTTCTTGAAGTTCATAATGTCTTGTCTCATTTGTAGTGACTTCCCATGTTTGGATCGATCCTGGTGTTAGAGACAATAACCATATCTTCGCCTTGTCTTTCAGAGTGAATGGAAACAATTTCAACTTGATGTTGTCTCCCGGTACTCCTGCTGGCTTGATCGTGCTGACTATTTCTAGAAAGTTGGTGACGTGTACACTAGGAGAAAGGTAGTGTAATTAGTCACCATCTGAATCACATTTGGTTTCGGGTGAAATACCTTAGTTGCATCCTCAGACTGAACAATCACTGGCACAAATTGCTCAATCGTTGGCATTTCATAACTCTGTAGAGTTCTTCTATCTGCTTGTACCAAAACTCCTGCTCCATTCTATCCATTTTGTCCGTTCTGTGCCATGTTGATTTCTGTATCTTCCAAAGGAGGAATCTCTTCTTCCCTCTTGTTGTGATCTCCTTCATTCAAAACCACGTCATCCGCCAGCCTAACAGTCTCTCTCGAGTTTCCTTTCTCCTTTGTCTAGCAAACTTTTCAATCTCAGGTATGAATTTCTTGAATTTGGCTGCTGAACTTCGTGTAGCATACTACAAGACACAAAAAGAAAGTAAAAAGGTCAGTGACTTGCCTCGCCAGCTGTTACACATGCCTGGCAGACAAAAAAATACACACTCTGACTACTGACTTGAATCTGAACTAACAGATATGATTCTGCCAAAATTTAGACCCACGGTTTATCGGGGTGGACACTCGGTAAACCGGAAGCAATTTTTCAAGATTTTTAACAAAATCGATACTGTATGACTCTAGTATAAACAGACTATAAAATAGACTCGATTAAGCAGACTCAAATATATACAGAAAACTCAATCTTAATTAAAAAGTATTCTTGACACAAGTCCCCGGCAACGGCGCCAGAAAATCTTGATCGCGTTCAAAGCAATTACTAGGAATAGGACTAGGTCTATCATAGTAGAGTACTGGTGAGTCAAGGTCGATCCCATAGAGACTCGTAAGAACGTCTAATTATCAAGATTGAGCTTGTCACGATAATGGTCTACGAAAAACTATAACATAGACAATAGTAAAATTGGTAACAATCAACTAGCAAGATTATGCAAGTTCAAAGTAGCAAACTAGAGTTTCTGATGTATTAGTTCAATTATAAGTAATTAGTTATTCCCCTCACACATGCAACAGTCCTCCCCATTGGTGAATTTATTCATTGTTCAGCTACAGGTACAACTCCTAACCCTATCTACTCCGACAGTGGTAGTAGAAAATCTATACGCAAGCTACCCTCCATTATTTGTCCATAATAGCCCATACGCATAAAGAACTAGAGCTGTCGATATTGAGCACTAACTCAACCGTAAACCCGCCTAGACATCTGTCAACATTGATCAGCATGTTCCTAGGGTCCATTCTAGATAATGTCCAATCATAGCACTTCACTATTTGTATTTTATGCTAGTTTATGATGACATTTACGATCAATGTAGCTGGCACCGATTATCATGAATTAGTAATTTACTAGGTATTCAGATCTAGTGATATAGACCGTCACAGATCTAAAGAACGCAATCGCTATTTCATGATTTTTTCACCAACGAATCAGATCTACAACACATGGGCTAAAATAAACTAACTACTACATAATTAAACTAAATAAGCAATTAAAACATACTAGTCGAATAGAACAACGATAGATCTACATCTTGGAAAAGACAGAAAATAGTACCCTCGAAGACGAGCGTAGATCTCCCTCGGATCTCTCCTTAGGCGGCGACTCCGTCGTCTCTCCGACCAGAACTCATAAAAAAAATAAAAGAAAGAACAATGAACTTTTATTGCATAATATTTGTCTTGAAAATTGTACACATGTGTTCGGAGGTGAAGCCTTTTATTTATAGCTATATAAACCGACTTAGAAACATCTAGTTCTACCTCTGGTCGAAGAAAATGTGTTTCAGAAGGATCTGGACTCTCGGTAAGTCGGCACCGCCTCCCAGGTTACCGAGCGTATTTTCGTCCTTTTTCTTCAGCCGACATAACTTGAAATGTTCGGGAGTACCCTAGGCCCATTCCATTCGTTCAGCCCACTCCAGATTCGTCCATGTTGCTCAGCCCAATATTTCGTATCCGGAAAATCATCAAATAATGCACGAAATAATATCGAAACAAGGAAGATAAACGCTAAGTGTACATTTCTTGACTCACGAACCTGACATATGCTATTCAACTCAAATGGTTCATATTTATAGGTCGAAACAACTATTTTTGGCTCATAATGGATAGAATGTTGATGTTGTATGATAGACTATTTTAATCGTCATCATTTGCTTTAATCCACCGATGGATGTAAGCATAGGCAGTCAATCTGCCATTGGCTTTGAGCTAAAAACCATTTTGTTCTCAATGTATTCAAGCTCCAATGTACGGCAAGAAAGTTTCAGGGCATCACCCCTGGTAATCTTTCCGCTTTCCATGGAGTGAAGCAAGGATGAGGGGTGTGAAAGTTTCAGGGCATCACCCCTATTAAACTATCTAAATCTTAGGGAATTACTCCTAGACCACTTGGCCTTGCCTTGAAAGTTAAACTTTCTCATTCATCTGACTCTTTACACCTAGATCCAATTTCTCCCACTGGGCCTGAGTTACTCAGGTGGTTCTACAAGAGTGTGAACAGACATGGAGTACCAAAACTCCATTTACATGTTATGGCTTTAAACCAACCTCTTTTATCAAAATCCTATACAGCCCTTCCAGAACACTATAGTTATCATCACCCTAGCAGACTGTAAATTCTACATAATCACAGTGAATCAATGGTTAAACCATACTCCCACTGCATATGGGTGGATCGATATTCTGATCTAGTGTAGTAGTATTTATCAGCATAACCCCCAACAACCAATGATGGATGTTGTCTGATTAAATTAGATAGTAACTCCTTGAGTAACATTACTTCAATGTTTAAGGTTGTTATTTAAACATTCTGTTAGAAAGGATGTAACAGTGTAACCGTCACTATCTGATCTTAAGAATCTTATAACCAACCTTCACTCATTGCATTAAGATATTTCACGAACAGTCACCATCTGAACGTGTATGCAAAATATCTAGTCCTACCTTGAAGTACTAATGCTAAATGCCTCTATTTGCAGAAGTGGAGTAAATGTACTTCACTCTTTATCCACAAATTCATAAGCATCTTCTATGTAGACTGCTCGGTATTACATAATAATATAAACCGTTGTTTTTCAACTATTATCTTAATTGAGTTTAGCAGGGTAGTATAGAATATCAATAACTATTCAAGACAATACATGGTTTAATCCTTTAAATCGTTTCACTTGGAGGTAGGCCAAGCATCAATTTCAAAACCATGCCATAGCCTATATCTGAACTTGGAATACTCGTTTCTCTGGTAATATCAGAGATTCCTCCTGTTATTCAGATAAACTAATCTGTGTTTCGAGCAGCTATCAGACAAAATGTCCACTACTCAAAAGCTCCCACTAGCTCGTATCTTCTTAAGACCCTGAAGGTCAATATGAACAAGCTATGATTCTTCTTTAGCTCTATTACCCTTTCCTCATTGAAAGGCGACTAAGACATTTTTTCTTTGAGATGGTGTTCGTAGACTGCGAGATAAGAATCACCCTTAGCCGATCTTAAGATCTTATCGTTAGTATATGTGCAGTAATTAACAGATGCTGAAGTATAGTTTATCTAAATGTGGAAACCATTTGTCTTAATAGTTTATGATGTGTTACATATACCTTTTCAGCATAACATAGTGGTTATGACTTTATTAGACAATAGTCCGAGTCTCAGAATCGTATACAAATGGCATATTCACTTGCTTTGAGGCAACTATATTATCGATTTGAAAGTGAATTCATTCGTTCCTACGGATCCGAAATACATAAATTAAATTTTTGCGATATTCAAGGATTAAAATCCAAAATTTGTTTCCTTATATCACTCCTACTATCTTAGCCGAAATAACGGCCCGTTTTCTACTCTTCATCATGAATGCCCAGCTACCTTGTTTTTACAAAAGAACTTCACCTTCAGAGTCAAATTACTCGGTTAATAAAGTCTCTAAGGATTCATAGGTTAGTGATCCGAAATTACTTTCATTATCCTTTACTTTCTTTTATTAGTATTTCGGTTTAGCCTTTAATTTACTTAGTTTAGATGACTTACACTTGTAGACATTCTGTTTACACGTACTGTAGCATTAACCACGATTAAATTTGAATAAATGAGATATTGCCATATGTCCCATAACTGACCCATAAAGAGTTGTAACCGTCCGATCGTGTAACTGCGGTTATTAAGATAAGATAAATATACGTCTTTTGCTTTTTGACATGTTAAAGTTTGACTGTGTAACGTATGTCTCAATAGCCTTTGCCATCAGTAGACTTGGCTCAGCAGCCTGCTGAGATAGATGCCTCAGCAGCCTGCTGACAGAGTTACTCTGCTGATCTTCAATTCCTCTTGTTTTGTCCAACTGATAATACAAGATGAAGTTTAATACCAATGACTGATCTGTCAAGTGAGCTCACCAACAGGACAAAGACCAATCCCCTTGGCAACTTCATTTGCTCAATTGTTCAAATATAAATAAGTACATGGATTTGTTGATACCAATGACTAGTCTGCTAAGTGAGCTCACCCAACATAGCAAAGACTAATCGCCTTGGTGAATTCCAGCACATTGCTGATCATAGGTGTATCAGTCAACTTTTATAATTCCAAGTTCAGCTCTTAGTTTAGCAAATCTTTCACTATCCAATGGTTTTGTGAAAATATCAGCAAGTTGATCTTCAGTAGGGATGTAAAGAACCACCACATCTATCTTTTCAACATGATCTCTTATAAAATGATGTCTCACATCAATATGCTTGGTTCTTGAGTGCAAAACAGGATTTTCTGTGATTGCAATTACACTTGTGTTGTCACACATTATATGAATTTCTCTTTCTTCAATTCCATAATCCCTTAATTGTTGTCTTAACCACAATATTTGTGCACAGCAACTTCCAGCAGCAATGTATTCAGCCTCAGCAGTGGAAGTTGATATAGAATTTTGTTTCTTGCTAAACCAGGAAACTAGTCTATTTCCCATCAACTGACAGGTTCCTGTGGTGCTAAACCAGAATCTGAGTATGATATAACCTTAAAACTTCCATCTTTTGAATACCATATCCCTACTCCCAAAGTTTCTTTTAGATACTTGAGAATCCTTTTTATTGCAGCTAGATGACTTTCTTTTGGTTTTGATTGAAATCTTGCACAAACACCTATAGCAAAGGATATATCAGGTCTGTTGGCAGTATGGTACATCAGACTGCCTATCATCCTTCTGTATAAAGTCTGATCAACATCTTTGCCTTCATTGTCTTCATCCAATCTAATGTTTGTACTCATTGGAGTTGATACCTTGGTGCTGTTTTCCATACCAAATTTCTTTTGTAACTCCTTGGTATACTTGGTTTGATGAATGAAGATTCCATCTTTCATCTGTTTGACATGTAAACCCAAGAAATAGTTCATTTCTCCCATCATACTCATTTGGAATTTACTTTTCATCAGATTAGAAAACTTCTCATATAGCAATTCATTTTCAGAACCAAAAATTATGTCATTAACATAAATTTGTACCAAGCAGGGTGCTGTCTCCTTAATTGATTCTGAAAACAGTCTTGTCAATGGTTCCTTTGGTAAAACCATTGTCCACCAAGAATTGAGATAGGGTCTCATACCATGCTCTTGGTGCTTGTTCCAAACCATAAAGTGCCTTATTAAGTCTGTACACTTTATCTTCTTGATCTTTAACTTCAAAACTAGGAGGTTGCCGAACATAGACCTCATCTTCCAGAATGCCATTAAAAAATGCACTCTTGACATCCATCTGATATACTTTGAAGTTTTTGTAAGCAGCATATGCCAAGAATAATCTTATAGCTTCCAATCTTGCAACACGGGCATATGTCTCATCAAAATCTATTCCTTCTACATGAGAATAGCCTTTTGCTACTAGTCAGGCCTTATTCCTTACAATGGTACCATATTCATCCAATTTGTTTCTATATACCCATTTGGTTCCAATTATATTTGCATGATTAGGCTTTTCCACTAGTGTCCAAACTTGATTTCTTTCAAATTTATTCAATTCTTCTTGCATAGCAATTATCCAATCTGTATCTGATATAGCTTCTTCAAAAACTTTAGGTTCTATTTGAGATAGAAAACAGGTAAACATTGCTTCTAATTGTCTTCTAGTCCTTACACCTTGCTGTATATTGCCAATAACTTGTTCAGCAGGGTGATCACTTAACCATTATGGATTTTGGTTAGATTGAATCTCAAGAACATCATCTTCAGTAGGGTCTGTTGTTGCTTCAGCAAGGGGTTCAGCAGATCCTTGAACTGCCTCGGTTGTTGCATCGGTAGTGTTACCGGCGGGGTGTTCGGCGGGGCGAGTCGAAATCTTTAACTCATTTATCTTTTCAACACTGATCGGTGACTTGTTGATTCTCGAAGGTTCTGAAGCTTCTTCTTCCATTCCAGTGAACTTAGGTTCATCCAATACACATGTATTGTTTCTTCATGTTTCAGTATCCTTTTATTCAGTACCCTGAATACTTTGCTGACAGAAGAATATCCTATGAAAATTCCTTCATCTGATTTTGGTTAGAATGTCTTCAATTGCTCCTTATGATTTAATATAAAACATTTACTTCCAAATGGATGGAAATATGATATATTAGGTTTCCTTCCATTCCAAATCCCATAAGGTGTCTTCAGCAGCTTCTTGTTCACTGAGGTCCTGTTTTGTGTATTGCATGCTGTATTGACTGCTTCAACCCAATATCTTTCAGGTAATAATGCTTCACAAATCATAGTTCTTCCTGCTTCTTTTAATGTTCTGTTTCTTCTCTCAGCAACCCCATTTTGCTGAGGTGTACCAGCAGCAGCAAGTTGATGTAGCACACCATTCTGCTCACAGTATTCTCTTATAAATTTGTTGAGAAATTCAGTACCCTTGTCTGATCTAATCTTCACTACTGTCAAACTTTTCTCATTTTACAATCTTTTCAAAAGTTTGGGCATCTTTTGAATTGTTTCACTTTTCTTGTTCATGAATACTACCCAAGTGTATCTTGAATAATCATCCACAACTACTAGAGTGTACTTATTTCCTGTCACACTTGTTGGAGTTACTGGTCCAAATAGATCCAAATGCATCAGCTCCAAAACTCTTTTTGTTGACTGCTTAGTCTTTGACTTGAAGCTTCATTTTGTCTGTTTACCTTGCTGACAAGCATCACATATAGCATCCTTTTTGAATGTGATCTCAGGTAAACCAATCACCAGTTTCTTCTTCACCAATTGATTGATATCATCAAAATTCGGATGATTTAACTTCTTATGCCATAACCAATTGAGTTCTGACTTGGTATGCACAATTAGGCAAGTTTCTGGAACAGCAGTAGACCAATCCACAACATACATGTTTTGTTGTCTTCTTCCAGCCAACACAACTTGATCATTTCTTTCACTAATGACAATACAGGTGCCTTTGTCAAAAGTGACCTTGTAACCCATGTCACAGAACTGTCCAGTGCTCAGTAGGTTATAGTCCAGTCCATCCACAAATGCAACATTCTTGATTGTTAATCCATTTCTCACAAGTGTGCCATATCCTCTTGTGTATCCTGGTGTGTTCTTATTGCCAAAATTCACTCTTGGACCATCCTTTGCCACATAATTTGACAAACAATGCTTATTCATTGTCATATGTCTGGAACATCCACTGTCAAAGTATCAGACACCCTTCAAAACAAAGTTAATGTATTTTAGGTACCCAAAACTGTTTGGGTCCATGATGGTCAGTGGTAAGCATGACCCTTGTAAAGTTTCCATAATGTCTTCTTTGAAAGGTATCATACTTTTGTTCATACATATTTTCTACACATCCATAAGTTTTAACATTTGGTTGTGTAGAACTCACATATGCATTCTGGCCTTTTGGTATGTAATGCTGCTTGAAGTGATTTCTATTGTTAGAAGCAGTAGCATAACCATTAGTTTGATGTCTTTTAGGAGCAGCCCTGTAATGTGGAGTCTGCTGAGGTCTTGTATAAGTCCTCTGCTGAGTCCGCTACTGATTCCATTGCTGATGTTTTACCCTAGCAGCATTGTTATACCTGTTGTTTCTAGCAGTAGGAGTAGGAATATTCCAATCATCATCAGTAGGGAATAATATACTTTTCCCCATGAGATAAGTATCCTTGGAATGATTGACATTTTTAGGTTTAGGATTCTTATCCTTGGAATATTATTGATTTTTGCCTTTTTGTGGTCCAGCAGACTTGGTAGTAGGTCTGCTATCAGCAGGTCTAGAAAGTACAGCAGTCCTACTTTTATATTTGTTCTTTGTGTTAGGTGTTGTTGATCTTTTTGACTTCTGATTTTGATTCCTTGAAGTCTTCTCAGTAGGCTTCACTGCCTCAGCAACCTTCTTAGGAGTTGGATCTTGTGCAGGCACAAACTTGGGACCAATTCTGGCACTAAGTTCAATAACCTTACTAGATCCACTCTTATTAGATTGTTGAGTTCCAAATCTACGGCCTGTTTTATCACCATATGGCTTTCCAGATTTGAATGCAGTGGAGGAACAAGATTGTTCAGCAAATTCAGCAGCTACTGAATGTACAGCAGGCTTATGCTGATTCTAACCAATCTCTTTTTCCTTACCCTTGAGATTTCTTAATTCAAATTTTAACCTTTCAACTTCTGTTCAAAGAGCTTCTTTTTCAGCCTTCACAATATAATAACCAGACTGTATTATCCTCAGTTGATTAAGGATGGCATCCAAAGTTTCTTCATTGTCAGAATTTTTAGGATTTGAACCACAAATTGATTCACAATCACTTTCAGCAAGAGAGTTTATAGATACAGAATTGTATACCTCCTCTTTTTCATCCATATTTTTCATTAAAGCATAATCATCCATATCAGCAACAAGTGCAGTATCATCAGATTCATTTCCCTTTTCTGATTCAACTTCATATCCCGATTCATCTTCAGCAACCATAGCTTTCATGCCAGATCTTCTTTGTTGACTTCTTCTCTTCAGTAGGTCTAGACAATGAGGTCTGAAATGTCCAGCTTTCTTGCAATTGAAGCAAAGATAATCAGGTTCCTTCTTCTGTTTTAGTTCAGGAAAGTTAGGTTTGAAGTGTCCTGGCTTCTTGCATTAATAGCACATGTAATCATTGTCTTTCTTGGATTCATCCTTCTTCTTTTCACTGGATTTCTTTGTGAAATTCCTTGGAGAACCCTTTCAAGTTTTCATCATTCAAATTTTCTTGCTCAGTAGGGCAATTTGCTCTTGCATCTCATCCAGTAGATCATCTTGAGCTCCTGATGTTTCTTCTTGATGTGTAGCAGCCAATGCAGTGGTCTTTGGTTCATCCTTTTCCGTTTCAGGTGCAAGTTTCTTACTGAATTCATAAGCCTTGAGATCTGAAAATAACTTGAAAGTATCCTCTTCATGTAAACTTCTCATCTCTTCTATGGCAGTCACCTTCATCTCCCAAACTTCTTTTACAGGTAAAGCTTCTAGAATTTTTGAATTTATTTCTTCTTTTGAATACTTTACACTCAGTAGGGTGAGTTCATCCATGATTGCAATGAATCTTGACTCCATTTGTTCAATAGTTTCATTAGGTTTCATTTTGAAATCTTGAAAATTCATTTTGGCCACACTGATCTTGTTTTTCTTGATTGCATCAGTGACTTCACAGATTAATTGTAACTTGTCCCAAAGTTCTTTTGCAGTCTTGCAATCTTTCAATTTCATGTACATATTGCTATCCAAAGTTCTGTATATGATATTAATAGCAATATTGTTGAGGTTTGCTCTTTTTCTATCTTCAGCATTCCATTCTCTTTTTGGTTTTGGAATGTACTGTGATTGACCATCTACAGTTATTGCCTTTGTAATTTTCAGTGGTCCATCAATAATCACATCCATCATCTCATCATGTGTTGCATCTAGAAAACCCTGCATACGACGTTTATACTCATCAAAACGATCAAAAGAACACATCAACATTGTTCTAGCATATTGATTGTTATCCATGATGCAAAGCTTTGAAAATCAGAAATTTGAAAATGTTTTCAAAGTATTTTCACAAGCTCAACAAGTAAGATTACTTCAGAACAGAAGCACTGCTCCGATACCAATTGTTGGTCCCTTGAAAAGGCTTTGGTTAAGCTTAGAGGGGGGTGAATAAACTTAACACTTAAAACTTTTGGAGTTAACAAACACAGCAACTTCAGCAGCCGGCTGGTTGCTCAGTAGTCATCTGACTGTTGATTTTACTGAATTTGTTGCAGCGGAATATATTCAAATTAAGCCTTATCACTTGCTGTTAAAATATGAGACCAAGTATTAGATACTCAGTAGTGTAAGTGTGTGATTCAGTTGCTAGTTTCAGTTAGTTGATGTGCAAAATATACTAAATGCATAATGTAAGTGTAGAAAGTAAGTAGGCAACTTTTATAGTGGTTCCAGGTGGTGTAATACTGTCTGTCCACTCTTCTCCTGTGATGTTGGAGGTAATTCACTAGAGATCTTTGATGTTCCAGTTACAAAAATCCCTAAGTTGTTTGTCCTTCACTAATAACCGTGGCTTCACAAAATGAACACTTGGAATGGGTAGGATTACTGCTCCGAAGTCTTCCACTGCTCCTTGAAGGGTAGGATTGCCTCTTCACCAGCTCCACCACAAACAACAGTCCTTGACACATAAAGACGCTTCACTGTCTTCAGCAGGTTTCTTGTGAAAGAATGTTTGAATCAAGTAAATGATTCAACAGTTAGCAGCTTGATCAGGATGAAATGATCAGCAGCTTGAAGCCTTCAAGTGTGGGTACTTGATGTAACTTGATAGCAGGTTACACTTGAAGAATTTACTTGATCAGTAGCTTTTGGCTCAGTAAGGTCAGTAGGGTGATTTCTTGATAAGAATCTAAAGCGCAAGATTAATTGTTCTGTTGGTCGCTTGAAAAGGCTTTGGTTAAGTTTAGAGGGGGGGGGTGAATTAACTTAACACTTAAAACTTTTGGAGTTAACAAACTCAGCAACTTCAAGCAGCCGCGATAGCTCGCAGTCGCGATAGCTCGCAGTCCGTCGACACTCGTAGTCTACTGACTATTGACTTTACTGAATTTGTTGTAGCAGAATTTATTTAAATTCAGCCTTATTACTTGTTGTTAAAATATGATACCAAGTATTAGATACTTAGTAGTGTATGTGTGTGATTTAGTTGCTCGTTCAGTGAATTGATGTGCTAAATGTACTAATGCAGAATGTATGTGCAGAAAGTAAATAGGCAATTTTTATAGTGGTTCCAGGTGGTGTAATCCTGTCAGTCCACTCTTCTCCTATGATGTTGGAGGTAATTCACTAGAGATCCTTGAGGTAGCAGTTACAAAAATCCCTAAGTTGTTTGTCCTTCACCAATAACTATGGCTTCACAAACTGAACACTTGGAACAGGTAAAATTGCAGCTCCAAAGTCTTCCACTGGTTATTGAAGGGTAGGATTGCCTCTTCACCAGCTCCACCACAAACATCAGTCTTTGACACCCAAAGATGCTTCACTGTCTTCAGTAGATTTCTTATAAAAGAAAGTTTGAATCAAGTAAGTGATTCAACCTTCAGCAGCTTGATCAGGATGATATGATCAGCAGCTTGGATTCTTCAAGTGTGTAAAATTGATGTAATTACACTTGAGGAGTTTGACTAGATCAGTAGCTTTATGTTCAGTAGGGTCAACATGGTGTTTTCTTGATAAGAATTTGAAGCTCAAGATTATCTGTTGTTTTTCCTCAATTTTCATCACTTGTATCTGAATTAGGAGTCCTCTATTTATAGGTAGGAATCATTGTGACTTATGTTTGAAATTCAAACATAGCCGTTTCAGATTTGTCTCATCTTGACTTACTTTATGTCCCTGTACATAGTACTGACACTGTCGGAATGCTTTTTGACAGTTTTCAATCTATCCACCCTTTGACTTGTATCCATTGGATAAACCTCTGTTTCTTTCCAACGTCTCTTTAATCTTAACCATTAATTTGTTTGATAAAATCAGAAGTTGTTATCTGTCCTTATCCTTGTATTCTTCCAATGTAACCTTTCAATAATTCGAAATATACATTAGCAGGTTCCTGTGGGTATTAGTTTGCTGAAATACATATCAGTCAGCTGATCTAAAGTTGCTATGTTTATAAAACACTGCAGCTAACTTCTCTTATATCTAACTTTTAACTGTGAAGTTAGATTACACTATTTTCATCATAACCAAGTTCAAATCACCATTTAACTTGTGGAACTTAGACCTTGTAACAAGGTTTATGTAATCAGTTTAGGTCATCACAGATTTCCCTAAATTCTAATTCCATATCCTTGACTTTAAATACTAAGTTTGATCCCTTAGCCTTCAATAACTAAGTTTGAAACCTCAGCCTTCAGTCTTCAGCAGGTTCCTAAACTATTCTAAAGACTCAGGTACCCTACCGATATAGACAAGTCTGTTGATAGAAGTCAGCAGACCTTTTACTGTGCTTGGTTGATCAAACCTATACAAGATCAAACTCTAATAAGCCTATACATTAGATCTAGACATCATTTTGCCTTTGCCCTATAACAGCTACTTTGGCACTCATCACTAAAACATAAAATAAGTCCAACAATTTCCCCCTTATTGGTGATGATGCAAATACCCTCCTTACAGCAAAGCAAAAAAGATTAAAAACAAAAATAGAACAAATTCAGTCATTTCTCATTAAAATCATATTTGCTCAAAAAGTATTACAGTCTAGATTCAGCAAAAATAAGAGCAATTGTAAGTATGCTGATCTAGTTTCTTATTTCTCTTTCTTGCATTTCCTTCTCTTGCCGCTCATGATATTCCCTTATATCTCTTACCATTTCTCTCATCCACTGATTTTCAATAAGGGAAAAATCAATATGGGGATTCACTTCCTTCCACCATTTCCATGCCTCAGGTAGAGTAAGGTTGATATGATGTACTCTGAAGCCTAACCACATGTATAACTCTTTGAATTCATTCAATGAATCTTTAGCTGATGTAGTAGGTAGACTCCTTCCACCTCTACCACCTCTTCTACCTCTTCCACCTCTGTGTAAAGATCTTAAGACTTTAACTCTTGCTTCCCAAAACATTTGTCCCAAAATGGAATTTAGTACCTAATGGAAACCCTTGTCATGGTAAGGTCTTCTCTTGTTATAGTAAAGCTTCTTGTATTCTTTGAAAAGATCATCAGTAAGTGGAAGTCTGCCAAGTGCAGGTTCTCGAAGGCATTAGTGTCAGCCTCCCATCTCTTTTGTGCAAAAAAACGGGCAGCCTCTTTTGCTACAGCTGTTTGGCTCTCTTCCCTCTTATTGACATCATCAACAAAACGTGACAGCAGGCCATGAACACTCTCCTGTGTGATCACTAGATTATTCAGTTGACCTTCCATGATTTCAGTTATAGTGTCAACTGTTGTGATTCTTCCTTCCATTGTTTATTCCAGTAGATTGATCCTCTCAATAATCTTAGGATCCAATCCAGCAGGGTGAGATGTTCCAGCAGATTCAGCCACAGCAGGCTTTGCTGCCTCAGCAAGTTTGTCAAGTTTATGGTGAATAGATGCAAATTGTTCTTTTAGAAACTTCTCCTTCATTGTATTGCCTTGTTTAATCCCTTTTACATCTACGGCAAGGTCAGCAAGAGCATATTGAGTGGAGGTAATGTTGGAAGCAATTGTTTCAGTAAGTGGAGGTAATGTTGGAAGCAACTATTTCCGTAATTCTTTCTCTATTTTCCACCAAGTTCAGCAAATCATCAAATCTTTGCTCTTGTCTGTCAAGTTGAGTCCTTAATCTTGTGATGTCATTTCTGAATGCTCTCAACTCATCCACAACCTGTACTGGTACTCCACTAGCCATTCCTCCAGCCATATGTCCAGCAGCTTCATCCGTAGGCTCCTCTACATTATATTGTGCTCTCTGTCTGCTGACAACCATGGCCCAACTCATATCCCTTCGAGCAGGGTTAGGGCCTTGGAATTTCTCTAGGATTGGATTCAGGGCAGGTTCCTCAAAGAGTGGTACAAATGCCTGTTGTGGTTCATCATTTATAGGTTCTTCCTCAGGCATTTGAAACTCCTCATCACTGTAGTCATAGTTCAGCAGTTGTTCATCCTCAAAAATAACAACAGTCTGTTGACTATCTTTCCTTTCAGTGACCTTTCCTCCAGTAGGCTCTACTACAGCAGCCTGTTCTTCAATAACTGCAGGGGTGTCCTCCAAACCCATAGTTAGTTCCAACCTTTTTCCAGGTGTTGTTTGATCCTCAGCAACATGTACCACCTGTTCCAACCTTTGTCCAGGTTCTGTTTGATCCTCAGCAACCTATACCACCTGTTCCAACCTTTGTTCATGTGTTGTCTGATCCTTAGCAGCCTGAACCTCCTCAACAATTAATGGTGATCCCTCAAATCCCATCACCATGTCCAATCTCTGCGCTATCACTGTTTGTTCCTCAGTGATCAACACTCCCTGTACAAGAATTGTAGGGAATTCGGCCTTATTTTCTTTTTGAAACCCTCTAACATTAGCAATCTTTCATAGAGTATTAGCAGTTTTGAATAGAGTGTCCTGAGTATCATTCCATTCTTGATATTGAGCTGAATCCTCAGAAGTGATATCAGGCTCACTATGATCAGTAACCTTCTCCTCCTTCAAATCTAAAGTCTGCTGATCATGTGTATGTTCAGCAGATTCTTCAACAAAGAAAGTATCTGATACACCAACTAGCCTATTGCCCAAGATTTATCCCATAATTTATTAACGCTTCCAGACCATCTAGGGTTAAATCTTCCAAATCCTCATCCATTTGGCCAGTCTGCTGGCCCTCATCAGACTTGCTAGCATTAGTAGACTGTTCAACTCTTGGTTCATTTAACAATGCAGTACCACTGATCTCTCCTTGATGTGGGGGATGACCATCATCAGAATCAGATGATGAATCATCACTGTCTGGTGCATCTCTAGGATCCCTGAATTTGATACCTTCTTTCTTTCCTTGTCCATCAATGAGTTCCATTAGTCTCATTTCTATCAAAGAAGTATCAACCAGATCATGTAGGTTTTCTACTCCTAACTTTCCAAAAGCCCACTCCTCAAAATCTGTCATTGGCTCAGTAGCTAATTTTTGTCTTTTGTAAAACTCAAACTTCCATTGAAAGTAATCAGCCACCAGCTGGAGCTTAGGATCAACATACCCTTCTTTCTTCGTTTTCTCCTTCCTTTCAAAGGGCATAGTTGGCTTTCTAGGAGCTATGTGTCCACTTTGCTGACCTCCAAAGGTCTCAACAAGTAGATTTAAGGTTTCTTCAACAGATGCATTTAGGTCAGTAGGTTGCTCAGATTGTACATTAGTGCCTACCACCTCCATCTGTTCCACATTGGGTTCCCCCTGACTTATATGCTCATCAGCAGGGTTAGCAGCAGACTGCTCTTCCCCCTAAACTATTGCAGAATTTGCAGGGTCTTGTACAGTTATATCAATATCCACAGCAGGTGCAGACTCAGTAGTCTGCTGTGGTTCTTCAATAATTTTCTCAACAACAACTTCTATAGCTTCAGTAGGCTCAGCAGCCTTTGAAGAGGAGGATTCAACAACTTCTACAGCAGGCTCAGGTGTCTTCTGTGATTCTCCAGTAGTTTGCTCAACAACAACCTGTTCAATCTTAGTAGGCTTAATAGTTGTTAAGGGCTCAGCTTCAATAGCCTCTTGTTCTTCCTATTTCCTTTGTTCTTCAAGGACCCTCAGTTCCTTGCCTTTTCCATGCTTCTTTTTCTTTGCAATATACTTCATTCTCTTGGAAATTTTCTCATATTCAACTTCAGCAGCTTTTCTCTTTCTACCATTTGCCTTCTGTTGCTCTTTCAAATATCAGTAGCAGACTTCTTCTTTGTGACAGCAGGGTCAGTAGCCTCAATTTAAACTGGACCCTTGGTAGACTCAAATAGCAGTCTCTGCTGTCGCTTCCTTGTTTTCCTAGGCTGTAACAATTCTGTGATTTTTTTTGGTGTCAGCAGCCTTCCTCTTCTCAGCAACTTTCTTTGGTGCACCATCATCTCCATCATTATCACTTTCTGTGGCTTAAGCATCCACATCTTCATCATCATCCAAACCAGGGATGAGATAGCGGATCTATTTCTTATATCTGGATTTGTTTATCTTCTCAGGTGCAACATCAGCAATCCCCAAATGATTCAGCAGGGCCTTAACCATCAAACCCAAAGGTAAGGCCTTGGATTTCCTTGTCCTTCTATTTTATTAGTTATTACTTTCTTCATGCATTGGACAAAGAACCCAGTCCAATCAAACTTCATGCTTTTACATATCATGATCAGTAGATCAATCTTGGGTCCAGACAAAGTATCAAGGCTTCCACTGAGTCCCAAGATATTCTTTGCTATAATTTTGCTCAGCAGGTTGTATTCCATCCCAATGTGCTTGACATTGATTCCCAGAGATGATTTGACAGTATCATTTGTCTTTATTATGTCAACAAAATCCAGTCTTGACAGGCCCATTTCTTCAGGATTAGTTGGAGCATTATTTCCCGGTCCAAAACCAAAAGCTTCCCTTAACAGGTTTGAGCAAACTTCAATCTCCTGGCAATTTACTGTTGTAGTAAATGCCTCTCTATCTCTCATCACAATGTTTCTCTAAAACCGACAACATTTGTGTAAGATATTCTTTCCAATCTGATATTTAGAACATCTTCCAATCCTTCAAATCTTCTGATTCTACAACCAATATTGATAGCTAATTCAGTTTTGTTAGCATCAACAACAAAGCCTCTCACACTTTGGCTTGTTCCAACATGAACATCATCCTTATCCGCCATTATTTAAGAAAGAGATGAAGAAGATAGTTTCAAATCTGTGTTCACATGGTATGTTTGCAGAGAAAAGCAATCTGAAAATTTGCATGTAACCTCTGTGTATATGTCTGTATATATAGTAGAGAGTGATGGGTAGAAACTATCAGAACACGTACTGTAGCATTGACCACGATTAAATTTGTGTTAATGAGATCTTGACACGTGGCCCAAAACTTATCCATAAGGAGTTGAAACCATCAGATTGTGTAACTGCAGTTATAAAGATAGAATAAATATCCCGGTCTTTTGCTTTTTGACTTTTGTTAAAGTTTGACTGTAACATATGCCTCAGCAGACTTTGCCATCAGTGGACTTGGCTCAGCACATAATGTCTCGGCAGTACCGCTGACAACGTCACTTTGCTGATCTTCAATTCTTCTTGTTTTGTCCAACTGATAATACAAGATGAAGTTTAATACCAATGACTGATCTGTCAAATGAGCTCACCTAACAGGACAAAGACCAATCCCCTTGGCAACTTCATTTGCTCAATTGTCCGAACATAAATAAGTACATTGAATTGTTGATACCAATGACTAATCTGCTTAGTGAGCTCACCCAACATAGCAAAGACTAATCCCCTTGGTGAATTCCAGTACACTGCTGATCAAAGTTGTATCAGTCAACTCTTATAATTCCAAGTTCAATTCTTAACCTAGCAAACCTTTCACTATCCAATGGTTTTGTGAAAATGTCAGCAAGTTGACCTTCAGTAGGGATATAAAGAACCACCACATCTTTCATTTCAACATGATCTCTTATAAAATGTTGTCTCACATCAATGTGCTTGGTTCTTGAGTGCAAAACATGATTTTCTGTGATTGCAATTGCACTTGTGTTATCACACATTATAGAAATTTCTCTTTCTTCAATTCCATAATCCCTTAATTGTTGTCTTAGCCAAAGTATTTGTGGACAGCAGCTTCTAGCAGCAATATATTCAGCTTCAGCAGTAGAAGTTGATGTAGAATTCTGTTTCTTACTGAACCAGGAAACCAGTCTATTTCCCATCAACTGACAAGTTCCTGTGGTGCTTTTTCTATCAATCTTGCATCCAGCATAATCAGAATCTGAGTAGGATATGACCTTGAAGGTTCCATCTTTGGAATACCAAATTCCTACATCCAAGGTCTCTTTTAGATACTTGAGAACCCTTTTGACTGCAGCTAAGTGACTTTCCTTTGGTTTAGATTGAAATCTTGCACAAACACCTACAACAAAGGATATATCAGGTCTGCTGGCAGTAAGGTACAACAGACTGCCTATCATCCTTCTGTATAAGGTCTGATCAACATCTTTGCCTTCCTTGTCTTCATCCAATCTAATGTTTGTACTCATAGGAGTTGTTACTCTGGTGCTGTTTTCCATACCAAATTTCATCAGCGGCTCCTTGGTATACTTGGTTTGATGAATGACGATTCCATCTTTCATTTTTTTGACTTGCAATCCTAAAAAGTAATTCATTTCTCCCATCATACCCATTTGAAATTTACTTTTCATCAGATTAGCAAACTTTTCACATAATAATTCATTTTCAGAACCAAATATTATGTCATCAACATAAATTTATACCAGCAAGGTGTTGTTTCCTTCATTGATTCTGAAAAGAGACTTGTCAGTGGTACCTTTGGTAAAACCATTGTCCACCAAGAATTGAGATAGGGTCTCACACCATGATCTTGGTGCTTGTTTCAACACATAAAGTGTTTTATAGAGTCTGTACACTTTATCTTCTTGATCTTTAACTTCAAAACCAGGAGGTTGCTGAACATAGATGTCCTCTTCCAGAATGCCATTCAAAAATGCACTTTTGACATCCATCTGATATACTTTGAAGTTTTTATAAGCAGCATATGCCAAGAATAACCTGATAGCTTCCAATCTTGCAACAGGGGCATATGTTTCATCAAAATCTATTCCTTCTACTTGAGAATAGCCTTTTGCTACTAGTCTAGCCCTATTCCTCACAATGGTACCAGATTCATCCAATTTGTTTCTGTGTACCCATTTTGTGCCAATTATGTTTGCATGATTAGGCCTTTCCACTAGTGTCCAAACTTGATTTCTTTCAAATTCATTCAATTCTTCTTGCATAAAAATTATCCAATCTGGATCTAATATTGCTTCTTCAACAACTTTAGGTTCCATTTGAGATAGAAAACATGTAAACATTGCTTCTAATTGTCTTCTAGTTCTTACACCTTGCTGTATATTGCCAATAACTTGCTCAGCAGGGTGATCCCTTAACCATTGTGGATTTTGGTTAGATTGATTCTCAGGAACATCATCTTCAGTAGGTCTGTTGTTGCTTCAGCAAGGGGTTCAGCAGATCCTTGAACTGCTTCAGTTGTTACATCAGTAGTGTTACCGGCAGGGTGATCAGTAGGGGTAGAGTTAGACACCTTTAACTCATTTATCCTTTTGAAAACATCAACACATTATGGATCCGTGACTTGTTGATTCTCAGCAGGTTTTGAAGCTTCATCTATCATTCCAGTGAATTTAGGTTCATCAAATACAACATATATTGTTTCTTCATATATTGTTTCTTCATGTTTTAGTGTCCTTTTGTTCAGTACCCTGAATGCCTTGCTGACAGAAGAGTCTCCCAAGAAAATTCCTTCATCTGCTTTAGGTTGGAAGGTCTGCAATTGCTCCTTATGATTTAAAATAAAACATTTGCTTCGAAATGGTTGGAAATATGATATGTTAGGTTTCCTTCCATTCCAAATCTCATAAGGTGTCATCAGCAGCTTCTTGTTCACTAAGGTTCTATTTTGTGTATATCATGCTGTATTAACTGCTTCAGCCCAATATCTTTCGGTAATAATGCTTCACAAATCATATTTCTTCCTACTTCTTTTAAAGTTCTGTTTCTTCTTTCAGCAACCCCATTTTGCTGAGGTGTACCAGCAGTAGCAAGTTGATGTAGTACACCATTTTGCTCACAATATTCTCTTATAACTTTATTGAGAAATTCAGTACCCTTGTCTGATCTGATCTTAACTACTGTCAAACTTTTCTTATTTTGCAATCTCTTCAAAAGTTCAGGCATCTTTTCAAGTGTTTCACTTTTCTTCTTCATGAATACTACCCAAGTGTATCTTGAATAATCATCGACTACTACTAGAATGTACTTCTTTCCTGTTACACTTGTTGGTATCACTGGTCCAAAAAGATCCATGTGCATCAGCTCCAAAAATCTTTTTGTTGATTGCTTAGTATTTGATTTGAAGCTTGATTTTGTCTGTTTACCTTGCTGACTGGCATCACATATAGCATCCTTTTTGAATGTGATCTCAGGTAAACCAATCACTAGTTTCTTCTTCACCAACTGATTGTAATCATCAAAATTTAGATGATTCAACTTCTTATGCCATAACCAATTTAGTTCTGACTTGGTATGCACAATCAGGCATGTCTCTGGAACAGAAGTAGACCAATCCACCACATACATGTTTTGTTGTCTTCTTCCAGCCAACACAACTTGATCACATCTTTCACTAATGACAGTACATGTGCCCTTGTCAAAAGTGACCTTGTACCCTATGTCACAAAACAGTCCAGTGCTCAGTAGGTTGTAGTCCAGTCCTTCAACAAATGCAACATTTCGGATTGTTAATCCATTTCTCACAAGTGTGCCATATCCTCTTGTGTATCCTGGTGTGTTCTTGTTGCCAAAATTCACTCTTGGACAATCCTTTGCCACAAAATTTGACAAACAGTGCTTATTCTTTGTCATATGTCTGGAACATCCACTGCTAAAGTACCAGACACCCTACAAAACAATGTTAATGCATTTTAGGTACCCAAAATTGTTTGGGTCCATAGTGGTCAATGGTAAGCAAGACCCTTGGCAAATTTCCATAAGGTCTTCTTTGAAAAGTATCATACTTTTCTTCATACATGTATTCTACACATCCATAAGGTCTAACATTTGGTTGTGTAAGACTCACATATGCTTTCTGGCCTTTTGGTATATAGTGCTGTTTGGAGTGATTTCTTTTGTTAGAAGCACTCGCATAACCATTAGTTTGATGTCTGTTAGGAACAACCCTATAGTATGGAGTCTACTGAGGTCTCTGCTGAGGTCTCTGCCGAGGTCTTATATAAGTCCTCTGCTGAGTCCTCTACTGATTCCATTGCTGAGGTTTTACCCTAGCAGTAATTTCTAGCAAAAGTAACAGGAATATTCCAATCATCATCAGTAGGGAACAGTCTACCTTTCCCTCTGAGATAAGTATCCCTTGATTGATTGACATTTTTAGGTTTAGGATTCTTATTCTTGGAATATTTTTTATTTTTACCCTTTTGTGGTCCAACATCTGCTATCAGTAAGTGTAGAAGGTATAGCAGTCCTACTTTTAGATTTATTCTTTTTGTTAGATGTTGTTGACCTTTTTGACTACTAATTTTGCTTCCTTGAAGTCTTCTCAGTAGGCTTTACTGCCTAAGCAACCTTTTTGGGAGTTGGATCTTGTGCAGGCACTAACTTAGGACCAATTATGGTACTAGGTTCAGTGACCTTACTGGATCCCCTCTTATTAGAATGTTGAGTTCCAAATCCAAGGCCTGTTCTATCACCATAAGGCTTTCCAGATTTGGATGCAGTGGAGGAACAAGATTGTTCAGCAGATTCAGTAGCTACTGAATGTACAGCAGACTTATGCTGATTCTGTCCAACTTCTTTTTCCTTTCCTTTGAGGATTCTTAATTCAGCTTGTAATCTTTCAACTTCTGTTTGAAGAGCTTCTTTTTTAGCCTTCACAATCTCATAACCAGATTGTATTATCCTCAGTTGATTAAGGATGGCATCCAAAGTTTCTTCATTGTCAGAATTTTTTGGATTTGAACCACAAGTTGATTCACAATCACTTTCAGCAGGAGTGTTAATAGATACAGAATGGTATACCTCCTCTGTTTCATCCATATTAACCATTAAAGCATAATCATCCATTTCAGCAACAAGTGCAGTATCATCAGATTCATTTCCCTTTTCTAATTCAACTTCATATCCTGATTCATCTTCAGCAGCCATAGCTTTCTTGCCAGATCTTCTTTGCTGACTTTTGCTCTTCAGCAGGTCTAGACAATCAGGTCTGAAATGTCCAGGCTTCTTGCAATTGAAGCAAAGATAATAGGTTCCTTTTCGTTTTAGTTTAGTTTAGGACAGTCTGGTTTGAAGTGTCGTGGTTTCTTGCAATGATAACACAGGTAATCATTGTCTTTCATGGATTCCTCCTCATTCTTTTCACTAAATTTATTTGTGAAGTTCCTAGGAGAACCCTTTCAGGTTTTCATCATTCTGATTATCTTGCTCAGTAGGGCAATTTGCTCTTGCATCTCATCCAGTATATCATCTTGAGCTGCTAATGTTTCTTCTGGATGTGTAGCAGCTAATGTAGTGGTCTTTGGTTCTTCTTTTTCTGTCTCAGGTACAAGTTTCTTACTGGATTCATATGCCTTGAGATCTTAGAACAATTTGAAGGTGTCCTCTTCATGTAGACTTCTCATTTCTTCTATGGCAGTCACCTTCATCTCCAAAACTTCTTTTGCAGGTAATGCTTCCAAGATTTTTGAATTGATTTTTTCTTGTGAGTACTTCACACTCAGTAGGGTGAGTTCATCCATGATTGCATTGAATCTTGACTTCATTTGTTCAATAGTTTCATTTGGTATCATTTTGAACTCCTGGAACTTCTTCTTTGTCACACTGATCTGGTTCTTCTTGATTGCATCAGTGCCTTCACAGATTAATTGCAACTTATCCCAAAGTTCTTTTGCAGTCTTGCAATCTTTCACATCCATGTACATATTGATATCCAAGGTTCTATTTGATATCAATAGCAATATTGTTGAGGTTTGGTTTTTTTCCATCTTCAGCATTCCACTCTCTTTTTGGCTTTGGAATGTACTGAGTTTGATTATCCACAGTTATAGCTTTTGTGATTTCCAGTGGTCCATCAGTCAGCATATCCATCATCTCATCATGTGTTGCAGCTAGATAAGCATACATACGACGTTTATGCACATCAATACGATCCAAAGAACACATCAACATTGTTCTAGCATACTGATTGCTATACATGATGCAAAGCATTGAAAATCAGAAACTTGAAAAAGTTTTCAAAGTATTTTCAGAAGCACTGCTCCGATACCAATTGTTGGTCGCTTGAAAATGGTTTGGTTAAGTTTAGAGGGGGGGTGAATAAACTTAACACTTCAAAATTTGGGAGTTAACAAACTCATCAACTTCAGCAGCCTGCTGATAGCTCAGTAGTCTGCTGACTATTGACTTTACTGAATTTGTTGCAGCGGAATATATTTAAATTAAGCCTTATTACTTGTTCTTAAAATATGATACCGAGTATTAGACACTCAGTAGTGTATGTGTGTGATTCGGTTTCTAGTTCAGTGAATTGATGTACTAAATGTACTAATGCAGAATGTATGTGCAGAAAGTAAGTAGGCAATTTTTATAGTGGTTCCAGGTAGTGTAATCCTGTCAGTCCACTCTTCTCTTGTGATGTTGGAGGTAATTCACTAGAGATCTGTGATGTAGCTGTTACAAAAATCCTTAGGTTGCTTTTCCTTCACCAATAACTATGGCTTCAAACACTGAACACTTGGAACATGTAATATTGATGCTCCAAAGTCTTCCACTAGTCCTTGAAGGGTAGAATTGCCTCTTCACCAGCTCCACCACAAACAACAGTCTTTCACACCCAAAGATGCTTCACTGTCTTCAGTAGATTTCTTGTAAAAGAAAGATTGAATCAAGTAAGTGATTCAGCTTACAGCAGCTTGATCAGGATGCTATGATCAGCACCTTGATGTCTTCAAGTGTGTAAACTTGAAGCAGCTTGAATGCAGATTACACTTGAAGAAATTTTCTGGATCAGCAGCTTTATGCTCAGTAGGGTCAGTAGGGTGTTATTCTTGATTTTATTATGATTGCTCAAGGTAGATTCTTAATTTTCATCCCTTGTATCTGAATTAGGAGTCCTCTATTTCTAGGTAGGAATCCTTGTGACTTATGTTTGAAATTCAAACATAGCCATTTCAGATTTGTCTCCATCTTGACTTGCTTTTTCTGACTGTTCCTAGGACTGAAACTTTCAGATTCCTTTTTGACAGTTTACAGTCTGTCCACCCTTTGACTTGTAACCATTGGATAAAGGTCTGAATCTTTCCAACGTCCATTTGATCTTAACCATTGATTTGTTTGATAAAATCAGAGGTTGTTAGCTGTCCCTTTCTTCGTAATCTTCGAATGTAGCCTTTGAATAATCAAAATATATGTCCAGCAGGTTCCTGAGAACATAAGCCTGCTGATATACACATCAGTAAGCTTATCCTTATTATGCTGTGTTTAAAAACACTTCAGCTTACTGTCTTTTATCTTACTTTTATTTATGAAGTTAGATTACACCTTTTTGCATATAACTAAGTTCAAATCATCACTTATCTTGTGGAACGTAAACCTTGTACACAAGGTATATGTAATCAGTTTAGGTCATCATAGACTTCCGTAAAATCTGATTCCATATCTTTGACTTTAATTACTAAGTTTGATCCCTTAGCCTTCAATTACTGAGTTTGAGCCCTCAGCCTTCAGTCTTCAGCAGGTTCCTGACAAGTCTACTGACTCAGCTACCCTACAGATCTAGACTAGTTTGCTGAAGTAAGTCAGCTGACCTTTTACAGTGCTTGTTTGATCAAACCTATACAAGATCAAACTCTAATAAACCTATACACTTGATCTAGACATCTTTTTGCCTTTGCTCTATAACAGCTAGTCTAGCACTCATCACTAAAACTTAAAAATAAGTCCAACAATATATGTAATCAGTTTAGGTCATCACAGACTTCCCTAAATTCTGATTCCATATCCTTGACTTTAAATACTATGTTTGATCCCTTAGCCTTCAATAACTGAGTTTGAAACCTCTGCCTTCAGTCTTCAGCAGGTTCCTAAACTAGTCTACTGACTCAGGTACCCTACTGATATAGACAGGTCTACTGATAGAAGTTAGCTGACCTTTTACATTTCTTGTTTGATCAAACCTATACAAGATCAAACTCTAATAAGCCTATACATTTGATCTAGGCATCTTTTTGCCTTTGCCCTATAAAAGCTAGTCCGGCACTCATAACTAAAACTTAAAATAAGTCCAACATGTTCTTTTTCTCTCAAAAATCATCACTTGTTTCTGTATCAGGGGTCTTCTATTTATAGGTGAGAATCCTTGTGACTTATGCTTGAAATTCAAAACATAGCCGTTTCAGATTTGTCCCATCTTGACTTGCTTTGTATCCCTGTACATAGTACTGACATTGTCAGTTTACTTTTTGTCAGTTTTCAGACTGTCCACCCTGTGACTTGTATCCATTGGATAAACCTCTGCTTCTTTCCAACGTCCTTTTAATCTTGGCCATTGATTTGTTGACAAAACCAAAAGTTGCTATCTATCATTTTCCTTGTAATCTTCCAATGTAACCATTGATTAAATCGAAATATATGTCCAGCAGGTTCCTGTGTATGTAAGTCTGCTGAAATACATATCAGTCAGCTGATCCAATGTTGTGTTTGTAAAACAATGCAGCTGACTTCTCTTATATCTGACTTTTTCATTATTAAGTTAGATTACACCATTTTGATCATAACCATGTTCCAATCACCAGTTAACTTGTGGAACTTAGACCTTCTACACAAGGTATATGCAAACAGTTTAGGTCATCACATACTTCCCTAAATTTTGATTCCATATCCTTGACTTTAAATACTAAGTTTGATCTCTTAGCCTTCAATAACTGAGTTTGAGCCCTCAGCCTTTAGTCTTCAACATGTTCCTAAACTAGTCTACTGACTCAGGTACCCTACTAATCTAGACAGGTCTGCTAATGAAAGTTAGCTGACCATTTTCAGTTCTTGTTTGATCAAACCTATACAAAGATGAAACTCTAATAAGCCTATACATTTCATCTAGACATCTTTTTGCCTTTGCTCTATAACAGCTAGTCTGGCACTCATCACTAAAACTTAAAATAAGTCCAACATCAACAAATAATAAGATTGTCTTCTGCTTCCCGCAAGAAGGAGTGGATTCTATATCTGTGAGACAGACACTCCTCACTCATTCTAGAATAGTGCCAACGTGAAACTCATTCGGACCGCGCCTATTAGCAATCCTTAACGAACACATCAAACCCTATCTAGAAACAAGTAGGAATCTGCAATCACTTTAGGATTAAGGTTAATCCATATATGATCATCTTGTGATTTAATAAGATTTCTTAATCACGGAATTATATGAGAAATGCATATTAAATCGGTCCAGTCCTATATGACTACATCATATATAAATGCCCCACTTAGATGACCAATATCAACGGTACGGATAAGACGGTCACACCTTAAAGAGTTCTGGGCGCATTAATGGTTGTTTAATCAATAGACCCCATACTTTGATTAAGTTCACCATGGACTAATAGTTCAACTGTATCACCATAAACTTAATGCTCACGTGTGACACACACTAAGTTATATGGCTATATATGATATGACTTTTGGTTTTTCAGTGGTATATTACATATAAACACGAAGAAAATAATAAGATGAGAATAAATCAATCATTTATTAATTATAAAAACAATTATAGAAATTGTGTTTCGGGCGCTACTTCCAACATATATATGAACAAAAGTGCAACACTTTCCAAAGGAGACCTTATGGAAATTCACCAAGGGTTGTGCTTACCACTGACCACTATGGACCCAAACAAGTTGGGTACCTAAAACACATTAAATTTGTTTTGTAGGGTGTCTGGTACTTTGACAGTGGGTGTTCCAGACATTTGACAAAAAGCAAACAATGTTTGGTGGATTTGGTTGGAAGAGATGGACCAAAAGTCAATTTTGGAAACAAAGACTCACCTGGATATACAAGAGGATTTGGAATTCTTGTGAAGAATGGTCTTATAATCAAGAATTTTTCATATGTTGAAGGACTGGACTACAACCTGCTGAGTACAAGTCAATTATGTGATATGAGATATCAAGTCAATTTAAACAAAGATCATTGCATTGTCATGAGTGAGATGGGACAACAAGTTGTACTTGCTAGAAGAATAAAACAAAACATGTACGTTGACTAGAGCACTTATGTACCAGAAACGTGTCTCATTGTGGATACAAAGTCAGAACTAAACTTGTTGTGGCATAAGAAGTTGAATCATCCAAACTTTGATGATATCACTAGTTGGTGAAGAAAAAGCTGGTAATAGGTCTACCTGAAATCACACATAAGAAAGATGGAATATGTGATGCTTATCAGCAAGGTAAACAAACAAAAGCAAGTTTCAAGTAATGTACTCAACAATCAACCATGAGAGTTTTGGAGCTGATGCATATACATCCTTTAGGACCAGTGATACCAACAAGCATAACAGGAAAGAAATACACTCTGGTAGTTGTGGATGATTAATCAAGGTACACTTGGGTAATTTTCATGAACAAGAAAAGTGAGACACTTCAAAAGATGCCTGAACTTTTGAAGGGATTGGAAAATGAGCAGAGTGTGATAGTAGTAAAGATCAGATAGACAAGGGTACTGAATTCCTAAATAATGTCATAAGAAAATACTATGAACAAAATGGTGTGCGACATCAATTAGCAGCTACTGGAACCCTTCAGCAGAATGGGGTTGCTGAGAGAATTAACAGGACTTTGAAGGAAGCAAGGAGGACTATGATCTGTGAAGCATTGTTGCCTGATAGGTATTGGGTTGAAGCAATCAACACAACATTCTATACACATAGTAGAACCTCAGTGAACAAAAAGCTTATGAAGACACCTTATGAGAATTGGAATGGAAGAAAGCCAAACATATCCTACTTTCATCCATTTTGTAGTAAATGCTTTATCTCGAATCATAAGGATCAATTGAAGAATTTTCAATCAAAATTAGAAGAAGGAATTTTCTTGGGATATTCTTCAGTCAGCAAGGCTTTCAGGGTGCTTAACAAATGAACTTTGAAACATGAAGAATCTATACATGTTGTTTTTTATGAACAAAACTTCACTGGAATGGAGAATGATGAAGTTACAGAACCTGCTGTAAATCTAGAAATCACAGACCCTGAGTATCTGGATATTCTAAAGAAGATAAGTGATTTAAAGCTCTCTAATTATGTAATTGAATATGCCCCTACTGGAGGACCTGCTTGTAATACTACTGATACAACAACAGATACAGATCAAGGATCTGCTAATCCTCCTACCGAACCAACAGCAGACCCTACTAAAGATCAGGTTCCTGTAAATCAAGCAAACATTGATTTACAATGGTTGAAGGATCTCCCTTCTTAACAAGTGATTGGTCATGTACAACAAGGTGAAAGGACCAGAAGACAATTAGAAGCAATGTTTACATGTTTTCTATCTCAACTAGAACCTAAAGTTGTTGAAGAAGCAATTACTGATCCTAATTGGATAATTGCTATAAAAGAATAACTAAATGAGTTTGAAAGTAACCATTGACAAGACTCTTTTCAGAATCAATGAAGGAGACATCACCATGCTAGTGCAGATTTGTGTGGATGACATCATATTTGGTTCTGAGAATGAAGTGTTATATGAAAAATTTGCTAATCTCATGCAAAGTAAGTATCAGATGAGTATGATGGGGTAAATGAACTACTTTCTGGGATTACAAGTCAAGCAAATGCAAGATGAAATCTTCATTCATCAAACCAAGTATACCAAGGAGCTGTTGAAAATTTTTGGTATAGAAAATAGTACCAAAGTATCAACTCCTATGGGTACAAGCATCAGGTTGGATGAAGATAATGAAGGCAAAGATGTTGATCAGACTTTATACAGAAGGATAATAGAAAGTATGTTGTACCTCACAGCCAGCAGACCTGATATATCTTTTGCAGTAGGTGTTTGTGCAAGATTTCAATCTAAACCTAAGGAAAGTCACTTAGCTACAGTTAAAAGGATTATCAAGTATCTGAAAGAGACTTTCGGAGTAGGGATATGGTATTCAAAAGATGAAAGTTTCAAAGTTATATCCTACTATGATTCTGATTATGCCGGGTGGAAGATTGATAGAAAAAGCACCACAGGAACTTGTCAGTTGATGGGAAATAGACTTGTTTCCTGGTTTAGCAAAAAGTAGAACTTTATATGCTGGAAGCTGCTGTGCACAAGTCCTATGGTTAAGACATCAATTATAGGATTGTAGGATTGAAGAAAGAGAAATTTCAATAATGTGTGACAATACAAGTGCAATAGCAATCACAAAAAATCCTAATTTGCACTCAAGGACAAAACACATTGATGTGAGACATCATTTTATAAAAGATCATGTTTGAAATTAAAGATGTGGTGGTTCTCTACATACCTACTAAAGATCAACTTGCTGACATCTGTACAAAACCATTGGATAAAGACATATTTGCTAAGTTAAGAACTGAACATGGCATCATCAAGGTTGACTGACCTGCTGATAGCTTAGAAGAACATTGGAATTCGCCAACGGGACTAGTCTTTGCCCTGCTGGGTGTGCTCACTTGGCAGATTAATCATTGGTATCAACAATTCCAAAAAATGCTCTTATAGTTTGGACAATTGAGCAAATGAAGTAGCCAAGGGGATTGGTCTTTGCCCTGCTGGGTGAGCTCACTTGGAAGATTAGTCATTGGTATTAAACTTCATCTTGTATTATCAGTTGCACAAAACTATGTTGTATAAAGATCAATTGTGCATTTTTATGTGGGTCAGCAGGCTCCTGAACCTACTTAAGTATATTAGCAAAGTGTATCCACCCTGACCCTACTGAAGATCAAGTATGTTGATGAAGTCAAACTTTAATTAAAGTCAACAGTGGAGTAAATGGATATTTATCTTATCTTTATTACAGCTATTACAATGACATAACCGTTACTACAGTAGTGGGGTTATTTAGTAGGACATGTGGCAGTACCACATTTATTTCAAATTAAATCATGCATACTACTACAGTACGTGCACAGTACCTATCTGAGGTGTCCTACACACCACTACTACAACCTATATGCACAACAGACTGTATATACGAGATTTTACACTACATTTTTCTACGATTTATTGCAAGTGTGAAAGTAAAAGTTTCAATCTCAATCTTCTTCATCGTCTCAAAGTTATTTATCAACGGAGGCTAAAGATATATATCTTGGATCTAGCCAAAGTGTTAGAGGCTATATCACAAATGCAAATGTAACACCCAATGGCGATTAATCAGTGAAGACGGATAAGGAGATATGAAGGCCTAGAAAAGATTTCTTGCAAAGAAATTTGTGATTTTAGGAGAAACATGGTGATTAGAGAAGATACGGAGGAGTTTACAACAACTGTAAATGCTCAGGAGATTGTTGTTTCATCAGACCTACTGAGAGTGGTCTTTTGATTCAGTGAAGGCAATGGAGCTCCTACAAATCCAGAAAATATGGAGTTAGAAGGATTGGAATTTGGTGAATCAATTAGAACAAATCCAGATGCACCAGTTGCCTTGAATTACAATGTCAAAAATAATGCCTTTGAGTACAATCTATTGAGTAAGTACATAGAAAGGAACTTTTTGGGTTAGGTTGGTAGTTATGAAACATTATCAGGACCCAAAATAGACCTGATGATTATCATATCTAGAAGTTTGAAGTTTGACTGGGCTGGTTTCTATGTGCATTATATGAAGAAGGTAATGACTGACGAGAAAGAAACCATCAGAAAAAGGTTGAAAGACAAAAACCTTCGGGATATGTGGGATCACGCTTCTTTATCAAGGCTAATCCTTTGGGTTTGATGATTCAAACCCTGCTGAA
Organism: Gentiana straminea; assembly: GCA_036785695.1. Classification (NCBI taxonomy): domain Eukaryota; kingdom Viridiplantae; phylum Streptophyta; class Magnoliopsida; order Gentianales; family Gentianaceae; genus Gentiana; species Gentiana straminea. The sequence goes on from JAVUPR010000142.1 coordinate 890,563, forward strand.
TCATTTAAGGATTGATAATGTTGCTCCCTCTGTTAGGAACATTTTATTATGTTTTGATGATGGCCATACTAGCAGTTATAGCAAGCCTGAAATAATTTAGAATACTCCGTATAAGTCTTTACTTAGAGTCTGACATATTGTATAAGTTGAGTCAGACAAGTATTTTACTAGTTGGTAGGACGGCAAATTGAAACAGATTTTCAGCAGAGTGAAGCCAGCCAAGTACCAAAAGAGAAGCAATGAAGACGTTATGGTATAACTTATAACCAAGGAAGTCTGTGATGACCTTGGATAAGTCTAAGTTATGTTTTAAGTGATGAAACTTAATATTTAAATATGGTGTACACTGATCTCACACAAATCAAGGATCAGTGAATTACAAGGATTATCCTTTAACTGAAAGAATGAAGGAAACAGTGAATCGGCAAAGAAAACTGACTTTCGGCTGAGTGAAGACAAAGCAGTTAAGGAAGATCTAAGCGGCAAAGTCAGAAGGATTACTTGACCGATCAAAGAACTGCTAAGTAAACTTTACTTAATCAGATTTCAAAATATGATGAAGACACAGAGGATCAAGCATTAAATGCACAATCAATAGAGGATCAATCAAGAACGGATTTTCTGATAAACGTTTGAAGAAAAATCCGTTCACTGAAATCAAGGAGAATATAATTAAGGGGGAATCAAGAATAAAATCAAAGATTATTCCCCTCATTAATATAGCCAACGGACGAAAATTCAAATCAAGGACCATAAAGGCTATAAATAGAAGGCATTGACAGACAAAAAAAAGCACGAAAAAATTTGAGCAAAAACTCTGTCAAAGTGAAAAGTCTTCTATCTGTGTCGAAAATGAAATATCCAGTGATCAACTCAAAACTGAGAGCCATATTCCAACATCAAGCATTGAGATCGATCAACAAGTTTGTGAATCCAATTCACATCAATCAAGCAACTGAATCAGAGCCATCTGAGAATGAGTTGTGTTTGTGATAGCTGCTGAAGGATTTGATCCCAAGGAGCAGTGATAAAGACTGAGTCACTGAAGCTGTTGCAGTCAATGAGTGATAGTCTTGTAGATTGTGAAGCTTGTGAAGTCCAGGACAATCGTACTATTTTATCTGTGAAAACAGTACTGAATTCCTCCTATCATCACAGGAGAAGAGTGGACTAAGGGATTACACCACCCTGAACCACTATAAGCCTTGTGTCAATTTACTTTCAATAATTTACCTTACCGCATTCATTTAATTACTTATATTATATCATATATCTATGATTGCCCAAACTACTTTGAAACAACATAGTAAGAAGGGACTTATCCGCTGCCCAAAAGCTTTTAAATACAAGAAAAGTTTTTGAAACTCCACTATAGTCATTCACCCCCCCCCCCCCCTCTGACTATAGTTTTACCCTTCTCTGGGACCAACACCCTCCACAATTAACAAGGCAAGGTACAAGCCAGCAATTAACACTCATATTCCTGGCTTAGATGATGATGATGATGAGGTACAAGAAGTGGAAAGTGATGACAATTAGGAGCAAAGAACAAAATCTAGAAATGATGTTCAACCTGGTGCGTCAATGAAGACCACAACAAAAAAAAGGCTGCTGATACAAGAAAGATAACAAAGATCTTAAAGCCAAAGAAGTCAAAGTGTTAGTAATACCATCCGCAACGGAAGCGATTTAAGGATCTAGATCTATAAATTACACGTAATAAAATAACTAGATCTACTCTACAAGGGGGTTGTAGAACATACCTCTTGGATCTCAAAATCAAAGTAGAAGAACCGCAATTAGAAAGAACAAAGGATGGTGTGAAGAGCACCACGATCTTCCGCACGTGTGATCCAAGCAACTCCCGGTGGAAGGAAATTCTCGTCTCGAGTCCTCCCGATATGCTACCCGGAAAATCTCCAAGATTTTCTCTTTCTCTCCCCTTGGCCGAAAATTATTTCTTCCTCTCTCTAAGAGATGAAGTCGAAATTTCTAGTATGTATTAGGCTTGGGAGAACTCTCTTTATATAGGAGAGTAATACTTGTCCTCCAAGGATTTTATTTTGCTAATAAATAAATCCAAGAAAAAAAAGATAACCCAATAATATTCTAGAACAAATCTAGAATAATATTTATCTTTATTTCTTACCATAAATATTTATCCAATAAATATTTTGTGCACATGTCTTATTAATCCACAAGAAAACCAATTTCTTGTTCCATAAAACAATACCTTGGCCGAAAATTTTATTGTGACCTAGTCACTTATGATTTTCGACTATACACACTAAATTGGGCCAAGATTATGAAAAATATCTTTTTCACATATTTAATTATTTAGCCCAACTAATTTAATAGTCCACTAAACAATTAATTCACATATCGTTTTAATTAAAATCTAACAAGAACTAAATTAATATTATTAGGATTCGACGTCCGAGAATATCTATGCTATATTGGAGACACGTCGGGGACCATGGACTAATAATAAGTGGCTCCCATAAATCAAAAAAATAAATATCTTACGAACAGAATAATTATATCCGATAAATCAATCACAGGAATATGCCACCCTAATCCAGTGAGTGCACTCCTCCGATTATAAGAGTATATTTATCTCCTCACGAGAATGATAATAAGCGTCCATTGATATAATCATTACATATGGATTAATCCTACATAGACTATTCATTCTAAATCGTGAAGTTACCATTAACCCTTTTTAGAACCTCTTATCCTTATTTACCATTAACCCCATAATGATCAATTAATTCATAAAACTCACTTGTAGCTAATCAGTGTAATATGAACTCGTACGATCGATCAGTTTCTAGGATTAACAAATAAGGGAACTGTCTATCTACTTCCATAAATGGAAGGAATGGATTCCGTATCTGTGATAACACGGACTACTCACTCAATCCAGTACAATGCCAAGATGGGGTAATTCAGATCACAGACTCAGTGTAATCGTTAACCGTCAAGTCAAACCTCATACTCATTCAAGCAGTTGACTGTGATCACCTCAGGAATAAGATATATCCATAAATATGATCATCAATTGATTCGATAAGACTTCTCGATTACCGAATTATATCATGAACTCTAATCAAATCGGTCCAGCCCTATATGATATATCTATCATATATAAATGCCCCACTAGGTTCACTTAACCGAAAGTCTGGATAAGACAATCACACCTATTGTGTTCTGGGCGCATTAATAGCACGTTCAAGGAGAGACCCGATAGTCTCGATTAACATCACTACGGGCTAATTGTATTTTAAGTACATCTTCACTAACTCAATCCTCCCGTGTATATCCCATACACTGAGTTAAGTGATTACATAAACGATATACTTTAGGGTTTTCTGTAGTGTAAATACTATTGTCACATCGGTGAATATGACAATAATAAATATGAATAATAATATCATTTCATTTATTAAATAAAACAATTACAAAATTGTCTTTCGGGCATCACACCTAACAATCTCCCACTTGCACGAAAGCATGTGATTAATTGTTTTAGAGCACACCCTATTATTTAAAATACAGCAAACTATCACTCCCACTTGCTCTAAAGCAAATGAGACCCATCCTGTATTCTAGTACCCAATAAGCATATCATAACCATTGTAGATGAAAAAGTACACTCCGAGTGTGCCGTCGTAGGATAGGTCAGTGACTCGGGGAGTACCTACATCTAAATATCATAGGTCTTAATGATTAGTCAGGTTGTTGGCTCGAGACGATCCGTAGAATCGAAACGTTACCGGTCTATCTAATCATATGGTACTTTCCCAATATTCTTTTGACCTCTAGTGATTTCGAAAAACCTTATAAGCTACCCCTTCATCGTTTGCACAATGATGTGGTATCGGCTTCCAAATCTAGAATCACTCCTAGATATGAAAGGAAATCCTTAAGCTATATCGCCTCTCTAGCTACTACAAAAGCCGCTAATCACCCAACTAGTTAAAGCCGAGTTGGCGTTGCTAGATTCCTCCAAGCAATAGCTTCAACACAAGAGTAAACAATGAGCCCGAGATCGACTTAACGATCATCCTCAATCTGACTTAAAATCAAAATCAGTGTATCACACATATCCAAGTTCACACATGAATATGTCCGCATATTATTCCTCGTTCTCTCAAAATACTAAAGGACTTACTAAACTTGCTTTGTTAACCGCCGAATCTAAGATTCGGTCAAAGTTGACGTTCAATAACCTGACCATCTCTTACTAGAAAGAGAATCTATCCCATTTCTCTTGATCCGAAGATTTAAAGAGTCATTCCTGAGGCATAGGGTAGAACTTCCTCGTTGAATGTTGCATACACAGATGCATCATCTTAACCAATAAGATGGATGGGAAACCAAAGTGATCGATTCTAATGAATTCGACCGAGTCAAACTCTTTAGGATGTTGTCCAAATCTCTGTTGCAGAGAATTGTGGCATTGTCAGATTCTGACTTCAGATAACACACCCATGTTGATTCCAAATGGTGCAGTGTTATCCTTCACAAACACTAATATATGTATATATTCACTACTGTACTAAAATTGATATCCAGTCTACAAAAAGCTTATCAATATTCTGGTCAAATCCACATATTGTAGAAATATATGACTTCCAGTGACCGAGAGGTTTGCTTTTTATCCACAAAGGACATAAGCCTTGACAGTCATCCCTGTCATAGTTCATAAGGCAATACCCTTCTGTTTTGAATGAATCCAGACTCCGTTTGTTTGGCAAGAAAATCTCAGGGAATCACCCATATTTTCTGATTTTGAACGAAATCATGCAATACTAAGTGGTAAGAGAGTCCAAGGTCTGATTTAATTCTCTACTTCTTAGGGAATTACCCCTAGACCACTCAAGCTTTGCTCTGTAAGATAAACTTTCCTATTCATTCTATTATTTTCCGTGTATATACAATTACTCCCACTGGGCCTGAGAGGCTCAGGTGGTTCTACAAGAGTATGAACAGAAGTGGAGTACCAAACTCCATTCACAGGGTTATAGCTATTAAACCAACCTCTATTATCAGAATCCTATACTGCTCACAAAAGAGCCATGGGTCATCAAACGATCCTCAGACTGCAAAGTCCGCAGAACCCGTAATGGGTAATGGATAAACCATACTCCCAATACTTACTGGGTGGATCGAAATTCTGATCTAGTTTAGTAGTGTTTTAGTGTTATCACCAACAACCGATGTTGGATGTGGTCTGATTTTAATCAGTTAGTAACTACCTTGAGTAAACGTACTTCAAGGTTCAAGGTTATTCTGTTCATGGACTTTATCAGAAAGGATGCAACAGTATAACTATCCCTTCCTAATTTCAAAAATCCTATATCTAACCTTTATACACAATAGGTTAAATGATATATCACGAATGGTCATTGACCGAACGTATGCGCGAAATTCCCAGTCTTACCTTCAAGCACCGTGTGCTAAATGCTTATATTTACGGAAGTGGGGTGACCCGAATCCACACCTTTTCCGTAAATTCCAATGCATATTCAAGGTAGACTTCTCGGTCTTACATTTCAATGTATACGTTATTTCGCTTCTAATATCTTTATTGAGTTAAGCAGTGTATTGTAGCACATCTAAAACTATATAAGGCAATTTAACGGTTTCCCACTTAGTGAGAACATGTCACAATGAGGCAGGCTGAGCATCAGTCTCGAAGACTATGAATGGCCTACTCCGAGTATAGAATACTCTATCTCTGTTGAAAACAGAGAAACCTCAAAATATTTTGGATAAGTTATCAGTCAAGAAATCACTACTCGGAAGCTCCTACTAGCTTGTATCTTTCATCAGACCCCGAAGGTCATCATGAACAAGCTATGTTACTTCTTTATAACCATTATCCTTTCCCGATTGAAAGGAAACTTAGTCATTGAACCTTTGAGACAATATAACCAGACTGGGAGAAAGGAATCACCCTGAGCCAGTCTTCAGGTCTTGTCTTTTAGGGACTATGCACTAACTATAGAATATGAAGAAGCGTTTATCTAAATATAGAAACCAACTGCTTTTAATAGTTCTTAAGATGTGTTTTTTATACATATTTCAGCAATTGTAAGTGGTTTTGACTTTATCAAACAAAAGTCCGAGTCTTGGATTCGTACTACAAATGGTATATTCACTTTCTATACGACAAACAAATTATCGAATAGATGGTAAATCCATTCGTTCCAACGAATCTTAAACCGAAAATAAATTTTCCGCGATGTCCAAGGATTGAATCCGAGTTTCATTTCCTTATATCACTCCCACTATTCTAGCTAAAATTAACTGCCTGTTGTTTACTCTTTTAATCGTTAAATGCACCGCTACCTTGTTCTTCCAAAGACTTAGCTCAAGAAAATCGCCAATGATTCATAGGTTGGTGATCCAAAATCACTGTCCTTAGCCTATGATTTTCAGTTAATTAATTTTCGGTTCAGCCTTAAAGTTTTCTCAGTTTAGATGACTAACACTTTTAGACATATTCTCTCATTCTTTCCGTGAATGGAAACAGTCTTGAACCAGCGGTTCGTTTGAGTAGACACTACTCTTGAACCGTGGGATGTCTATTTTGAGTGTTACTCATCGAGACTTCTCGGATTTTCTAATATACCAGAAAAACAACAAATCATAATATTAAAGCTCCCACTAGTTTATCGGTTCCAAATATCGTCTAACGAGTAATGTTTTTTTTTTTTTATGATTTTCCAATTTTTTCGATTAGAAAATCTTTCGTACATAGTTCCAATGTTTCCAGAAAAACAACAAATCATAGAACTCCCACTAGTTCATCGATTCCAAATTTCGTCCAACTAGCGACATTTCATGACTTTCCGGTTTTTCAATTAGAATGGTAACGTGTGTAGTCAGTTACACTTTTCTAATGTTCTAGAAAAACAACAAATCATAAAGCTCCCACTAGTTCATCGATTCCAAATATCGTCCAACTAGTAACACTTCATGATTTTCTGATTTTTCAATTAGAAAATTACTCGTGTAATCACTACACACTCAAAATTCACTAGAAGAATTTCAAAGTCCGAAATCACCTTTGATCAAACTAAGTTTGTCTTCCGTTTGACACGAATGACACTAGTGACATACCTATATGTCACTCTGGTTTTTAAAAGGCTTAAGAGATAATATCTCTTTCGAAAAATAATTGAATTATCGATTAACTAGTTCAACGTCCTAGTTACTTTCCACTTTTTAACGAAGTCAATACTAGTCAATTATTAAATTTTAAGCAATTTAGTAAGGGATATAATGCTGTAAATAAAATGACATATATTAATTCAATTTTAACACTACTATTTAAGTTTATTTTAGGAATTGCAAACTATAATTAAGTCTACTCTACCATTCAAAGGTTTTAACCTCGCATCTCAGTGCCACCGTTGGGTAGGTCAAAGAGATGCGGTTAAATCGAGACAATCTCATCAATGAATAACTTGTGAGAATCGAACATCCCTTTATTCATTGACTACCTTCCTTTTTTAGCCTAGATATTATCAAGAATACCCTTGATGAGTGTGACCTACTATACCATATCTCTTAGGTACGCCCCGAGTGTGCCATCGTAGGATAGGTCAGGGAACCGACAAGTACCCGGAAATCTTATCCTTTCGGAGACCAAGCCATGAATGTTGATAGGGGTGAACACCATCTGTAGAGGGACGAAATCAAAGCGCTGTGAGGTGTCACCCTTCTCTCACTTGCTTGTATCTATAGTAGAGGCCGTGCGGTTGGCTGTCGCCTCCCCCGCTCCCACTCAATTTTTTGGAAGTGGTGGTGGGTTAACTAACCACGTATTTTTTATGTTAACATAAAAGCACATCAAATCAACGATTCCGAATGGTGTCGGTAACGTAGGCAAGCCTACCCGTCCTATTCGTTGGAACATATGTGACAGTCGGACGAAGTTGGGTCAAGAGAGCCCCATTGAGTTAAGAAGGAATCACCCCTCCGCTCGCCGGTGTAGCTTAGTCTTGCCGGACCCCCGTGCATACATCACACTAGGAGGGTTAAGTCGGTCGAGCCAAGCTCGGTTGACCACCCAATTTCAACTAATTATAGTCGAACCGAGTGGATTTATGATATTTATCCAAGATTTATTGTTCTTTTATCTAAGGAAAAGTAAAAATTTAATCATCAAATCTCGATCTTCGATCTTGATCTTCGATCTTCGATCTTGATCTTGACAAACTTCTTCAAAGCTTCGATCTTGACGAACCACGAACGACGAGAGAGGAGGCCGTAATATACCAATATATTAAAATATATTTATATTACAAACTTGTTTTATAGAAATTTTTTTAATTTTTTTTGTTATCCACGGCAGATCCAAAAAAAAAATATTGATTTAATTTTTTTTTTTTTAAAGTCAAACTTTTCGGCTAAACAGATTCAAATTAAAAAAAAAACTAAGCTGCCGTGACCTAATCAAATGACCTAGCCGCATGCATAGGTCATGAAACCAAATATTGTTGCCGCAAAAAAAAATTTGCCGGAAAAAAATTTAAAACAATCATCCTCCTCCCGTGTTTACCTTCTTGATGATCTTCAATTCAATGATCTTCAACACATCATCTTCGTCGTCTCGAAGCCGGATTAAAATTAAAATTACATAGGAGCCATCTTTACAATTTTCGAGTTGCATAAAATTAAATTACAAGTTCTATGCTCAAGTGATACTAATCAAAAGAGCTACAATATAGATCTAAGGGTAAACAGTACCAACCCCAATCCATCTCTTCAAACCATAACGGTCGCAACATAAAAAAATATTAAACATGCATCGGCCCCTATATAAAAAAAAATTTGGGACAAAAAATCTACATGTTTACCACTCCTAGATCTAAAATTTTATACGTATAAATTTAGATCACTAGGCGACCGATACCACCGTTAGTAATACCATCCGCAACGGAAGCGATTTAAAAACTCTAGATCTATTTTTGGCTACACGTATATGGAGGTAGAAAAAATCGATTTCTAATAGGTTATAAGAATTGTGGGGATTTATTCTCCTTAAATAGAAAATCCCAAAAAAAAGATAGAGATCTTATTATCTTCCTTTATAATAAGATAAATCCCAAAAAAAAGGATTAAGATCTTATTATCTTCCTTTATAATAAGATAAATCCCAAAAAAAGGATAAAGATCTTATTATCTTCCTTTATAATAAGATAAATCCCAAAAAAAGGATAAAGATCTTATTATCTTCCTTTATAATAAGATAAATCCCAAAAAAAAGGATAAAGATCTTATTATCTTCCTTAACTATATACATATATATATTTCGAAATATACATATATAATTTAACAAATACTTAAACTCCGAATAAAAGGAACCGAACCCAATATTTCGTTTTCGCAAAATGACACGTCTGCCCTTTCCCGAAAATCGGAATATTACACTCTCCCCTTGGCCGAAAATTATTTCTTCCTCTCTCTAAGAGATGAAGTCGAAATTTCTAGTATGTATTAGGCTTGGGAGAACTCTCTTTATATAGGAGAGTAATCCTTATCATCCAAGGATTTTATTTTGCAAATAAATAAATCCAATAAATACAAGATAATCCCATAATATTCTAAAACAAATTTAGAATAATATTTATCTTTATTTCTTACCATAAATATTTATCCAATAAATATTTTGTGCACATGACTTAATAATCCACAAGAAAACCAATTTCTTGTTCCATAAAACAATGCCTTGGCCGAAAATTATATTGTGACCTAGTCACTTATGATTTTCGACTATACACACTAAATTGGGCCAAGATTATGAAAAATGTCTTTTTCACATATTTAATTATTTAGCCCAACTAATTTAATAGTCCACTAAACAATTAATTCACATATCGTTTTAATTAAATTCTAACAAGAACTAAATTAATATTATTAGGATTCGACATCCGAGAATAGCTATGCTATATTGGAGGCACGTCGGGGAACATGGACTAATAATCAGCGGCTCCGATAAATCAAATAAATAATTATCTTACGAACAGAATATTTATATTCGATAAATCAATCACAGGAATATGCCACATAATCCCGTGACTATACTCCTCCGATTATAAGATTATATTTATCTCCTCACGAGAATGATAATAAGCGTCCCTTGATATAATCATTATATATGGATTAATCCTCCATAGACTGTTCATTCTAAATCGGGAAGTTACCGTTAACCCGTTTTAGAACCTCTTATCCTTATTTACCATTAACCCCCTAGTGATCAATTAATTCATACAACTCACTGCTAGCTAGTCAGTGTAATATAAACTCGTACGATCGATCAGTTTCTAGGATTAACAAATAAGGGAACTGTCTATCTACTTCCATAAATGGAAGGAATGGATTCCGTATATGTGATAACACGGACTACTCACTCAATCCAGTACAATGCCAAGATGGGGAAATTCAGATCACAGACTCAGTGTAATCCTTAACCGTCAAGTCAAACCTCATACTCATTCAAGCAGTTGATTGTGATCACCTCAAGATTAAGATATATCCATAAATATGATCATCGATTGATTCGATAAGACCTCTCGATTACGGAATTATATCGTGAACTCTAATCAAATCGGTCCAGCCCTATATGATATATCTATCATATATAAATGCCCCACTAGGTTCTCTTAACCGAAAGTCCGGATATGACAATCACACCTATTGTGTTCTGGGCGCATTAATAGCACGTTAAAGGAGGGACCCTATACTCTCCATTAACTTCACTACGGGCTAATTGTATTTTAAGTACATCTTCACTAACTCAATCCTCCCGTGTATATCCCATACACAGAGTTAAGTGATTACATAAACGATATACTTTAGGGTTTTCGGTAGTGTAAATACTATTGTCACATCGGTGAATATGAGAATAATAAATATGAATAATAATATCATTTCATTTATTAAATAAAACAATTACAAAATTGTCTTTCGAGCATCACACCTAACACAAAGCAACCAGTAGAAACTGCCAAGTCTACTGAAGTTAGCACTACTGATGTGCCTACTGAGCTTTCTGAGCCTGTTAAGAAGACTGCTGTAGAAATACATTGAGAACATGTCAGAGAGGCATCAAAGAAAACAAATGTAATCAGCAAGGAGCAATTGAAACAAACTCATGTTGGTTCTTCAGATAGACCTTCCAAGAGACTAAAATAAATTGCCAAAAAGAAGGGTAATCTTGGCAAATTGAAAGACTTAAGGATTATGGAAGAACAAAGGGAGATGGAAGAATTTTTTGTTGAGACAGAGCCTACCGTGGATGCTACTAAAGTGATAGAAAAATCTGCTGAGACTGCAACAACTCAGGAGGAAGATAAGATGGATGAGATCCCTACTGAGGAGTAGAGAATTAGGGGGAAGAAAGTGTACAACAACTAGAAGTAGTAGACACAAATGTACCTGTTCAAGAGTCTACTGATATATTTGTGTCTGCTGAGGAAATTTTTTGTAGTCAACATGTTCAGAAACCTACTGCAAAGAAACCTTCCATGCCATATGAAAGGACGACCAAGAAGCCTAAAGAAAATCCTTATCATAAAAAGATTTCACAATATCGTTTGTGGAAGTTAGGTTTTTACAGGAGGCAGAAGCCTGCAGCAGACCCCATGAGTGGATTTGAAGAGTGGTTTTTTGGAACTCTTGGGGTGGAAAATCTGTCTGGCTTGATTGATACAACTTTCCTAGAAATGAGATTGCTGGGAATAATTGAGGATGGAAGAAAGAAAGGAAGAATAATGTTCAAGGATCCAAAGTTCACTCCTTTTGATGATAATGATGATTCATCTTCTGATTTAGATGATGATCATCCTATGCACCCCAGAGAGTCCAATGGTATTGTAAAGGAGAAATCTACTGAGCCTGCTGGACAAAGATCAACTGAGAAAACAACAGAGCAACCTTCTGAGGACGATAGATCTGCTGAGGGTTACCAGATAGATGATCTAGAACATGAACTGTTTGTTGCTTTAACTGGAGATTTGGAATTACATATTGCTACAGCAAGAACACATAAAGATGCAATTTTAAATGATACGGCTGAATATGTTATGGTTGTGCAGACTGATGTAATTTTTGAGGAATCTCCTCAATATCAAGATAGCATTGATACTGATGAAACTTTGGCATAGGATGGTGAAGTCCTGAGGGAAATTGCTGAAGTTTGAGGTATTTTGGAAGAAAGCATGGATGTTTTTTCTGAGTGTTGTAGAGATGGAGGTCAGTCTGGTGAGTTTCAGAAAGCAACTGAACAAAGGTTAGAACTGGAGGTCCAAAATACTAAGGATCAAACAATACTTGGACAAAGGTTGGACATGTTTTTGGGATTGGAGGAATCCCTTGTTATCAGCATAAAGCTTGATGTGGATGATGCTCCTGCTGACAGCATGGAACCTGCTGAACAAGGTATCCCTATTGATAAAGGCAATGAAGTTGTTGAAGAAGAATTAGATGAGCAATTATTGGATTATGATTTCGGTGATGTGGAATTCTAGCAACCACTGGAAGAAGAAGAAGAACCTGTCCTTGTTCATTTTTCTGATATTGATGAGCAAGATGTTGAACCTTATGTTTAGGACAGGACAAGAGCAATTGTGGAAAGAATTCCAAGGGCTGATGTCAATATTGAAGAGCCTGCTAGAAACATTGCTCGAAATATAGCTGGTGTTTCTGCCATAATACCAACATACATTTTGGAAGAACTGAGAGTTGTTAGAGAAGATATTACATAGGTGAGGACTCAATTGAGAAATAGTGAGCAAAGATTTGAAGATCTCATAAATTTGGTGGAAAATAGAGGCAGAACCACTGAATCCACTGCATCCAGTGTCACAAACTTGCAGTTCAAAGTCAGAGACATTTATGAGAATCTTGACTAAGTGTCCAGTACTGCAAAACTCAATCACAAGGCTGTTACTGAATCTCTTATCAATCTAGACAAGAAAGTTGATAAGTTAGCTGAGACATCAAACCCTGCTGCACTTGATCCCAAGTTATAGAGTGGATGAACCTACTGAAGCAAACAATAGAAGGCCGGATTACTTTAGTTGATACAAGAACAGAAATAATGGAAGGACAGCTGAATAATTTGGTTAATACAAAGGAAAGTGTTATAGGCCTGCTAAACAGTTTTATTGATGATGTCCACAATGGGGAAAAAGGTCAAACAGCAAAAGCAAAAGAGGCAGCAAGACTTCACAACAAGAAGAGGTTTGAGGCTGACATTAATGCTTTTAGAGACATTGCACCTGGAAGGGTACAGTTGATAGATGACCTGCTGAAAGAGTTCAAGACTTCTTTTTATGCAAGATGGAAACCTTACCATGACATGACTTTCATAGAAGGTCTTGAAGCATTCCTTGCAAAAAAACTATGGGAAACGAGGATTAAATCCTTAAGAGCAACATCAAGAGTAGCTCATAGAGGAGCTCACGGAGGAAGAGGTTAGAGTGCTGAACAGAGACAGAGGAACTTGTCAGCGAAGGACTCTTTGGATGAATTCAAGCTATTCTATATGAGACAAGGATTCTACTTGCAAAGTATAAGGTTGACTCTACGTGAGGCTTGGAAGAGGTGGAAGTTGGTACATACCTAGATTGATTTTTCTACACTTGAAAATCAATGGATGCTGGACAAGGTCAAAGAAATCAGGGAAAATCATCATAAGAGAGATCAAGATAGCGACAGAAACTAGATCAGCAGACTTACATTTAAGATTTTTTAACTTTATGCTGATTCTAGTTGTAATAGCTTTTGAACATGTTTGAACCTCAAAGATATATATGAATGAAATTTGTTTTCTTTTGTGTTTTTATCTCTTTGCTTTGCTGTAAGGAGGGTATTGGCATCATCACTAAAAAGAGGGAAATGCTAAACATATTCTAGTTTAAATGATGAGTCCCAGACTAGCTGTTATAAAGCAAAGGCAAAAGGATGTCTAGATTGAATGTATAGGTTTACTAGAGTTTGATCTTTATATAGCTCTAATAAAAAATCACTATAAAGAGGTCAGCTGACTTGATCAACAGGCCTATCTGGGTCAGTAGAGTGTCTAGGACCTGCTGATGATTGAAGACTGAGGGTTCAAACTCAGTAATGAAGGTTAAGGGATCAAACCTAGTATTAAAAGTCAATGATATGGGATCAGAATTTAGGTAAGCCTGTGATGGCCTAAACTGTCACATATACCTTGTGTAGAAGGTCTAAGTTCCATAAAAAGTAAAGTGATGATTGGAACTTGGTTATTCTTAAATTGGTGTACTCTAACTTCATTATAAAAAGTTAGATGAGAAGCAGTCAGCAGAGGAGTTTATAAAGCACAGCAAACTAAAAGTCAGCTGACCATCCAAGTACATCAGCAGACTTATGAACCAGGTATCTGCTGAATGTAAAAGTCAAATTGATCCAAGTTTTTCTGGATGATTAAATGTATAAGGATAAATTACAAGCATTGGATTAACCAGTCAATCAATGGCTAGGATGAAAAGAATGTTGTAAGGATTTCATAGGCAAATAAAAAGGAATCAAATCATTGGTTAGCCGACTGGCACAGACACTGACACTGTCTATAAGGTACAGCAGAGGGAATTTCTGGAATATTCGGACAATCCTATAACGGTTGATTTTGAAATTCAAATTCAAATAACAGGATCTACACCTATAAATAGAGAAATCTTGTCTCATATTGCAACAACAAGAATACACATGAAGCAACTAACTTTTTGAGCAAGAAATTGATCTAAGTGAAATCTTACCCTGGTTGAGCTTACATGAGCTTTAAATATTATAGATCAACAATTTTCTTCAAGTTTTTCTGCAATCAAGCATTATCGAATATTCGCACTTGAAGACTACAAGCTGCTGATCTTTTCATCCTGATCAAAGCTTGCTGAAGTCTGGATCACTTTCTTGATTCCACCCCTTTATTTTCAAGAAGAACCTGAAGAAAGAGAAGCACTGCTGAAGTGTCAAGAATTGTTGTGCTTTGTGGTGGAGCTGTCGAAGAGGCAATCCTACCCTTCAATGCCAGTGGAATACTTAGGAGCAGCAATCCTACATGTTTCTAGTGTTTAGTTTGTGAAGCCATAGTCATTGGTCAAGGACAAACAGTTTAGGGATTTTTGTAACTTCTATCTCAAACTTCTCTAGTGAATTTCCTCTAACATCATAAAAGAAGAGTTGACTAACATGATTACACCACCTGGAACCACTATAAAACTTGCCTACTTTACTTTACTGCATTTACATTTTGCACTTTATTTTATTTGCATACTTACCACATCAACCTGCTGAATTAGCTACTTGAATCACACTCTTACACTATTGAGTATCCAATACTTAGTATCATCGTTAAAATAACAAGTAACAAGGCTTAATTTAATATATTCCACTGCCACAGATTCAATAGCTTCAATAGTCAGCAGATAGCTGAAGGTCAGCAGACTATTGACCATGCTGAGTTTGTCAACTCCAAAAAGTTGTAAGTGTTAAGTTTATGCAACCCCCGCCTATCAATGCTTAACCAAAGCCTTTTCAAGGGACCAACAATTGGTATTGGAGAAGATCTTCTATTCTGAAGTAACATACTTGTTGTGCGTGTGAAAAATCTTTGAAATTTTTTTCAAGTTTTTGCATCATGGATAACAACCATTATGCTAGGAAAATGTTGAGGTGCTCTCTAGATCATTTTAATGAGTATAAAAGTCGTATGCATGCTTATCTAGCTGCAACTCATGATGAAATGATGGATGTGCTGATTGATGGACCACTTGAGATCACCAAAGTCATAACTGTGGATGGTCAAAATTAAACCATTCCAAAACCAAAGAGTGAGTGGTGTGCTGAAGATAGAAAGAGGGCAAATCTGAACAATATTTCTATTGATAAAATCTACAGAACTTTAGATAGCAATATGTACATGATAGTGAAAGAGAGCAAAACTGCCAAGGAACTATGGGAAAGAACATCTTACTGTGAAAGCACTGATGCAATCAAAAATAACAAGATCAGTGTGGCCAAACAAAAGTTTCAAGAGTTCAATATGAAATCAAATGGGACCATTGAATAGATGGAATCTAGGTTCAATGCAATTCTAGATGAACTCACCCTGCTGAATGTTGTTTATACAAAATAAGATATCAACACCAAGATTCTCCAAGCCTGACCTACAAAAGAAGTCTGGGATATGAAGGTCCCTACTATGGAGGAGTCCAGGAGACTACATGAGGAAGACTCCTTCAAATTGTTCTTGTTAGGTGTAGTGCCCGAAAGACAATTTGTGTAATTGTTTTTGATTTTGGATGACACAATTTATCTCACCTTAGTTACTTGCTTTGTGCTTGTAAAGTAATACACTGCTGCAAACCCTAAGTATATCTGTATGTAACCACTTAACTCAGTGTATGGATTACACGTGAGGATTGAGTTAGTAGTGATATACTTAAACAGTTAGTCCGTGGTGAACTTAATCAGAGTTTAGGGTCTCTTGATTAAAACACCAATGATGCGCCCAGAACACCCTAGGGTGTGATAGTCTTATCCGGACTGTCGGTATAGGGTACCTAAGTGGGGCATTTATATATGATGGCGTTCATATAGGACTGGACCGATTTAATCTGAATTTCTCGATATAATTCCGTAATCGAGGAATCTTATTAAATCATTAGATGATCATTTATGGATCAACCTTAATCCTGAGGTGATCACATGGTGCTGCTTGTCCCGGGGTAGTGTTTGATGTGTTAGTTACGGTTCACTTAAATATGTGTTCCAAGCCACTTCTCATTGGCACTATCTCCCGGATGAGTGAGTAGTTCGATTTTCACGAGACATGGAATCCATTCCTTCCTACGGGAAGAGAGACAGTCCCCTTATTTGTTAGCCTTAATAAAGTGATCAATCCCGGGAGTTCATATTAGACTAATTGATCACTAGACAGATAAGTGAACTAATTGATCATCAGGGGGTTAATGGTAAATAAGGATAAGATATTCTGTGTCGGGTTTACAGAGATATCCCACTCAGAATAGACAGTCTATGAGGGTTAATCCGTATGTAGTAATTATATCAATGGATGCTTATTCACTCTATGGATTGAGTATAAGTATACATCTATAATCGGTAGAGTTCAGTTTCGGGTTTATGGTGGCGTAATCCCGGAATTAATAATTAATGTACTTATTCTGTTCGATGAATAATTAATTATTGGAGCTACTGGTTATAGGTCCATGGTCCCCGATGTGGCTTCTGTAATTCGGACAAATAATCTTGTTATTTGGGTCTCAGTGATAATTAATTGGCTGGGCTAATTAATTGATATGCATGGATATTATTTAGTTCGGCTAAATAATATAATACACATAAAAGACATTTTGTGTGGGCTTATTAACCCTAAGTGTGGCGCCCTTTTAGTCTTCATTTAGCACAAGAATTAATTTTCTTGTGTTATGGAAAATAAAAGATATTCTTGTTATGTGATTGGTTGTATGACATGTTATTTGGTTTTCTATTGGTCAATAATATGTCACAATTATTCATTAAGGAAAATATCTTTTTATTTTGTTTAATTAATTATTTATTTAATTAATTAAAATTTGAAGACCAAGGATTTACTCTCCTATAAAAGGAGAGTTATTCCAAGGGTAATTGTCAATGAAAAATTCGACCACCACACTTGTAAAAGGAGAGAAAAAATTGTTTTTCTTGTCTAGGGTTTTAGTAGAAGAAAAACTCTAAGTTTTTCTTGGTGTTGCATATCAGGGAGGTTCGTGTATCAAGAAGGGTCTCCACCAACCGCCGTTTGGAGAACACATCGGAAGATCAAGGCGTCTCTTCCCGATATTCGTAACATGATCTTATCCCCCTTGTAGTTTAAGTCCTTTAATTATGCATTGTGTTGTATAAGTCGTGATCCATCCGCTGCGCGTAGATCTAACTCATTTAGATCTAAGAACCTGCATCCTTCATGTGGTAGCAGAGCCAGGTTCCACGATTTATATAGTCATAATCATAATTAAACGATTTAAAGGAGTTGAATTGCGTGTATGTAAATTTTTATTTATTGTTTTAGCATTGATAATGATTAATTGCTATGGTTGAAAAGATGGATCGGGGGTTGGCACTGTTTACCCATTAGATCTATTTTAAACTCATATAAACGATGAAAATTCGTTCATATGAGTATAGGAAATTATGTAATTTATTTTTATTGCAATTTTAATTTCCAGAAAATAGATCTGTTTAGTAGCTGTTTGGTTATTTCGTTTTTCCCGTTGATCGAGCCGTTGAAACGACGATCCCTCCGGTCAGAATCAGGATTCGAAGATGATGAACAATTTCTCAAAATTTTGCGTTGATCGGAGTACGTTTTGATATCCGTTCTTTGCTGCAAAGAAGCTGTTGTAACAGAAAAACGCAGGATTCACTAGAAACCCTACCTGTGACTTCCTTGAATTTCTGGGAGAGTTTGGACCGTTGAAACACAAATCCAACCGGTCATATTGATAAATACGGAGTTTTTGAGGTGGTATAAAAATTTCAGGTCGATCGAGATTAATCTCGATTCCCGATCGGCCTCGGGAAGTCTTTGAGGCGGTGTTGTAAAAGTCAGATCCAGCAGCAAGTTGGGCGGCTCACTGGAGAAAATTGACAAGTCAAAGCTCCGATCCAACCGTCCATATTGAAGCCCAAGGAGTGCGGAACAGATCTGGAATGTTTCGTCGCGATCCGAGTTCGTTTGGTTTGCCGATCGTCGAAGATTTTGAACGGCTGCAAATTATGTTAGAAAGAAGTAAACCCTAGTTAGGGTTTTGGTTATTTATTTTCTAATAGATTAGTTACGGGGGTGCCAACGGTCCATCTCGGTCTTTATTTTCCGCACTAGTATACATGTTTAGATTGTATGTGTAGAACCGGAAAATTGCCATGACATGCATCATATCATGAATTCCACTCCATATGCATACATGTAGAAATTAATTCGAGGAATTAGTTAGGCATGTATAAAACACGTAATTAGTTTTAATTAATTGTTTGATATTAATTAGAAACTAATTAGGGTAAAAACCGAGGAACACGGGTTTTTTCAATCGTCGAGGTTGGGTGATGGATTCTTGGTGAATCCCACTCTGCGAAAGCATAAGGAGTAAAATCCTGAAACCTCGTGGTTAAGGTGTTGGATTCTCGGTGAATTCCACCTTACCTACACGAGATTACGTTTTTGTTCCGTAGTGTCAACGTGAAAGTTTGATGTTTAAGGATTGGATGATCACGGGCAAACATGGTTCGAAAGTGGTTTAACCACGGTTGGGTGGTCAACAGTAGCTACGGCTCGATCGACTTCACCCTCCACGTGTGGCGTTAGCACGGGGGTCTAGCATGGCTGAGCCATCCTAAGTGCCACTACGGCTCAACGGAGCTCCCCTAGTCTTGACCCGTCCGACGGCCACATATGTTCCAACGAATAGGTCGGGTGGGCTAGCCCACGTAACCGACAACACTCGGGCCTATGATTTATTGTTCCTTAATGTAACATCGAGCCCAAAAACGTGATCAGTAAACCCACCACTTTTTTCAAAATATTGAGTGGGAGCGGGAGAGGCGACAGCCGACCCCATGGCCTCTACTGTTGACACAAGCAACGTGAGAGAATGGTGACGCCTCGTGCCGGCTTTTATTTCGGCCCCTTAAGGAAGGCCTTCACCGATATCAAAATTCAAGGCTTGGTCTCCGAAAGGATAGGATTTTGGGTACTCGCCGGGTCACTGACCGACACTAAGGCGGCACACTCGGGTCTACCTAAAAATCTGAGACAGTAGGTCACACTCATAAAGGGTATTTTTGGTAGTACCTTGGCTGAAAAAGGAAAGGTGGTTGACGATCACAAATGAGATGTTCGATTCTCAATCTGATCTTCAATATTAATCGAAACCTCTTTGACCTACCCTAAGGCGGCACTGAGGCATTAGATTAAATCCTTGGAACGGTAGGATAGACTATAAGTACTTAGTTTATGTTCCTAAAGTTTATTAGTAGTGTGTGATTTGGATTTATTTTCTGTCAATTTTATTTACAACTATTTATATATCTCTCTAGGGTGCTAGACTGCTAGTGTAAAATTGACTAGTAATGAATTCGTTAAAAAGTGTTAAGTAACTAGAACGTTGTACTTATTGATCTTACATGCGATTAATTTTTCGGAAGAGATATTTCTCTGGAGCCTTCAAGACTTAAGTGACATAAATAAGTATGTCATTGTTGTCAATCGTGTTGAATGAGAGACGACTGTAGTCAGTTTGAAAGATGATTGGGACGATAAAATTCTAGTGAATTTTAATGGTGTAGTGTCTACACAAGAAATTTTCTAATAGAAAAATTGGAGAATCATAAATTAAAGTGTCGCTAGTTAGACGGTATTTGGAACCGATAAACTAGTGGGAGCTTTTGTCTTATGTTTTTCTAATTTAGAAAATTAGTCCCACTGGGTAACGCTTTCATTAGACATCCCACAGTTCACGAGTAGTGTCTACTCATACGAACTGATAGTTCAAGACTATTTCCTTTTAAGGAAAGTTAAGAATGGGAAAGAATGTCTATAAGTGTTAATCATCTTAACTGAAGTTTTGAGGCTAAACCGAAACATTAATTAAAGAAAGTATAGGATAAGGAAAGTGATTTCGGATCACTAACCAATGAATCCTTAGCGACTTTCTTAACCGAGTAACTTGACTCGGTCGCTTAGTTCTTTGGAAGAACAAGGAAGTCGTGCATTAACGATTAATAGAGTAACAACGGGCGTAATTTCGGCTACAATAGTGGGAGTGATATAAGGAAATGAATTTGGATTCTATCCTTGAATATCACAGAAAAATTTATTTTTCTGTTTACAGATTCGTTGAAACAAATGGATTCACTTTCAACTCGAAATATTGTTACCTCATAGAAAGTGAAAATGACATTTGTAGTACGAATCCGAGACTCGGACTTTTGTTTGATAAAGTCAGAACCACTAATAAATGCTAAAAAGGTATATGTAACACGTCTTAAACTATTATAGGCAAATGGTTTCCGTATTAAGATAAACGACCCTTCAATATCTATTAATTAGTGCATATATCCTAGAGATAAGACCTGGCGACTGGCTAAGGGTGATTCCTATCTCCCAGTCTGGGAACACTATCTCAAAGGAACAATGACTAAGTTTCCTTTCAATCGGGAGAGGGTAAAAGATTTGAAGAGGTAACATAGCTTGTTCATAATGACCTTCGGGGTCTAATGAGATATACAAGCTAACGGGAGATTTTGAGTGGTGACATTTTGTCTGATAACTACTCGAAACACGGTTTAGTTTATCGAAAGAATACGAGGAGGAGTCTTTGATTTCAGCAGAGAATAGAGTATTCCATGCTCAGAAATTGGCTATCGCATAGTCTTGGGACTGATGCTCGGCCTGCCTCCTAGTGGAATGTTTCTCACTGAGGAAGAAACCATAGGCTTGCCCTATATAGTTATTGATGTGCTACAATACACTGCTAAACTCGATTAAGATAATTGGTTGCAAAATAATGGTTAACATTATTATGTAAACCGAGAAGTCTACCTAGAAGATGTCAGTGAATTTATGGATAAGGAGTGAATTTGGTTCACACCACTTCCGTAAATGTAGGCATTTAGCATTTAATGCTTGAAGGTAGGACTGGAGATTTTGCACACATGCACAGAATATAACTATTCATGAAATATCTTAATGTGACGAGTGAAGGTTGGTTATAAGATTCTTGAGACCAAAAAGTGACGGTGGGATTGTCACACCCTTTTTGAAAGAATCCATACATAACAACTTTAGACCTTGGAGTACGGTTACTCTAGGAAGTTACTATCTGATTAAGTCAGGCCACATCGGATGTTGGTGAGTACACTGATAAATACTACTAGATCAGAATGCCAATCCACCCAGAACGCAGTGGGAGTATGGTTTAACCATTGAACCATTATGGTTGTGTGGACTTTATAGTCTGCTGGGGTGATTGATAACATATGGCTCTTTGTGGGCTGTATAGGATTCTGATCAGAGAGGTTGGTTCGAAAACCTTATCCTTGTGAATGGAGTTTTGGTACTCCAGTTCTGCTCAGCCTCTTGTAGAACCACCTGAGTGTCTCAGGCCCAGTGGGAGTAATTGGATCTACGTCGAAAAGAGTCGAATGAATAGGAAAGTTTAACTTTCAGCACAAAGCTGAGTGGTCTAGGGGTGATTCCCTAAAAAGTAGAGAGTTAACAAGACCTAGAACTCTCTCACCACTCAGTCTTGCTAGATTTCGTTAGAAAGCAGAAAATAGAGGTGATTCCCCGAGACTTTCTGGCCGTAAAACGGAGTCTGAATTCATTCGAAACAGAAGGGTCTTGGTTAGAACAAATGGCAGGTTGACTGCCGGGACTTATGTCCTTTGTGGATGTAAGAGACCCTCTCGGTCATTAAAAGTCGCATGTTTTAAAATATGTGGACTTGACTAGAATATTGATGAGTCTTTTGTAGACTGGGTATTAGTATTGGTAAAATAGTAGTATTAGTGTTTGCGAAAGGTAACACTGAAACAGTTGGAAACAGCATGAGTGTGTTATCTGAAGTTAGAAACTGACACGCCAAGATTCTCTAGATGGGAGAATGGACTACATTCTAAGAATCTGATTTGGTCAAATTCACGAGATGAGTCATTGGCTATCCCATCCGTCTTATTGGTTAAGATAATCTTGCATATACGGATGCAACATTCAACGAGAGTAGTCCTACCCTACCTCTCAGGAATGATTCTCAAATCTTCGGATAAAGAGAAAATGGGATAGAGTCTCTCTGGGATAAGGGCAAGTCAGCTTAACACGAGTCAATTGCAATCGAATCTTGGATTCGAGCAATAAGTAGCGGTTTAGTACGTCCTCAAGTATCTTTAGAGAACGAGGAATCATATGCTTGTATATTCATGTGCAAACTTGAATATGGTTGACTACACTGATTCTGACTTGCAAACTTGATTCGGGCTCAGTGTTTACTCATAGTGCTTAGAATTTCCTTTTTGGTCTGGGAGTAATTCCAGGTCTGATAAGCCGATATCAGTTCATCGTGAAAATAGTGAAGAGATAGCTTAGAAGGATCTTCTCAGTCATAAGAAGTCAAAAGCATATTGAGAGAGAGTACCGCCTGATTGGAAGGACCGGCAACGTTTCAATCCTAAAGATCGTCTCGAGTCGACAACCTAACTAATCAGTGTACCAAGTCGAGTGCTTGGAGGGTACGGAATTGATGGATATGTCTCATCTGCTCTTAGAGCAAGTGGGAGAGTGTTGTGAATAAGATGAGAAAGGGTGTGCTCTAAAAACAATCGTTGCTTGACATTTCGTGCAAGTGGGAGATTCTTAGGTGTAGTGTCCGAAAGACAATTTGTGTAATGTTTTGGATATTGGATGACAGAATTTATCTCACCTTAGTTACTTGCTTTGTGCTTGTAAAGTAATACACTGCTGCAAACCCTAAGTATATCTGTATGTAACCACTTAACTGAGTGTATGGATTACACGTGAGGATTGAGTTAGTAGTGATATACTTAAACAATTAGTCCGTGGTGAATTTAATCAGAGTTTAGGGTCTCTTGATTAAAACACCAATAATGCGCCCAGAACACCCTAGGGTGTGATAGTCTTATCCGGACTGTCGGTAGAGGGTACCTACGTGGGGCATTTATATATGATGGCGTTCATATAGGACTGGACCGATTTAATCTGAATTTCTCTATATAATTCCATAATCGAGGAATCTTATTAAATCATTAGATGATCATTTATGGATCAACCTTAATCCTGAGGTGATCACATGGTGCTGCTTGTCCCGGGGTAGTGTTTGATGTGTTAGTTACGGTTCACTTAAATATGTGTTCCAAGCCACTTCTCATTGGCACTATCTCCAGATGAGTGAGTAGTTCTGATTTTCACAGACATGGAATCCATTCCTTCCTACGGGAAGTAGAGAGACAGTCCCCTTATTTGTTAGCCTTAAGAAAGTGATCAATCCCGGGAGTTCATATTAGACTAATTGATCACTAGACAGATATGTGAACTAATTGATCATAAGGGGGTTAATGGTAAATAAGGATAAGATATTCTGTGTCGGGTTTACGGAGATATCCCACTCAGAATGGACAGTCTATGGAGGGTTAATCCGTATGTAGTGATTATATCAATGGACGCTTATTCACTCTATGGGTTGAGTATAAGTATACATCCATAATCGGTAGAGTTCAGTTTCGGGTTTATAGTGGCGTAATCCCGGAATTAATAATTAATGTACTTATTCAGTTCGATGAATAATTAATTATTGGAGCTACTGGTTATAGGTCCATGGTCCCCGATGTGGCTTCTGTAATTCAGACTAATAATCTTGTTATTTGCGCCTCGAGTGATAATTAATTGGCTGGGCTAATTAATTGATATGCATGCATATTATTTAGTTGGGCTAAATAATATAATACACATAAAAGACATTTTGTGTGGGCTCATTAACCCTAAGTGTGGCGCCATTTTAGTCTTCATTTAGCACAAGAATTAATTTTCTTGTGTTATGGAAAATAAAAGATATTCTTGTTATGTGATTGGTTGTATGACATGTTATTTGGTTTCCTATTTGTCAATAATATGTCACAATTATTCATTAAGGAAAATATCTTTTTTTTTGTTTAATTAATTATTTATTTAATTAATTAAAACTTGGAGACCAAGGATTTACTCTCCTATAAAAGGAGAGTTATTCCAAGGGTAATTGGCAATGAAAAATTCGACCACCACACTTGTAAAAGGAGAGAAAAAAAATTGTTTTTCTTGTCTAGGGTTTTAGTAGAAGAAAAACTCTAAGTTTTTCTTGGTGTTGCATATCAGGGAGGTTCGTGTATCAAGAAGGGTCTCCACCAACCGCCGTTTGGGGAACACATTGGAAGATCAAGGCGTCTCTTCCCGATATTGGTAACATGATCTTATCCCCCTTGTAGTCTAAGTCCTTTAATTATGCATTGTGTTGTATAAGTCGTGATCCATCCGCTGCGCGTAGATCTAACTCATTTAGATCTAAGAACCTGCATCCTTCAGTTCTCTGATCTCAAAACTTATGAATTGAACAAGGATCTTATGGCAAGTGCTGAAAAAGAAGCAACAAAGACAACAACACTGGCTGCTAATCATAAAGAAGAATCATCCAATGTTCTAGATAAAATGCATGAGCAAATAGCCCTACTGACTAAAAGAATAAGAATGATGAAATCTAGAAAAGCATCACCAAAGAGCTACAGCAAGAAAGCAAGTGAGAAAAAGGAAGAATCAAAGAAGGATCATGAATTTCAGTACTTTAATAGCAAGAAACTTGGACACTTCAAACCTGATTGTCCTGAGTTAAAACAAAAGAAGGATCCTGACTACCTATGCTTTACGTGCAAGAATCCTGGACATTTTAGACCTGACTGTCAAGAACTCCTGAAGAACAAATGTCAGCAGAGGAGACCTAGTAGAAAAGCATTGGTTGCTGATGATGAATCTGGCCATAAAGTGGAATCTGAAAAAGGAAATGAATCAGATGACACTGCTCTCATAGCACATATGCATGATTATTCTTTCATGGCTCATATGGATGAAACAGAGGAGGTATACAATTCTGTATCTATTAACACTCCTATAGAAAGTGAATGTGAGTCTACTGGTGGTTCCAATCCAAACATTATTGATAATGAAGAACCTCTAGATGTCCTCCTCAATCAACTGAGGATAATACAATCTGGTTATGAGATTGTGAAGGCAGAAAGAGAAGCACTTCAAGTAGAAATCCCAAGATTGAATGTTGAATTAATAATTCTCAAAGGCAAGGAAATGGATTATGAACAGAATTAGTATAATCTGATGCACCAGCAGTGGCAACTGAATCTGTTGCACAATCAAGTTCCACAACTGCATTCAAATCTGGGAAGCCTTATGGTAGTAGTACAAGCCTTGGATTTGACACTCATCAACCTTCTAAGGATGGATCAAGTTAGGCTGATGAACCTTATGCCAGAATTGGTCATATGTTTGTGGTTGCACAAGATCCAACACCCCAAACGGTCGCTGAGGCAGTAAAGCCCACTGAGAATGCTTCAAAGAAGCAAAATCAGAAGTTGGGACCATCTAGACCTACTGATAGAAGACCTCTTGCAAAGTCTGCTGGACTAAAAAGGGCAAGAACCAGAAATATTCCAAGATAAGAATGTCGAACACAAGAATATCAATCATTCAAGGGATACATCTTAGAGAGAACGGAAGATCGTTCCCTACCGATGAAGATTGGAATATTCCTACCCCTGCTGCTAGAAACAATAGATTTAAACATAATGCTAAGGCTTGACCTCAGCAGTGGGATCAGCAGAGGACTTAACAGAGACCTCATCAGAGACCACAATACAGGGCTGTTGCTACCAGATAGCAACCTTATGGTTATGCCAATGCTCCTAACAACAGAAAACACTTCAATGATCACTATATACCAAAAGGCCAGAAACCATATATCAATGCTACACAACCAAATGTTAGATTCTATGGAAATGTTGCATTCATATATGAACAAAAGGGCAACACTTTCCAAAGGAAACCTTAAAATTTTCCAAGGGTTGTGCTTACCACTGTCCACTATGGACCCAAACACTTTTTGGGTACCTAAAACACATTAAATTTGCATTGTAGGGTGTCTGGTACATTGACACTGGGTTTTCTAGACATATGACAAAGAGCAAAACACTGTTTGGTGGATTTTGTTGCAAGAGATGGACCAAAAGTCAATTTTGGAAAGAAAGACAAACCAGGATATACAAGGGGATATAGAATTCTAGTGAAGAATGGTCTTACAATCAAGAATGTTGCATATGTTGAAGGACTTGACTACAACCTCCTGAGTACAAGTCAATTATGCGATATGAGATATCAAGTCACTTTTGAAAATGATCATTGCATTGTCATGAGTGAGATTCGACAACAAGTTGTACTTGCTGGAATAAGACAACAAAACATGTATGTTGTTCACTGGAGCACTGATGTACCAAAAACATGTCTTATTGTGCATACAAATTCAGAACTCAACTGGTTGTGTCACAAGAAGTTGAATTATCTAAACTTTGATGATATCAATCAGTTGGTGCAGATAAAGCTGGTAATATGTCTACCTGAAATCACATATAATAAAGATGCAATATGTGATGCTTGTCAGCAAGGTAAACAAACAAAAGCAAGTTTCAAGTCAAAGACTCAACAATCAACCCACAGAGTTTTGGAGCTGATGCATATTGATCATTTTGGACCAGTGGTACCAAGAACCATAACAGGAATGAAATACACTCTGGTAGTTGTGGATGATTGTTCAAGGTACACTAGGTAATTTTCATGAACATGGAAATTGAGACACATCAAAAGATGCCTGAACTTTTGAAGAGATTGCAAAATGAGAAGAGTGTGACAGTAATAAAGATCAGATCAGACAATGTTACTGAACTCAGAGAATACTGTGAAAACAATGTTTTTGCTGCATCAATTAGCATGTTGGAACTCCTCAGTAGAATGCGATTGCCGAGAGAAGAAACTGGACTTTGAAGGAAGCAGGGAGGACTATGATCTATGAAGCCATGTTACCTGAGAGGTATTAGGCTGAAGCAATCAGCACATCATGCTATACACAGAATAGAACTCAGTGAACAAAGATCTTATGAAGACACCTTATGAGATTTGGAATGGAAGAAAGCCAAACAAATCCTACTTTCATCCATTTGGTAGTAAATTCTTTATCTCGAATCATAAGGAGCAACTGAACACTTTTCAACCAAAATCAAATGAAGGAATTTTCTTATGATATTCTTCAGTCAGCAAGGCTTTTCGTGTGCTGAAAAAAGAACTATAAAACATGGAGAATCTACATGTTGTTTTTTTGAACCAAAGTTCACTAGAATTGAGAATGAAGACGTTACTGAACCTGTTGTAAATCTAGAAATCACAGACCCTGAGTATATGGATGTTCTAAAGAAGATAAGTGATTTAAAGGACTCTGATTCTGGAATTGAATATGCCCCTGCTGGAGGACCTGCTGGTATTACTACTGATACAACAACAAATACAGCTCAAGGATCTGCTAATCCCCCTACTGAACCAACAACAGACCCTACTGAAGATCAGGTTCCTGTAAATCAAGCAAATATTGATTTACAATGGTTGAAGGATCACGCTACTGAACAAGTGATTGGTGATGTACAGCAAGGTGTAAGGACCAGAAGACAATTAAAAGCAATGTTTACATGTTTTCTGTCATAACTAGAACCTAAAGTTGTTGAAGAAGCAATTACTGATCCTGATTTGATAAAATCTATGCATGAAGAACTAAATGAATTTGAAAGAAAACAAGTGTGGACACTAGTGGAGAGGCCTGATCATGCAAATATCATTGGTACAAAATGGTTTTATAGAAATTAGTTGGATGAATCTGGTACCATTGTTAGAAACAAGGCCAGACTAGTGGCAAAAGGCTATTCTCAAGCTGAAGGAATAGACTTTGAAGAGACATATGCCCCAGTTGCAAGATTGAAAACCATAAGACTGTTTTTGGCATATGCTTCACACAAAAAGTTCAATGTTTACCAAATGGATGTCAAAAGTGCATTTTAAATTTCATTTTAGAGGAAGAGGTTTATGTTCAGCAACCTCCTGGTTTTGAAGTTAAAGATCATGAAGATAAAGTGTACAGACTCAACAAGGCACTTTATGGATTAAAACAAGCACCAAGAGCTTGGTATGAGACTTTATCTCAATTATTGGTGAATAGTGGTTTTATAAAAGGAACCATTGACAAGACTCTTTTAAAAATCAATGAAGGAGACATCACCCTGTTGGTGCTGATTTATGTGGATGACATCATATTTGGTTCTGAAAATGAAGTGTCATGTGAAAAATTTCCTAATCACATGCAAAGTAAGTTTCAGATGAGTATGATGGGAGAAATGAACTACTTTTTGGGATTACAAGTCAAGCAAATGCAAGATGAAATCTTCATTCATCAAACCAAGTATACCAAGGAGCTGCTGAAAAAATTTGGTATGGAAAATAACACCAAATATCAACTCCTATGGGTAAAAGCATCAGGTTGGATGAAGATAAAGAAGGCAAAGATGTTGATCAGACTTTATACAGAGGGATGATAGGAAGGCTGCTATACCTTAAAGCCAGCAGACCTGATATATCTTTTGCAGTAGGTGTTTGTGTAAGATTTCTTTCTAAACCTAAGGAAAGTCACTTAGCTGCAGTTAAAAGGATTCTCAAGTATCTGAAAGATACTTTGAGAGTAAGGATATGGTATTTAAAATATGGAAGTTTCAAAGTTAAATCTTACTCAGATTCTGATTGTGTTGGGTGCAAGATTGATAGAAAAAGTACCACAGAAACCTGTAAGTTGATGGGAAATAGGCTTGTTTCCTAGTTTAGCAAGAAGCAGAACTGTATATCAACTTTCATTACTAAAGCAGAATACATTGCTGCCTGAAGCTGCTGTGCACAAGTCCTATGGTAAAGACACCAATCAAGGGATTATGGGATTGAAGAAAGAGAAATTCCCATAAAGTGTGACAATACAAGTGCAATAGCAATCATAGAAAATCATGTTTTTCACTCAAGGACAAAACACATTGATGTGACGCATCATTTTAAAAGAGATCATGTTGAAAAGAAAGATGTTGTGGTTCCCTGTTAAGGGTCAATTTGTAGTGTTTTATAAGGATATATTTTATATCAATATTCCCCATATATGGATGTTTTTCGTAGAATTCGAGCTTATAATCGATTAATTGAGCAAATGACGTTTTGAATAGTTAAAATGCAAAATCGAGTAAATATCGTGGTTTTATTATCTATTTTGTATGGTTTTACGTTTTGCTCGGTTTTGTCATCTTTTAGGTGCACAAATGTGGAATGGAAGAGGTCTAAATGATGTTTGATTGAAGATTAAAGTGGAAAGAAAGAGATACAAGAGGATGAAGATGAAATAAAGCTTGGGAAAATCCCGAAAACGACTCGTAATACGACGGGCTAATCAAAAAGGCGTTTTCGAAGAAGAGTCCTTAATGAAAGTTGTAGAGTTTTCCGAGAGCTTTTTTATGACATTCGGATCATAATTTTTGGAGGTCTACAACTCAAGATATGAATTTTAGAAGTTTTATTCCAATAAATATCTAATCGAAGGATTATTCCATGCACAACCGACATACATAAAAATCCTAATTGGAAAAGGATAATTTTGCCGGCCGCCTCTCTTTTCCTATATATATGCGCATGTATTGAAAACCTAGGGGGAATAATTCATATCAAATATTCAATTTTACGCAATTTTACACAAAAAGCAAAGCGGCGGACTTTTACGGTGCTCTCCAAGGCCGGTCACCCGAGCCTTGTGCTCGGGTGATCCGGGTTAGATTAGGATGTCGTTTTTCTTCCGTTTTCGATTCATGAGTTCATTCATGTACCAAACTACGTGAGTTTATTTATTTAATTTATTCAGTCCTTATTCGTTTTTATGATCTTTAATTTATTTTGTATCGTTCTATGATTTTGATGCTATGATGTGAATTAGATCGAGAGATCAGTTTGCTATTGATACGTTTACAACATACGGAAGTTGCGTAGACTAGATCACCATAGAAAGATAGGATCTTTAATCATTAATTATGTGACAAATTAATTGGTTAATTATCTAGGTTGTTAGATTCTAAAATACGAGAGTTAACCTGAATCTACACCGAGTTTTGTTTGGTAAATCGGTCTCAACATTCGAGAGAGGAGAGATTGATAAATTGGACTCACTAAGGAATTAGGAATCCATAGCTTGAGATTAAATTCACTAAGGAATTAGGGATTTGTATCTCGTGTAAAGGTGAAACCACAATTTGAATTAAAATCATGAGATGAACTAGGATTGAAATCACTTGGTTTGTGCACTGTTTGATCCCATGTATCTTTAGTTTAGTTTAGGTTGTGTTATTTTATTTCGTAGGTTAGATTTATTTTAATTGCTCTTTCGTTTATTTTATTTGTTCTTTCGTTTATTCGTTTTTCCTAAGTAACGATTGAAAGGAATTAGTGAAATTAGATTCAACATCCCAATTCCCTGTGGATCGACCCCTTACTCACTTCGCTCTACTATCAATTACCCGGTATTCGGCCGGTTAGGAGTTAGTTTTGCATGGTAGTTAGGGTTTATAAATTTTCTTTTGTTTAATGATGCAAAATCCCTCCAACAAAAGTGGCGCCGTTGCCGGGGAATCGGTGTTTTGTTGAATCTTCTGTCGTTAATTTTTCTATTTTGTTAAGTTTTATTTGTTTTTATTTTATTTCAATAAAAGTAGCGTTATACAAATTGAGAGTTTTTATTTTTGCCGTGTTTCGATAACCGTTGGGTTAAGAATGTGCAAAAAGTTTTTTACTCGATTTGTGAAACGTGAACTATATGTTTGTTTGTATCCAGTCTAACCCACTGTGCTTTAATTTGATGTGGCTGCTCTGTGATATTTGATGTATGATCTTTTAAGAAATTAGGGTTTGCTGTGTTTCCTGCGTTTTCTATGCAAATTCGACTGTTGGACGAGCGTTCAGGTAAGTGAACGCCCGTCCAGTCCCTAACATGCAGGTAAACGAGCGTCCGGTTTGTTGGACGCTCGTCCGTTCCAAAACGTATCAGCTATGTTCTGTTTTCAAGAACCAGACGGACGTCCATATATCTAAACGCCCGTCCGGCCTGCATAAGTTTTGAACGTCCGTTTGAATTAGTGAACGCCAGTCCAGGTTCCAGATTACTTCTCAATTTGATTTTTAATGCTTTATTTGATATGGATACTTTAATTTGAGCTTCTGTGGCTAATTGTTTTTACGTAGATGATCTGAACTTGCATGTTTACACCTGTCCATCTATGAATCCATGTTGAATAATTGATTAATTTTTTTATTTACATGATTCATCTATGCAAGTTATAGTCACTGTCGGTTCTCGTATGCTATAACTGGTCTTCGTGTTAATTAGTAGCTAATGTCGGTTTCCGTATGCTACATACCGTTATGATGAATCTTTTAAGCTTTGAGACTTATGTGCTTCCTTGTTGTTTTTGTAGTTCATATGGGTAGCTACTGTCGGTTTTCCGTATGCTACGTCCAGTCCATATGAATTATATCTGTTTAGTATAGCTAACTGTTGGTTTTCCATAATGCTATCACCTTTGACGAGTCTTAAAGCGCGTCTACACTGCATGTAATGAACGATCGTCGTTTATCGTAACTTTGTCATTATCTGGTAGACGTTTATTATATATATGTCGTGTTGCAAATGAGTGGGCTAGTTTTCTTCCTTTTATTTTCTTTTATTTTTGCATATCACTTAGATGCATATCATCTAGTTGCATTGTTTTTCTATTTTTCTTTTATTTTTCTTGAGTGTAGTTAACTGTCGGTTTCCGTAATACTACCTCGTTTTTATTTTGTTTCGCACGGGCCGTAGGCACTGTAGAGTTGTCAGGGGTCAACTTGCTCAGCCTGAGCCTGTTAGAATTTATTTTTTTATTTATTTTATTTTTAGGATTGCATATCATGTAGATTGCATTGTAGTATACTTTCATATAGTTGCACCTAGCCTACGACTTTGTAGTATTTCATGTATAGTATTCAATCTTTAGTTGAGCTTAAGTTGAAAAATCTCTATGATCCTTTTCTTCATGTGCTTTATATATGTAATCTAATCTTTTCCCCGTAGACTCTTTTTGCACTGATCAAGTATGCAGGACACTTTTTGATAGCTATTGTGCACTTTCACGATGAATTCAGTTGTCCTGTGATGCTCCACAGTCTACTGAGCTATGCAGCAATTTTGGTTTTTACCGATTTTCCGGAATTGCCAGCATCCAATCAGCTAAGTACTCTTACCTTTTCTTTATTTCTGTACAACTTGAGGACAAGTTGCAATCTAAGTGTGGGGGAAGGGATAGATGATTTATGTGTCTACTTTCGTTTGCTCATATTTTTAGTATTTCTATGAAAAGTGCTTAATTTTCAAATTTTTTGTTATATCCCGAGTAGACAAAGGCATATCTTTGCTTGAGTTTATATCATTTTTGCTATATTCTGTATATTTAGTAATTTTAGTTGTTTCACCCGACACTCTTTTTCACATGCCATAGTAAATGATGAGCTAAATGTTGAAAGCCTACCCCATTTTAGTTGGAGATTTTTGATGATTATAGCATGTTTCTTTGCTTATGTACAATTCTTTAAAAGTTTAGTAGTTTGTATTCTAGGATTAAAGTATGACATACTGTGAATATCTGTAAGTTTGAATGTGATAAGTGAAACGTGATTAAGTCTTTGCAATAGTAATAAATTGTTTACTTGAGGTGTTATGCTCAGTGGTCTGTGCTACTAGAAAATAATCTTTTCCACTGCCAGCCAGAAATCTCTAAGTAAACATAATTGTAATTGTGTGTGTCGAAAGCTGGTTTATGATTTGGGTGAGGTAGGGTGTACCACGTATGTCCTATTCCACTATGATGACCAAAAGCTCACGACATTCAGTTTATAGCTGCCTTATGATTGGAGTAAGGTAGGGGATTATCTTGAAATGTCCTATTCTGCTATGAGGGCAAAAGCTTATTCTGATGTGTGTTAGAAAAATGTGAAAAAAGTGAAAATATTGAAATATATTATTATGAATAAGTAAGGACTTAGTTATCGTTAATCTTATACCCAGTATAAACTGAAGGATATGTTGTAGGGATTATCCCCTGAGTCTGTCAGAAATGTTAGATATTCTCTACTATTTCTTTTTGGGATATGTATGTTTTGTAAAGTGCCTGTTATAATTTTTGAATATTTCTAACTTAGATGGGAAACCGGGCTAGTTTTGGTTTGAATAACTTTCAAATTGTGGAACTTAGTGGAAGTTTATTATGGCTATGCACACACTACACGGGTGAACTTCTAAGTTATTGAATATACTTCATATTTGTATGGATGTTTATTTGTCTCGAGCTTGACTTTGTTTTGTTTTGCTCGGGACGAGCAAAAGATAAGTGTGGGGGAGTTGTTAAGGGTCAATTTGTAGTGTTTTATAAGGATATATTTTATATCAATATTCCCCATATATGGATGTTTTTGGTAGAATTCGAGCTTATAATCGATTAATTGAGCAAATGACGTTTTGAATAGTTAAAATGCAAAATCGAGTAAATATCGTGGTTTTATTATCTATTTTGTATGGTTTTACGTTTTGCTCGGTTTTGTCATCTTTTAAGTGCACAAATGTGGAATGGAAGAGGTCTAAATGATGTTTGATTGAAGATTACAGTGGAAAGAAAGAGATACAAGAGGATGAAGATGAAATAAAGCTTGGGAAAATCCCGAAAACGACTCGTAATACGACGGGCTAATCAAAAAGGTGTTTTCGAAGAAGAGTCCTTAATGAAAGTTGTAGAGTTTTCCGAGAGCTTTTTTATGACATTCGGATCATAATTTTTGGAGGTCTACAACTCAAGATATGAATTTTAGAAGTTTTATTCCAATAAATATCTAATCGAAGGATTATTCCATGCACAGCCGACATACATAAAAATCCTAATTGGAAAAGGATAATTGCCAGCCGCCTCTCTTTTCCTATATATATGCGCATGTATTGAAAACCTAGGGGGAATAATTCATATCAAATATTCAGCCGCAATTTTACACAGCAAAGCAGCAGCTTTTCTGGGGCTCTCCAAGGCCGGTCACCCGAGCCTCGTGCTCGGGTGATCCGGGTTAGATTAGGATGTCGTTTTTCTTCCGTTTTCGATTCATGAGTTCATTCATGTACCAAACTACGTGAGTTTATTTATTTAATTTATTCAGTCCTTATTCGTTTTTATGATCTTTAATTTATTTTGTATCGTTCTATGATTTTGATGCTATGATGTGAATTAGATCGAGAGATCGTTTGCTATTGATACGTTTACAACATACGGAAGTTGCGTAGACTAGATCACCATAGAAAGATAGGATCTTTAATCATTAATTATGTGACAAATTAATTGGTTAATTATCTAGGTTGTTAGATTCTAAAATACGAGAGTTAACCTGAATCTACACCGAGTTTTGTTTGGTAAATCGGTCTCAACATTCGAGAGAGGAGAGATTGATAAATTGGACTCACTAAGGAATTAGGAATCCTTAGCTTGAGATTAAATTCACTAAGGAATTAGGGATTTGTATCTCGTGTAAAGGTGAAACCACAATTTGAATTAAAATCATGAGATGAACTAGGATTGAAATCACTTGGTTTGTGCCTTTGTTTGATCCCATGTATCTTTAGTTTAGTTTAGGTTGTGTTATTTTATTTCGTAGGTTAGATTTATTTTAATT
This sequence comes from Gentiana straminea, assembly GCA_036785695.1. Taxonomy (NCBI): domain Eukaryota; kingdom Viridiplantae; phylum Streptophyta; class Magnoliopsida; order Gentianales; family Gentianaceae; genus Gentiana; species Gentiana straminea. The sequence continues at coordinate 926,069 of JAVUPR010000142.1, forward strand.
GCTCTTTCGTTTATTTTATTTGTTCTTTCGTTTATTCGTTTTTCCTAAGTAACGATTGAAAGGAATTAGTGAAATTAGATTCAACATCCCAATTCCCTGTGGATCGACCCCTTACTCACTTCGCTCTACTATCAATTACCCGGTATTCGGCCGGTTAGGAGTTAGTTTTGCATGGTAGTTAGGGTTTATAAATTTTCTTTTGTTTAATGATGCAAAATCCCTCCAACATTCCCTACATACGTACTGAAGATCAACTTGCTGATATCTTTACAAAACCTTTAGATAAAGACAAATTTCCTATGTTAAGAACTGAACTTGCCAACATCAAGGTTGAGTGACCTACTGATTGGTCAGTAGAGCATTGGAATTCACCAAGGGGACTAGTCTTTGCCCTGCTGGGTGCGCTCACATGGTAGATTAGTCATTGGTATCAACAATTCCTAAAAATGCTCTTATAGTTTGGACAATTGAGCAAATGAAGTTTGCCAATGGGATTGGTCTTTGCCCTGCTGGTGTGCTCATTTGGAAGATCACTCATTGGTTTTAAATTTCATCTTATACTATCAGCTGGACAAAACTATGTGGTATAAAGACCAGCTGCGCATTTTTTTGTGGAACAGCAGGCTTCGGAACCTTCTGAAGTATATCAGTAGAGAGTATCCACCCTGACCCTGTTGAAGATCAAGTCTGCTGATGAAGTCAAACTTTAATGAATGTCAACAGTGGAGTAAATGGATATTTATCTTATCTTTATTAATGGTGTTACAAGGACATAACCGTTACTACACAAGTGGGGTTATGTAGTGGGACACGTGGCAGTACCATATTTATTTCAAATTAAATCGTGCATACTGCTACAATAAGTGCACAATACCTACATGAGGTGTCCTACACACCACTACTACAGCCTATATGTACAACAGACTATATATACGAGATTTCACACTACTTTTTCTGCCATTTATTACAAGTTTGAAAGCAAAAGTTTTAATCTCTATCTTCTTCATCTTATAAAAGAAATATATCAATGGTGGCGGAAGATGTATATCTTGGATCTATCCAAAGTATTAGAGGCTATGTCACAAATGCAAATGTAACACCAATGGCGATTAATCTGTGAAGACGGATAAGGAGATATGAAGGCCTATAAAACATATTCAACATCAGATTGGAAAAGATTTCTTTAAAAAATGTTTGTGATTTTTGGAGAAACATGGTGATTAGAAAAGATACAGAGGAGTTCACAACAACTGTAAATGCTCAGGAGATTGCTGTTTCATCAGACATGCGGAGAGAGGTCTTTGGATTTAGTGAAGGCAATGGAGCTCCTACAAATCAAGAAAATATGGAGTTAGCAAGATTGGCATTTGTTGAATCAATTAGAAATAATCCAGATGCACCACTTGCCTTGAATATCAATGACAAAAATATTACCTTTGAGTATAATCTGCTGAGTAAGTACATAGCAAGGAACTTTTTGGGTTTGGTTGGTAGTTATGATACATTATCAGGACCTAAAATGTACCTGATGATTATCATATCTAGAACTTTGAAATTTGACTGGGCTGGTTTCTATGTGGATTATATGAAGAAGGTAATGACTGACGAGAAAGAAACCATCAGAAAAAGGTTGAAAGACAAGAAACCTGCTGGATATGTGGGATCATGCTTCTTTGTCAAGGCTAAACCTTTTTATTTTGATGATTTAGACCATGTTGAATCATTTATGGATTGTTAATGGTTCTTTTTCCACAATTAACAAGGCAAGGTACAAGCCAGAAATTAACACTCCTAATCCTTGCTTAGATGTTGATGACGAGATACAATAAGTGGAATGTGATGACAATTAGGAGCATAGAACAAAAGCTTTAAATGATGTTCAACATGCTGCATCAAACTAGACCACAACAAAAGGAAAGGCTACTGGTACGAGAAAGATAACAGAGATCGTAAAGCCAAAGAGGTCAAAGCAACCAGTAGAAACTGCCAAGTCTACTGATGTTAGCACTACTGATCTGCCTACTGAGTCTGCTAAGCCTGTTGAGCCTGTTGAGAAGATTGCTGCAGAAATACATAGAGAACAGGTCAGAGAGGCATCAAAGAAAAGAATAGCAATCAACAAGGAGAAATTGGAAAAAAAAACACTTGTTGGTTCTCCAGATAGACCTTTCAAGAGACAAAAACAAACTGTCAAACAGAAGGCCGAACATGGAAAAGGGATAGTGTTAAGGATTCTGGAAGAACAAAGAGAGATGGAAGAAGTTGTTGTTGAGACAGAGCCTACTGTGGAGGCTATTGAAGTAACAGAAAACCTTGTTGAGACTACAACAACTCAGGTGGAAGATAAGATGGATGAGATCCCTACTAAGGAGAACACAATTCGGGGGAAGAAAGTGTACAACAACTGGAGTAGTAGACACAAATGTACTTGTTCAAAAGCCTACTGATATCTTTGTGTCTGCTGAGGAAACTATATCTCATTTGGTGGAAACTTTTGGCAGTTAACATGAGGAGAAACCTACTGCAAAGAAACATTCCATGCCATATGAAAGGAAGACCAAGAAGCCTGAAGAAAATCCTGATCATAAAAAGATTTCACAATATCTTTTGTGGAAGTTTAGTTTTTATAAGAGGCAGAAGCGTGCAGCAAACCCCATGAGTGGATTTGAAGAGTGGGTTTTTGGATCTCTTGGGGTGGAAAATATGCCAGGATTGATTGATACATCTTTCCTGGAAATGAGATTGCTGGAAATAATTGAGGATGGAAGAAAGAAAGGAAGCATAATGTTCAAGGATCCAAAGTTCACACCTTTTTATGATAGTGATGATTCATCTTCTGATTCAGATAATGATCATCCTATGCACCCCAGAGAGTCTAGTGGAATTTTAAAGGAGAAATCTACTGAGCTTGCAAGACAAAGGTCAACTGAGAAAACAATAGAGCAACCTGCTGAGGAAGATAGGTCTGCTGAGGGTCACCAGAATGATGATCTAGAACAAGAACTGTTTGTTGCTTTCATTGAAGATTTGGAAGTACAGATTGCTGCATCAACAACACTAGAAGATACAATTTTAAATGAAACTGCAGAAGTTGTTCTGGTTGAGCAGACTGATGTCATTTCTGAGGAATCTGCTGAACATCAAGATAGCATTGATACTGATGAAACTTTGGCACAGGTTGCGGAAGTCTTGAGGTAAATCGCTGAAGTTTGAGGTATTTTGGAAGAAAATATTGATGTTTTTCTGAGTGTTGTAGAGATGGAGGTTCAGTCTGCTGAGTTTCAGACAGCAACTGAACAAAGGTCGGAACTGAAGGTGCAAAATACTGAGGATCAAACAATACTTGTTCAATGGTTGAATATGTTGTTGGGATTGGAGGAATCCCCTATTATCAGCATGGAGCTTGCTGGGGATGATGCTCTTGCTGACATCATGGAACCTGTTGAACAAGGTGTCCCTGCCAATGAAGGCAAAAAGGCTGCTGAAGAAGAATCATGAGCACTTGTTGGATTATGATTTCAGTGGTGAGGAATTCCAGCTACCAAAGGAGGAAGAATAAAAACCTCTACATGATCATTTTATGATATGGATGAGCAAGATGTTGAACCCTATGTTTGGGACAGGACAAGAGCAATTGTCGTAAGAATTCCAGGTCTGATGACAATATTGAAGAGCCTGCTGAAAACTTTGCTGGAAATATGGCTGGTGTTGCTGCCACAATACCAGCATACATTTTGGAAGAACTGAGAGTTGTTTGAGAAGATGTTACACAACTAAGGACTCAATTGACAAATAGTGAGCAAAGATTTGAAGATCTCATAAATTGTATGGATAATAGAGGCAGAACCATTGAATCCACTGCATCAAGTGTCACAAACTTGTAATTCAGAGTCAGAGACATTTATGAGAATCTTGACAAAGTGTCATGTATAGCAAAACTCGATCACAAGGCTGTTACTGAATCTCTTATCACTCTGGACAAGAAAGTTGATAAGTTAGCTGAGATATCAAGGCCTGCCGCACTTGATCCCAAGTTTATAGAGAGGATGAACCTGCTTGAGCAAACAATAGAAGGCCGGATTACTTCAGTGGATAAAAGAATAGAAATAATGGAAGGACATCTGAATAATTTTTTTAATACACATGAACGTGTTATAGGCCTGCTGAACCGTTTTATTGATGATGTCAATAAGGGGGAAGAAGAGAAGAAGAAAAAGAGGCAGCAAGAGTTTACAACAAGAAGAGGTTCTAGGCTGACATTAATGCTTTTAGATCCCCTGCAATTGGAAGGGTACAGTTGACAGATGACCTACTGAAAGAGTTCAAGACTGCATTTTATGCAAGAAGGAAACCTTACCATGACATGACTTTCATGGAAGGTCTAGAAGCTTTCCTTGCCATCAAACTGTGGGAAACATGGATTAAGTCCTTCAGAGCAACATCAAGAGGAGGTCACAGAGGAGCTCATGGAGGAAGATGTCAGACTACTGAACAGAGACTGAGGAACTTGTCAGCAAAGGACTCTTTGGATGAATTCAAGCTATTCTATATGAGACAAGGATTCAACTGGCAATGTATAAGGTTGACTCTACCTGAGGCTTGGAAGAGGTGAAAGTCGGTACATACATGGATTGATTTCTCTGCACTTGAAAACCAGTGGATGCTGGACATAGTCAAAGAAATCAGGGAGCATCAACAGAAGAGAGATCAAGATAGAGACATAAACTAGATAAGTAGACTTACATTTATGATTTCTATAACATTATGCTGATTCAATTTGTAATAGCATTTGAACAAGTTTGAACCTCAAACATATATATGAATGAAGAGTGTCTAGGACCTGCTGATGATTGATGGTTGAGGGTTCAAACTCAGTAATAAAGGCTAAGGGATAAAACGTATTATTAAAAGTCAAGGCTAAGAGATCAGAATTTAGGTAAGTCTGTGATGGCCTAAACTGATCACATATAACTTTTGTAGAAGGTCTAAGTTCCATAAAATGTAAAGTGATGATTGGAACTTGGTTATGCTTAAATTGGTGTACTCTAACTTAATTATAAAAAGTTAGATGAGAAGCAGTCAGCTGAGGTGTATATAAAACACAACAGACTAAAACTCAGCTGACCATACCAGTACATCAGCAAACTTATGAACCAGGTATCTACTGAATTTAAAGGTAAAATTGATCAGAGTTTTTGTGGAAGATTAAATGGATAAGGATGAATTACAAGCATTGGATTAATCAGTCAATCAATGGCTTGGATGAAAAGGATGTTGTAAGGATTTCAGAGCCAAATAAAACGGAATTAAATCATTGGTTGATAGATTGACTATCAGAAAGACACTGACACTGTCAAAAGACACTGACACTGTCAGGAAGGTACATCGGAGGTAATTTCAGGAATATTCAGACAATCCTATAATGGTTGATTTTGAAATTCTAATTCAAATCACAAGATGAACACTTCTAAATAGAGGACTCCTGTCTCAGATTGCAACAACAAGAATACACACGAAGCAACTATGTTTTTAAGCAAGAAATTGATTTATGTGCAATCTTACCCTGCTGAGCTTACCTGAGCTTTAAATTCTATTGATCAAGAATTTTCTTCTAGTGTTTCTGCAATCAAGCATCCAGTATACACGCTGGAAGACTACATGCTGCTGATCTTTTTATCCTGATCAAAGCTTGCTGAAAGCTGAATCACTTTCTTGATTCAACCTCTTCTTTTTCAAGAAGAACCTGAAGACAGAGAAGCACTGTTGAAGTGTCAAATACTATTGTGTTTTATGGTGGAGCTGGTGAAGAGGCAATATTAACCTTCAAGGACCAGTGGAATACTTAGGAGCAGCAATCCTACCTGTTTCTAGCGTTCAGTTTGTGAAGCCATAGTCATTGGTCAAGGACAAACAGTTTAAGGATTTTGGTAACAGCTATCTCCAAAGTCTCTACTGAATTTCATCCAATATCATAGGAGAAGTGTGTACTGACAGGGTTGCACCACGTAGAACCACTATAAAACTTGCCTACTTTACTCAACTGCATTTACTTTCTGTACTTTACTTTATTTGCATACTAATCACATCAACCTGCTGAATTAGATACTGGAATAACACACTTACACTACTGAGAATCCAATACGTAGTATCATCTTTCAAACAACAAGTAACAAGGCTTAATATAATACATTCAACTGCAACAGATACAATAGCTTAAATAGTCAGCAGACTGCTGAAGGTCAGCAGACTATTGACCCTGCGGAGTTTGTCAAGTCCAAAATGTTTTTAGTGTTAAGTTTATTCACCCACCCATCTAAACTTAACCAAAGCCTTTTTAAGAGACCAACAGTCATCATCATATCATTGTTATCATCACCATTACTTGAACTTGAAGAATCTTTTCCTGCAAATCTTTTCTAGTATCTATTTCTAATCGTACAGGATCCAGTGCTTAGAAATTAGTATTGCTTTTTTTTACTTTTGATTGAGCTGAATTTTCATTGTTGATAGGCATCCAGCCTTTTGCAGTCAGCTTCAATCAATTTTGAAATATCATTTGTAGGATCAGGTTTTGTTTGTGAGGTTGTAGTAGCTTAAGTTTATTTGAAAGCTTCCGTTGTATTGGCAACTAGTTCATCAACCTTTTCCAGTTTCAGTTTTGGTGGTTCTTTCTTCAACAACAACTGGAGTGACAAATTTGTCAGTTTTAGCTCAGGCACTGCTATAGGTTCAGTAACCTGTTTTGTTTCATCCTTTTCAGTTTCCTGAAACTCCGTCGGTTTAGGCAGTCCTTCTTCAGTTTTCTCCGTAACTTTTTTTTCCTTAATATTTGTTCTTTGACTTACTTCCTCAACAAGATCATCTAATGGAATGACTTCTTGTTGAACAGGTTTCTCAACTTCATTTATGTTATCAGACTTAAATGCTTTAAACACCTTGATTGATTCTTCATACTCTTTCCTGGATGCTAATTTTTGTGGGGTTGATTCAGATTTAGCTGGCAGACTGAGCATGACTTCTATTTCTGTTGTAATCTCCTCTTCATGACTTTTAGTTTCCCCTCCAACCAATTCAATTCCTAGAGCTAGTTCCCCTTGAGTGTCAGCTTTAGGTAATTATGAAATGATTTCTGGGGGTTCTGCAACTGGATCCATTGTTACATCAAATTCTTCAGGTTTAGTGGGGGTCTCTCCAACCGCTTTTGCTTTCTTGACTGACCGGATTTCAGTACCTGAAAGCTGTGATTTTGCTGGTGAGGCTTCCTTTCTTTTCTCAGTTATCTGAGAGATCCTAGGTTCTGCAATTTCTTGTAGTTTTCTTCTCTTCTCTTGCAGTTTTCAACTTCTTCCATTTCTCCATCTCCTGTTAGAATTTTGGCAATTCCATTTCAACTTCTTCCATTTCCATTTCTTCATCTCCTACTATCGTTGTTGATTCTCTTTTGGCAATTCCAATATGATTGAGAATCCTTTGCACCAATAAGGCAAGAGTCTTTTTGTGATAGAATCTCCATTTTCTTCACATCTGTCTTTTTCTTTGGTTTCTCTAAAGTGAATTTTCCTACCAGTTGATCAAGAATATATCTTCACAAATTGAACTTCTCTTCAAACCAAATCACATAAATTAAATATATTTTGGTGCGAGATAGATTATTTGTTGGTCCCGGAGAAGGTTGTGAATATTGTCAGAGGGAGGTGAAAGACTATATTGGAGTTTCAAAAACTTTTCTTTTTTAAAAGCTTTTGGGCAGCGGATAAATACCTTCTTAAAAGTTGTTTCCAAGTATATTAAACATACACAATGTATATATAAAAAGCTGTAAAGAAATGATGTAAAGTAAAGTGTAGTAAGTAAATGAACACCAAGGTTTATAGTGGTTCAGGGTGGTGTAATTCCTTAATCCACTTTCTCCTGTGATGATTGGAGAAATTCACTGTTGTTTTTCACCAATACAATAGTTTGATTTTCCTTGGCTACACAAGCTTCACAATCTCAAGACCATCACTCCCTGACTACAAAAGCTTCAGTGACTCAGTCCTTAACACTGCTTCTTCAGAATGAATCCTTCAGCAGCTATCACAAGTGTGCAACTTCTTCTCAGAAGATATGATTCAATTTCTTCAGATGGGTGTGAATAAGATTCACAGAAAGTTGATCAATCTCAGTGCCTAATATGGAATTGTAGCTCCGGATTTTGAGTTTATGTCTAGATATGTCTTTTCAAGTTCGTGTTGAAATAGTGTCCTAAACCCAATCGGGTTGGACCGGATCCGACCGGGTCGGATCATTTCTACTATTTCATTATGTTTATACATATATAAAATGGCTTTTATGTTGTCATATATATGTTCTTTTAAAGAACCAATTATGAATTGTTATATGATAACGTCCTTAGTATTAAACTGTGATAGAGAAACCATGATAGGCGATTATGGTTGATGAGATCTCTAATCACTTTAATAAGTTTGATACATAAATGTCTCTAGGCTGATGTACTATCAAACAGGGCATTGATAGTATGAACATGCTAGCACGTATTAGATGTCTTCTGTCTTTAGGGCCGGGATAGATCTCATCTATCGATGTGTAGAGACACTTGGGTTTGTACGTGGACGTGTATTACGAGAATGCGTACGTTAGACTGACCCACTTACACAGATAAGTGTCACACTATGTGGCGGTTGTGTAATTATCCTTAGGACCGGAGTCTTCATGGCATCACGGTGTGGATTGTCATGCTTTGACACTATTGAGGTTTCCCCTAGCCACGGGCCGATCATGCGGTAGTGATTGGGTATGATACTGAAGCATGCGGAGTATACATGATTGGTCATCCGGGAATCGCGTATCCTATGATTGGGATCGAATATCCGAAATAGGCTTCTTATAAGGAATGTCTTACTCTCGTGAATCTTTGCAAAGTGGGAGTAAATGAGTTACTTCAAGAGAGCATGATATCCAGATTATAAGATACGGTCGTTAATGTTTGACACTCGACGTACGACCGTATGGATATTATTACAGCGATAGGATTGTAAGTTACACGGTAACTGTTTCACATGAAAGGTAGTAGTCATTGCATTTGACTCTTCCGATGATTGGGGGTCACAGTGTGTTGCTGGACGCTATCCCGTGATCGTTAGGCATAACGGGCATTTTCGTAATTTGGACCTTGTGTCTACGGCCAACATATTCCGAAGCCTATCGGGTCACACACATAAGAACATCTAGCCGGATTCAAATGTGGTTATAGATGATAACCAAATAAGGAAAGTTTATCTCGATACTATAAAGGTTATAGTGGTATTTATTTATTATGAATAAATAAAATACAAGATATTAATTATATTAATTAAAGAATATTCCGGAAGCCAATTTATGGCTAAAGGGGGCGCAACTTATTAGTGTATAAGATACACTTGGATTGTGCAATTTAATTAATGATATTGCCATATATTAATATTAGATATTAATATTTATATATATATTAGCTAACATGCGTGTGATGTACATATATATAAGATATACATGTTCACATATGTAATGGCTATATATTTATATATAGATTTATTTGTGTAATATATATGTGATATATACACATGTGTAAATTGATTTATGGTAATAAAATAAATATAGTCAATATTAGATATTGACAATATCTTGGGAATATTCAATATAAGATATTGACAATATCCTAGATTTATTTGATATAAGATATTATAATAAATGAGATAAATCAATCAATTATATTTTTCTTATTTTATTGGGAAAATGTTTTCTTCTCCTCTACTCTACTATGGGGTGCCCCATACACTATAAATATAGTGTGGGTGTCAAGCTCTTTAGGACATCACAATTGCAAGAGCTCATAGTTCTTGTGTAAAATAGAGAGCATCATTTAGAGAGTTGGAGAGAGGGGAAAAGGGCCGGTCTAGCAACCGGAGTTTTCCAATGGCAATCCATGATGGGATTCCGGTGGGCTGTTCGTGTGGACTAGCGGTAGAGGCCGAACACTTGGGCGACTCTATGCAGAATACTCTCCTTAGACGGTCAAAGCGTCGATCTTATAGATCAACAAAGGTAACCACCGTCTTTAGCTTATTTGTTTATTGCTTAAACGAAGTCGATCCTGGTTAAAAGGAAATAAAATTTTAAATTCCGCTGCATTCCCGCGTAGATTTCCTAACAGTGGTATCGGAGAAAGCTTCGAGCTTAAGCAATAAGCATGTTAAATTACGTAGTTAATTTTATCGTTTAAATCACGTAATTAAAAGATGAAATATTTTAGATTCGCAGAACGATACACGAAAAGAATAAAAAAAAATAAGGGAGATCGGGTGGTGCTCGGCCGACTGGCGGCGGCACCACCACCGTCCGGCGGCCGGCGGCCGGCGGCAGCCTTATGGCTGTCGGCTGCTTGGCGGGTTTCTTCCTTGTGTTTTGTGTATTTTGTGTTTCTATATGGTTCATAGTTGTGATTGGTAATTCGTCTTTTGTTTAGTTGTGTCATATGGCTAACCAATGGTTCAAATAGTTTGGCCCATTGGGATGCCACATGGCATTAAAATAATAATGGCCTTTCCAAATAATTGATTTGGAATAGTCCTAGGCCCTTTCCAAATATTTGATTTGGGAAAAGTCATAGGCCTAGGCCACTTCCAAAATTTTGATTTTGGAAAGTGGCCGGGCATAAACGAAAATTATTTGGCCTTTCCAAATATTTGATTTGGAATAGGCCTAGGCCCTTTTCAAATATTTGATTTGTAAATGGCTTAGGCCCAGGCCACTTCCAAAATTTTGATTTTGGAAAGTGCCAGGCCTAAACCAAATTTGGTTTAGGAAACCAAAGGTATCCATTTTGATTACAAATCAAAAGGAAAGAAACAAAAGAGACATAATTTTAATTTTGATTTATTTTTGGAATAGTTCTAATTTATTAAAATTAAAATTAAAATCGTTTAAAATTAATCGTTAATTTTATTTTGATTAAAATCATTTAATTAATTAAATGTTAATTAGTTAATTGATTGGATAAAATTATTTAATAGATTAAATGTTAATTGATTAATTAAGACGCAAGTAGTTAAATTTTAATTTTATCTTTTTCATAAGATGTTATTGTATGGATTAGATATAGTAGATATAATATGATTATATGGACCCCGATTGATCATGGACTCGACCGATAGGATAGATGTGAATGATTTAATTTCTCTGTTGGTTTAAAAATTATCCTAGGCCGTTATGAAGAACGTGACCTAGTTTATTTTCGCATTTATCCCATTCCCGTTAGCTCCCCCCGTGTGCGGCGGGTGTATTTATTTTATTAGATAGAATTAAATGTAACAAGAATGGAGCAGAAGATGAAGACCAAAGAAAGACGAAAGATAAAGATCCCATTGGAGAATGGAGCATTAAAGATCCTATTAACGGTTGCAGCTACCCTTAGATTGCGACCCGCGTTTCGTCAGTTTGTATTCGAAACCGCACCTAGGAAAAGTCCATGATCATACTGGTTACTTTACGCATTTATTTATTTTGTGCTTGTATTTATTTTATATGATACGATAGATGCATGACTAGGCACGATCTAGATAAATGTGTAGGATGTATGTCTATAGAGATAGATATATTTGATGAGACCGTAATTAAATTAATTAAGAGAATTAATTCAAAATTAATTAAGTGAATTAATTTAAAATTACTCCCACAACAAAAAATCGAGTTATAATATGTCTCCCAATATTATAGTGACGGTGAAGAGCTCTTGTTCGGATCCAACTGATCGGCCCACGTTGGGAGTTGACCTACCACGGGTATATCGTCATTATCGAGATATGATCGTTATGAGATCTCATGAATACTTGGGTTACGACTCGACTAAGAATCTTGCGGTGATTGGCCCACGTCAGGACCGTCTGATTTTAGAGACATAAGGTTGACTACCACATAGACGATGTGGATTGTCAAGGAGTTGACTAGTCAAACCACTGGAAGTCGCGTTATACGCGATCGGTAAGAAATACCTACCCGTCGAAATTGACCCGGTCGATCGGCCCACGTCGGGGATCGAGCCAACTAGATAGGATTCCAGCCACTAAAGGATTTTGAAAAAATTCTTGAAAGTCAATAGGGAGTAGTTGACTAGTGGGAGCAAAATCATAATCCCAAAGACCATATTTGATTTTGCGTGTATAGACAACAACACTCTTTTATCTTTATTTTTATGTTGTAGTTTTAGCAAACTTTATATTTATGTTTTATTCTCGATTAGTAAAACCAAATTATGACTGTTACCTTTTGAGAAACGTTCTCAAATATGGTTAAGTGGTTTTAATCCTTTTAAAATAAGCAATGACACGAGAGATCCCGTTATAGTAGTTAGAGACAAGGAGACTACATATTTGATGGAGTACACCAAGGCTTTAATTATTAATGAAAGCGGAAGCTCATGATATGATTAAAACTATTGAAATGAGTTTCAACGAATTAGTCATATATTGGATACGATCCAAGATGATCATTCAGTCATACAATGACAATTAATTCAAACGTTGGATAAGAATGACCACGTCTAATTTTGGAAAGGTTGTTTTCAAAATTGTAAGATTTAAGTATCGACTTAATTCTATCATTGCTTAAAGGTTAATTGAATAGTCAATGTTTTGAATACGATTCAAAAGGTTAGATAAACTGTTTAATAAACTTTAGATTTTCTTTATAAAAGGAAATTGAAGACATAGCTCTTGTGATCTTTCTTAAGTCTTATGAAGACTACAATAAGAAACATTTCTCAAGTGCTTAAAGGATTAAAAAGGAAAGTTAAGGCATGTGCTCAAATAGAGAACTTATTGAAGTTTCTATTCTAGGCAAGTGAGTTGAGATAAATCTGTCTAAGTTCAAAGTCAACTCTAAGATATATGATATCTTACGAGTGTGATTAAATTGGAAAGGTTAATACAGATATGGAAGGTGAAGCAAACGTTGTAACACTTACCACATTCTGGATCTAGTAAACAGATAAGGGAACTAAATAAATGTTATTATGTTCCGGTTCTTATGAAGAACATACTTTCAGTTATTTGATAGGATTTAGTATATATATTCAATTGTAAAGAATAAATGTTATTCCGATAAAGTTGAAAGGTCACTGAATCTAACATACTAGATTAATGTCACTATATAGTTGATATATGTGATGAGATCTCAACTAAATATTTGTATGGCTGTTATCCTTAATATTTGTGGTTGTTCTAGACACAGTCTCTATGGAAGGGAAGCGTGTAATTAAACGTCATTCTGATGATGTTAAACCACATGATTATGAATCATGTGGGTTATACGTATCTTATCCAAAGAGGACTAAAATACCCTTTTAAGAAAAGATAATAAAATCTAGAAAAATTGTCTAAAGCCTAAACATATTGATGTTTGTTGGCTTATGACAATCAATGCTACAAATAATTGTTTGTTAATCTCTATGACTATTTTTAGAAATAGTTGAATGTACTTATTGAAGTACGACAATTCGGAAAGCCCGAAAAGTTCGAGCTAGTACGAATATGAGATTGATGAGCTACTTAGGAAGTAATCTTCAATTGAATTGAAGTAATTAATACCTGAAGAGTGTTTCAGAAGTCGTCTGAAAAGGAATAAGATTCTTCCTTTGAAGGATACCATCTTTGGGATACGCAATTAGATTGTGTTCGCAAAATGGTAACAACACTTTATATGATAAAGGTGTGACGCAAGCCATGCGAAGTATCCCTTACCCGTTTCGGGATAGTGCCCTTATACTTAACCTAGTTCCAAAGAATAAAGGTTGAATAAATTCCATATTAGATATGGAAGAGGATAATGTCGAATCTATCTTAACCGATGATTTGAAGTTGTCATAGGCAAAGTCAGAAAGGCTTGGAGCCTAGTATGACATATGCGACTTTGTGGAATGTCTTAGATAGCACGCTGGACATTATTTACTCGTCCGTGGAGCAAAATGTTTGTCTCCAAACATGCTGTCTTCTAGAGGAAGTGATTCTTCCAAAAGAAACAGTGGGAGTAAATTAGATCTCAAAAGAGTTTGAGAACCACAAAGATATATTCAACCATAGGAACGTGAGCAGACGCCACATAACGATGAGGTGTAGAACACTGCTTAGTGCACACAAAAGTTCTGTAAGTCTATAGATAACCTCAAGCCTGAAAGGGCTGCATGTACGTTCATCTTGATGAATGAATATCTCACGACTTATGAAAGAATGTTTAAAAGGCAAGATTGAGAGATATGGCCAGGAGCCATAATATCCGAATTAGATTCCATCAGTGACAACCAGGTTGTGAACCTACTCTATCTTACCTAGAGGGAATGTCCCCGTAAGGCTGAGCCCAATTCTATTCAGATAATACATGTTATAACTTCGTATCATGACTATATGATAGTGTTGAAGACGTTGGGCAGACAGCTCGATGTTCATAGACAATAACATGATATGTAAGCCCACGAGATCCATTTATGGACTCAAACAAGTTTCTCTAGACGATTTCTTTGTTTGATAATCAAAGGAGTTTGATTTACTCAAAAGCAGTATATGCCCAATGTGCAAAAAGGATAGTGGGAGTGTGTTACGATTTTTGAGTAAGGTATTGGATATCTCTCTCGAGAATTGTCACCCCATGTCACAGTCAATTAATGTTTGGTAGTTCAAGGTCTTTACGAAAGCACTTGAATTAGCAGTTCTTATTTTAGAAATAAGAATCTATAGCGATAGATTTAACTGCTGTTAGATTATAGTTTACCTATATAGATGTGATGCTAAAAGAGTTTAGAATAGATCGCGACAAGGGATACTGCTAGACGGTGCTCTCAAGATCTATCTATGTTAAGACGTTCGTCCTAATGATAAGGTGAATGATGATGCTTATGGAAGGTTTCCTTCGCTACCGCGAAAGGAACCATCTTATAGGTAATGCCGGATGTTCATAGTCCATGAATAGTCATGAGCAAGTTTGAAAGTAAATCTGGTGAATGTCGAGAATATCCTTAAACGAGTTAAAGGAAAGGTTCCTAGTTTATTGAAACTTGGAAATAAATAAACATAGTTGTACAGACGTATATCCTGAGTCTTATGAAGGCGAGTGGGAGCTACAGTCTGGGTTTGCAGTCACTTTGATTAAGTGATACAGTGAGCTGGAAATGTTCTAGCCTATGGGTCGCTGTAAATTCTACAACTGAGCCAAAACACAGTAGTGCCTTAGAGGCGCAGCGGGAGCAGTACATGGATCTAGAAGGTTCATTCCTGATCCTTATACGGTTCTTCCACCTTTTCTGTATAGCTAATATAGTAAGTGGATTTATTGCTTGAAGCAAGGACCAGGGTCTCGTTAGAGATTCGTGTGTGTGTTGAGGCGGTTCCTTTGACTTGGTCATTTGGAACATGATATGAAGATAGTCTGAGTCCCCACGGATAGTGATCCGTTTATGGCTAGGGCTGGTTGCGAGTATTGCATGAGATTCTTGTGTTTCAACTTGGTCTTGTGTGTGCGAGTGATTGGTTTTAGGCCAAGTGGGAGATTGTTGAAATAGTGTCCTAAACCCAATCGTGTTGGACCGGATCCGACCGGGTCGGATCATTTCTACTATTTCTTTATGTTTATACATATATAAAATGGCTTTTATGTTGTCATATATATGTTCTTTTAAAGAACCAATTATGAATTGTTATATGATAACGTCCTTAGTATTAAAATGTGATAGAGAAACCATGATAGGCGATTATGGTTGATGAGATCTCTAATCACTTTAATAAGTTTGATACTTAAATGTCTCTAGGCTGATGTACTATCAAACAGGGCATTGATAGTATGAACATGCTAGCACGTAGTAGATGTCTTCTGTCTTTAGGGCAGGGATAGATCTCGTCTATCGAAGTGTAGAGACACTTGGACTATACGTGGATGTGTATTACAGAATGCGTATGTTAGACTGACCCACTTACACAGATAAGTGTCACACTATGTGGCGGTTGTGTAATTATCCTTAGGACCGGAGTCTTCATGGCATCACGGTGTGGATTGTCATGCTTTGACACTATTGAGGTTTCCCCTAGCCACGGGGCGATCATGCGGTAGTGATTGGGTATGATACTGAAGCGTGCGGAGTATACATGATTGGTCATCCGGGAATCGCATATCCTATGATTGGGATCGAATATCCGAAATGGCCTTCTTATAAAGAATGTCTTACTCTCGTGAATCTTTGCAAAGTGGGAGTAAATGAGTTACTTCGAGAGAGCATGATATCCGGATTATAAGATACGGTCGTTAATGTTTGACACTCGACGTACAACCGTATGGATATTATTACAGCGATAGGATTGTAAGTCACACGGTAACTGTTTCACATGAAAGGTAGTAGTCATTGCATTTGACTCTTCCGATGATTGGGGGTCACGGTGTGTTGCTAGACGCTATCCCGTGATCGTTAGGCATAAAGGGCATTTTCGTAATTTGCACCTTGTGTCTACGGCCAACATATTCGGAAGCCTATCGGGTCACACAAATAAGAACATCTAGCCGGATTAAAATGTGGTTATAGATGATAACCAAATAAGGAAAGTTTATCTCGAGACTATAAAGGTTATAGTGGTAAATTAATATGGTGGTATTTATTTATTATGAATAAATAAAATACAAGATATTAATTATATTAATTAAAGAATATTCCGGAAGCCAATTTATGGCTAAAGGGGGCGCAACTTATTAGTGTATAAGATACACTTGGATTGTGCAATTTAATTAATGATATTACCATATTAATATTAGATATTAATATTTATATATATATTAGCTAACATGCGTGTGATGTACATATATATAAGATATACATGTTCACATATGTAATGGCTATATATTTATATATAGATTTATTTGTGTAATATATATGTGATATATAAACATGTGTAAATTGATTTATGGTAATAAAATAAATATAGTCAATATTAGATATTGACAATATCTTGAAATATTCAATATAAGATATTGACAATATCCTAGATTTATTTGATATAAGATATTATAATAAATGAGATAAATCAATCAATTATATTTTTCTTATTTTATTGGGAAAATGTTTTCTTCTCCTATACTCTACTAGGGGGCGCCCCATACACTATAAATATAGTGTGGGTGTCAAGCTCTTTAGGACATCACAATTTCAAGAGCTCATAGTTCTTGTGTAAAATAGAGAGCATCTTTTAGAGAGTTGGAGAGAGGGAAAAAGGGCCGGTCTAGCAACCGGAGTTTACCAATAGCAATCCATGATGGGATTCCGGCGGTCTGTTCGTGTGGACTAGCAGTAGAGGCCGAACACTTGGGCGGCTCTATGCAGAACTACTCTCCTTAGACGGTCAAAGCGTCGATCTTATAGATCAACAAAGGTAACCACCGTCTTTAGCTTATTTGTTTATTGCTTAAACGAAGTCGATCCTGGTTAAAAGGAAATAAAATTTTAAATTCCGCTGCGTTCCCACGTAGATTTCCTAACAGTTCGGATAGAAGGTTTTTGAAATTGACAGAGTTTCTGCACTCTTTGTTTATGCACGTTTTTTTCTTCATTTTCTTTCAATGCCTTCTATTTATAGCCGTGATCTCCTTGATTTGAAAATACGTACGTTGGACATTTAATACCGAGCATAATCCTTGATTTAATCCTTGATTTTATTCTCCTTAATTTCAGTGATCCGGATTTTTGTCAAATGTTCTTCATAAAATCCGTCATTGATTGATTCAACATAAATTGCTCGATCTCCTTATTTTCCACGTTCAGAATAAATCATGGACAACATACTTGAATTTGCTATTTCCTGACTTAGCTGTTGCTTGGCCGGTCCAGTGACTCATTCACTGTTATTTCTATAGTCATCCGGTAGAGCTTTTAATTAGCCATTTTTTGTTTTCTTTTTCTCATTTGATTTTCCACGTGTGCTTGTCTTGTCTTGAACCTTTATTTGTATGAGATCAGTGTACACCATATTACATGAATAGATATAATCACTTGTAATATATAGTCGACTTATCCAAGGCCATCACAGACTTCCCTGGTTATAAGTTAGTCCATAAGTCTTGACTTTACTTGTTGGTACTTGGCTGCTTTCATTCAGCTGATCTTCAGTCTTGCACTGAGTCATCCTACCAGTCTAGTACAATGCTTGTCTCACTGAACTTATACAACATGTCAGACTCTAAGTAAAGTCTTATACAGATATTTCTAACTTATTTCAGGTTTGCTATAACAGCTAGTATGGCAATCGTCAAAACAAATAAAATGTTCCTAACATTACTAAAGTTCCAAGCCTTCCAATGACGAATTTGGCCAATATTTGAGTCAGATAGCAAAATTCAGGTTTAACTAAACCAAGCTTTTCTGTTAATGACACATTTGTGTTTGTGTCACTTGCAATTACTTTGCATAACATTTCTCTTTGATCTTTATTCAACTTTATGGAAGACAAGTATCCAGAAATGTTGAAACCTGAGATTTCTGCTATAAGGTTCTTAGTAACCTTAATCTTCTTTTGATTGATAGTGGTGGTGTAGGTGTAGACATCTTCTTCTATAGATGTTGTTCCAAACTCATAGAAGTCTCATATGCTTTCCAAGCATACACTATCAAGGGCAATGTTGAAAATTTCTTCAAGACCTTTAATTTTTCAGATCTTCTCAACAATTTGCTTGGCAGGATTTGAATTTCCATGTTTTTCTAGGTATTGATCAACTGACATGATCGATCCAAATTCCAGTCTTGTTTAGGTCATGATTTTTAAAGGGATAAAAGTTTTTGAAATGATTGGAAGACGAGATGAATTCTGCAAGTGGGGGAGCAATAAAACTGAGTGGTTGATGAGAGTCAACTTTACTATTCTCTGGTGCATGTTTTAACCCCCATTTACCGCACTTTTAGACCATATATAGGGCAAAAACCACATTGCACATCCACTATGAGGCAAACCATCACATAGATGGAAAACCTCACCATTTTACAATGCTTTTAGCCCTTTTCGAGCCCTAGTTATCATGTGCAGTTACGCTTGGTATGTGTATGGATGTTATGATGAAAGATACATGTGACTCGGGATCCCGGAAATTTAGGCATGAAGTGTGTGAAGATGAAACCAAGGGTTGGAGATAGAAGGAAACGAAGAAAAGTGATGAAATTGGGGTCTAGAGGTGTTCAGGGCACGCCAAAAGGTTTGGTGCATGCCAAAGATCAAGTTGAATGTGCAATTGAGGGAAGTAAAGCTTTGGGGCATGCCAAAAGGTTTGGTGAAAGCCAAAGATCAGGAAGAATGTCCAGCAACTCACAAAACAGCTTTGGGGCGCGCCAAGATGGAACAAAAACCTCATAGAGTCACATATCAGTTTTTGGGGTGCGCTTGAACCACTTTTCTTGCACAATTTTGGAAACCTATAAATAGACTTTTTCTCAAATTTTTACACACTTCTTCACACCCTTAGACACACACACTTAGATACTCCTACACCCCTTTAGGTCGAAATTTTCCCCTTTAATCCCTTAATTTCTACTCATCCTACCCTTAAATTGATCTAAATCAACCTTAGATTTTAGCTCAATCAAGTTAGATTTTACATTTTGGCTTCTATTCTTCATATTTGGACATGGGTGTTGAAGAAACTTCATGTAAAGACGGATTTCTACGATTTTTTTAATTAATAACATTTCCTTTCTTGTTTTATGGCTTTAATACATTCTTTGATTGCTATTTCCTGTTTAATTGTGAGTGGCTAAACATTTCATACCAAAGTCATGTGAAGATTGAAGAAAGCACCCTCTAATTGATGTAATTGGGAATGGGTAGTGCTTAATTGATTTTTTATCGATGAATTTATGTCTTAAAACTTGTTCTTAATGCTTGAAATAGATTGATCACCTAGTTCATGATCACACACCAATTTTATTAATGTATGTTGTGAAAGGGTGTGGGAACAGGGTTTTACGATTACTTCTTATAATCAAGTGAGTTATTGAGATTGATTGGGGAGTGAGGTTCATTCAATTGGATCATATCTTGGATATGCTTCTCTTTTTTAAGTATCTTTGGTTTAATTGTCACGGAATGTGAACAACCTATTATTGACCTAAACTACATTTGATAACGGCTTTGGTAATTGATTGATTCCACGAGGGATGGTTAAGGTTGGTCGTTACTATTTTGGTCATCAAGTATTTTGGCGCCGTTGCCGGGGAATTAATCGATATCTTTAAGTCATTGGAAGACTTAGGCTTAGGTTGTTTTTATTTTACTGTTTTCTTGTTGTGTGTTTTTGTAGTGCATGATCAAAAGCTCTAAGGAACCATTACTTCCATACATTCCCAAGATTGAGAATCTTGTTAGACACCGAAACGCTTTGCAAAACAAGGGAATTCTAGTCGAAGATGTAAATTAAGAATTGGAAAGTGAAAGTTCTAGTTCCAAAAAATTGAGTATGGCTATGGGAAACAAAGACCGTGAATATGGTAGGGGTCTGAATTGAGAAGATAACGCCAATCCGTTTGGGGAAACAAAAGCAAGTCCAGACCAAAGATACACTCAAGGGCAAGTTCAAGTTAATTTACCTTCCCCAAGGATGGACCTTTACCGAGGGAAGAGAATATTGTGTGTAATGTGCCATTGAACAATAACTTTCAACAACAAGCCAACATCCCTCTCCAAGCTCCATACATTACCAATCCTTTTGGTGCACAACAACCTCAAAAAATGGACCCCCAATTGTTTCAACAATACCAACAAATGATGATGCAAATGGCACAATTCAATCCTATGATGAACCAATATCCTCAACTGCCCAACCCATGTGCTAAAAAAATATGTACATCAAGCTAATCCTCCACTGATCCCTATGTTGAACGCTCAACAATATATGCCTCAAGATCAATTCAACCAAGCAGGGAATAGACCTGAGATTTTGTAGAGACAATACGACACAAATGGCTACCACGGGCCATAGTCTTATTTGAGTACCCAATGTTGCGGCTAATAACTTGGACATAAGGCAACACTCATGGCACCTACTTGCAAATAATGATGAGTTTGAAGGAAGAGCTACGGATGATTAGAATACTTTTATCAATAGATTCCTAGAGGTATGCAAGACGGTGAAGATCAATGGGGTTTGTGAGAAAGCGGTTCACCCACTTTTGTTCCCTTTTGCTATAAAAGGAAAGGCAAGGGAGTGGTATTCATCTTTGGCTCATGACTCCCTCCATACTTGGGACCAAGTTGCAAGTTCAATTTTGCTCAAGTACTTTCCACCATCAAAGGCCCTTGATCTAAAATCCGACATCCCTACTTTTGAGCAACTAGATGGTGAAGATTTGTACAAAGCATAGGATTGTTTGAAGACTATGTTACGAAGATGTCCTCAACATGGATTTGAAGCATGGGACCAAGTGCATCTATTTTTATAGGAACTTGGATGGTAATTCAATGCAACAGCTAAATGGGGCATGTGGAGGATACATTATGGATGTTGCACCGGATGTGGCATTGGCCACCATTTAATTGATTTGTGAAAACAATAGGCAATGGAATTTGGGAAGAAGGCAATTGAAAAACAAGAAGCCATTTGTGACCACCGTGGTAGATGAACCCGAATGGAACTCCGAGTGGCAAAACAAAGTCTTGGCCATGGACCAAATAATGGATGAGATGGCTCAAGAAAACAAGAAAGCTTGATTGTGTCAAATTTGTGGTGGTGGACATTCGGCTAATGAGTGCAACATGCCTACACCAACTACTTCCTACATTTCATCACAAGAAAACTCTTTGTTGGTCAATCCAAGCACACTTAAACCATCCTTGATGAATGTTTATGGTATGGGACATTTGAATACGGGGAAAATGAATTTGAACCCTAATGTGAACAACACCGTCGTTGCTCCCACGGACACTAGTTTGATGGTGGACACAAATCTGTATAATGCCAATTATGTGGGACAAGAGCGTATCCAAAACTATGATTTCCAAGGACTTCCACAAAATTGGCGTGATAATCCAAATTTTACTTGGGGTCGTGGTCCGAATCAAGGGCAATCCTTAAGGCCTCAACAAAGATCTTCTTATCAAGGTAACCAAGCTCCATGCCAACAACAAACCTATGTTTACCAACATCCGAATGCTCAACAAAATTACTCCCAAGAAGATTACTCTCAACCTCCTGATGACGTGGTCAATCAAGTTATAATATACTTGACCACCATAAACCAATACTAGCAAGAGGACTAGGCCCATCGTAGTATAGCTATAGCGAATCAAGGTCGATCCCACAGGGAACCAATCGTGGATCATCTTATATACAAACAATTAATTAAACATGTCAAGGACATAGAGGCGGTCTACGACCAACATAAGACAAGAAAGGTAAAGACACGACTCGACACAACGTAATTAACCTCCCCAATTATAGTCTTTATCGTTTGGACCTAGATAATTTATATAATAAACTGAACTTATTAACTGTCAATCCGTTTGTATCTATCTTAGATGGGCTACGGGAGTCATCCTCTTTAACTTGACTTAGTACCGGTTAGGTTACTAGATCACTGTGTTATTGTTACGTGACTTCGCTTTTTAAGGCCTCCATCTCATATAACTCACACGCTTACGACACTAAGGATGCCGATATTAATCGTACACCTCGTCTAGGCAACATTCCTATGGTTAGGCGTACTTATACTTCCTAAACGATTACTCAAGCTCTCGTCCAACTAGCAATTACCAAGTTATAGTCTCATGCTAGTTTACGACCTACGTATAACAAGGTGCGCGCAATTCCCTAATATAAACCTACCTAGATATTCTTTGAACGTCCGTGAAGAGCAATTCATAAGCCTACCTAAGAGTTTTATATCGGTATTTCCTTTTTACACGTTTTAATTAAACTAAGCGAGTAACGTAGCCATAGCCATACCTACTGAGATAATAAATTCTATTAAGTTAACCTAACCATAAAGACGTGGCTATTTAACGGATAAAACAGGGCTCGGTCGACCGAATAGGTGGGCTCGGTCGACCGAGTGAACTCATTCGGTCACCCGAATCAATTTCGTCCCCAGATTACATCCCTGAACATATCTCTCAGCGTTTCATCATACAGAACAGATTAAACAGAAATTCGCACAGTATTCATATAAACTAACACAGATACGCATTAATTAAATCAAGTAGATTCATGAATAAATACTAATTAAGTGTATGACGTAGGTTATGGGATCCTCATAGACAAGGTATCGCCACTTCCCTAACGTCATAGCCTAGATCTACATCATCTAGCTATGAATTAACTAACTCAAACAATAAAGCATAATTGGGAGGGATTGATTACTTAAAAGAAAAGAAACAGAAAATAAAGGCTTACATAATTTGCAGCCCTTAAACTCTGGAAACCTTCAAATTATTCTACATTGTATCAAAGCTATGAATAGAGTGATTTTATTGAATGATATTCTAAGGTATTCAAGGTGTGTATTACAATTCTCGTAGCTGCTAGCTTATATAGAGGTTTTTGCCGACTTAGGGTGGTTCTAGAAGATAAGCACGATATAAGCCGGAAACCGCCCCGAAGCTGACACTCGGTCAACCGAGAGCTGACACTCGGTCGACCGAAGCTATAGGCTCGGTCGACCGAACCTAACATTTGCACACGTTAATCGTTTTTCTCATCTATCTTGCTCCCCACTCCACGCTTGCGTGTTGATCTGATTTCTCTAATTTATCTCTTGATTAATGCTCCGATTTTCTTCCTTATTATCTTGAGATCCATTGATTGAATGACATTAATCCTTTCGATTTGTCGTGATCTACAAAATCAGCATTTATCGCACAATAAATCGGCTTTTAATAATGAAAACGGCTAAATACCAAATATCATATTAATAATCACTTAACATTAAATAATAAATATAAACATGTGATTTAATATGAAATATATATTATTGATCTCGATTTAAGGTCAACGTTGATGACTTTTACGGGTATAATTTGACCGTCATCACCTCCACCTTTAGCTCCCAAGCTCCCATTCCACAAAAGAGATCCACCAAGATTCTCTTGAGAAAATCAACAAAACATTGCAAGAGCATGGAAGAATGCCCTAAGATCACTGTAGGACGCTACAAGACCATAGTCGGGATTTAAGGGATATAAGGACAAATGCCAAAAATACTACCACCATGCTCCAATCGTCGGTGAGGAACCTTGAAAGTCAAGTGGGACAATTAACCGAAAATGCTAATACCGCACCGGTTGGAGGCTTCCCAAGTAACACCATGAGAAATCTTAAGGAAGTTAATGCTATCTTTGCGGTGTATGATAATGATGGGGAAGAGAATATGGTAATGGAGAGTCACGAGACAATGAGGGTGGCGGTGTCTAAAAAGGATACAAATGAAGAGTTGGTTCTTGATGACGAAGTTGGGCACAAAGTGGGATGTGAAAGGGATCTCCGGGGCAAGGCTATGGAACAATGGAATGCATGAATGGAGCATGTGAGTGAAGCTTCTAAAGGCTATGGAAAGTCAGGTACATCTCAAACTAGAATTCCTTTTGATGTGAGTAGTCTTCCTTTCCCTCCCTCTCATTATAAGAAAGCAAATGTGGTAAGTAAGAAGCAAAATCGTTTGCTTGACATCTTGCATAAGGTAGCGATAAACATTCCATTAGTTGATTCTTTAATGAAAATGCCTTTTTATGCTAAATTTCTTAAAGATGTTTCATCGAAAAAGCCTAAAATGCAAAGTGTGGTTTATTGTAATGATGATTGTTCTGCAATTTGTCAAGAGAAAGTTTCACATAAACTTGGTGACCCTAGGAGTTTCTCAATCCCTTGCACAATAGGTAACTCTAAGAGTCTCAACACTCTATGTGATTTAGGGGATTGTGGGAACCTTATGTCATACTCCACTTATAAAGAACTTGGTCTTTATGGCATTAGAACAACTAGAATGGTTCTTTCTATGGTGGATAGGTCCATTGGGTACCCTAGAGAAATCGTTGAGAATGTGCTATTCCAGGTTGATAAAAAAAATTTCCGGGCAGATTTTGTCATCTTAGACATGGAAATCAACACTCTGATGCCAATTTTGCTTGGTAGACCATTTTTTCTTACAAGAGGATCCTTGCTTGATATGCGAACCGGAGATATTACTTTCAGAGTTCACAATGAGGGCGCCACCATCAAGGTTTATGAGCATGTAGATCATCCATGTGATGTGTGGGGTAAACACGAGAGGATTGATAAGGGTTGAAGTCTTTCATGTGCGTCATAGCAATCAAGAGTTTCCAAAGAGGGAGAAGAGTGATTTTGAGGCCAAAGGAGTAAAATTTGGTGGATTCAAGTCGTGTCAAGGACTTTAAACTTGACAGTCCTACCAGTATAACTTCATCATTACCTTCTTTTTATCCACCATTTCCACCTTTGGGTCAACAGTATAACCTGAAATTTGACATTGTATAAGTCATTCCGTTGAGCCAATGACGTAAAACAAAGGCGCTTGGGGGAGGCAACCCACCATTTGTTTGTTTTGCTTTCGTTTTTGGTGCTATGAGTGATCTAGGGTTAAACTTTAGGGAATCTAGGTACCGTTCTTGGGTATGTTTTTTCTTTGGCCCGTTTTTGCTTGCTGATACTTCAGTAGTCTGCTGACTGTTGAGTTTACTAAATTTGTGCAGCGGAAATATATAAAAAATTAAGCCTTATTACTTGTTGTTAAATATGATACCAAGTATTAGATACTCAGTAGTGTATGTGTGTGGTTCGGTTTCTAGATTTAGTAGATTGATGTGTTAGATAAACTACGTGCAAAATATAAATGCAGAAAGTATGTAGGCAGATTTTATATTGGTTCCAGGTGGTGTAATCTTGTCAGTCCACTCTTCTCCTGTGATGTTGGAAGTAATTCACGAGAGATCTTTGATGTAGCTGTTACAAAAATCCCTAAGTTCCTTGTCCTTCACCAATAACTATGGCTTCACAAACTGAACACTTGGAACAGGTAAGATTGCTGCTCCAAAGTCTTCCACTGGTCCTTGAAGGGTAGAATTTCCTTTTCACCAGCTCCACCATAAACAACAGTCTTTCACACCCAAAGATGCTTCACTGTCTTTAGTAGATTTCTTATAAAAGAAAGATTGAATCAAGTAAGTGATTCAGCTTTCAGCAGCTTGATCAGGATGATATGATCAGTAGCTTGATGTCTTCAAGTGTGTAAACTTGATGCAGCTTGAATGCAGATTACACTTGAAGAATTTTACTGGATCAGCCGCTTTATGCTCAGTAGGGTCAGCAGGGTGTTATTCTTGATTTAATTCTGATTGCTCAAGGTAGATTATTAATTTTCATCACTTGTATCTGAATTAGGAGTCCTCTATTTATAGGTAGGAATCCTTGTGACTTATGTTTGAAATTCAAACATAGCCGTTTCAGATTTGTCTCCATCTTGACTTGTTTTTTCTGACTGTTCCTAGAACCGACACTGTCAGATTCGTTTTTGACAGTTTACAGTCTGACAACCCTTTGACTTGTAACCATTGGATAAAGGTTTGAATCTTTCCAACATCCATTTGATCTTAACCATTGATTTGTTTGATAAATCAGAGGTTGTTAGCTGTCCCTTTCTTTGTAATCTTGCAATGTAGCCTTGGATTAAATCGAAATATGTGTCCATTAGGTTCCTGAGAACATAAGTCTGCTGATATACACATCAGTAAGCATATCCTTATTATGCTGTGTTTAAAAACACTTCTGCTTACTGTCTTTTATCTAACTTTTATTTTTGAAGTTAGATTACACCTTTTTGCATATAACTAAGTTCAAATCATCACTTAACTTATGGAACTTAGACCTTGTATATAAGGTATATGTGATCAGTTTAGGTCATCACAGACTTCCCTAAATTCTGATTCCATATCCTTGACTTTAATTACTAAGTTTGATCCCTTAGCCTTCAATAACTGAGTTTGAGCCCTCAGCCTTCAGTCTTCAGCAGGTTCCTGACTAGTATACTGACTCAGCTACCCTACTGATCTAGACTAGTATGCTGATGAAAGTCAGCTGACCTTTTACAGTGCTTGTTTGATCAAACCTATACAAGATCAAACTCTAATAAACCAATACATTTGATCTTGCCATCTTTTTGCCTTTGCTCTATAACAGCTAGTCTGGCACTCATCACTAAAACTAAAAATAAGTCCAAAACGTTCGTTTTCTTGGTGTTTCTATTTAATGGCTTTAGGTATACGAGATTGAGCTTCGCGGATATGTCATATGGACTAATTTGCGCCTTTCTACCGTGTTAAGCTAAGCCTTATTTTTCCTTTATCATTCACACACTGAGGAAAGTGTTGCATTTAATGTGACGGTGGTTGGCTTAGCTATGATATCTGCTTCTTTGATATTTTAGCCATTGTGTTGTATGCTTATCGTTTGGTCACTTCTTTAGTAATATTGATCTATTTTTAAAATTTTCTAAGGTTTTGATGTTGCATTCGTGTATTGAGCCTTCATGTTCATAAGATAAACGATTTAGTGAATTTTTAAATGCATGTTACTTGTCTTTCTACCATACCTTGTGAACGGGATTTTCATGCACGCATAGCTTCAATTTCATGAACGGCAGTAACTAGTGACTGATTATGGTAGACTTAGGCACAATTCGGCTACCTAGAACTCATATCATTAACTTCGAGATGAAATAGAAAGGCCGACCTTGGTAGAGTTTGGAATGACAGTTATGGCATTTCTTTGACCCGACCAGAGCCAAATGTTCTTCGCATGACATATTCAACAGTAACCCCTCTAAGCCTTAGTAGGATAGTTAGACCCTCATCCGACACTTAGCCATTCGTATTTAGCCCGTAGTTTCCTGATCCCAAGCCTTATTTGTGGTCAACATTCCCTTGAACACCTTATGAGTTAAGCTTAATCTTTTCATTTAGATCACACTTGCTTAGGCAAGTATGGAGTGGTAGGGTGGTGTGTTTGTATAGAGGAGTTGATATTCGAGCTATTTCATGATATGGGAGGGTAGGAGCTCAATTCTTGTTATGCATATGTTATGGCTTTTGACTCAAACCTAATAAAAGCATTTTATAGCACAACTTTCTAAATTTAAAAGTTTAGTGAGGAAAAAGAGAAAAGAAAGAGAAGTCCAAAATCAAAAGAAAATGAAGATTAATAAAGGTTGATTCAAAGAAAGCCAAGTGTTTTAGGTCTCATGTATTGATTTGTTATATGATGTTGGTGTTTGGGATAAGTCCTTAGTGTAGAAACATGATTCTTATACATTTTTGCCTCGTTACACTTGAGACATAGTAGGAGATGGTGTTTTATTTCTTGGATCATGTTTCTAGTTTCATTTTGAGCTAGAGAAGGGTAGAATTAGCAACGTTTTGTATTGTTAAACCCTGGGATTACGCTTGCTCATTTTGTCTCTATGTTGTTTATTCCCCAGATATTCCCTTCGGTTAGCCCCGTCCCTAGCCTAACATTACAACCGTGCAAGTCCTACTCGACCTTGCTTAGCCTCGGTTTTGCCCCGATTAGTGGAAATGCTTATGAAGTAAGCTATGGTGTAGTGTTCGGTAAAAACTAGTTTTATAATTTATAAACCGAAACACCCCAAGTATAAGGATCGTAGTATAGGGTGTTTACGGGTCGTCCTAAGGGAGTGGAATGTTTATCGGATTCAAATATAAATCTATATCAATTATGTCACAATTATCTATCTAAACTACTAAAAAGCCGAAACTAACGAAACCTAAACCTAAGAATTAAAACTAAAAAAGAAATAAAACAAGCGAGAAAAATAAGAAAACAGAAAGTTGACGAGCGTTCACTAAAGTGAACGAGCGTCTGAAAACGGAATCTAACGGACGGGCGTCTGCTATTGCGGACGAACGTCTAAATACGAACTGAAGCAGAAAAGTGCAGGAAAACAGCAGGAGATTAGGGTTTATATAACTAAAACTTAAACTAAACTTAATCTAAACGATTCGATTAATAAACAATAAAGGGAAAACACAGCGAGGCGACTAGGTTCCACCTATCAACCAACAATCCAACTAGACGGTGATTAAAAAGACATAGTTTTTAGTAGTGATTTATTCACGAATTCAATTAAATTTCTTCAACCAAATTCTAGGGTTTCGTTTATCTTTTCAAACAAACTAAACATGCAATCAAAACGAAATCACGAGATTGTTTCCAAACTCTTACTCAACTAAACATGCCTAATCTCTTATAACATGATTAGATGCATTACTTTGAATAAAAGAGAACTTAAATAAACATACTTTCATAAATTTATTCAAGCATAAATTAAACATAGATCGTTTCATCAAATCTTAATTCAATAAAACTTAAACAATATAAAACAGATCCAAAGTAATGAAAAACTATGAATTAAACTCACTAAACTTAAGCATCGAACTCTCTAGTTGGTTTTGTTGTTGATAGGCTTCCTCCGTCGACTCACCGCAGATGTTTAGCCAACAATCATGTTGAAGATGATTGTTGGGTTGGAGAAGTTCATCTCTAAGAAAAGGGCGGCTCCTTAGGGTTTAAGGCGCAGCTTTTTGGTGTAACTTATGCGTATGAATCGTGGCAAAAGAATTAGGGTTTTAGGCGGCCCCTTATGCGCTGCTTTTATAGATGTAGTTTAAGTCGGTTGAGGGAAGGTCGGCAGAGGACGCTCGTCCGGTATCCGGACGCCCGTCCGGAATGCCCGGACGTCGAGTAAACGCTCGTTCATCCTCCGTCCGAACTCTCTCGAATGTAAAATACAATTCCGGACGCTCGTTCACTTTATCAAACGCCCGTCCGGAATGGACGCCGCACGAACGCTCGTCCAAGATGCCGAGGGTCGGATTTCTTCATCTTTATCCAATTTCTTCAAGCCAATTCCGACTCTATCTTGAATAATTCGACTTGAGCTTCATTTATCCTCTTTATGCACTCGAAAATCAACACCTACATGATAAATAAACAATGCAAAAATGTAATAAAATCCAAATAATAATAATTCCATTAAATCAACACTTAAAATCATCAATTTTGCATACAATCATCTTAAAATCATCTTTATTAAATATTTACACTTAAACCCTTAATTCTCATGTAAATTATGCAAATGTGGGGAAAATAATAATGAAATAAACCCTTAATAATCATATAAATATGGCCTTAACAACTCCCCCACACTTAGCTTTTTGTACGTCCTCGGACAAAACAAACAAAACTATAGCTCAACTTTCATGCAATCCACATAGATCTCTAACTCACGTAACAAAAGATACAACAACTATAGCAAATGATACCAACACAGAGATAGATTCGGTGTAAGTGTGACAAGCCATTCTCAATCTAGCAAGCCTTTCAAGGAAATATCCTCTCAAAAATTCCAATGACTATCCTAGGTATAGACAGTAATAGCTCCACTCAAAGCCTTCCCACGCACTCAGTAGGATAATCCCTACAACATATCATGCGGTTCTACTGGGTATAAGATCCATGATAACAAAGACTTAACTTTTATTTTTACTCATCATTTTTCAAAATTTTCAAATTTGACGCATATCAGAATGAGCTCTTACCCATCATAGTAGAATAGGATGTTTCGTGATAACACCCTACCTTACTCAAATCATAAGGTAGCTTCTTCTAACTGTCGTGAGCTTGGTCATCATAGTGGTATAGGACATTTCGAGATAATGCCCTACCTCACTCCAATCATAAACCAGCTTCCGACGAACGTATTTATTAATAATTGCTCACTCACTTTATTCACTTTTCAAAGTCATAAGTTACATCTCACCTATCACATTCAAACTTTATGATATTCACAGTACACGGTCTAACTAAGGTGTTACTATACTGACCTTCCTAAGATAAATCATTAAAAATAATGAAAGAATATAATTCAAAAGTCATGCTTCAAAATCAAAGGCTTTCGTGAGTGAAAAACGAAACTATCTCCATAAAAGTAAAACATGCTATAATTATCTCACTAAGTCACATACTATCATCGTTAGAAAACTACAACTAGCAAGCATCTAGTTCCAATTATATGCTCGAGACTCACAAAAAATTTTAAATTTAGTGGAAAATTTAACATTCACTTTTTACTCATATTTTACTCATATTTCAAAGGATAAAAACATAAAAACATACCCAAACACCCCCCCACACTTAAATCACATTATGTCCTCGAATGTGCAAAATAAAAGAAAAGAAAACTTAGTCGGTTTCAACAAAGTGGTTGTCGGATGAAAGTTGGCAGAGGTCGGGCCGGAGCACGAGTATACCGCAACAACTCGAATAGACAACACCGGACAAGTAGTAACTCGAAAACCTCGCTCAAAAGTATCCGCAACACTCGACATACCATATAATCTCGGGGTACACGGGGTATATGAGCAACACATAACACAAAACACTCACAATGAACGTAGGAGGAATAACCATCAACACAAAATCAACTAAAGTATTATTTCTAAAACAATAAAACAAAACAACCTAAGAAAAGGAAACGAACAAAGAAAACTAGGTTGCCTCCAGAGCGCTCTTTTAATGTCAATAGCTTGACACAAACATTCCAAAAGATCAACCCGGATCGGGCCACTTTGGTTTAACGCCGCCACCTCGCATCGGAATCGGAGTATTGGGGCGGAAATGATTCTCACCACAACAACAAGTCAAGTGTGCTATAAGATCATTAAACTTCTCTCTCCAAACTACACCGACTCTCTTCTTCTTGTTCTTGCGGATGATAGGCATAGGGGTGCTAACCTCGCTCGGGGTCTCGGGAGAAGGTACCTTACGGGTGGATATACGAACGTCATCGTCATCTGACTCAAAGAAATAAGATGGAATCTCCTCACAAATCAGGACATCTGTACTCTCATCTCTGCTTTGGAAATAAAGAGTCTCAGGCTTTGCCTTTGGTTGCCCAAAATATTTCTTAAGTCGATGGCCATTCACTTTGAAAGCTTGATTACCATACCCGTTCAAAGTAATTACTCCACTTGGATTAACCTCGAGAATCTCAAAGGGACCGGACCATCTAGACTTGAGTTTACCTGGAAACAGGTGAAGTCTGGTATTATAGAGTAAAGCCATGTCACCAACTTTGAATTCTCGGTCCTTGATCTTAGCGTCATGGAGTATCTTAGTTCTCTCCTTGCTGAGCTTAGCATTCTCGTACGCACGGAGTCTGAATTCGTCGAGCTCGTTCAACTGTAACAACCTTCTCTCCCCACAGAGTTGGCTATCAAAATTTAAGAATTTAATTGCCCAGAAAGCTCTGTGTTCAAGTTCGACAGGTAAATGACAAGCTTTGCCATAGACCATTTGGAAGGGTGACGTGCCCATCGGGGTCTTGAATGCAGTACGATAAGCCCACAAAGCGTCATCCAGCTTAAGACTCCAATTAGATCTATTATTGTTCACGGTCTTCTCTAAAATTCTTTTCAAGCTTCGGTTGCTTACCTCGACTTGGCCACTAGTTTGAGGATGATATGGTGTACCAATCTTATGTTTGACACCATACTTCTCAAGGATCTTGTCAAGCGGCGCATTACAAAAGTGAGTACCTTCATCACTAATGAGTGCTCTCGGACGCTCGAATCTAGTAAAGATATTCTTTTGCAAGAATTTCTTCACGACTTTATGATCATTAGTTTGAGTAGCTATGGCCTCGACCCACTTTGAAACATAATCCACACGTACGAGGATATACTTATTACCACATGAGGATGGAAAGGGTCCCATAAAATCTATGCCCCATACATCGAAAACTTCGCATTCAAGAATGGGCTTAAGTGGCATTTCCATCCGACTACTCGCCGTCCCGCCTTCCGGCACCTATCACAACCTTTACAAAAGGCTTCTGCATCCTTAAACAGAGTCGGCCAGTAGAATCCAGCTTGAAGGATCTTTGCAACCGTCTTCGGTGTTCCATAATGACCTCCGGTAGGACCGCTATGGCATTGTTCTAGGATATCCCACTGATCATGCTCAGGAACACACCGTCGAAGCAGCCCGTCTTTACAGACTCTGAACAAATAAGGATCTTCCCATACGAGATGTTTGAGATCAGAAAAGAACTTTTTCTTCTCCTGATACGTCATATCCTCTAAATGACCACTCGCTAAATAGTTGACGTAGTCGCATACCACGGCCTAACCGTTTCAAGCTTCATCAATTGCTCGCCGGAAAATCAATGCCTATATCATTGTGATTTTCTGCACCCTCATTTACTAAGCGAGATAAATGATCAGCCACAATATTCTCACTACCTTTCTTATCTTTAATCACAAGGTCAAACTCTTGTAGAATTAAAATCCATCTAAGTAATCTTGGTTTGGCATCTGCTTTATCCATAAGGTAGCGTAAAGCCGCATGATCCGTCCATACAATCACTTGAGACCCGAGAAGATAACTTCTAAACTTGTCAATGGCAAAGACGACGGCTAAGAATTCCTTCTCGCCGTAGTATAATTGCATTGAGCCGGGTTCAAGGTACGACTCGCATAATAGATGGGCCTGAACCTTTTATCAACTCTTTGACCCAAAACTGCGCCTACGGCGTAATTAGAGGCATCGCACATCAACTCGAAAGGCTTGGTCCAGTCAGGTGCAACTAAAATAGGGGCACTGATAAGCTTATCTTTCAAACAATTGAAAGCTTCTTTGCACTTCGCATCGAACAAGAAATCGACATCTTCTTTCAAGAGATTTGATAAAGGCTTGGCAATCGTAGAAAAGTCTCGAATAAACGCCGGTAGAAGCCAACGTGTCCTAGAAAACCTCGTACCTCTTTCATCGTTTTTGGGTACGTCATCCGTTCAATGGCTTCGACCTTAGCCTTATCAACTTGAATACCAAAGCATTGGACACCTTATGTCCCAAAACGATTCCTTCGTCTACTAGAAAATGGCATTTCTCCCGCTTAAGCACCGCATTCTTCTCAACGCAACGTTGGAGTACCATATCTAGGTTTTCTAAAATTTCATCAAAACTATCGCCGTAGACTGAGAAGTCATCCATGAAGACTTCCATGCATTTCTCAACAAGTCCATCGAAAATGGCCAACATACACCGTTGAAAAGTCGCGGGTGCATTGCATAGACCGAATGGCATTCTACGAAAAGCAAAAGTACCAGATGGACACGTAAACGTTGTCTTCTCTTGGTCATTGGGGTCGATGGCTATCTGGAAGTAACCAGAGTATCCATCGAGAAAACAATAATACTTGTGACCACTCAGTCTTTCAATAAGGTGGTCAATGAAGGGTAAGGGAAAGTGGTCCTTGGCAGTAACCTCATTAAGTCTACGATAGTCGATACGTACTCGTAGCTCGTCACGAGTCGTAAGGCAACTTCCTCCCCTTTTTCATTCTTTTCAACCGTGATTCCGCCCTTCTTTGGCACAACTTGAGTAGGGCCGACCCACTCGCTATCGGCGATTGCGTAGATGATTCCCATGTCAAGCCACTTTATCACTTCTTTCTTGACAACCTCTTGCATATGCGGATTCGGCCTTCGCCGAGGTTGTCTTACCTTTTTAGCTCCTTCCTCCGTTCGGATTTTATGCATGCATATGTCCGGGCCGATCCCTCGGATATCACCCACTTGCCAACCGAACGCGAGGATGTTTTTCTTAAGCACTTCTATCACCGTGCTTCTTGCTCGGGCTCGAGTTTCGAAGAAATGATCAAAGGCAATTTATCTCCATCCTTAAGAAAGATATACTTAAGGTGTTTTGGAAGCGGTTTGAGCTCTAAATCGCAGGTGGTTGCTCAATACTAGACTTTAACGGGCCACCTTTCTCCTTATGAGCTTGAAGTGGTTGACAGTAGAACACCTCATCTTCCCGAGGCTCAACCCCAGAAAGGTACTGGATCAAATCATCCATCGGAATCCTCCGGTCAACACTTGCTTCCTTTTTCTTGTGATCGATCATTTTCCTTAACTCTTCGTCTTTAAGCTCTTCTGCCAGCTCTTCCCAATCATCTACTTCCCAATGAGTAGCTTCTCTCCAAAACTCTACCTCGTCCCAACTACCCATCGAGCTTCTTCTTCACCAGGGATGAAGTCTTCCCGACTCGCTTCTTTGAAATCATCGTTTGTCGCCGGGTATCTCCATGCTTCTAACTCAATAACAAAGCTCGTATGTGCGAGTGAAGATGACTCGTCAATGCCTACGGCCGGAAATGAATTAGAAGATGGTCCGCAAGTCACCGGATCCTCAATGTCCATGACTTCAAAAACACCTATCTCTCGTAAGCTCCATTGCATCTTCGTAATAAGCATCTCCTCCGTCCTCATATATGGCTTCGACAAACGATATTTCATCAATTACGGCTCTTTCAGATGTGTCCCTCGTGTGAAGGTGACAGATGTGTCACCGATTCTAAGAGTAATCCGTCCTTTGCGAAGTCGACGAGAGCGTTGAAGTGTCTAAAAAGGTTCGGCCTAGAATTAGAGGCATCTCCTTATCGTGGATAGTCTAGAATAACCCGGTCGGTAGGGAAGACTAAATGTTCAATTTGAAGGAGAACATTAGCTACACAACCGGCCGCAAGTACGACTAGATTTGTCTACCATCCGAAGAGAAATGGGGCGTTCACGCATTCTTTTGTCTAGCCCGAGCTTCTTGCATACATTTAATGGCATCACATTAATAGAGGCCCCTGAGTCGCATAAAACATTTTCGAACAAATGGCCTTCAATCTCACAAGAGATTGAGGGTCTGCCAGGGTCACCTCGCTTAACAGCGACTTTTTGTGAAACCATTGCGCAATCTTCTCGAAACACTTCTTCGGCCCATCCCCCGAAGCTTTCTCTTGCTCCCACGAATTCTTTAAGATACTTAGTACATTTAGGCATTTCGTACAATACCTCGCTAAGGGCATACTCACTTTAGTGTCTCTAAGCATCCTCCTCTACCCCATCATACCGCTTGTCGTTAGTGAGGGTTTTCTCTTTCCTTTTTGGTGGATAAGGAAGGGCTTTATCATTCTTCGTGGCCCGATTCTTTATCGCCTCATCCTCCTTATCCTTCCATCTCACAAACTTTTCTTCCTTTTTCTTAGTCGTGGGTACATGCCTCCGACTCTCCTTCTTTCCTCGTCATCGAATTATTTTCATCCACCGAAGAATTGTCACTAAGCTCCTCATCGTTGCTTTCTTCGGCATGTGGTTTCGATTTTCCCCTCCCGAACTCATGGCGTCGGGAGGGGCTACTCGTTTCCCGACACCTTGCCGGGTCCAAGCCTTTCTTACCACTTCTCAAAGTTACTTCATTCAACTCCTCTTCTTGCCCATACTCCCACCGAGGTGTAATGGCAAGTGCAAACATTCACATCGCCTTTCGGATTTTTCTCGGTATAACTCGGGAGTTTACCGTGAGGTCTCGCTTGCTTGCCGGTCCGCCATTTGACCAACTTGTCTCTCAATTGCTTTAACACTAGTAGACGAGTCTTCACCATGTCTACCACTCATCGAATTTGTGCCGAGGGACACGAGGTGGTATGATTGTTGTTCGAGTTTGATTCCCCACCTTGAGGCCTTTGGGAGTTCGAACCGGCCTTTGATAGTTCGAGTTGAAAGAATTTGAATTTGAAGGGCCAGGTGGTAACTTGGCTTGATTGAAGTTTTGCCTTTGAAATCCCGAATAGTTCGGTTCCGTTGAAGTTTCGGAAGGGTTGGTTTTGATTATCCATTAAGTTTACCTCCTCCGTCATCTCGTCCCCGCCCGTGTTCCAAGATAATTCACCTCGAAGGCCGCATCCGAAGATTGGCCACCGCTTGCTTATCGATTCCATCCGAGCAACCAACAAACCGTGTATCAGATTGCTTGCGTGACCTTCTTTCTTAACAATATTGGTCTTCTTAGAGTCGACCACATGTTGTTCTTGGCAATTGTCTCGGCTACTCGTAGCCTCATCACCTCCCCTAAGAAGGATCCATGAGCCGTGGAGTCAAGATAGTCTCTATTAGGTTGAGAGACACCTCTCGTAAAACAGCTCCAACAACTCATGTCCGTCATATCCGTGATTGGGGCATTTCCTCATCAAAAGATTCAATCTTTCCCAAGCTTTGCCAACAGCTTTCATCCTCCAACCGCTCGAAAGTAGCTATTTCCCGTTTCATCTCCATAATCTTGCCTCGGTGAAACCCACTTAAGAGCGAAGGCTCTTTTGACATCATTCCATGTATGGAGAGAATGATGGGCTAATGATTTAAACCATCTCGCTTGCTTCACCTTTCAAAGCAAAAGGAAATAGCTTCAACTTTACGATCTCGTAATCAACACCAGGATAATGGCCTCGCTTCACGATTTGTACGAATGTGGACAAGAAGTCGTGCGGGTCTTCTTGAGCAAGGCCATGGAAAGAGCTATTTTGGACTAGTGCAACTACTCCATTTTTAAGGTCGAAATTTACTCCCCCATATCGTGGACGAATAGGTCTATGTCCCTCGAGAAAATCTTGATTAAGATATGGGGTGTAGGGGTCCCGGTTCAACCGATTAAGCCGGTTTTGGCGGAATTGTTGAAGTTGTTGATTTATGCCGCCTTGCCGATTCTCGCCGTTGCCGCAGCTTGCATTTGTTGAAGGAGTAAATTTAACCGAGCTTGGGGATCGGGATTTGGAATTGGTGGATCTTGATCCGCCATTTTGTCCAAATCGGGGAGAAGCCTTCTTCTAAGGATAGATCGTTCGTGCTCGGGATCAAAGATCGAAGTCCCTTCTTACTTCTCGTTTGCATAAACCAAGAAAGGAAAAGGAAGAAATCAACCTTAGGTTGATTAGAACAGTTTAGAAAAGGTTTGATGGTTTAGAGGGAGAAAAGAAAAGAGAAGAGAAGAAAGAAAAGAAGTGATGATTGAACAGACTGTACTGTCGTCCAGTATGAGTGAACGCTCGTTCAGAGGGAATTCTGGAAGTGGACGCTCGTTCGGATCACCGAACCGGTGTTCGAAGACAGATTGGGGAGAAACGGGTGTTTAGAGGTCGGACGAGCGTTTGGTAGTTCGTACGCTCGTCCGATCGCCTTAAACGATGCAGAAGAAGATTTTTAGAAACGTACGGGCGTCCGAAAGGATGGACGCCCGTTTAAAAACTGAAAAACGAAACAGATACAGGAAAGAATAGCAGGAAACTAAAATAAAAACCTAAAATAGTAATAATTAAGGCAATAAATTTATACGGTCTAAAATCTAAGGCAAATCTAAAGCTAAATCTAAGGCTTCTAAAAATCTAATGTGACCAATAACATAAAATAAATAAATAAAAACTAAAATAATTAAAATCAAATTTATAAAATCGAAAATCTAAACTAGGATAAAGTGAAATAAAATAAAAATAAAAATAAAAACAAAAATAAAAATGAAAATAAAACGTAGCAATTAGATTATTACCTAAAAAATAGTATCGAAATAAAAATTGCACCTAGAAGAATCCGACAACCGTTACCGACTCCCCGGCAACGGCGCCAAAAACTTGTTCGGTAAAAACTAGTTTTATAATTTATAAACCGAAACACCCCAAGTATAAGGATCGTAGTATAGGGTGTTTACGGGTCGTCCTAAGGGAGTGGAATGTTTTCGGATCGGATTCAAATATAAATCTATATCAATTATGTCACAATTATCTATCTAAACTAAAAAGCCGAAACTAACCGAAACCTAAACCTAAGAATTAAAACTAAAACAAGAAATAAAACAATAAAGAAAAATAAGAAAAAAGAAAGTTGACGAGCGTTCACTAAAGTGAACGAGCGTCCGAAAACGGAATCTAACGGACGGGCGTTCGCTATTGCGGACGAACGTCTAAATACGAACCGAAGCGTAAAAGTGTAGAAAAACGGCAGGAGATTAGGGTTTATATAACTAAAACTTAAACTAAACTTAATCTAAACGATTCGATTAATAAACAATAAAGGGAAAACACAAAGAAGGCGACTAGGTTCCACCTATCAACCAACAATCCAACTAGACGGTGATTAAAAAGACATAGTTTTTAGTAGTGATTTATTCACGAATTCAATTAAATTTCTTCAACCAAATTCTAGGGTTTCGTTTATCTTTTCAAACAAACTAAACATGCAATCAAAACGAAATCACGAGATTGTTTCCAAACTCTTACTCAACTAAACATGCCTAATCTCTTATAACATGATTAGATGCATTACTTTGAATAAAAGAGAACTTAAATAAACATACTTTCATAAATTTATTCAAGCATAAATTAAACATAGATCGTTTCATCAAATCTTAATTCAATAAAACTTAAACAATATAAAACAGATCCAAAGTAATGAAAAACTATGAATTAAACTCACTAAACTTAAGCATCGAACTCTCTAGTTGGTTTTGTTGTTGATAGGCTTCCTCCGTCGACTCACCGCAGATGTTTAGCCAACAATCATGTTGAAGATGATTGTTGGGTTGGAGAAGTTCATCTCTAAGAAAAGGGCGGCTCCTTAGGGTTTAAGGCGCAGCTTTTTGGTGTAACTTATGCGTATGAATCGTGGCAAAAGAATTAGGGTTTTAGGCGGCCCTTATGCGCTGCTTTTATAGATGCTTAAGTCGGCTGAGGGAAGGTCGGCAGAGGACGCTCGTCTGCCTATCCGGACGCCCGTCCAGAATGCCTGGACGCTGAGTAAACGCTCGTTCATCCTCCGTCCGAACTCTCTGAATGTAAAATACAATTCCGGACGCTCGTTCACTTTATCAAACGCCCGTCTGGAATGGACGCTGCACGAACGCTCGTCCAAGATGCCGAGGGTCGGATTTCTTCATCTTTATCCAATTTCTTCAAGCCAATTCCGACTCTATCTTGAATAATTCGACTTGAGCTTCATTTATCCTCTTTATGCACTCGAAAATCAACACCTACATGATAAATAAACAATGCAAAAATGTAATAAAATCCAAATAATAATAATTCCATTAAATCAACACTTAAAATCATCAATTTTGCATACAATCATCTTAAAATCATCTTTATTAAATATTTACACTTAAACCCTTAATTCTCATGTAAATTATGCAAATGTGGGGAAAATAATAATGAAATAAACCCTTAATAATCATATAAA
The DNA here is from genome assembly GCA_036785695.1 of Gentiana straminea. NCBI lineage: Eukaryota > Viridiplantae > Streptophyta > Magnoliopsida > Gentianales > Gentianaceae > Gentiana > Gentiana straminea. Next base: position 966,247 of record JAVUPR010000142.1, read on the forward strand.
TATGGCCTTAATAGTCGTAATAAACAAATGTCTATAAACATAATTTTCCTAAGGTTGTTACTACTAAAACGAAACTAAAAAAAAAGATAAAATAAACTGGACAGAGGATTGTCAGTCCAAAGCCAGGAAGGATAAAAGCGATAAAAACTAAATCTAAACTACTAACTATAAAAGGAAATAAACAAGAAGATGAACATGGAGATTAACAATGAACAAACAAAATCACCCAATCCTTCAAACCCTCTATCTCTATCTAAGGTTATCTTGTGATGATTAACTAAAGATGTGGTTCACCTAATCAAAAGTATGAATCCTACTTCCGTAGATAATTCGTCTATCAATCTAACATCTTCCAATGTATAGAATTGACGCAAACAAACCAAGGTGCAAGATTTTAAATCTAACAACCTAGATAATCAACCTATCAACTTCCGTTATGTCAAGGCTAAAAACCTAATCTTTCCTATGGTGATCTAGGTCTAATCATGACTTCCATCAAAATCAAACATCAAAAGCAACCATCTTCCGATATACGTGCATGAACAAATAAACGCATAGGAAAAGATACAACTTTGAATCAAAGATCAAAACATAAACTTAAATAGAAGATAGAAAAACCTGATGAAAAGAGTTACATCGTTTGAACAATCGCAGCCTCCAAGCATGAAGTGCAGGAAAACGCAAAGAAATAAACAAAGAAAAACGAAATAAAAAAAACCTAATCTAATTGCCACCCCGGCCTCCCAAAGGGGGGCTGGGCGCCTAGGGTTGCTCCTTTATGATGGTGTATCAATAAGAGTCGAATATTGTGTCTTTTAGGGTTGAAATCGCGCCGCTATTTATAGGAGAAATAGGTCGGTTTTCGCATGTCGGCCGTGGACGCCCGTCCACTCAATCGGACGCTCGTCCAAGAATTTCGGACGCGGTGGACGCCCGTTTGCTATGGCGTCTAAACTCTCGAATCAAAAACTCCTCCCGGACGCCGGTCCACTTATTTGGACGCCGGTCCACTTTGGACGGGACTTGGACGTGCGTTCGGCCTCTTTTTCTTCCAAATTAATCTTGATCTTCATTCCAACTTCATCTCTATCTCTTCCCTTCCATGCAAATCATCACTTGAACATCTTTTAAGCTCCTTTCACCTCATGCAAGCGTACCTACATCACGATAAAACCGTGCAAAATGTAACATCTTACATCTAAAGATATTTATCCAATAAAATCACATAATTAACCCGATTTTGAACTTTAATACTTCTAAAACTCATTTGCTCAATATTTCAATATAAAGCTCGATTTCTATGAGAAACATACGAACATGGAGAGAATTGTTACAAAATATATCCTTATAAAACGTATAAAATCACCCTTAACAACTCCCCCACACTTAAACCTTGCTCGTCCCGAGCAAGACAAAACATAATCAAGACTTGAGACATATAAACACTTATGCAAATATAAAACATATTTAATAGTTTAGAGGTGCACCCAAGTGTGTGTGCATAGCCATAATAAATTTCCACCAAATCCACACTTGAAATTGATTCAAGCAAAACTAGCCAACATCCCATCTAAATCAGAAATATAAAAACGATTATAACATGCACCTCACAAAACATACTTATTCCGAAAAGATAATAGGGAGCATTTAAAATATTTCCGACACACTTAGAGGATAGTCCCTACAACATATCTTTCAGTTTATACTGGGGATAGTCAGAAGATAACTAAGGTTTCCAACCATCTTTTCACATTACCATTCACTAATTTTTCTTTAAGTTCAATCAATTCCACATATATAGCATATATGCCCTCATTCCCAGCAATAGGATGTTTCGGGATAACACCCTAGCTGGACTACTATCATCAGGCAGTCGGGAGCTATTAACCTCATAGTGGTATAGGACATTTCGTGATAATGCCCTACCGCACTCAAATCATCGGCAGCTACTTCCGACACTTATATATATATAATTCATATTATTCATCTTAGATTGGTATGCAAACCTTAAATTATATCCCTCCTATCATATTCAAACCTTCAGATATTCACAGCACGTCATACTTTAATTCTAAATACAAACTATTAAAATTTCCAAAATTCGTATGGAAGCAAAGAATCATGCGATAATCATCAAAAAAAAATCTCTAATCAAATGGGCATAGCTTTAAAATATAGCTCATCATCTACTATGGCACGTGAAAAATAGTGTTGGGTGAAACAACTAAATTTACTAAATATGCAAAATAATGCACCAATGATATAAAAACTCAAATAAAGATATGCATTGCTCACTTGGGACAAAACAAAACAAAATTTTTAAAATTCAGCACTCTTGCATAGAAATATAATAGTATGGCAAATGAATGTAGATACCACATAGCTATTCCCCTCCCCCACACTTAAATTACAACATGTCCTCATGTTGTGCAGAAAATAAAGAGAAGTAAAGAACTTAGCTGATTGTCATCCGAAAGGGAGCAACTCTGGAATGATGCGCATCACCCAGGAATGCTCGAGGATATCAGGAGATTGTGGACCATCCACCAGAAAACGGATATCGTCTAAAACTCACAAAAGCTAATGCAAATACCCTGCACTCATGAAAAACAAAGAAATACCTCGGGGACAAGGGGGGATAGAACATACAAAGCACAAAATAGAATCGTTTCAGATGGAAAAATCAAACAGGGAAAGTACAGAACATCGAAACGTCTAAATATGGAAGTTTGATATAAGCACAAAAAGAAATAATAGCTCAGATGGAAAGATCAACACTTAAACTCAGGACATCTAAGAATAAAGCCACGTAAAACGAAACATCAAACTCCAACTAATAATGATAGAGGATTATACATGGAAAAGAAGTCGAAAGATTTTTCGATTAAGCTCATATAAAGATGGAACATATACATGGAATATTACACAACAAATAGGCTAGGTGCAACTACATGAAAATATACTACAATGCAGCCTACATGATATGCAATCCTAAAAATAAAATAAAAAAAAATAAATAAATAAAAATGAATTCTGACAGGCTCAGGCTGAGCAGGTTTCGAGAACAACCCTACAGTGACTACGGCCTATGCAGAAACTAAATTAAAGAAAACGAGGTAGTATTACGGAAACCGACAGTTAACTACGCTCAAGAAAAAATAAAAGAAAAATAGAAAAACAATGCAACTAGATGGTATGCAACTAAATGATATGCATCTGAATGATATGCAAAAATAAAAGAAAATAAAAGAAAGAAACTAGCCCACTCATTTGCAACACGACATGTATATCATAAACGTCTACCAAATAATGACAGGTTACGATAAACGACAAGTCTTGTCCATTACATGCGGTGTAGACGCGCCTTAAGACTCATCAAAAGGTGATAGCATTATGGAAACCAACAAGTTAGCTATACTAAACTGATATAACTCATATGGCCTAAGATGGTAGCATTACGGAAAACCGACAGTAGCTACCCATATGAACTATAAAAACAAAGGAAGCACGTAAGTCTTAAAAGCTAACAAGATTCATCCCAGCGGTATGTAGCATACGGAAACCGACATTAGCTACTAAATAACAATAAGAACAGTTATAGCGTACGAGAACCGACAGTGACTATAACATGCATGGATGAATCATGTAACCCTAGATAGACGACAACAGGAACAGCATAAGTCATATTAGAATCACGTCTAGCTAGGTGAATTACTCAACATGGATTGCAATAGATGGAAAGAAAACCATAACGGTGAAAGAACAGGACATCTACGCATACACAAAACGGCCAAAGAGGCTCACCCATGTCAATTAATGAAGCATGTATATAAAAATTAATCAATTATTTAACACGGATCAGTAGATGGAAAGGTGTAAACATGCAAGTTCAGAACATCTACGTAAAAATAATTAGCCACAGAAGCTCATATGAAAGTATCCACATCAAATAAAGCATTAAAAATCCAACTCTATTCACTAGAAACTGAACACTGGACGGACGTTCAGTCAATCCAGACGGACGTTTAAAGCATATTCAGGGCGGACGGACGTTCAGGTAGGCAGACGCCCGTCCAGAACCACATAGAGCAGACGGGCGTCCGGGAAACTGGCAAACGCTCGTCTGACTCTCTAAAAACATAACAGCGTGGATGCATTGTGGCACGGACGGGCGTTCACTTACTATGGACGCCCGTCTGACTCAACAGAAAAGTACAGCAGACTCGATTTTATCAGAAAACAGCAGCAACCCTAAAATCATAACCTAATACCATATCATTAAAACAGAAACCCTAGTGTTTATTAAAAACGAAAACAAAACTATGAAACCTAAATTCACGTTTCATAAATTGAGTAAAAAATTTATAAAAATTACGGGGTATATAAAAATTCACGTTTCTTAATAGTCGTAATAAACAAATGTCTATAATCCAAACCGGTGAACCAATGTAAATGTAGGAGAAGTTATTCACACACTAACATCCCGTTTGCTTGATAAGGTAGGGTTAAGTCGCATGCATTTACATATTTACTTGTCGGTTATCTTTGATATGTGATTGGCTTGACCTACGCGTGTTATGTTGACTCTTTGGCTTCTTTTAAAAAGCTCATTTTTACTCGAGGGTGAGCAAATGCTATGTGGGGGGTGGTTGATGAAAGTCAACTTTACAATGCTCCGGTGTATGGTTTAACCCCCATTTACGGCACTTTTGGTTCATTCCGGGAAGTTTTAGACCATGTATAAGGCAGAAACCACATTACACATCCACTATCAGGAAAACCATCACATAGATGGAAAACCTCACCATTTTACAATGTTTTTTTTTACCCTTTTCGAGCCCTAGTTATCTTGTGGAGTTACGCTTGGTGTTGGTCCCTTGAAAAGGCTTTGGATAAGTTTACGGGGGGGGGGGGGGGGGGGGGTGAATAAACTTAACACTTAAAAACTTTTTGAAGTTTTACAAACTTAAGAGGGTCAATAGTTTGCTGACCACTCAGTAGTCTGCTGACTATTAAAGCTATAGAATTTTTTGCAGCGGAATATATTATATTAAGCCTTGTTACATGTTGTTTCAAAATTGATACTAAGGATTGGATACTAAGTAGTGCAAGTAGTGTGAGTCAGTTGCTAGTTCAGTAGATTGATCTGATGTGTATGCTGATAAAGTAAATTGCATAATATAAATGCAGTAAAGTAAAGTAGACAAGATTTATAGTGGTTCCAAGTGGTGTAATAATGTCAGTCCACTCTTCTCATGTGATGTTGGAGAAAATTCACTAGAGATTCTTGAGGTTGCTGTTAAAAAAATCCCTAAACTGTTTGTCCTTCACCAATGACTATGGCTTCACAAACTAAACACTTGAAACTGGTAGGATTGCTGCTTCAAAGTATTCCCCTGCTCCTTGAAGGGTAGCATTGCCTCTTAACTAGCTCCACCACAAACAACAGTCCTTGACACTTCTAAAGTGCTTTTCTGTCCTCAGCAAACTTCTTGGAAAAGAAGGGTTGAATCAAGAAAGTGATTCAACTTTCAGCAGCTTGTAGTCATCTTGTGTGTATACTGGATGTAACTTAATAGCAGGAAACACTTGAAGAAAATTCTTGATCAGCAAATTGATAGCTCAGTGATGTTTAGCAGTGTAAGATTTCACTTGATAAAATTTCTTGCTCAGTTACTTCATATGTACTCTCGTTTTTCATCCGTTAATCTTCTAGGTCAGAGTCCCCTATTTATAAGTGTGAATCTTGTGACTTGTGTTTGAATTTCAAATATAGCCGTTTCAGATTTGTCCCTAACTTGACTTGCTTTTACCTCTGCTACATAGTACTGACACTGTCAGTCTTGCTTTTTGACAGTCCTGTCTGTTAACCATTTGACTTTTTCCATTGGATAAAGCTCTGAATCTTTCCAACGTTCTTTTAAACTTGACCATTGATTTATTGATTAATCCAAGGCTTGTATGTCATCCTTATCCATTTAATTTTCCAAAGATAAACTTGGATTAATTCGAATCATGCATTCTACAAACACCAGTAGTATAAGTCTGCTAATGTCCATATCTGTCAGCTGCCTTCAAGTCTGCTGTGTCTTATAAACAATTCAGCTGACTGCTTCTCATCTAACTTTTTATTATGAAGTTAGAGTACACCATTTTAACCATAACGAAGTTCCAATCACCATTTCACTTTTATGGAACTTAAACCTTCAACACAAGGTATATGTGATCAGCTTAGGTCATCACAGACTTCCCTAAATTCTGATCCATTTTCCTTGACTTTAAATACTAAGTTTGATCCCTTAGCCTTCAATAACTGAGTTTGAACCCTCAGCCTTCAACCATCAGCAGGTTCCTAGACACTCTACTGACCTAGATAGCCTACCGACCGAGATAGGTCTGCTGAACAAGTCAGCTAACCTCTTTACAATGTTTGTTTGATCAAACCTATACAAAGATCAAATTCTAGAAAACCTATACATTTAATGTAGACATCTTTTTTCCATTGCTCAATAACTGCTAGTCTAGCACTCATCATTAAAACTATAATATGTCCAAAAATTTCCCCCTTTTTAGTTATGATGCCAATACTCTCCTTACAGCAAAGCAAAAAGATTAAAAAAAACAAAATAAACTTTATTTATTTATCATTGATGTTCAAACATTATTACAACTAGTATCAGCATATAGATAAAAAGGAATAAGTTTGCTGATCTAGTTTCTGTCTTGTTCTCTTTTCTGAAGGTATTCTATGATTTCTCTTTGCATATCCACCATCCACTGATTTTCAATTCTTGAGAAATCAATCCAAGTGTGTACAATTTTCCACCACTTCGGGGCTTCAACTAGAGTTAACTGGACACCATGCCAGTTAAATCCTCCTCCCATGTAACATACCTTGAATTCTTCTACACAATCTTTTACTTTTTGTTCAGCAGATGTTTGTTGTCTACCTCCAAATGTTCTTCCAGGATGATCTCGCTCTACCAGTTTTACATTTTCTAGTCAATTTCAAGGATTGTATCCTTGTCTCCCACAATTTTAATCCAAGGAAGGAATTTAGACCTTCCTAAAAAGACATATCCTGGTATGGTCTTCTTCTTTCACCATAAGCAGCCTTGAATTCCTTTAGCAGATCAACTGTCAGTTGTACTCTTCCAGGTGCAGGTGCTCTAAATTGATTGATATCAGCCTCAAATCTCCTCATGTTGTATATTCTTGCTGCCTCATTTGCTTATGCTATCTGTCCTTCTTCCCCCTTATTATCAATAAAACGGTTTCGTTGGCCCAGAACACTCTCCTATGTGTTTCCCAAATTATTCAGTTGTCCTTCCCTAATTTCAGTTCTAGTGTCAACTACAGTAATCCGGCCTTCCATAGTCTCTTCCAGCAGGTTGATCCTCTCAGTAAGTTTGGGATCAAGTGCTGCAGGTTGAGGTGTCTCAGCAGTGTTATGTTTCTCAGCCAACTTATCAACCTTCTTATGCAGAGATGCAATCTGCTCAACCATGTTTTTGTCTCTTTTTATAACATCCTGCTTGACATAGGCAACTTGTCTCAGCAAATCATTAGTGGTAAACTGTAGATGAATAACATTTGATGCTACTGTCTTAGTGGTCCTTCCTCTATTTTCCACTAAATACCAAGTCTTCAAATCTCCGTTCACTCCTAGTCAATTGAGTTCTCTGTTGAGTGATGTCATCGCTTACATCTCCTATCTCCTTCAAAATATGTACTAGAATTGCAGCAGCCATTCCAGCCATACATCCAGCAAAGTTTTCAGTAGGTTCTTCAGCATTAACATCTGCCATTGGTTGTCTCACAACAACTGCTCTTGTCCCATCCCATACATGGGGTTCAGGACTTTTGAATTGGAAATTTGCTCGATTGGGATCCCTTCAATTTACATAGATTTACAGTTTATGAAGTTATTTCAATTCTTTGATTTACATTAACCCTATATTTTTGTTTCGAGACAAAAATTAATACATTCTACTCGAGCTGATGAAATAGGATGAATTGAGACGGTATTTTGTAAATACGTAATTATTTTGAATAATATTAACCATTTCTTTATTTTTCGGTCGCCTGGAAGGGACAAAAGAAAAATCTTAGGGTTCTTAGGATTTAATGCTCGTCAGAGGAGTGAAGCCACTATCCCGAGGATTTAATGCTCGAAAGAGGGATATGTAATTCTTTTTGTCCTTCAGTGGGACCTTCTTCAAATACATTCAAAACAGGTACCTCCTCAATTATAGGTTCTTGTGCTTGTTGAGGCTCTTCTACTTCTTCTACGGGAAACTGAAATTCTTCATCACTAAAATCATAGTCAACAAGTTGTTCCTCAGGTTGTTCATCAGCAGCTTGTTGCCCAATTTTTCCATCAGTAGCCCTTTCCTCAGTAGTCTCTACACAAGATATAGGGGATTCCTCCAATCCCAAGAATAAGTCCAAATTTGGTCCTAAAACTGTTTGATCCTTAGTACTTTGAACCTCCAGTTCTGACTTGTGTTCAGCTGCTGTCTGTACCTCAGTAGACTGAACCTCCACATCTTCTCTAACTTGAGGAAAAATAGCCAGGTTTTCCTCTAACACACCATGTACCTCAAAGCAATCTGCTTAAGTACTTTAGCAGCTTAAGCCAAGGTTTCATCAGTATCCACACTATCCTGATATTGAGCTGATCCTACGCGAAATAACTTCAGTCAACTCAATCATCATAGCATCAGCAGTGGCCTTTAACATTGTCTCTTCAAGAACTGTTGCTGCTGTTAATTGTTCCTCCATATCTTCAGTAAATGCAGCAAACAGTTCTTGATCAGAATTGTCTATCTTCTGGCCCTCAGCAGATTTGCCATCCTCAGTAGGTTGCTCAGTTGTTTTCTCAGTGGATCCTTGTCCAGCATCCTCAGTTGATTTTTCTTTTGCAATGGCACTGGACTCTCCTGGATGTGTAGGATGATCATCATCTAAATCTGATGATGATGATGAATCATCACTATCAGGTGAAAATTTGGGATCTTTGAACATTATACTTCCTTGCTGCTTTTCATTCGCAATAATTTCCAGCAACCTCATCAATAACATTGATGTGTCAATCAATCCCAATAAACTTTCCACCCCAAGACTTTCAAAAGCCTATTCCACAAAACAACTCATTGGTTATCTTGCTGGCTCTTGTCTCTTATAGAAACAAAACTTCCATGCAAAGTATTTTGAAATCTTCCTAAGATTTGGATTTTCTTCAGGCTTCTTAGACTTCTTCTCCTTCCTTTCATAGGGCATGTTTGGTTTTCTTGGAGTAGGTGTGCAGGCTGTTAAACTTTTTGACTTCCAAAAGTCTCAACAAGATGACTCAGTGTATCCTCAGCAGATACAAAGAGATTAGTAGACTCTCCGGTAGGTAAATTTGTGTCTACTGTCTCCAATTACTCAACACTGGATTCCCCCTGACTTATATCATCCTCACCAAGGATATCAACTGACTTTCCTTCCCCCTGAGTTGTTGCAATCTTAGTAGGCTCTTCAACAGGTTCATTAACCTCCACCGCAGTCCAGCCTCAGCAATTTTCTCCGGTTCTTCGACATGTTGTTCAACAACAACTTCAGTAGCCTCCATAGTAGGCTCTAAAACTTGTTCAACAACAATTTTGGTAGCCTCCATAGTAGGCTGATCTTCAACATCTAATTCTGCTTCTTCTTCTCTCTGTCCAGAAACCTTAATTCTTTACCCTTTCCATGTCCCTTCTTCGTTATCAATGATTTCTACTTTTGGAAGATCCTTCAGGGGACTTAGGGTGAGACTCTTTTGATTGCTCTTTGCTAAAAATCTTCCTTTTCATAACTGCTTCCCTGATATGTCCATTAAGCACATCTGCAGGAGTTTTCTTAACAGATTCAGTAGGCGCAGTAGGCTCAACATCAGCTTGATCCTCAGTAGACTTGGCAGTGTCTATTGATTGCCTTGTCCTCTTAGGCTTTAAAATTTCCATTATCTTTCTAGTGTCAGCAGCCTTTCTTTTCTCCACGGTCTTCTTTGGTTCAGCAGGTTGCACATCATCTCTAGCTTTAGTTCTCTATTCCTACTCACCATCACCGTCTATTTCTTGAACCTCTTCATCATCATCCAAGCCTGGAATAGGAGTTGTGAATGACTATAGTGGAGTTTCAAAAACTTTTCTAATATTTAAAAGCTTTTGGGCAGCGGATAAATCCATTCTTACTATGTTGTTTGAAAGTAGTTTGGACAATCACAGATATAGATTATGATGTGGCAATTTAAATGAATGCAGTAAAGTAAATTGACACAAGGCTTATAGTGGTTCAGGGTGGTGTAATCCCTTAATCCACTCTTCTCCTGTGATGATTGGAGAAATTCACTATTGTTTTTACAGATACAATAGTATGATTGTCCTTGGCTTCCCAAGCTTCACAATCTACAAGACTATCACTCCTTGACTGCAACAGCTTCAGTGATTGTGAATCCTTCAGCAGCTATCACAAGCACAACTCCTTCTCAGATGACTTCTGATTCAGTTGCTTCAGTTTATTGTGAATGAGATTCACAAACTTGAATGATCAATATCAGTGATAAATATGAAATTTTAGTTCTGATGTCTGAGTTGATCTCTAGATAAATCCTTGTAAGTTCAGAGAGAAGGCTTTTCAAATTGATAGAGTTTCGCTTTTTTTTTTGCTTTTCTTAATCGTTATTTTATCTGTCTGTCAATGCCTTCTATTTATAGCCTTGAGTATCCTTGATTTGAAATTCCGTCCGTTGGCTATATTTATGAGGGGAATAATCCTTGATTTTATTCTTGATTCCCCCTTAATTTTATCCTCCTTGATTTCAGTGATCGGATTTTTCCTTCAAATGTATAGCAGAAAATCCGTCCTTGATTGATCCTCTATTGATTGTGCATTAAATGCATGATCCTCTGAATATTCATCATTTTTCAATTCCGTTCTGATAAGGATTTCTTCGCCGTTCTTTGACCGGTCGAGTAATCCATATGACTTTCCCGTTTAGATCTTCCTTCACCGTTATTGCCTTCACTTTGCCGAATGTCAGTTTACTCTGCCGATTCACTGTTTCCTTCATTACTTCAGTTTAAAGGAGAATCTTTGTACTTCACTGATCATTGATTTGGGTGAGATCAGTGTACACCATATTTGAACATTGAATTTCATCACTTGAAATATACTTAGACTTATCCAAGGTCATCACAGACTTCCTTGGTTATAAGTCATACCATTAAGTCTTCACTACTTCTCTGCTGGTGTTTGGCTGGCCTCACTTCGCCGAATGTCTGCTTTACTTTGTCGTCCTACCAACTAGTACAATACTTGTCTGACTTAACTTATACAATATGTCAGACTCTAAGTAAAGACTTATACAGAGAATTTCTAACTTATTGCAGGCTTGCTATAACAGCTAGTATGGCCATCATCAAAACGTAATAAAATGTTCCTAACAATTTCCCCATTTTTTATGATGCCAAAACCCTCATAAGCCTGAACATAAGTATGCCAATTTTTCAGAAAAGAAATCAATAATTTTATTCATCCATCATAGGGCAATAAGATATTGCATCTTTTTATTCAAAGTTCAAAGACAAAGGCAACCAAATAGAAATAGTTCAAATATCAGGTCTACTTCTTCAACTTTTCTTCAAAGCAGATGCCTTTGCCTTTGCTGCCCTTCAGGCCCTTTTCTGTTGGGCTTGCCTTCTTTTCACTTGAGCTTTCAGGCTTTGAGCTTCCTTCCCCCTTTTTGGCAGCACCAAAGAGTGCTTCAAGATTTTCCGTTGCTGCGTCAGACTCAGGGAGAGGACTATACCTTCTTTTCTAGTATCTTGTTGTTTGCCTTAGAGGCACAGCGGGAGCAGTACATGGATCTAGAAGGTTCATTCCTGAACCTTATACGGTTCTTCCACCTTTTCTGTATAGATGATATAGTAAGTGGATTTATTGCTTGAAGCAAGGACCAGGGTCTCGTTAGAGATTCGTGTGTGTGTTGAGGCGGTTCCTTTGACTTGGTCATTTGGAACATGATATGAAGATAGTCTGAGTCCCCATGGATAGTGATCCGTTAATGGCTAGGGCTGGTTGTGAGTATTGCATGAGATTCTTGTGTTTCAACTTGGTCTTGTGTGTGCAAGTGATTGGTTTTAGGCCAAGTGGGAGATTGTTGAAATAGTGTCCTAAACCCAATCGGGTTGGACCGGATCCGACCGGGTCGGATCATTTCTACTATTTCTTTATGTTTATACATATATAAAATGGCTTTTATGTTGTCATATATATGTTCTTTTAAATAACCAATTATGAATTGTTATATGATAACGTACTTAGTATTAAACGGTGATAGAGAAACCATGATAGGCGATTATGGTTGATGAGATCTCTAATCACTTTAATAAGTTTGATACTTAAATGTCTCTAGGCTGATGTACTATCAAACAGGGCATTGATAGTATGAACATGCTAGCACGTATTAGATGTCTTCTGTCTTTAGGGCAGGGATAGATCTCGTCAATCAAAGTGTAGAGACACTTGGACTGTACGAGGACGTGCATTACAGAATGCGTACGTTGGGGCGACCCACTTACACGGATAAGTGTCACACTATGTGGCGGTTGTGTAATTATCCTTAGGACCGGAGTCTTCATGGCATCACGGTGTGGATTGTCGAGGCTTTGACACTATTGAGGTTTCCCCAGCCACGGGGAGATCATGCGGTAGTGATTGGGTATGACGAATCTTGAAGCATGCGGAGTATACATGATTGGTCGTCCGGGAATCGCGTATCCTATGATTGGGATCGAATATCCGAAATGGCCTTCTTATAAGGAATGTCTTACTCTTGTGAATCTTTGCAAAGTGGGAGTAAATGAGTTACTTCGTGTGAGCATGATATCCAGATTATAAGATACGGTCGTTAATGTTTGACACTCGACGTACGACCGTATGGATATTATTACAGCGATAGGATTGTAAGTTACACGGTAACTGTTTCATATGAAAGGTAGTAGTCATTGCATTTGACTCTTCCGATGATTGGGGGTCACGGTGTGTTGCTAGACGCTATCCCGTGATCGTTAGGCATAAAGGGCATTTTCGTAATTTGCACCTTGTGTCTACGGCCAACATATTCGGAAACCTATCGGGTCACACACATAAGAACATCTAGCCGGATTAAAATGTGGTTATAGATGATAACCAAATAAGGAAAGTTTATCTCGAGACTATAAAGGTTATAGTGGTAAATTAATATGGTTATATTTATTTATTATGAATAAATAAAATATAGGATATTAATTATATTAATTAAAGAATATTCCGGAAGCCAATTTATGGCTAAAGGGGGCGCAACTTATTAGTGTATAAGATACACTTGGATTGTGCAATTTAATTAATGATATTACCATATATTAATATTAGATATTAATATTTATATATATATTAGCTAACATGCGTGTGATGTACATATATATAAGATATACATGTTCACATATGTAATGGCTATATATTTATATATAGATTTATTTGTGTAATATATATGTGATATATACACATGTGTAAATTGATTTATGGTAATAAAATAAATATAGTCAATATTAGATATTGACAATATCTTGGGAATATTCAATATAAGATATTGACAATATCCTAGATTTATTTGATATAAGATATTATAATAAATGAGATAAATCAATCAATTATATTTTCCTTATTTTATTGGGAAAAGGTTTTCTTCTCCTCTACTCTACTAGGGGGCGCCCCATAAACTATAAATATAGTGTGGGTGTCAAGCTCTTTAGGACATCACAATTGCAAGAGCTCATAGTCTTGTGTAAAATAGAGAGCATCTTTTAGAGAGTTGGAGAGAGGGGAAAAGGGCCGGTCTAGCAACCGGAGTTTTCCAATAGCAATCCATGATGGGATTCCGGCGGGCTGTTCGTATGGACTAGCGGTAGAGGCCGAACACTTGGGCGGCTCTATGCAGAACTACTCTCCTTAGACGGTCAAAGCGTCGATCTTATAGATCAACAAAGCTAACCACCGTCTTTAGCTTATTTGTTTATTGCTTAAACGAAGTCGATCCTGGTTAAAAGGAAATAAAATTTTAAATTCCGCTGCGTTCCCGCGTAGATTTCCTAACAGTTCGGATAAAAGGTTTTTGAGATTGACAGAGTTTCTGCACTCTTTGTGTATGCACGTTTGTTTCTTCATTTTCTTTCAATGCCTTCTATTTATAGCCGTGATCTCCTTGATTTGAAAATCCGTACGTTGGACATTTAATACCGAGCATAATCCTTGATTTAATCCTTGATTTTATTCTCCTTAATTTCAGTGATCCGGATTTTTGTCAAATGTTCTTCATAAAATCCGTCCTTGATTGATTCTGCATAAATTGCTCGATCTCCTTATTTTCCACGTTCAGAATAAATCATGGACAACATACTTGAATTTGCTATTTCCTGACTTAGCTGTTGCTTGGCCGGTCCAGTGACTCATTCACTGTTATTTCTATAGTCATCCGGTAGAGCTTTTAATTAGCCATTTTGCTGTTTTCTTTTTCTCATTTGATTTTCCACGTGTGCTTGTACTCCACTGAAACTTTATTTGTATGAGATCAGTGTACACCATATTACATGAATAGATATAATCACTTGTAATATATAGTCGACTTATCCAAGGCCATCATAGACTTCCCTGGTTATAAGTTAGTCCATAAGTCTTGACTTTACTCTGCTGGTACTTGGCTGCTATGATTCAGCTGATCTTCAGTCTTGCACTGAGTCATCCTACCAGTCTAGTACAATGCTTGTCTCACTGAACTTATACAACATGTCAGACTCTAAGTAAAGTCTTATACAGATATTTCTAACTTATTTCAGGTTTGCTATAACAGCTAGTATGGCAATCGTCAAAACAAATAAAATGTTCCTAACATTACTAAAGTTCCAAGCCTTCCAATGACGCATTTGGCCAATATTTGAGTCAGATAGCAAAATTCAGGTTTAACTGAACCAAGCTTTTCTGTTGATGACACATTTGTGTCTGTGTCACTTGCAATTACTTTGCATAACATTTCTCTTTGATCTTTATTCAACTTTATGGAAGACGAGTATCCAGAAATGTTGAAACCTGAGATTTCTGCTATAAGGTTCTAAGTAACCTTAATCTTCTTTTGATTGATAGTGGTGGTGTAGGTGTAGACATCTTCTTCTATAGATGTTGTTCCAAACTCATAGAAGTCTCCTATGCTTTCCAAGCATACACTATCAAGGGCAATGTTTAATGTTTCTTCAAGACCTTTAATTTTTCTTATCTTCTCAACAATTTGCTTGGCAAGATTTGAATTTCCATGTTTTTCTAGGTATTGATCAAGTGACATAATCGATCCAAATTCCAGTCTTGTTTAGGTCATGATTTCTAAAGGGATAAAAGTTTTTCAAATGATTGGAAGACGAGATGAATTCTGCAAGTGGGGGAGCAATAAAACTGAGTGGTTGATGAGAGTCAACTTTACTATTCTCTGGTGCATGTTTTAACCCCCATTTACTGCACTTTTAGACCATATATAGGGCAGAAACCACATTGCACATCCACTATGAGGCAAACCATCACATAGATGGAAAACCTCACAATTTTACAATGCTTTTAGCCCTTTTCGAGCCCTAGTTATCATGTGCAGTTACACTTGGTATGTGTATGGATGTTATGATGAAAGATACATGTGACTCGGGATCCCAGAAATTGAGGCATGATGTGTGTGAAGATGAAACCAAGGGTTGGAGATAGAAGGAAATGAAGAAAAGTGATGAAATTGGGGTCTAGAGGTGTTCAGGGCACGCCAAAAGGTTTGGTGCATGCCAAAGATCAAGCAGAATGTGCAATTGAGGGAAGTAAAGCTTTGGGGCATGCCAAAAGGTTTGGTGCAAGCCAAAGATCAGGAAGAATGTCCAGCAACTCACAAAACAGCTTTGGGGCGTGCCAAGATGGAACAAAAACCTCATAGAGTCACATATCAGTTTTTGGGGTGCGCTTGAACCACTTTTCTTGCACAATTTTGGAAACCTATAAATAGACTTTTTCTCAAATTTTTACACACTTCTTCACACCTTTAGACACACACTCTTAGATACTCCTACACCCCTTTAGGTCGAAATTTTCCCCTTTAATCCCTTAATTTCTACTCATCCTACCCTTAAATTGATCTAAATCAACCTTAGATTTTAGCTCAATCAAGTTAGATTTTACATTTTGGCTTCTATTCTTCAAATTTGGACATGGGTGTTGAAAAAAATTTCATGTAAAGACGGATTTCTATGATTTTTGTAGTTAATAACATTTCCTTTCTTGTTTTATGGCTTTAATCCATTCTTTGATTGCTATTTCCTGTTTAATTGTGAGTGGCTAAACATTTCATACCAAAGTCATGTGAAGATTGAAGAAATCACCCTCTAATTGATGTAATTGGGAATGGGTAGTGCTTAATTGATTTTGTATCGATGAATTTATGTCTTAAAATTTGTTCTTAATGCTTGAAATAGATTGATCACCTAGTTCATGATCACACACCAATTTTATTAATGTATGTTGTGAAAGGGTGTGGGAAAAGGGTTTTACGATTACTTCTTATAATCAAGTGAGTTATTGAGATTGATTGGGGAGTGAGGTTCATTCGGTTGTGAAATCTGGCAACTCTAGCGCGTTAATCTTGTCTCGGTTAGTTAAATCCTTAATGGGACACTATTGAACCAGGCAATGGGTGTTTGATTGTTGCAT
The DNA here is from genome assembly GCA_036785695.1 of Gentiana straminea. Taxonomy (NCBI): domain Eukaryota; kingdom Viridiplantae; phylum Streptophyta; class Magnoliopsida; order Gentianales; family Gentianaceae; genus Gentiana; species Gentiana straminea. Next base: position 983,041 of record JAVUPR010000142.1, read on the forward strand.
GGCATCTTACACTATGTTAGGAGTTTGCACCCGTTAATGAGTCGATATGATCATTAGGTTGGTTGGTTGGTTAAGCGCATTCCTGAAATAGTCGATTAAAGGGGTGAAAGTATTCAATTGGATCATATCTTGGATATGCTTCTCTTTTTTAAGTATCTTTGGTTTAATTGTCATCGTACTATAATTCAGAATGTGAACAACCTATTATTGACCTAAACTACATTTGATAAAGGCTTTGGTAATTGATTGATTCCCTGAGGGATACGACCTTGCTCTCCACTATAGTGCTTCTGACCCAGTACTCTGCTGGTTAAGGTTGGTCGTTACTATTTTGGTCATCAAGTATTTTGGCGCCGTTGCCGGGGAATTAATCGATATCTTTAAGTCATTGGAAGACTTAGGCTTAGGTTGTTTTTATTTTACTATTTTCTTGTTGTGTGTTTTTGTAGTGCATGACCAAAAGCTCTAAGGAACCATTACTTCCATACATTCCCAAGATTGAGAATTTTGTTAGACACCGAAACGCTTTGCAAAACAAGGGAATTCTAGTCGAAGATGTAAATTAAGAATTGGAAAGTGAAAGTTCTAGTTCCAAAAAATTGAGTATGGCTATGGGAAACAAAGACCGTGAATATGGTAGGGGTCTGAATTGAGAAGATAACGCCAATCCGTTTGGGGAAACAAAAGCATGTCCAGACCAAAGATACACTCAAGGGCAAGTTCAAGTTAACTTACCTTCCCCAAGGATGGACCTTTACCGAGGGAAGAGAATATTGTGTGTAATGTTCCATTGAACAATAACTTTCAACAACAAGCCAACATCCCTCTCCAAGCTCCATACATTCCCAATCCTTTTGGTGCACAACAACCTCCAAAAATGGACCCCCAATTGTTTGAACAATACCAACAAATGATGATGCAAATGGCACAATTCAATCCTATGATGAACCAATATCCTCAACTGCCCAACCCATGTGCTCAAAAATATGTACACCAAGCTAATCCTCCACTGATCCCTATGGTGAACGCTCAACAATATATGCCTCAAGATCAAGTCAACCAAGCAGGGAATAGACCGGTGAGACTTTGTAGAGACAATACGACACAAATGGCTACCACGGGCCGTAGTCTTATTTGAGTACCCAATGTTGCGGCTAATAACTTGGACATAAGGCAACACTCGTTGCACCTACTTGCAAATAATGCTGAGTTTGAAGGAAGAGCTACGGATGATTAGAATACTTTTATCAATAGATTCCTAGAGGTATGCAAGACGGTGAAGATCAATGGGGTTAGTGAGGAAGCGGTTCACCCACTTTTGTTCCCTTTTGCTATAAAAGGAAAGGAAAGGGAGTGGTATTCATCTTTGGCTCATGACTCCCTCCATACTTGGGACCAAGTTGCAAGTTCAATTTTGCTCAAGTACTTTCCACCATCAAAGGCCCTTGATCTAAAATCCGACATCCCTACTTTTGAGCAACTAGATGGTGAAGATTTGTACAAAGCATAGGATCTTTTGAAGACTATATTACGAAGATGTCCTCAACATGGATTTGAAGCATGGGACCAAGTGCATCTATTTTTATAGGAACTTTGATGGTAATTCAATGCAACAGCTAAATGGGGCATGTGGAGGATACATTATGGATGTTGCACCGGATGTGGCATTGGCCACCATTTAATTAATTTGTGAAAACAATAGGCAATGGAATTTGGGAAGAAGGCAATTGAAACACAAGAAGCCATTTGTGACCGCCGTGGTAGATGAACCCGAATGGAACTCCGAGTGGCAAAACAAAGTCTTGGCCATGGACCAAATAATGGATGAGATGGCTCAAGAAAACAAGAAAGCTTGATTGTGTCAAATTTATGGTGGTGGACATTCGGCTAATGAGTTCAACATGCCTACACCAACTACTGTCTACATTTCATCACAAGAAAACTCTTTGTTGGTCAATCCAAGCACACTTAAACCATCCTTGATGAATGTTTATGGTGTGGGACATTTGAATACGGGGAAAATGAATTTGAACCCTAATGTGAACAACACCGTCGTTGCTCCTATGGACACTAGTTTGATGTTGGACACAAATCCGTATAATGCCAATTATGTGGGACAAGAGCGTATCCAAAACTATGATTTCCAAGGAGTTCCACAAAATTGGCGTGATAATTGTTAAGGGTGAATTTATACGTTTTATAACGTTGTATTTTATGATGTTCTCCCCCATAATTCATATGATTTGCATAGGAAATGTGGTTTTAAATGATTTATTAAGCAAGTGAGATTTTAATTAGTTTATTCACAAAATGAGGTTGTGTACGTGTTTTGATTATGGTTTTATGAGTATTTGGATTGTGTTACGTTTTGCGATGTCTTAATGTGATGTAGATACATGTTGGAGGCTAAATTGATGATCAAATGTTGATATAATTCGAGCTAAATCGAGATAGAGATGAGAAAAGAAGGATAAAGATGGAAGAAGGAAGAGATAATGCTCAAGAGATCGAGTTCCAAAGATCGATGGACGAGCGTCCACGGTCCGTCCATGGTGGACGGGCGTTTGCTCAACCGAACGAGCGTTCAGAGGTGCGATTTACATTCAGAGCCTTCAAACGCTGCATAGACGAGCGTTCACCTCCGTCCAGAAGCTGCTGGACGAGCGTCCAAGATAGTGGACGGGCGTCCAAGCACCGCCTTAGCCTAAACCGACCTAAAAATCTATAAATAGGCGCGATTTCTCAAACCCTAGACACAGAATTCGAACCCTAAAAACCTAGGGGCAGCTTGGCTGCGTTTTTCTACAGTTTTTATCTACTTTTATGCAATTTAATTCCTAGATTAGATTAGATAGATTCATGTCTTTTATTTCATCAATTCGAGTTGCAACAAGGATGTTAAGAGGCTAAACCCTCTTGAACAAGCGTTGTGAAGCCGTCCATCAACAATTCAGTTTGATTCGTGATTGATTTGTGAGTTTCTATCTCAAGTTTGTTTCTTTTATCATGCTTTACATTGTTTTATTGCAAGTCGTATCGAAAGATGTTTGCTTTATGATTGTTTTATTGATGAAAATCATATAAACATTAGATCACCATGCTAAAAGAATAGATCTTCGATCTAACTAAAACGAGAGTTATTAGATTGATTTTCTAGATTAGAAATTGAAAGATTTCACGCCTAGGCTAGAAAGACGTAATCTTTAACATCGAAAGATAAAAGATTAGGAAACGAACTTGTCTACGAGAGTAGGAGTTTATGCCTTCAATTAGGTGAATCACGACTTGAGTAGAGATCACGAATTAATCCGAATTAGAATTGAATGTTGATAGGATAGGTGGATCAATTGCTTGTTCGTTCGTTATAATTTGATTTTAATCCTTGAAACTTGAATTGTTTAGCTTTAGTTTACTTTTTTTCGCACTCTAGTTTAGTTAGTTTATCGCTTTCAATCTTTCCTAGCATTGGATTAATCTCCTCTCGTCTAGTTACTTTTATGCAATATTTGTTTAGGTTAGTTTTCGTGACAATAATTAGTTAAAAACAAAAGCTAGGGTTCACATTCGTCTAGTTCCCCGTAAGATCGACCCGGCATAGCCTCTATACTACGATCCTTGCACTTGAGGTTAACCGGTTTATTACTTGTTGTTTGTATTGATAAAATCCGGGACAAGTTTTTGGCGCCGTTGCCGGGGAACCGGACGGTTGTCTAGTTTTTGTTTTTCATTAGTAATTTAGGTTAGGTTTTTGTTTTTATTTCTGTTTTTCGTTGGTGATTTAGTTGTTTTACTTATTTGTTTTTTCTGTTAATTAATATTTGTTCTTGTTAGTTGTAGCATAGACTTTTGTTTTTGAGTTTTAGTCTCTCGCTTTCGTTATCGTTTCTTTTTCTCGCTCTCTCGTTCGAATCTGTTCCAGTTGGACGAGCGTCTGGTCATACAGACGCCCGTCCAGTTCTTCCTCCAGGAGGACGCCCGTCCAGTTAATTGGACGCCCGTCTGTCCTGTCTGCCAATGGTTTTTATTTTTATTTTCGATTAGGTTTTCTGTTTTTTCGTAGGTAAGTGTCGTAGGTAGGCTTCATAGGTTGAATCATCTGACTCCACACCTTTCACGATCAAATTTTAGGATAAAAGGGTCCATTTTAGCACTTGATAGTATTTTGGCCATAACTTTCGGCTCGAGTGTCCGTTTTGGCGCACAGGACCCCAATTCGGAAAGCTCGTTCCGACGCCGACGACGTGGTAGACGGCCGGAGGCCGTCCGACACCATTTTCGAGGTCAAAATCCACTGTTTTCCCTTCCATTTTGGGCTCGAAGATTTCAACACGTTTTTAGTGTTTCTCGTTTTTCTCGTTTTTAAATTTTTCGTAGTTAAGTTTCGTAGTTTTTGATTCCTCTAGGTTTAGTTATCCTTTCCCTCTCGTCGATCGATCGTCCTTTCGTCACTTTCTTGCTCAACACCTTGAGTTCGTGTTCGGTTTATGCAAACTCGTAGTCATAAGGGACCACTAATCTATTCCCCTGACCCCGAGCGGACCATAGTCCGACCCAATAGGCGGAGACTTCGTTTCGACGAAGGAAACGCTCTAGATCAAGAATTTGAGCAATATCTTTCAGGAGAAATTGAAAGAATAGTAATAATGGCAGCGGAAGATAGACGGACGTTGGCCGACTATGCCATGCCCGGTACAGTCACCAACAACCCGGCTATCGTCATGCCTACCATTACTGCTCCAAACTTCGAGCTTAAACCCGGACTTATACGGATGATGCAGCATGCATCAATTTTCCATGGTTTCCCATCTGAAAACCCCCACACTCACTTACACACATTCTTGCAAATATGCGGTACTACCCGTATCAAAGGTGTAAGTGAGGACGCCATCAAGCTTAAACTATTTCCATTTTCCTTACGGGGGGAGGCACTCGAGTGGTATCACTCTCTCCCCTCTGAATCCATCACTACGTGGGCGGAGCTCGAGAAGGAATTTCTAAGTCAATACTTTCCTCCTTCAAAAACAGCCCACTGTCTGAACGAAATCTTCACATTCCGTCAGCTGGAAAATGAGTCATTCTTTGAGGCGTGGAAAAGGTTTAAGTCTCTCCTGCGGAAGTGTCCCCATCATGGCTTGCCAAAGCAAAGGCAAGTCCATACTTTCTTCAGCGGATTGACCGAGCTCACCAAGGGCATGGTCAATAGTTCCTCTCGGTGGGGCATTTCTCAAGAAAACACCGATGAGGGGTGGGCGTTGTTCGAGGACATTGCCAAATATAACTACGCCCCCTCTTATCAAGCCATCCAAGCACCTCCTCCCCCTCCCAAGGTCGAAGAGGTGACTATGCAAAGTCTTGTTGCCATACCGCAAAAGCAGATGGCACCTTCTCAACTGACAGCCTCTCACACCGGCTGTCACGGATTTTATCAACACAAAATAAACAAGTAATAATCCGGTTAACCTCAAGTATAAGGATCGTAGTAATAGCGGTTAATGCCGGGTCGATCTTACGGGGAACTAAACGATTGTGATTTCTAGTTTTTATCTAACTAACCTATGTCACGATTACTAAGCTAAATAGCGGATAAAACTAAACGAATACTGAAAATTAAACTTAACTAAAACGTAAAACTGGACAGAAGAGATGATCTAAAGCCAGGAAGGATACGGGCTGCGAACCAATTTAAACTAACTAATCTAAGATGCAGATAAAAGTAAACTAACTAGACAAATTCAAGCTTTTAAGGATTTAAATCAAATTTATAACGAGAAAACGAGGATTGATCCACCTATCCAACAAGCATTGATTTCCTATCTCGATTATATTGCAGTTTTTATCTAGGTTGTGATTCACCTCACCTAAACATGAACCCTAATTCCTTAGAAAGTTCATCTATTAATCTATTATCTTCCGATGTAAGATTAACGCGTTTTCTAACCAAAGGTGCAAACTTTGTGTTTATAATCTAGTAATCAAACCTATTAACTTCCGTTATGATAGATTCGAATTACTATTCTTATTCATGGTGATCTAGGGTTTATTAAGACTTCCATCAACAATAAACAATCAACACATGCACATCTTCCGATATAAGAGCAATTTAAACATGAATAAGCATGAATAAGAAACAACCTTTATTAAAAACTCACAGTATAATCGAAGAAAACGAAATCAACAATTGTTGGACGGCTTCACAATACTCGTTTGATGAAGCTTTTAGCCCTCGAACATCCTCAAGCAACTCAAATTTGCGAAACGATTGCATAAAAAGTAACTAGTTTTTTTCTAAACTAAGAGCATGACAACCGGAATAAAAAGATGAAAAACGCAGCCTAAAGCCGCCCCTAGGTTTAGGGTTTTAAATAATGAGTGTATGATCCTTTTGTGTGGAGAAAACGGCCGCCTATTTATAGAGATTTGAGGCGGTTTCACTAAGTCGGCATTGCGGACGCCCGTCCGCAGTAGGGTGAACGCCCGTCCATTCTTCATATGAACTTCAAATCGGGCCGAGTCATGACCAAACGCTCGTCCGTACGGCGTCCACTTCGGCGTCCAAACATCCCGAATCAACTTCCCATCCCCGGACGCTCGTTCGGTTCCATCGACGCCCGTCCACCGGACGGGACTCCGGACGCCATCCAATATGACCGGATTTCGATTTCTTTATCTTTATCTCCTTTTAATTCAATGTAAATCATCATTATCTCTTCCTCTTTAATCAAATCCGACTTGATCATCTTTGAATCACCTCTTGAGCTCGAATTTGTGCTTCCATGACACATAAAAATATCGCAACATGTAATATCGCTCAAATAATCATAAAAACATAATTAAAACACATAAATTAATCCTATGTTGCGAATAACTTATTTAAAATACCATTTGCTCGATAAATCCATTAAACGCTCGTTTCTTATACAAATTCATACAAATATGAGGGAAAATAACATAAAATATAGCGTTATAAATCGTATAAATTCACCCTTAACAACTCCCCCACACTTAGCTTTTGCTCGTCCCGAGCAAAACAAAACAAAACTAGGCTCGGAAAAAGAACGGACATCTCAACATATATAACATATATCCAATAAATCAGAAGTTCACCAGTGCGTGTGTGCAAAACCATAGAAAACTTCCACTAAATCCAAACTTGAAAAACTCAAAGCAAAACTAGCTAATACCCCCTTGTAGACTAGTAATCAATGACACTCATAAGATGCACCCTACAAACGTGATATATCCCGAAAAGAATGACCGAATATATCTAGGACAATCCCTACAGCATATCTGACAGTTTCTACTGGGGATAAGATAGACGATAACTTAGTCTTATATCAATTTCATACCAATTCTTTAGTTGATTTAATTATTTCACTTCAAAACGCACATCAGAATGAGCTCTTGCCCCGTCATAGCGAGAATAGGATATTCGAGATATACCCTACCTTACTCAAATCATAAGGCGGCCTTGACTTCTTCGATCGTCGTGAGCTTTTAGTCATCATAGTGGTATAGGACATACGTGGTATACCCTATCACACTCAAATCATCGACCAGCTTTCGACACACACAATTAATTCATATTTTTTTTTACTCAACTTTTTCATTTGAATAACAACTTTTTCAACAACTTCAGTTACGCTTTACTTATCACATTCAAACCTTAGATATTCACAGTACAACATACTCCGGATCTAAATACAAACTATCATAAATCTCACGATATATACGTAGCACTAAGCACATGACTTATAAGAAAATCGAAATCACTAATCAAAAGGGTATAACTTTATATATTAGCTCATCATTCACTATGGCTTGTGAAAAATAGTGTCGGGTGAAACAACTCACTTACTAACCATATGATATATAGCTGTGATGACTATAAAAAAAAAAAAAAAACGAACATTGAAGTGAATTGCCTACTCGGGACAAAACAAAAAAACAAAAATGTCGGAAAATTTTGGAAATTCTAGCTCAGTTTGCATAGAAACATAACGAATTAAGCAACTGTGTAGATACATATCGAAACATTCCCCTCCCCCACACTTAAAAACTCAACATGTCCTCATGTTGTCAGATCGGAAGGAAAAAGGAAAAGACTTAGCTGATTGAAACCGAAACGCGAATCGTCGGTCAGGCCGGAGCCTACATAATGACACTTTAGAATGCGTAACCAGACAATGTAGCTCGTCGAAACCGCTAAAAATATACCTGCACGTCCTGACAAGCATGGAACCATCTCGGGGAAAACGGGGAGTTATACCAAAATGAAAAGAGATATCAAAAATGAATACAACGCAAAAGTGAAAACATTCAATACATCCAGAAAGTGTAAACACAGTAGAAGTGAAACTACAACGATCGTAGTAATAGCAAAACTACAACGAATCATATAAGAAAAAGTATCAATAACATACATCCATCGGAGCAAAGTATCAATAATATTTTTTCTTTTTCTTTGCACAGCAAAAGAAAATCAAGACTGGCTCGGTGTCCCAGAATCATCGGCTGGAGGATCGGAGGAGGGTCCAGAAGGTGGTGCCGTATCCCTAGCTGCCGAGTCAGGCTGCTCCTCATCCGAAGATGTCTCAGGGTCGTGTAGAACATCTGCAATGACCTGCTCAATCTCATCGGCAAAAAGAAAATCAACGGAGCTCGGATTGAACGTCCTTTCGTCCCGCGGCTGCCGGCCCTCACAGATACACTGAAGAATCGATAAAATATTGTTCTGTGTGTCCCGGATATCACTCAGCCATTCCCGGAAACTGTTGGCCATGCTCAACCGCATCCTAACTGCGGGAGATAAAGTAGGAAGGGAGGATGCACGAGGCGGTGCCGAAGAACCAGCTCCCGAGGTATCTACGTCTCGTCCGTCCCGAAGGCTTGCCTTTTCTCGCCGGATCGGCCTTGGATTCTTCGGCTTGTCATCGGCTCCATACTCAGGCACACCGGCATCGATACAGAGACTGTGGATCAGGTGAGGGATAATCAAGCATCGGGTATATATCTTCTGATTAACAGCCACCTCATCATATAACGCCTGTCCCACATCTACGTTCAGGCCAAATGTCAATGCGTATAACATGCCTAGGTCACCAATGTGAAAGTGCGTCAAGTTGTTCTTAGGCAACAACCGATTCTGAATAAACCGACACTGGACCTTCCAATCCTCCGTCCAGGTCGTGGTAACCAACTCCTTCCGGCCTTAATGTCCATGCCACATCCGGACACACTCTAAGGCGCAACTCCTCCAAAGGATCCTGCCCCAAACTCTGTCTATGTACAATCTCTTCCTTGTAATCCCTACCCTCGAAAGCCGCTAAGTTGTATTTCTGATTGATCACTTCCGGTGTAAAAGGGACTTCTACCCCTCGAACCACAACTACCTTCTTCCCCAAATCGGTTTCCGAACAGTTAGCATAAAATTCCCGAACTAGGGAGCTATTCACCGGGGTAGTCGGGATTGTCATCAAGGTTTCCCATTTCCGATCTTTGAGCAACTTAACGAACCCCGGATCGACTTTGGCCTCCAAAATGGCCCGCTCAATCAACATCGTCCTCGAGAAATAATGCTGTTTATACACATCGTGAGCTCTAGGGTTCACGAACCGACGAGGTAGTGGCATAGGAGGTACGGTTTTGGATTTCTTTCTAGGAGGGGCAGCCCTAGGTACAACCGGTTCCTCTTCCTGGGTAGCATCGACAGTTGCCTCAGCCCTAGACGAACCTCCACCTCTCTGAACTCTAGGCATCCGTACCAAAGGCACATCGTCATCAATCTCAGAGTCAGAGGTCGGCTCATCTCTCAAAGTAGCCCTAGTTTGGGTGGCTCTAGGAGGTTGTTCTCGGATACTCACACCCCGGTTAGGATCGACCAAAGTAGGATCAAACTCCTTGCGTTTCTTTCCGGCCTCCCTAGCCACTTCCTTTCCATGCCTCTTAACCACGCCCTTCTTATGAACCATATTCAAGCTCATTCTAACCAAAACAACCCCGATTCACAACAAGATACCCGTTTAACATCCAAAGCGGGATTTCAAATCAACCAAACCACAACCGCAACCATAATCATTACCAAACAACCCATTCATCACCCACCACAACACCATATCACCATAACAGAGCAGAAAGAAACACCAAAACCGAAAAAAAAAACAAATTAAGGTAACATTCAAGAAAACGAGCCGACCCAAAGATCGAACTCACAAAAACGTGAATGAAATCTAGAAAAGTTGTTACTAACTTACCAAGTAGGGTGAGTAGATGTTGATTGAGGTGAAAACGAGTCCAAACAACACAGATATGGGCTCCAAAATCGATGTTTTTCTCCAAGAAGTCGGACTACAGTGGGGTCTGATTCTCCAAAAATATTGCGTGTTGGGGAATTTGGTTATGAAAATCAAAGAGAGGGGCTCAAAAGCGGCTTATAGCACTTGGAATCGCCTGAAATGGTTGAGAATTGATGATTTTAGGGCAAAAGGAGGGGAAAAGTCGGTTTTGGTTTTTTGAAAAGCTGAGAAATGAAGGTTCATCGAAGCAGGGGGTATATATAGACAGAGGTTGGACGCTCGTCCAACTCAGTGGACGGGCGTCCACTGGGAAGTCAAATGAACTGGACGGGCGTCCAGTTCAGTAGACGCTCGTCCAAGAGTTTCAATCACATACAGGATTGGAGGGAAAATATCGGACGGGCGTCCAGGCTTGTGGACGTCCGTCTAAGGATTTGTTATAGCGGACGGGCGTCCAGTTTTCTGGACGGGCGTCCCAGAAGGCAAAAAGTACAAAAATCATAAAATTCCATATAACCCAAATTCAAAAGTACATCTCTTATTAAACTTAATTAAAACGTCAAAAATACAACTTCAAATCAAACAAAGTACATAAAGTGACTAGAAAATAAGGAAAAAACAAATAGAAAACAGTGGGTTGCCTCCCACAAAGCGCTTTTGTTTTACGTCGTTTGCTCGACGAAACAAATCTAACTAACGCTAGTCTGCATAAATCTCGTCCCAATCCACCAACCGGATGAGACGACGAAGCATATCAATAGCAGGAGGGAAATCATAGTCGTCTTGTACACCCCAGTCATCTCCAGCTACCTCTAAACCTCTAAAATGTGAATCCTGTAGTACCAGCGCTAGATCTGTCAGCATAGGGTCATTTAGGATCGTATATGGACGTCCTAAAGCTTCCGTAGCTCCTCGCAGTGAAGTCACTACCTCCCGAACAACGGGGTACAATGAGAACATAGGTGATGGTCCTCGTACGGGTACTAAGCTCAAAATCTACGTGCAAGACTATAGTGCCCCCTGGTCCATCAGCTACTGTAATCAGTGGGATCCGACTAATGATGGGGAACTCCTCAGGAAGAACTCCGTAATCCATATCTAAAAAGAGCACTAACTGACATATGTAAACAGAAAAACTCAGTCAGCTAAAACTTAATTAAACTAAAACTGAAATAAATAAAACACTAATGGCGTGAACAGAACCTAACTAATATACTAAGGGATATCTAGGATGCCTCCTAGTAGCGCTTTTGGTTAATGTCGTTAGCTCGACACCGTTGAAGCTAGCCCGGATCGTGCCATTTGACTTTTATGCCGCCCACTACCTCGTGTAAGCTCGATCGCAGTGTGGTGCGAAACGACATCTCACACATGGGGTGAAAAACTTTAATAGCTCTCCACATACGCTTGAAATTCCCCATGGGTGACCTCTTCATTCTCTGAGTCCTCTGATGACGCTGCAACTGACGCTCCCTCTCCAATTCTTCCATATCCCAACTACCAGCTAGAACTTCTTCAGAAGGACCACTACATCCATCCTCTGAAAACAGGTTGAGTGAAGACTCGTCGAATTCTTCGACTTCCGTAGCACCACACCCTAAGATGTCGAGGCAACGGACATTCGAAGGTCTCTCTTTAGGTTCACCAATATAGTGCTTGCACCTCCGGCCATTTACTCGAAACGGGTCACCACTATAACCACGAAGTTCTAGAACGCCTCCAGGGATGATTTGGAGAATCTCGAAAGGGCCGGACCAACGTGTCCTTAACTTTCCAGGAAACAGATGTAACCTAGAATTGTATAGATGAACTTGTTCGCCGACTAGAAATTCTCTCTTCTTAATCTTAGCATCGTGGAGTAGCTTCATCTTATCTTTACTAATCCTGGCACTTTCATAGGCCCGGAGTCCGAATTCGTCTAGCTCATGTAACCGCCGTAGCCGATGTTGTCCACAAGATTGGGAATCGAAGTTCAGAAACTTTGTAGCCCAATAAGCTCTATGCTCTAACTCGACAGGCAGATGACATGGTTTCCCGTAGACCATTTGATATGGAGATGTCCCCATAGGGGTTTTATAGGCGGTTCTATAAGCCCAAAGTACATCATCCAATTTCAAACTCCAGTCCTTTCTATGACTGTTTACCGTTTTTTCCAGGATTTTCTTGATACTTTGGTTGCTTCTCTCAACCTGACCACTAGTCATCGGATGATATGGTGTGCCAGTTTTATGACGAACACCATACTTTTCAAGGACTTTCTCTAGAGGTCGGTTGCAGAAATGCGTTCCTTCATCACTGATCAAGGCACGTGGACATCCAAACCTCACGAAGATATTCTTCTTTAGAAATTTCATGACCGTTTTATGATCATTGTGAGGAGTGGCTTGAGCCTCCACCCATTTTGACACATAGTCCACGCAGACTAAGATGTATTTGTTACCGCAAGATGATGGGAATGGTCCCATAAAATCGATACCCCATACATCAAAGACTTCGCATTCGAGGATGGGTTTCAAAGGCATGTCAAACCGCCTTGTCAGAGCACCGGTCCTTTGGCATCTATCACAAGCTTTACAGAAGGCTTCTGTATCTTTAAAGATCGTCGGCCAATAGAATCCGGACTGGAAGATCTTAGCAACCGTTTTCCAAGGACCAAAGTGACCACCTGTGGGTCCACTATTGGATTTCTTGATTACATCGCGTTGCTCAGACTCAGGAAAACACCTCCTCAGCAAACCATCCTTGCAGATCTTGAAGAGGTAAGGTTCATCCCAAACGAAATATTTCATATCAGAGAAGAACTTCTTCTTCTCTTGATAAGACATTTCGGGATCAAGGTATTTGGCATGAAGGTAGTTGACAATGGCGGAGTACCAAGGAACATCTGGAGAGCGGCCATCGATCAACATGATGTTCTCTAGAGGAAAGTAAAGATCTATGTCATCAGGATCACTCTTTTCCTCACTTAACATCCTAGAAACATGATCCGCCACTACGTTCTCACTGCCCTTCTTATCTTTGATTTGAACGTCAAACTCTTGGAGGGTCAGTATCCAACGCAGTAAGCGCGTTTTAGCTTCCTTTTTGGTCATGAGATACCGCAAAGCAGCGTGGTCAGTCCACACAATCACTTGAGCGCCCAGCAAGTAACTACGAAACTTATCCATAGCAAAGACTACGGCTAATAATTCCTTTTCAGTTGTCGTGTAGTTAACTTGAGAAGGATTCAGTGTGTGACTGGCATAATAGATAGGCTGGAACTTTCCATTAAGCTTTTGCCCTAAGACTGCACCAACAGCATAGTTGGATGCATCACACATAAGCTCAAAGGGTAGGTTCCGGTCCGGCGATATAAGTATTGGAGCGAGAGATCGCCTATTCTTTAGCTCCTCAAACGCGCGCTTGCAATTCTCATCAAAATCAAAAGTAACGTCTTCTTTGAGTAAAGTAGACGGGGGCTTGGCAATCTTTGAAAAGTCCTGGATGAACCTCCTATAGAAACCGACATGCCCGAGAAAACCTCGGACCTCCCGAACATTCTTAGGATAACTCATCTTCTCAATAGCTTCAACCTTGGCTCTATCTACTTCTATACCTCTCGGGTCGACACTTTGTGGCCGAGGACTATGCCTTCATCTACCATGAAATGGCATTTTTCCCAATTAAGCACTAAGTCCTTTTCCACACATCTAGACAACACCGATCAAGATTATTGAGGCGGTCATCGAAGGATTGACCAAAGACCGAGAAATCATCCATAAAAATCTCCATGCACTTTTCAACTAGCCCGTCAAAGATTGCCATCATACACCTTTGAAAGGTGGCTGGGGCATTACGAGAGACCAAACGGCATCCGCCTGTAGGCGAATGTCCCATAAGGGCAAGTGAAAGTGGTCTTCTCTTGGTCAACAGGATCGATGGGTATATGGAAGTATCCTGAATATCCATCCAGGAAGCAGTAGAATGCGTGCCCCGCCAGACGCTCAAGCATCTGGTCAATGAATGGAAGGGGGAAATGATCTTTCAGTGTGACCTCATTGAGCTTTCGATAATCGATACATACTCTGTATCCAGTAACGAGCCTCAATGCTATCTCTTCTCCTTTCTCATTCTTCTCAATAGTAATTCCACCCTTTTTTGGAACTACTTGAGTTGGGGATACCCACTCACTGTCTGCAATGGCGTAAATGATACCCATATCTAGAAGCTTTATAATTTCCTTCTTGACTACTTCTTGCATATGAGGGTTAAGCCTTCTCTGAGGCTGTCTAACTTGTTTTGCACCCTCCTCAGTCTTGATCTTGTGCATACAGATGTCGGGAGATATCCCTCGGATATCTCCCACCTGCCATCCAAAGGCTTTCTCATTTTCGCACAAGACGTTTAGCAGTTTAAGCTCTTCTATTCGAGATAGCGTGGCAGAGATGATCAAAGGAAGCCGGTCACCTTCTCTTAGAAATACATACTTAAGATGTTTAGGCAACGGCTTCAGAACCAAGTCTACATGGGGGTTCCTCTAGACTTGATTTAAGATCTCCACTCCTCAACTCAACATCGTTGAGCTTACTTAGTGGCCCTACGCCAAAGCTTCTTCTCTTAGCTCGTCCTCGAATTCACCGCTAACCGATCTAGATTAACCGCACCATGAGTATTTAGATTATCAACCAATCGCTCATATTCCGCTTCTACTGACCATGACTTGCTTATCCATATAATCGGTGAAATCATCCGTCATATAATCAATGGAAAAGCCGGTTGGAGGGGCGAGAGGGCACTTGAATGGACTTTAAGACATTGTAACTCACCTCTTGATCACCAACTCGGATAGTCACTTGCCCACCATCGCAATCGATGAGGGCTCTAGCTGTAGATAAGAAAGGTCTTCCAAGAATCGGGGAACATTTTCATCTTTCTCCATATCTAAAACATACCAATCGACTGGGAAGGTAAATCTATCAATTTGAACCAAAACGTCTTTTAGGATCCCTGAAGCTTTCTTAGAAGATCTATCGGCGAATTGTAAACTCATAGTAGTAGGTTCTAGAAGGCTTTGTAAACCGATTTGTTTGCATGCGAGACATTGGCATAAGGCTTATAGAGGCACCTAGATCACACAAAGAGTTAGGGAAGACTAGACCTCCCATTAATACCGTAAGTACGAATTTGCCTGGGTCACCTCTTTTAATTGGTAAGTCTTCATAATTAATCATGGAGCAATCCTCACCAATTTGCCTTTCCATGCCTCGCTAACTTCTTTTCCGAAGACACAACATCCTTGATAAATTTTGTATACTTAGGCATTTCAACCAAGACATCCGATAAAGGAAGATTTACCCGAGTATTCTTCAAAAGGTTCGAACCTTCTCGTACTTTTTGTCCTCAATCAAGGGAATGTTGCTCTTTCTTGGTGGAAATGGAAGCTTCTTAAGGTCACTCTCAGAAAAGACTTTCTTTGAGGATGCACTTACATCTTTATCTTCCAGATCTTTCCATCGAACAGCTTTTTTAGATTTCTTTATAGTCAGGGGATCAGCATCCTGACTTTCGCTTACTTTTTCAGTCCTCAAGGGATCTGCCACTTGAGGGTCTCCAACTTTCTCACCTCTCAGGGGATCAGCCACCTGAGTTTTCTCTTGCAGTTGAGGGGAGTGTTGGTGCTCAGCTTCCCCTCCTGCCTTATCAGTGGCAGGAGGGGCTAGTGGTTTCCCTGGAAGCCAGGGGGACCACTCAGCTGAGTGCCACTTCTTAAATTCATCGCACTGGCCTCCTCTTTACCGTATTGCATTGTTGGCACGAGGTCAGTGCATGGGCCTTTGTTTAAGTCGGCTTGAGCAACTTGACCTCCCTTCGGATTCTTCTCGGTGAAAGCGGGCGGTGCCACGGGGGTCTAGAAGCTAATTGTTCGGCCATTTGCCCAATTTGTCTCTCTAGATTTTTCATTGACTCGCTTTGCTCCTCCAATTTAGCTTCAAGATTGGTAGATTGGGAGGGGCCTTGAGAGTTTTGGAAATTTGAAGAATAAATTTGGCCGGGCCGACTTTGAAATTGAGAATTTGAATTGGAAGGCCAATTCTGATTGAATTTTTGAGTCGGATTGGAAAAATTCGATTTTTGGTTCTGACTAAACCCAGGGTTTCTATTGAAGTTCTGATTCGAATTAGAATTTGAATTAGGATTGAAATTTGAAGATGGATTAACCCCTTGGGTTTGGAAATTGTTCTGGCCAGAAAACTGATTGAATCTTGGATTGTTCGGCCATAGAATGCATTCACTTCCGCATTCGTCCATTCATAGGACGAATTTAGAAGTGTGCCCCAACTCGTCACAATTCGACATGTGACTTGATTGTATTGTCCATAATCATGGACAACATTCACTTGATAAGGTGCGGAGGGATTAAATTGACACCGGCCATTCATGTGGCCGGTCGACGGCAATTTTCAAGTATAGAACCCGAGGGTTCGTGGGAAAGAAGGAGTTTGATTTATCGGATTTGGAACCTGGGAAGTTGCCATCTGCTTCTGTAGCATGGCGATCAAACTTTGCATGTTAACTTCCTCAACCTTAGGAGGAGGAGGTGCTTGAATTGCTTGATAAGAGGGGGCGTAATTGTACTTTGCCATGTCCTCAAACAGTGCCCATCCCTCTTCAGGTGTTTTCTTCAGAAATGCCCCACCAGAAGAACTATTGACCATGCCTTTGGTGAGCTCGGTCAATCCGCTAAAGAAAGTATTGACTTGCCTTTTCAGCGGCAAGCCATGGTGGGGACACTTTCTAAGGAGAGATTTGAATCTTTTCCAACACTCGAAAAATGATTCATTCTCTTTCTGATAGAAGGTGAAGATTTCATTCAAACATTGGGCAGTTTTGGAAGGTGGGAATATTGACTCAGGAACTCCCTCTCGAGTTCAGCCCAAGTATTGATGGATTCAGAAGGGAGAGAGGTGTACCACTCTTTAGCTTCTCCCTTTAAAGAAAAAGGAAAAAGTTTCAGTTTGATAGCATCATCATTTACCCCTTGGATGCGTGTGGTGCCGCATATCTCCAAGAATGTGTGTAAATGAGTATGGGGATTCTCTGATTGATAGCCATGAAAAATTGATGCATGCTGCATCATCTGGATAAGTCCCGGCTTAAGTTCGAAAGTTTGTGCAGTAATGGCTGGTAAAACGATTGCCGGGTTGACAGTTACTGCACCAGGCATGGCGTAGTCTGCCAACGTCCGTCTATCCTCGGCGGCCATTATTACGAGATCTTCGATTTCCTTTATTAAGTTTTGTTCAATTTCTTGATCGGTTAAACTTCCTTCGCCAGAGGGATCGGCAAAACGAAGTCTTCGCCTATTGGGTCGGACTATGGTCCGCTCGGGGTCAGGTGAAAAGAACAATGGTCCTTTCTGACTTCGAGTTTGCATAAACCGACACCCTACTCAAGATGTTGAACCTATTAACTAAAGAAAAATTAAAAGCCTAGACTAGAAATTAAAAACCTAAAGGAAAGAAAAGGAAAGAAGAAAGGGAAACAAAATTTATTGAATAAAGCAGGACCAGACGGACGTCCAATAATTTGGACGGGCGTCCGGGTGAAATTTGGACTGGACGGGCGTTTAGTGGTCCAAACGCTCGTCTGAAAATTAGAATACTTGAACGGGCGTCCAAATATTATGGACGCTCGTCTAAGTGAATAAAACAGAACAGAGTTGATAATTTTCCAGCGGACGGGCGTCCAATATCCCAGACGCCCGTTTGGTAGCGGAAAAATTTAGAACAGAAGTAGAAAATTTGCAGAAAATAACAGAAAAGATAAGGGAACAAAAGAAAAGGGAAAAGAAACAGAGGGAGAAGATAGAGGGGAGAACTAATCACAAGAGAACCTTAGAAAAAGATCTTTAACCCTATCTAAACCCTAATTAACTAATTACCTAAACGGTTATGAATTAAAAACAGGACTCTAAAAATGAAATAACAAACAGAAAAATAAAAACTAGACAACCGTCCGGTTCCCCGGCAACGGCGCCAAAAACTTGTCACGGATTTTATCAACACAAAATAAACAAGTAATAATCCGGTTAACCTCAAGTATAAGGATCGTAGTAATAGCGGTTAATGCCGGGTCGATCTTACGGGGAACTAAACGATTGTGATTTCTAGTTTTTATCTAACTAACCTATGTCACGATTACTAAGCTAAATAGCGGATAAAACTAAACGAATACGAAAATTAAACTTAACTAAAACGTAAAAGCTGGACGAGAAGAGATGATCTAAAGCCGGGAAGGATACGGGCTGCGAACCAATTTAAACTAACTAATCTAAGATGCGAGATAAAAGTAAACTAACTAGACAAATTCAAGCTTTTAAGGATTTAAATCAAATTTATAACGAGCAAACGAGGATTGATCCACCTATCCAACAAGCATTGATTTCCTATCTCGATTATATTGCGTTTTTATCTAGGTTGTGATTCACCTCACCTAAACATGAACCCTAATTCCTTAGAAAGTTCATCTATTAATCTATTATCTTCCGATGTAAGATTAATGCGTTTTCTAACCAAAGGTGCAAACTTTGTGTTTATAATCTAGTAATCAAACCTATTAACTTCCGTTATGATAGATTCGAATTACTATTCTTATTCATGGTGATCTAGGGTTTATTAAGACTTCCATCAACAATAAACAATCAACACATGCACATCTTCCGATATAAGAGCAATTTAAACATGAATAAGCATGAATAAGAAACAACCTTTATTAAAAACTCACAGTATAATCGAAGAAAACGAAATCAACAATTGTTGGAAGGCTTCACAATACTCGTTTGATGAAGCTTTTAGCCTCTGAACATCCTCAGCAACTCAAATTTGCGGAAACAGTGCATAAAAAGTAACTAGTTTTTTTCTAAACTAAGAGCATGAAAACTGGAATAAAAAGATGAAAAACGCAGCCTAAAGCCGCCCCTAGGTTTAGGGTTTTAAATAATGAGTGTATGATCCTTTTGTGTGGAGAAAACAGCCGCCTATTTATAGAGATTTGAGGCGGTTTCACTAAGTCGGCATTGCGGACGCCCGTCTGGTAGGGTGAACGCCCGTCCATTCTTCATATGAACTTCAAATCGGGCCGAGTCATGACCAAACGCTCGTCCAGACGGCGTCCACTTCAGCGTCCAAACATCCTAAATCAACTTCCCATCCCCGGACGCTCGTTCAGTTCCATCAGACGCCCGTCCACCGGACGGGACCCGGACGCCAGTCCAATATGACTGGATTTCGATTTCTTTATCTTTATCTCCTTTTAATTCAATGTAAATCATCATTATCTCTTCCTCTTTAATCAAATCCGACTTGATCATCTTTGAATCACCTCTTGAGCTCGAATTTGTGCTTCCATGACACATAAAAATATCGCAACATGTAATATCGCTCAAATAATCATAAAAACATAATTAAAACACATAAATTAATCCTATGTTGCGAATAACTTATTTAAAATACCATTTGCTCGATAAATCCATTAAACGCTCGTTTCTTATACAAATTCATACAAATATGAGGGAAAATAACATAAAATATAGCGTTATAAATCGTATAAATTCACCCTTAACACCGGCCCCTACCCGAGTTATCAGGCTCCTTCACTTTCACAGAACTCTCAAGTTCTGTATTGTGAAGCATGCTGTCAGACTGGCCATATGACTGGCCAATGTCAA
The DNA here is from genome assembly GCA_036785695.1 of Gentiana straminea. NCBI lineage: Eukaryota > Viridiplantae > Streptophyta > Magnoliopsida > Gentianales > Gentianaceae > Gentiana > Gentiana straminea. The sequence goes on from JAVUPR010000142.1 coordinate 1,003,039, forward strand.
TTTTCTTCCCCCTCTGCTCAGCAAGTCAATGATGTTCATGACTGTGGACAGCATAATCCAATCACATGCCAAGTATGTGACAGCATGGGGCATACTGCTCGCTTCTGTCCCATGATTGGGCAGAATGCGGATGTGAATGCTTTCTCTGGCCAGACAAATCAGAGATTCAATAACCAATTCTCTGGCCAGAATAGTTTCCAAAACCAAGGGTTTAATCAATCTTCGGGATTTAATCCTAATTCGAACTTCAATAGAAACCCTGGTTATAATCAGAACCCAAGCTATAATTCTTCCAATCCACAGCAAAGGTTCAATCAGAATTGGCCCGCCAATTCTAATTCTACATTTCCAAATCGGTCAATCACCACTCCCTCCAAATCATCGAACTCTCAAGGACCCTCCCAATCCAACAATTTCGAAACCAAGTTGGAGGAGCAAAGCGAGACAATAAAAAGTCTTGAGAGACAAATAGGGCAATTGGCTGAGCAGCTAGCGTCAAGACCCCCAGGGCATCTGCCCAGTTTTACTGAGAAAAACCCAAAAGGCGGTCAAGTCTCTCACGCCGATTTAAGCAGCAGTCAATGCACTGACCTGGTACCTTCACCTCCATACGGTAGAGAAGAGGCCAATGCAATGAATTTGAGAAGTGGTTCTCAAGTTGGTGGTCCCCCTGGCTTCCAGGGAAACCACTAGCCCCTCCTGCCATTGGTAAGGCAGGAGGGGAAGTTGAGCACCCATCATCCCCTTGGCTGCAGAAGGAAAATCAGGTGGCTGATCCCCTGATAGAAGAAAGAGTTGAGATTCCTCAAGTGGTTGATCCCTTGAGGAATAAAGAATCAATTGGAAGTCCTCAGGTGGCTGTTCCCCTGAGAAGTGAAATATTTGAGGATCCTCAGGTGGCTGATCCCCTGAGGAGTGATGAGTTAAATGATAGTCAGGTGGCTGATCCCCTGACTAGCAAAAAGAATGAAAAGACGGTTCGATGGAAAGATTTGGAAGACAAGGCCGTTAGTTCGCCCTCGAAGAAAGTATTTTCCGAGGAGGATTTGAAAAAGTTTCCCTTTCCACCTAGAAAGAGCAACATCCCATTGAGCGAAGATAAGAAGTATGAAAAGGTGCTTAATTTGTTGAAAAATACTCAGGTAAATCTTCCATTGTCGGATGTCTTGGTAGAGATGCCTAAGTACACCAAATTCATAAAGGATGTTGTTTCTTCGAAGAAGAAGTTAGCGAGAAATGGATCGGGCAATTGGTGAGGATTGTTCAATGATCAATTATCCGGACTTACCAATCAAAAGAGGTGACCCCGGGAAATTCGTGCTCACATTGCGGATGGGAGGCCTAGTCTTTCCAAATTCTTTATGTGACACGGGTGCATCCATAAGCTTGATGCCATTATCTATTTGCAAGCATTTGGGTTTACAAAGTCTTCTAGAACCCACTACCATGAACTTGCGGTTCGATAGATCTTCAAAGAAAGCCTCGGGGATCCTAAAGGACGTATTGGTTCAAGTTGGTAGGTTTACCTTTCCCGTTGACCGGTATGTCTTAGATATGGAGAAAAATGAAAATGTCCCTCTCGATTCTTGGAAGACCTTTCCTATCTACGGCTAGAGCCCTCATCGATTGTGATGGTGGGAAAGTAACTATCCGAGTTGGTGACCAAGAGGTGAGCTATAGCGTTTCTAAATCTATTCAAGTACCCTCCGGTTCTCCAACCGGCTTTTCCATTGAGGAGACGTCTGATGACTTCAATGACTTCATGGATAAGCAAGTCTTGGTTGTAGAAGCAGAATATGAGCGATTGATCGATAATCTGAATAATCATGGTGTGGTCAATCTAGACCAGTTAGCAGCTGATTTTGAGGATGGGCTAAGAGAAGAAGCCTTGGCAGTAGGACCACTGAGTAAGCTCAGCGATGTTGAGTTGAACAGTGGTGATCTTAAATCAAGTCTAGAGGATCCTCCCGTAGATTTGGTACTGAAGCCGTTGCCTAAACATCTTAAGTATGTGTTTTTAAGAGAAGGTGACAAGCTTCCTTTGATCATCTCTGCCAAGCTAACTCGTATAGAAGAGCTTAAACTGTTAGACGTCTTGCGCAAAAATGAAAAAGCCTTTGGATGGCAGGTGGGAGATATCCGAGGGATATCTCCCGACATCTGTATGCACAAAATCAAGACTGAGGAGGGTGCAAAACGAGTTAGACAGCCTCAGAGAAGACTCAACCCTCACATGCAAGAGGTAGTCAAGAAGGAAATTATCAAGCTTCTAGATATGGGTATCATATACGCCATTGCAGACAGTGAGTGGGTATCCCCAACTCAGGTAGTTCCCAAAAAAGGTGGAATTACGATTGAGAAAAATGAGAAGGGAGAGGAGATAGCATTGAGGCTCGTTACAGGCTATAGGGTCTGTATTGACTATAGAAAACTCAATGAGGTCACACTGAAAGATCATTTTCCCCTTCCATTCATAGACCAGATGCTTGAGCGTCTGGCGGGGCACTCATTCTACTGCTTCCTGGATGGATATTCAGGATACTTCCAGATACCCATCGACCCTGTTGACCAAGAGAAGACCACTTTCACTTGCCCATATGGGACATTCGCCTACGGGCGGATGCCATTTGGTCTCTCGTAATGCCCCGGCCACCTTTCAAAGGTGTATGATGGCAATCTTTGACGGGCTAGTTGAAAAGTGCATGGAGATTTTTATGGACGATTTTTCGGTCTTCGGTCAATCCTTTGATGATTTCGCCTCAATAATCTTGATCGGGTGTTGTCTAGATGTGTGGAAAAGGACTTAGTACTCAATTGGGAGAAATGCCATTTTATGGTCGATGAGGGGATAGTTCTTGGCCACAAAGTGTCCGCCAAAGGTATAGAAGTAGATAGGGCCAAGGTAGAAGCCATTGAGAAGATGAGTTATCCTAAGAATGTACGCGAAGTCAGAGGTTTCCTCGGACATGTCGGTTTCTATAGGAGATTCATCCAAGATTTTTCCAAAGTAGCCAAGCCCCTATCTACTCTGCTCAAGGAAGACGTTGAGTTCAATTTCGATGAAAACTGCAAGCAAGCGTTTGAGGAGCTCAAGAATCGGTTAATATCCGCTCCAATTCTTGTATCGCCGGACTGGAACTTACCCTTTGAGCTTATGTGCGATGCATCCAACTATGTTGTTGGTGCAGTATTAGGGCAAAAGCTTAATGGAAAGTTCCAGCCTATCTATTATGCCAGTCACACACTGAATCCTTCTCAAGTTAACTACACGACAACTGAAAAGGAATTATTAGCCGTAGTCTTTGCTATGGATAAGTTTCGTAGTTACTTGCTAGGTGCTCAAGTGATTGTGTGGACCGATCGCGCCGCTTTGCGTTATCTCATGACCAAAAAGGAAGCTAAACCGCGCTTCTTGCGTTGGATGCGACCCTCCAAGAATTTGACGTTCAAATCAAAGATAAGAAGGGCGGTGAGAACGTAGTGGCGGATCATGTCTCTAGGATGATAAGTGAGGAAAAGGGTGATCCTGAAGATATTGATCTTTACTTTCCTCTAGAAAACATCATGTTGATCGATGGCCGCTCTCCCGATGTTCCATGGTATTCCTCCATTGTAAACTACCTTCATGCCCGTTATCTCGATCCTGAAATGTCTTATCAAGAGAAGAAGAAGTTCTTCTCTGATATGAAATATTTCGTTTGGGATGAACCTTATCTTTTCAAGATCCGTAAAGATGGTTTGCTTAGGAGATGTGTTCCGGAATCCGAGCAACGCGATATAATCGAGCAATGCCATAGTGGACCCACGGGTGGTCACTTTGGTCCTTGGAAGACGGTTGCTAAGATCTTCCAGTCCGGTTTCTATTGGCCTACAATCTTTAAGGATACATAAGCCTTCTGTAAAGCTTGCGATAGATGTCAAAGGACCGGAACTCTGACAAGGCGTTTCGACATGCCTTTAAAACCCATCTTAGAGTGCGAAGTCTTTGATGTTTGGGGCATCGATTTTATGGGACCTTTCCCATCATCGTGTGGCAACAAATACATCTTAGTCTGCGTTGATTATGTTTCGAAATGGGTGGAGGCAGTGGCCACTCCTCACAATGATCATAAAACGGTCATGAAATTTCGAAGAAGAACATCTTTGTGAGGTTTGGATGTCCACGTGCCTTGATCGGTGATGAAGGGACACACTTACGCAACCGACCTTTGGAAAAAGTCCTCGAGAAGTATGGTGTTCGCCATAAAGCGGCACACCATATCATCCGATGACTAGTGGTCGAGTTGAGCGAAGCAACCGAGTCTTAAGAAAATCCTGGAGAAGACGGTGAATAGTCATAGAAAAGACTCGGAGTACGAAGTTGGACGATGTACTTTGGGCATATAGGATCGCCTATAAGACCCCTATGGGTACATCGCCATATCAAATGGTTTACGGTAAACCATGCCATACGCGATCGAGTTAGAGCACGGGGCGTATTGGGCTACGAAGTTTTTGAACTTCGATTCCCAATCTGTGGGAAACATCGATTGCGAGCGGTTGCATGAGCTGGATGAATTTAGACTCCGGGCTTATGAAAGCGCCGGGATTAGTAAAGAGAAGATGAAACTACTCCATGACGCCGGGATAAAGAAGAGAGAATTCTAGGTCGGCGAGCAAGTTCTCTTATACAATTCTAGGTTACATTTGTTTCTGGGAAGTTGAGAACACGTTGGTCCGGTCCTTTCGAGATTCTCCAAATCATTCTGGAGGCGTTTAGAGCTGCGCGGTTACGTCGATCAACCGTTCCGAGTGAATGGTCAGAGATGCAAGCATTACATTGGTGAACCCAAGGTAAAGCCTTTGACTGTTCGATTTCTCGATATCCTCGGGTGTAGCACCCCTAACGTCGATGAGTTTGACGAGTTCTCGCCCGACTTATTTTCGAGGATGACGGTTGTGGTAAATCGAAGAAGTTCTAGCGGGTAGTTGGGATATGGAAGAGTTTTTCAAAGAGCAACAACTCAAGAGGAAGCTGGCAAAGAAGAAATCGACCATGGGGAAGTTCAAGCGTGTTTGGAGAGCTATTAAAGAATTAACCCCTTGTGTTCGGCTTGTTTCGCAGCCACACTACCGATGAGAGCTTACACGAGGTAGTGGGCCGGCGAGAAAAGTCAAATGGCACGATCCAGTGAGCCTTCATTGCGTCGGGCTCTCGACGTTAAACAAAGCGCTTGGTGGGAGGCAACCCACTCTTTTCTTTTGTTTTGTTTATTTATTTCTTAGTTTTTCGAGCTACTTGTCGGTTTCTCGTAGGCTCGGATTTTATGTTTTCCAGTTTTTGTATTTGAAATTTTTTGTTTTAAAAAAAAGGGGTGCATTGGTGTTTTGAATGGAATTTTTGTTTTTGTTGAGGCAACTGCTTGTGGATGCTTTTCAATCTCGACTTCTCTTTCTTTATCACTTTTGTACGCTACGATATAATCCCTTGTATCCCCCGAGGTATTTCTTTGTTTTCATGAGTGCAGGGAATTTGCATTAGCTTTTGTGCGATTTCAGATGATGTCAGTTTTCCGGTGGATGGTCCACAGTCTACTGCATTCATCGAGCATTTCTGGAGGTGGATCGATACGCTTCCAGAAGTGTTTCTTTATAACTACAATCAGCTAAGTACTTTCTTTCTTTTGTTTAATTCTGCACACCATGAGGACATGTTGTCATTTAAGTGTGGGGGAGGGGATTAGTCGGTATGTATCTATGCACTTGCTTACATGATATTATTTCTATGCTAAAATGATGCTAAATTTTCAAAATTTTTGATTTGTCTCGAGTAAGCAATGCATGTTTTTGTTCGGTTTGTTATATTCATCGATGCCTTATGCCATATGTTCCATAGGTTAGATGTTTCACCAAGATTTATTTTTCACGTGCCATAGTGAATGATGAGCTAATTTATAAAGTTATACCCCTCTTGGACGAGTGATTTCTGATTGTCTTATAAGTCGTATGCTTAGTGCTACGTACATATCGTGAGACTTATGATAGTTTGTATTTAGTTCCAAGTACGATGTACTGTGAATATCTAGAAGTTTGAATGTGATAAGTAATACGTAGCTAATGTCCTTTGAAAAAGTTGAGTTAATAATGAAATCAATAGTGTGTGTCGGAAGGCTGGTCGATGATTTGAGTGCGGTAAGGCATTATCTCGAAATGTTTTATTCCACTATGATGACCAAAAGCTCACGACGATCGAAGAAAAGTTGCTTTATGATTTGAGTAAGGTAGGGTATACCACGTATGTCCTATTCTCGCTATGATGAGCAATAGCTTATTCTGATGTGTGTTTAAATGTGAAATCAATTGAATCAACTTAGGAATTGGTATGAAAAGAATGAAATGAGACTTAGTTATCGTTAATCTTATCCCCAGTATAAACCGATGGATATGCTGTATGGATTATCCTCTAAGTATGTCGGAAAGGTCTTAAATGTGTTCTATCATCTTTTCCGGGATATGTTCCGTTTTGTAGGGTGCATCTTATAAGTATCTTTTATTACTAGTTTGAAGGGGGTATTAGCTAGTTTTGCTTTGAGTTTTTCAAGTTTGGATTTAGTGGAAGTTCTCTATGGCTATGCATACACACGATGGTGAACTTCTAATTTATTGACTATGCGGTATATGTGTTGAGGTGTCTATATTCTTTCCGAGCCTTTATCTTGTTTTGTTTTGCTCGGGACGAGCAAAGTTTAAGTGTGGGGGAGTTGTTAAGGGTGAATTTATACGTTTTATAACGTTGTATTTTATGATGTTCTCCCCCATAATTCATATGATTTGCATAGGAAATGTGGTTTTAAATGATTTATTAAGCAAGTGAGATTTTAATTAGTTTATTCGCAAAATGAGGTTGTGTACGTGTTTTGATTATGGTTTTATGAGTATTTGGATTGTGTTACGTTTTGCGATGTCTTAATGTGATGTAGATACATGTTGGAGGCTAAATTGATGATCAAATGTTGATATAATTCGAGCTAAATCGAGATAGAGATGAGAAAAGAAGGATAAAGATGGAAGAAGGAAGAGATAATGCTCAAGAGATCGAGTTCCAGCATCGATGGACGAGCGTCCACGGTCCGTCCATGGTGGACGGGCGTTTGCTCAACCGAACGAGCGTTCGAGGTGTGATTTACATTCGAGCCTTCAAACGCCGCATAGACGAGCGTTCACCTCCGTCCGAAGCTGCGCGGACGAGCGTCCAAGATAGTGGACGGGCGTCCAAGCACCGCCTTAGCCTAAACCGACCTAAAAATCTATAAATAGGCGCGATTTCTCAAACCCTAGACACGAATTCGAACCCTAAAAACCTAGGGGCAGCTTGGCTGCGTTTTTCTACGATTTTTTATCTACTTTTATGCAATTTAATTCCTAGATTAGATTAGATAGATTCATGTCTTTTATTTCATCAATTCGAGTTGCAACAAGGATGTTAAGAGGCTAAACCCTCTTGAACAAGCGTTGTGAAGCCGTCCATCAACAATTCGAGTTTGATTCGTGATTGATTTGTGAGTTTCTATCTCAAGTTTGTTTCTTTTATCATGCTTTACATTGTTTTATTGCAAGTCGTATCGAAAGATGTTTGCTTTATGATTGTTTTATTGATGAAAATCATATAAACATTAGATCACCATGCTAAAAGAATAGATCTTCGATCTAACTAAAACGAGAGTTATTAGATTGATTTTCTAGATTAGAAATTGAAAGATTTCACGCCTAGGTTAGAAAGACGTAATCTTTAACATCGAAAGATAAAAGATTAGGAAACGAACTTGTCTACGAGAGTAGGAGTTTATGCCTTCGATTAGGTGAATCACGACTTGAGTAGAGATCACGAATTAATCCGAATTAGAATTGAATGTTGATAGGATAGGTGGATCAATTGCTTGTTCGTTCGTTATAATTTGATTTTAATCCTTGAAACTTGAATTGTTTAGCTTTAGTTTACTTTTTTCGCACTCTAGTTTAGTTAGTTTATCGCTTTCAATCTTTCCTAGCATTGGATTAATCTCCTCTGTCTAGTTACTTTTATGCAATATTTGTTTAGGTTAGTTTTCGTGACAATAATTAGTTAAAAACAAAAGCTAGGGTTCACATTCGTCTAGTTCCCCGTAAGATCGACCCGGCATAGCCTCTATACTACGATCCTTGCACTTGAGGTTAACCGGTTTATTACTTGTTGTTTGTATTGATAAAATCCGGGACAATAATCCAAATTTTACTTGGGGTCGTGGTCCGAATCAAGGGCAATCCATAAGGCCTCAACAATGATCTTCTTATCAAGGTAACCAAGCTCTATGCCAACAACAAACCTGTGTTTACCAACATCCGAATGCTCAACAAAATTACTCCCAAGAAGATTACTCTCAACCTCCACCTTTAGCTCCCATTCCACAAAAGAGATCCACCAAGATTCTCTTGAGAAAATCAACAAAATATTGCAAGAGCATGGAAGAATGCCCTAAGATCACTTTAGGACGCTACAAGACCATTGTCGGGATTTAAGGGATATAAGGACAAATGCCAAAAATACTACCACCATGCTCCAATCGTCGTTGAGGAACCTTGAAAGTCAAGTGGGACAATTAACCGAAAATGCTAATACCGCACCGGTTGGAGGCTTCCCAAGTAACACCATGTGAAATCTTAAGGAAGTTAATGCTATCTTTGCGGTGTATGATAATGATGGGGAAGAGAATATGGTAATGGAAAGTCACGAGACAATGAGGGTGGCGGTGTCTAAAAAGGATACAAATGAAGAGTTGGTTCTTGATGAGGAAGCTGGGCACAAAGTGGGATGTGAAAGGGATCTCCGGGGCAAGGCTATGGAACAATGGAATGCATGAATGGAGCATGTGAGTGAAGCTTCTAAAGGCTATGGAAAGTCAGGTACATCTCAAACTAGAATTCCTTTTGATGTGAGTAGTCTTCCTTTCCCTCCCTCTCATTATAAGAAAGCAAATGTGTTATGTAAGAAGCAAAATCGTTTGCTTGACATCTTGCATAAGGTAGCGATAAACATTCCATTAGTTGATTCTTTAATGAAAATGCCTTTTTATGCTAAATTTCTTAAAGATGTTTCATCGAAAAAGCCCAAAATGCAAAGTGTGGTTTATTGAAATGATGATTGTTCTGCAATTTGTCAAGAGAAAGTTTCATATAAACTTGGTGACCCCAGGAGTTTCTCAATCCCTTGCACAATAGGTAACTCTAAGAGTCTCAACACTCTATGTGATTTAGGGGATTGTGGGAACCTTATGTCATACTCCACTTATAAAGAACTTGGTCTTTATGGCATTAGAACAACTAGAATGGTTCTTTCTATGGTGGATAGGTCCATTGGGTACCCTAGAGGAATCGTTGAGAATGTGCTAGTCCAGGTTGATAAAAAAAATTTCCGGGCAGATTTTGTCATCTTAGACATGGAAATCAACACTCTGATGCCAATTTTGCTTGGTAGACCATTTTTTCTTACAAGAGGATCCTTGCTTGATATGCGAACCGGAGATATTACTTTCAGAGTTCATAATGAGGGCGCCACCATCAAGGTTTATGAGCATGTAGATCATCCATGTGATGTGTGGGGTAAACACGAGAGGATTGATAAGGGTTGAAGTCTTTCATGTGCGTCATAGCAATCAAGAGTTTCCAAAGAGGGAGAAGAGTGATTTTGAGGCCAAAGGAGTAAAATTTGGTGGATTCAAGTCGTGTCAAGGACTTTAAACTTGACAGTCCTACCAGTATAACTTCATCATTGCCTTCTTTTTATCCACCATTTCCACCTTTGGGTCAACAGTATAACCTGAAATTTGACATTGTATAAGTCATTCCGTTGAGCCAATGACGTAAAACAAAGGCGCTTGGGTGAGGCAACCCACCATTTGTTTGTTTTGCTTTCGTTTTTGGTGCTATGAGTGATCTAGGGTGAAACTTTAGGGAATCTAGGTACCGTTCTTGGGTATGTTTTTTCTTTGGCCCGTTTTTGGCTCATATCTTTATGCATCAATGATTTTCTTTTCATCGCATGTGGTCCGAGTCGGTCTCTTATTCCCTTTCAGTTTTATATCATTATTTTTGTGACATGCTTTTTATTTCTATATATTGATATCTATTGCATTCATTTGGCACGGTGGTTGTTCCCCGTGCGTGTTGTTGCTCCCTTGAAAAGGATTTGGTTAAGTTTAGAGGGGGGGGGGGTGAATAAACTTAACACTTAAAACTTTTGGAGTTAACAAACTCAGCAACTTCGACGGCTCGTCGATACTTCGATAGTCCGTCGATCGTTGAGTTTACTAAATTTGTGCAGTGGAAATATATCAAAAATTAAGCCTTATTACTTGTTGTTAAATATGATACCAAGTATTAGATACTCAGTAGTGTATGTGTGTGGTTCGGTTTCTAGATTCAATAGATTGATGTGTTAGATAAACTACGTGCAGAATATAAATGCAGAAAGTAAGTAGGCAGATTTTATAGTGGTTCCAGGTGGTGTAATCCTGTCAGTCCACTCTTCTCCTGTGATGTTGGAGGTAATTCACGAGAGATCTTTGATGTAGCTGTTACAAAAATCCTTAAGTTCCTTATCCTTCACCAATAACTATGGCTTCACAAACTGAACACTTGGAACAGGTAAGATTGCTGCTCCAAAGTCTTCCACTGGTCCTTGAAGGGTAGAATTGCCTTTTCACCTACTCCACCACAAACAATAGTCTTTCACACCCAAAGATGCTTCATTGTTTTCAGTAAATTTCTTATAAAAGAAAGATTGAATCAAGTAAGTGATTCAGCTTTCAACAGCTTGATCAGGATGATATGATCAGCAGCTTGATGTCTTCAAGTGTGTAAACTTGATGCAATTTGAATGCAGATTACACTTGAAGAATTTTACTGGATCAGCAGCTTTATGCTCAGTAGGGTCAGCAGGGTGTTATTCTTGATTTAATTCTGATTGCTCAAGGTAGATTCTTAATTTTCATCACTTGTATCTGAATTAGGAGTCCTCTATTTATGGGTAGGAATCCTTGTGACTTATGTTTGAAATTCAAACATAGCCATTTCAGATTTGTCTCCATCTTGACTTGCTTTTTCCGACTTGTTCTAGAACTGACACTATCAGATTCGTTTTTGACAGTTTACAGTCTGACCGCCCTTTGACTTGTAACCATTGGATAAAGGTCTGAATCTTTCCAACATCCATTTGATCTTAACCATTGATTTGTTTGATAAATCAGAGGTTGTTAGCTGTCCATTTCTTTGTAATCTTCCAATGTAGCCTTGGATTAAATCGAAATATTTGTCCAGCAGGTTCCTGAGAACATAATTCTGCTGATATACACATCAGTAAGCATATCCTTATTATGCTGTGTTTAAAAACACTTCAGCTTACTGTCTTTTATCTAACTTTTATTTATGAAGTTAGATTACACCTTTTTGCATATAACTAAGTTCCAATCATCACTTAACTTATGGAACTTAGACCTTGTATATAAGGTATATGTGATCAGCTTAGGTCATCACAGACTTCCCTAAATTCTGATTCCATATCCTTGACTTTAATTACTAAGTTTGATCCCTTAGCCTTCAATAAGCGAGTTTGAGCCCTCGGCCCTTCGGTCTTCGGCGGGTTCCGACTAGTCTGCGACTCGGCTACCCTGCGATCTAGACTAGTCTTTGATGAAAGTCAGCTGACCTTTTACAGTGCTTGTTTGATCAAACCAATACAAGATCAAACTTTAATAAACCTATACATTTGATCTAGACATATTTTTGCCATTGCTCTATAACAGCTAGTTTGGCACTCATCACTAAAACTTAAAAATAAGTCCAACAATTTCCCCCTTTTTGGTGATGATGCCAATACCCTCATAACAGCAAAGAAAAAAGATTAAAAACAAAAAAAGAACAAATGTAGGGATATCTCATTATAAATAGTTGTTCAAAAGTATTACAGTCTAGAATCAGAAAATGATAAAATAGATAAAGTGTGCTGATCTACTGTCTTCTTTCTCTTTCTTCTCTTGCTTTCTCCACTTGTTCTTGGTAGGCTCTTATCTCTCTGATCATATCTCTCATCCATTCATTTTCAATCAGAGAGAAATCAATATGAGGATTCACTTCTTTCCGAGGATTCACTTCTTTCCACCAATGCCATGCTTCAGGTAGAGTAAGGTTGATCTGATGTACTCTAAAGCCTAAACGCATGTATACTTCCTTGAATTCATTAAGTGACTCCTTTTCATTTGTAGTAGGTAAACTTTTTCCACCTCTACCACCTCTTCCACCTCTTTGTAGCCCTCATGGCTTTAACCCTTGCTTCCCAGAACTTTAAACCCAAAAAGGAGTTTAAACCTTCATGAAAGCCTTTGTCATGATATGGTCTCCTCTCATTATAGTAAACCTTTTTATATTCTTTGAGAAGATCATCAGTTAGTGGAAGCCTGCCAGGTGCAGGCTCCCTAAAAGCATTAGTGTCCTCTTCCCATCTTTTCGTAGCAAAGATTCTGGTAGCCTTTTTTGCTACTGTTGTTTGGCTCTCTTCCCCCTTATTGACATCATCAACAAACCGGGACAGCAGGCCATGTACACTCTCCTGTGTGAGCACTAGGTTGTTCAGTTGACCCTCCATAATTTTAGTCCTAGTGTCAACAGCTGTGATCCTTCCTTGCAATGTTTGCTCCAGTAGAGTTATCCTCTTAGTGATTTTAGGATCAAGTACAGTAGGTTGCAGTGTTCCAGCAGATTCAGCCACATCAGGCTTAGGTGTCTCAGCAAGCTTGTCAAGTTTCTGATGAATGGATGCAAATTGTTCTTTCAGAAACTTGTCCTTCGAGTGTATTTCCTTGCTTAATTCCCTTCACATCTTGAGCAAGGTCAGCAAGAGCATACTGAGTAGAGGTTATATTGGTTCACTAAGTTCATTAAATCATCAAATCTCTGCTCTTGCCTATCAAGTTGAGTTCTTAAATTTGCAATGTAATTTTTGACAGTCCTCAACTCATCCAAAACATGTGCTGGTACCCCACCAGCCATTCCTTCATCAATTCCATCAGCAGGCTCTTCTGCATTGTATTGTTGCCTCTGTCTGCTGATAACCATGGCATAGCTCATATCCCGTCAAGCAGGGTTAGGTCCTTGGAATTCCTCTAGAATGGGATCAATAGCAGGCTCTTCAAAAACTGGTACAAATGCCTGTTGAGGTTCATCATCAATAGCTTCTTCTTCAGGCACTTGAAACACCTCATCACTATAGTCATAGTCCAGCAGCTACCCATCCTCATCAATAACAGCGGTCTGCTGACCATCTTTCCCTACAGTGGTCTTGTCTCAAGTAGGCTCCACTACAGCATCCTGTTCAACAACAACAGCAGGGGTTTCCTCATAACCCAAAGATAGTTCCAACCTTTGTCCAGTTGCTGTTTGAGACTCAGCAACCTGTACCTCCTGTTCCAACCTTTGTCCAGGTGCTATTTGTACATCAGCAACCTATACCACCTGTACCACAACAACTTGTTCAGGGAATACCTCCATATTCTCTTTTTGAAATTCCCTTAAATCAGAAATCCTTCTTAGAAAGTTTCCAGCCTTGGTTAGAGTGTCCTCAGTGTCAATCCAGTCTTCATATTGAATTGAATTCTCAGAACTGACATCAGGATCACTAATATCAGTGATCTTTTCTTCATCTGAATCCACAGTCTGCTGATCATCAACATGCTCAGCAGGTTGTACTCATAACCAATATACCTCACATTGATGCCCAGATTTGAAGCAATTGAATCATCTATCTTTATTGAATCCCCAAACTTCATTCTTGGTAGATTCATTGCTTCTGGATTGGTGGGTGCATTGTTTCTAGGTGCAAATCTAAATACCTCTCTCAGTAGGTCTGAAGATATTTCAATCTCTCTTCCATTAACAGTTGTAGTGAAAGCCTCTCTACCTTCATGTATGACAATGTTTTTCTAGAATTCCAACACATTGACATAAGAGATTCGTTCAATCTTCTGTTTATAACACCTTCTAGCCCAGCAAACCGTCTGATTCTTCGTCCAATATTAATGGCCAACTCAGTGGAGTTATAGTCAGTAACATATCCTCTTACACTATGATTGGTTCTAATATGAACCTCATCCTTCTTTGACATTGTTGTAAGAAAAAGATGAAGAAGATAGCTCTGAAATCGTGTTCACACGGTGTATACGCGAGAGAAAATCGATTTGAGTTTTTGTAAGTAGCCTACGTATATAGGTATATATATATATATATATATATATATATATATATATATATATATATATATATATATATATATATATATATATATATATATATATATATAGACGGATGTTGTTGAAAGCTGTCGAACACGTACGTGCATTAACCATGATTAAATTTGAGTGAATCTTTGTCTTGACACGTGGCCCATTACTTTTCCATAACGTTTTGTAACCGTCAGATCGTGTAAATATGGTTATAAAGATAAAATAAATATCCCGCCATTTGTTTTTTGACTTTAGTAAGTTTGACTGTGTAATGTTTCCTTCAGCAGCCTTGTCATTAGTAGACTTGGCTCAGCAGCCTGCTGATGAAGTTACTCTGCTGATATTTAATTCCTTTTGTATTGTCCAACTGATAATACAAGATGAAGTTTAATACCATTGACTGATCTTTCAAGTGAGCTCACCTAACATGACAAAGACCAATCCCCTTGGCAACTTCATTTGCTCAATTGTCCAACCATAAGTACATGGAATTGTTGATACCAATGACTAATCTGCTAAGTGAGCTCACCCAACATAGCAAAGACTAATCCTCTTGGTGAATTCCAGTACACTGCTGATTAAGATTATATCAGTCAACTTTTGTAATTCCAAGTTGAGTCCTTAGTTTAGCAAATCTTTCACTGTCCAATGGTTTAGTGAAAATATCAGCAAGTTGATCTTCAGTAGGGATATAAAGAACCACCACATCTTTCTTTTCAATATGATCTCTTATAAAATGATATCTCACATCAATATGCTTGGTTCTTGAGTGCAAAACAGGATTTTTTTTGTGATTGCAATTGCACTTGTGTGGTCACACATAATTGGAATTTCTCTTTCTTCAATTCCATAATCCCTTAACTGTTGTCTTAACCACAGTATCTGTGCACAACAACTTCCAGCAGCAATATACTCAGCTTCAGCAGTGGAAGTTGATATTGAATTCTGTTTCTTGCTAAACCAGGAAACCAGTCTATCTCCCATTAACTGACTGGTTCCTGTGGTGCTTTTTCTATCAATCTTGCATCCAACATAGTCAGAATCTGAGTAGGATATAACCTTGAAGCTTCCATATTTTGAATACCATATCCCTACTCCCAAAGTCTATTTTAGATACCTGAGAACTCTTTTGACTGCACCTAAATGACTTTCTTTAGGTTTTGATTGAAATCTTGCACAAACACCTACAACAAAGGATATATCAGGTCTGCTGGCAGTAAGGTACAGCAGACTGCCTGTCATCCTTCTGTATAAAGTCTGATCAACATCTTTGCCTTCTTTATCTTCATCCATTCTAATGTTTGTACTCATAGGAGTTGATATCCTTTGTGCTGTTTTCCATACCAAATTTCTTCAGTAACTTATTGGTATACTTGATTTGATGAATGAGGTTTCCATCTTTCATTTGTTTGACTTGTAAACCCAAAAAGTAGTTAATTTCTCCCATCATACTCATTTGGAATTTACTTCTCATTAGATTTTCAATCTTCTCACATAGCAATTCATTTTCAGAACCAAAAATTATGTCATCAACATAAATTTGTACCAGCAGGGTGTTGTTCCCTTCATTGATTCTGAAAAGAGTCTTATCAATGGTGCCTTTTGTAAAGCCATTGTCCACCAAGAATTGAGATAGAGTCTCATACCAAGCTCTTGGTGCTTGTTTCAAACCATAAAGTGCTTTGTTGAGTCTGTACACTTTATTTTCTTGGTCTATAACTTCAAATCCAGGAGGTTGCTGAACATACACCTCTTCTTCCAGAATGCCATTCAGGAATGCACTTTTGACATCCATCTGATATACTTTGAAGTTTTTATAAGCAGCTGAAGGATGCAGGTTCTTAGATCTAAACGAGTTAGATCTATGCGCAGCGGATGGATCACGATTTATATATCAAAACACATAATTAAAGGACTTAAGTACTACAAGGGGGTTTAAGATTATGTTACCAATAACGGGAAGAGTCGCCTTGATCTTCCGATGTGTTCTCCAAACGGCGGTTGGTGGACACCCTTCTTGATACACAAACCTCCTCGATATGCAACACTAAGAAAAACTCCAAGTTTTTCTTCCTCTAAAACCCTAGACAAGAGAAACAAATTTTTCCTCTCTTTTTTAATGAGTGGGGCGAAATTTTCCATCTCATATGTCTTGGAAGAACTCTCTTTATATAGGAGAGTAAATCCTTGGCCTCCAAGTTTCTAATTAATTAAATAAATAATTAAAAAGAAATCACAATAAAGGATAATTCCATTTATAAAAGATTGTGATTAATCAATCAATCAATTACAAATAAATCATCTTTTATTAATCATTAATCACACAAGAAAATCAAATCTTGCATTTAATGAAGTATGAGGCGCCACCCCTAGGGTTTAAAAGCCCACATAAAATGTCTTTTATGTGGATTATATTATTTAGCACAACTAAATAATATTCATGCATATCAATTAATTAGCCCAGCCAATTAATTATCACTGAGGCCTAAGTAACAAGATTATTAGTCCGAATTATAGAAGCCACATCGGGGACCATGGACATATAACCAGTAGCTCCAATAATTAATTATTCATCGAACAGAATAAGTACATTAATTATTAATTCCGGGATTACGCCACCATAAACCCGAAACTGAACTCTACCGATTATAGATGTATACTTATACTCAACCCATAGAGTGAATAAGCGTCCATTGATATAATCACTACATACGGATTAACCCTCCATAGACTGTCCATTCTGAGTGGGAAGTCTCCGTGAACCCGACTCAGAATATCTTATCCTTATTTACCATTAACCCCCTGATGATCAATTAGTATGCATATCTGACTAGTAGCTAATTAGTCAAATGCGAAACTCCCGGGATCGATCACTTTCTTAGGGCTAACAAATAAGGGGATCTGTCTCTCTACTTCCCGCGAGGAAGGAATGGATTCCATGTCCGTGAAAATCGAACTACTCACTCATCCGGAGATAGTGCCAATGAGAAGTGGCTTGGAACACATTATTTAAGTGAACCGTAACTAACACATCAAACACTACCCCGGGACAAGCGGCAAGACCGTGATCACCTCGGGATTAAGGTTGATCCATATATGATCATCTAATGATTTAATAAGATTCCTCGATTACGGAATTATACCGAAAAATTCGATTAAATCGGTCCAAATCCTATATGAATGCCATCATATATAAATGCCCCACGTAGGTACCCTCTACCGACAGTCCGGATAAGACTATCACACCCTAAGGTGTTCTGGGCGCATTATTGGTGTTTTAATCAAGAGACCCTAAACTCTGATTAAGTTCACCACGGACTAACATTTAAGTATATCACCACTAACTCAATCCTCACGTGCATGCCATACACCGAGTTAAGCGGTTACATACCGATATACTTAGGGTTTGCGTAAAGTGTATTATTTACAAGCACAAAGCAAGTAATAAGGTGAGATAATTTCGTCATCCATTAAAAACAATTACACAAATTGTCTTTCGGGCACTACACCTAACAATCTCCCACTTGCACGAAATGACAAGCAACGATTGTTTTTAGAGCACACCCTTTCTCATCTTATTCACAACACTCTCCCACTTGCTCTAAAAGCATATGAGACATATCCATCAATGCCGTACCCTCCAAGCACTCGACTTGGTACACTGATTAGCTAGGTTGTCGACTCGAGACGATCTTTAGGATTGAAACGTTGTCGGTCCTTCCAATCAGGCGGTACTCTCTCTCAATATGCTGTTGACTTCTTGTGACCGAGAAGATCCTTCAAAGCTATCTCTTCACCGTTTTCACAATGAAGTGATATCGGCTTATCGACCGGAATTACTCCCGGACCAAAAAGGAAATTCTAAGCACTATGAGTAAACACCGAGCCCGAGATCAACTTAATGATCATCCTTAATCTGACTACAAGTCAGAATCAGTGTAGTCAACCATATTCAAGTTTGCACCTGAATATACAAGCATATGATTCCTCGTTCTCTAACGATACTTAAGGACGTACTAAACCGCTACTTATTGCTTGAATCCAAGATTCAACTGCAATTGACTCGTTTTAAGCTGACTTGCCCTTATCCCAGAGAGACTCTATCCCATTTTCTCTTTATCCGAAGATTTGGAAAATCATTCCTGAGAGGTAGGGTAGGACTACTCTCGATGAATGCTGCAACCGTATATGCATAATCATCTTATTCAATAAGATAGGTGGGATAGCCAATGACTCATTCTCGTGAATTTGACCGAATCAAATTCTTAGAATTTAGTCCAATTCTCTCATCCAGAGAATCTTGGCGTGTCAGTTTCCGACTTCAGATAGCACACCCATGTTGTTTCCAACCGTTTTAGTGTTATCATTTATGAACACTAATACTACTACTACATTACCAATATTGATATCCAGTCTACGAAAAACTTATCAATATTTTGGTCAAGTCCATTAAAACATGTGACTTTTAAATGACCGAGAGGTTCTCTTAAATCCACAAAGGATATAAGCCATGGCAGGCCTCCTACCAAAGGTTCTTTCTGAATGAATTAAGATATCGTTTGTCTCGCAAAAAAGGTCTTAGGGAATCACCCCTATCTTCTGCTTTGTAATGAATCCGTTATTCATTCTTAGCTAAAACCCTTCTGTTCTGAATGAATTCAGATTCCGTTGTTCGGCAAGAAAGTCTCAGGGAATCACCCCTATTTTCTGCTTTCTAACGAAATCTAGCAAGACTGAGTGGTGAGAGAGTTCAAGGTCTGGTTAACTCTCTACTTGTCAGGGAATCACCCCTATACCACTCAACTTTGCGCCGAGAGTTTAAACTTTCCTATTCATTCGACTCTTTTCCGTGTAGATCCAATTGATCCCACCGGGCCCGAGACACTCGTGTGGTTCTACAAGAGGCTGAACAGAACTGGAGTACCAAAACTCCATTCACAGGGTTAAGGTTTTCAAACCAACCTCTATAATCAGAATCCTATACAGCCCACCAAGAGCCATAGGTTATCAATCACCCCAGCAGATTATAAAGTCCACAAAATCACAATGGGTCAACGGTTAAACCATACTCCCACTGTGTCTTGGGTGGATTGACATTCTGATCTAGTAGTATTTATCAGTGTAATCACCAACAACTAATGTTGGACGTGGTCTGATTAAATCAGATAGTAACTACCTTTGGGTAACCGTACTCCAAGGTTTAAGGTTGTTTCTTATAGATTCTATCGAAGGCTTGTGACAGTTCAACCGTCACTTTCTCGATCTCAAGAATCTTATAATCAACCTTCACTCGTCTCATTAAGATATTTCACGAACAAATACACCGAACGTATGCGCAAAATCCCCAGTCCTACCTTCAAGCATTAAATGCTAAATGCCTACATTTACGGATGTGGTGTGAACCGAATTCACTCATTATCCATAAACTCACTAGCATCTTCTAGGTAGACTTCTCGGTTTACATAATAATGTTAACCGTTATTTTGCAACGAATTATCTTAATCGAGTTTAGCAAGTTGTATTGTAGCATATCAATAACTATATAGGGCAAGTCTATGGTTTCTTCCTCAAGTGAGAAACATTCCACTAGAGGCGGGCCGAGCACGGTCCCAAGACTATGCGATAGCCTATTTACGAGCATGGAATACTCTATTCTCTCGCTAAAATCGAGAACTCCTCCTCGTATTCTTTTGATAAACTAAATCACGTTTCGAGTAGTTATCAGACAAAATGTCACTACTCAAAAACTCCCACTAGCTTGTATCTCTCACTAGACCCCGAAGGTCATGGTGAACAAGCTATGTTACCCCTTCAAATCTATTACCCTTTCCCGATTGAAAGGAAACTTAGTCATTGTTCCTTTGAGATAGTGTTCCTAGACTGGGAGATAGGAATCACCCTTAGCCAGTCATCAGGTCTTATCTCTGGGATATATGCACTAATTAATAGATATTGAAAGGTCGCTTATCTTAATACGGAAACCTTTTACCTTTAATAGTTTTAGATGTGTTATACTTATTCAGCTTTTCTTAGTGGTTCTGACTTTATCAAACAAAAGTCCGAGTCTTGGATTCGTACTACAAATGTCATATTCACTTTCTATGAGGCAACAATATATCGATTTGAAAGTGAATCCATTTGTTTCAACGAATCTGTAAAACAGAAAAATAAATTTTTCTGTGATATTCAAGGATAGAATCCGAAATTCATTTCCTTATATCACTCCCACTATTGTAGCCGAAATTACTGCCCGTTGTTACTCTATTAATCGTTAATGCACGCCTTCCTTGTTCTTCCAAAGAACTAAGCTACCGAGTCAAGTTACTCGGTTAAGAAAGTCGCTAAGGATTCATTGGTTAGTGATCCGAAATCACTTTCCTTATCCTATACTTTCTTTAATTAATGTTTCGGTTTAGCCTCAAAACTTTAGTTAAGATGATTAACACTTAGACATTCTTTCCCATTCTCAACTTTCCTTAAAAGGAAATAGTCTTGAACTAGCAGTTCAATTGAGTAGACACTACTCGTGAACTGTGGGATGTCTAATGAAAGCGTTACCCAGTGGGACTAATTTTCTAATAAATTAGAAAAACATAAGATAAAAGCTCCCACTAGTTTATCGGTTCCAAATACCGTCTAACTAGCGACACTTAAATTTATGATTCTCCAATATTTCTATGAGAAAATTTCTCGTGTTACACAATTAAAATTCACTAGAAGAATTTTTTTCGTCCTAATCATCTTTCAAACTAACTACGGTTGTCTCTCGTTCTTCACGAGTGACAGCAGTGACATGTCTATTTACGTCACTTAAGTTTTGAAGGCTTCAAGAGAAATATCTCTTCCGAAAAATTAATCGCATGTGAGATTAATAAATACAATGTTCTAGTTACTTACCACTTTTTAACGAAGTCATTACTAGTCAATTTTACACTAGCAGTCTAGTACCCTAGAGAGATATATAAGTAGTTGTAAATAAAATTGACGAACATAAATCCAAATCATACACTACTAATAAATTTTAGGAACATAAACTAAGTACTTATAGTCTATCCTACCGTTCCAAGGATTTAATCTAATGCCTCGGTGCCGCCTTAGGGTAGGTCAAAGAGGTTTCGATTAATATTGAAGATCGATTGAGAATCGAACATCTCATTTGTGATCGTCAATCACCTTTCCTTTTTCAGCCAAGTTACTACCAAAAATACCCTTTATGAGTGTGACCTACGTCTCGATTTTTAGGTAGACCCCGAGTGTGCCGCCTTAGGGTCGGTCAGTGACCCGACGAGTACCCAAAATCCTATCCTTTCGGAGACCAAGCCTTGAATTTTGATAGCGGTGAAGGCCTTCCTTAGGGAGGCCGGTCCCAGGCCGGCACGAGGCGTCACCATTCTCTCACGTTGCTTGTGTCAACAGTAGAGGCCGTGGGGTCGGCTGTCGCCTCTCCCGCTCCCACTCAATATTTTGAAAAAGTGGTGGGTTTACTGATCACGTTTTTGGACTTGATGTTACATTAAGGAACAATAAATCATAGGCCCGAATGTTGTCGGTTATGTGGGGTAGCCCACCCGACCTATTCGTTAGAACATATGTGGCCGTCGGACGGGTCAAGGCTAGGAGAGGTCCGTTGAGCCGTAGTAGCTCTTCGGATGGCTCGCATTGCCGGACCCCCGTGCAAACGGCACACGTGGAGGGTGAAGTCGATTGAGCCGTAGCTACTGTTGACCACCCAACCGTGGTTAAACCACTTTCGAACCTGTTTGCCCGTGATTATCCAATCCTTAAACATCAAACTTTCACATAGACACTACGGAACAAAAACGTAATCTCGTCTTAGGTAAGGTGGAATTCACCGAGAATCCAACACCTTAACCACGAGGTTTCGGGATTTTACTCCTTATGCTTTCGCAGAGTGGGATTCACCGAGAATCCATCACCCAACCTCGACGATTGAAAAAACCCGGGTTCCTCGGTTTTTACCCTAATTAGTTTCTAATTAATATCAAACAATTAATTAAAACTAATCGTGTGTTTTATACATGCCTAACTAATTCCTCGAATTAATTTCTACATGTATGCATGTGGAGTGGAATTCATGATATGATGCATGTCATGGCAATTTTCCGGTTCTACTCATACAATCTACACATGTATACTAGTGCGGAAAATAAACACCGAGATGGACCGTTGGCACCCCCGTAACTAATCTATTCGAAAATAAATTAAAACCCTAATCTGCAGCTGTTGAGAATCTTCGACGATCGGAATATCAAACGAACTTGGATCGGGACGAAACTTTCCAGATCTGATCTTCATTCTTCGGACTTCAAGATGGACGGTCGGATCGGAGCTTTGACTGTCAATCTTTCTCAGTGAGCCGCCCAACTTTCTGCTGAAACAGACTCTTACAGCAGCGCATCATATACTTCCCGAGGCCGATCGGGGATCAAGATGAATCCCGATCGTCCTGAAACTTTTATCTCACGTCCTAATCTCCATGATAGACGATCTGACCGGTCGGATTTTAATTTGAACGGTCCAATTGTTCCCAGAAAATCGAAGAAGTCACAGTTAGGGTTTCTGTGAATCCTGTGTTTTTCTGTTACAGCAGCCACTTCGCAGCAACGAACGGAAACCCAAACGGACTCTGATCGACACCAAAATTTGTGGGATTGTTCATCAACTTCTAATCTTAATTCTGACCGGAGAGATCTTCGTTTTAACGGCTCAAACAACGGGAAAAACGAAAACACTAAACAGCTACTGTACAGATCTATTTTCTGGAAATTAAACTTGCAATAAAAATAAATTACATAATTTCCTCTACTCATATGAACGAATTTTCATCGTTTATATGAATTTACAATAGATCTAACGGGAAAACGGTGCCAACCCCAATCCATCTCTTCAACCATAGCAATTTAAAAATTATTAATGCATACTAATAAGTAAAATATCACCTACATGCAATTCCACTCCTTTAAATCGTTTAACTACGATTATGATTATATAAATCGTGGAACCTGGCTCCGATACCACATGAAGGATGCAGGTTCTTAGATCTAAACGAGTTAGATCTATGCGCAGCGGATGGATCACGATTTATATATCAAAACACATAATTAAAGGACTTAAGTACTACAAGGGGGTTTAAGATTATGTTACCAATAACGGGAAGAGTCGCCTTGATCTTCCGATGTGTTCTCCAAACGGCGGTTGGTGGACACCCTTCTTGATACACAAACCTCCTCGATATGCAACACTAAGAAAAACTCCAAGTTTTTCTTCCTCTAAAACCCTAGACAAGAGAAACAAATTTTTCCTCTCTTTTTTAATGAGTGGGGCGAAATTTTCCATCTCATATGTCTTGGAAGAACTCTCTTTATATAGGAGAGTAAATCCTTGGCCTCCAAGTTTCTAATTAATTAAATAAATAATTAAAAAGAAATCACAATAAAGGATAATTCCATTTATAAAAGATTGTGATTAATCAATCAATCAATTACAAATAAATCATCTTTTATTAATCATTAATCACACAAGAAAATCAAATCTTGCATTTAATGAAGTATGAGGCGCCACCCCTAGGGTTTAAAAGCCCACATAAAATGTCTTTTATGTGGATTATATTATTTAGCACAACTAAATAATATTCATGCATATCAATTAATTAGCCCAGCCAATTAATTATCACTGAGGCCTAAGTAACAAGATTATTAGTCCGAATTATAGAAGCCACATCGGGGACCATGGACCTATAACCGTAGCTCCAATAATTAATTATTCATCGAACGTAATAAGTACATTAATTATTAATTCCGGGATTACGCCACCATAAACCCGAAACCGAACTCTACCGATTATAGATGTATACTTATACTCAACCCATAGAGTGAATAAGCGTCCATTGATATAATCACAACATACGGATTAACCCTCCATAGACTGTCCATTCTGAGTGGGAAGTCTCCGTGAACCCGACTCAGAATATCTTATCCTTATTTACCATTAACCCCCTGATGATCAATTAGTATGCATATCTGACTAGTAGCTAATTAGTCAAATGCGAAACTCCCGGGATCGATCACTTTCTTAGGGCTAACAAATAAGGGGACTGTCTCTCTACTTCCCGCAGGAAGGAATGGATTCCATGTCTGTGAAAATCAGAACTACTCACTCATCTGGAGATAGTGCCAATGAGAAGTGGCTTGGAACACATTATTTAAGTGAACCGTAACTAACACATCAAACACTACCCCGGGACAAGCAGCATCCTGTGATCACCTCAGGATTAAGGTTGATCCATATATGATCATCTAATGATTTAATAAGATTCCTCGATTACGGAATTATACCGAAAAATTCAGATTAAATCGGTCCAGTCCTATATGAATGCCATCATATATAAATGCCCCACGTAGGTACCTCTACCGACAGTCCGGATAAGACTATCACACCCTAAGGTGTTCTGGGCGCATTATTGGTGTTTTAATCAAGAGACCCTAAACTCTGATTAAGTTCACCACGGACTAACAGTTTAAGTATATCACCACTAACTCAATCCTCACGTGCATGCCATACACTGAGTTAAGCGGTTACATACTGATATACTTAGGGTTTGCAGCAGT
Organism: Gentiana straminea; assembly: GCA_036785695.1. Classification (NCBI taxonomy): domain Eukaryota; kingdom Viridiplantae; phylum Streptophyta; class Magnoliopsida; order Gentianales; family Gentianaceae; genus Gentiana; species Gentiana straminea. Next base: position 1,027,955 of record JAVUPR010000142.1, read on the forward strand.
GTATTATTTACAAGCACAAAGCAAGTAATAAGGTGAGATAATTTCTGTCATCCATTAAAAACAATTACACAAATTGTCTTTCGGGCACTACACCTAACAATCTCCCACTTGCACGAAATGACAAGCAACGATTGTTTTTAGAGCACACCCTTTCTCATCTTATTCACAACAGCAGCATGTGCCAGGAATAATCTGATAGCTTACAATCTTGCAACAGAGGCATATGTCTCATCAAAATCTATTCCTTCTGCTTGAGAATATACTTTTGCTACTACTCTGGCCTTATTCCTCACAATGGTACCAGATTCATCAAGTTTGTTTCTGTATACCCATTTTGTACCAATTATATTTGCATGATTAGGCCTTTCCACTAGTGTCCAAACTTGATTTCTTTCAAATCCATTCAATTCTTCTTCCATAGCAATTATCCAATCTGGATCTGAAATTGCTTCTTCAACAACTTTAGGTTCTATTTGAGATAGAAAACATGTAAACATTGCTTCTAATTGTCTTCTAGTCCTCACACCTTCTTTGTATGTTGCCAATAACTTGTTCGACGGGGTGATCCCTTAACCATTGTGGATTTTGGTTAGATTGATTCTCTGGAACATCATCTTCAGTAGGGTTTGTTGTTTCTTCAACAGGGTGTTCAGCAGATCCTTGAATTGCCTCAGTTGTTGCATCAGTACTATTTCCAGCAGGGTGTTCAGTAGGGGCAGAATCAGAAACCTTTAAGTCATTGAATCTTTCCAAAACTACAACACATTCTGGATCAGTGACTTTTTGATTCTCAGTAGGTTCTGAAGCTTCATCTTCCATTCCAGTGAACTTAGGTTCATCAAATACAACATGTATAGTTTCTTCATGTTTCAGTGACCTTTTGTTCAGTACCCTGAATGCCTTGCCGACTAAAGAATATCCCAAGAAAATTCCTTCTTCTGATTTTGGTAGGAATGTCTTCAATTGTTCCTTATGATTCAAGATAAAACACTTGCTCCCAAATGGATGGAAATAGGATATATTAGGTTTTCTTCCATTCCAAATCTCATAAGGTGTCTTCAGCAGCTTCTTGTTCACTGATGTTCTATTTTGTGTATATCATGCTGTATTGATTGCTTCAGCCCAATAGCTTTCAGGTAGCAATGCTTCACAAATCATAGTTCTTCCTGCTTCTTTTAAAGTTCTGTTTCTTCTTTCAGCAACCCCATTTTGCTGAGGTGTACCAGCAGCAGCCAGTTGATGTAGTACACCATTTTGTTCACAATATTCTCTTATTACTTTATTGAGAAATTCAGTACCCTTGTCTGATCTTATCTTCACCACTGCCAAAATTTTCTCATTCTGTAATCTCTTCAAATGTTCAGGCATCTTTTGAAGTGTTTCACTTTTCTTGTTCATGAATATCACCCAAGTGTATCTTGAATAATCATCCACAACTACTAAGGTATATTTCTTTCCTGTTACACTTGTTGGTGTTACTGGTCCAATTAGATCCATGTGCATCAGCTCCAAAACTCTTTTAGTTGATTGTTTAGTCTTTGACTTGAAGCTTGACTTTGTTTGTTTACCTTGCTGACATGCATCACATATAGTATCCTTCTTGAATGTGATCTCAGGTAAACCAATCACCAGTTTCTTCTTCACAAACTGATTGATATCATAAAAGTTTAGATGATTCAACTTCTTATGCCATAACCAATTAAGTTCTAACTTGGTATGCACAATTAGACATGTTTCTGGAACAGCAGTAGACCAGTCCACAACATACATGTTTTGTTGTCTTCTTCCAGCCAACACAACTTGATCACCTCTCTCACTAATGATAGTACAAGTGTTTTTGTCAAAAATGACCTTGTATCCCATGTCACCGAATTGTCCAGTGCTCAGTAGGTTGTAGTCTAGTCCTTCCACATATGCAAAATTCATGATTGTTAATCCATTTCACAAGTGTGCCATATCCTCTTGTGTATCCAGGTGTGTTCTTGTTGCCAAAATTCACTCTTGGACCATCCTTTGTCACAAAATTTGACAAACAGTGCTTATTCTTTGTCATATGTCTGGAACATCCACTGTCAAAGTACCAGACACCCTACAAAACAAAGTTAATGCATTTTAGGTACCCAAACCTATTTGCGTCCATAATGGTTAGTGGTAAGCATGACCCTTGGCAAGTTTCCATAAGGTCTTCTTTGAAAGGTATCATACTTTGGTTCATACATGTATTCTACACATCCCTAAGGTCTAACAATTGGTTGTGTAGGATTCACATATGCTTTCTGTCCTTTTGGAATATAATGCTCTTTAAAGTGATTTCTTTTGTGAGAACCATAGGTTTCATGTCTGTTAGGAACAACCCTGTAATATGGAGTCTGCTGAGGTCCCTGCTGAGGTCTTGTATAAGTCATCTACTGAGCCCTCTGCTGATTCTATTGCTTAGGTTTTACCCTAGCAGCACGGTTATATCTGTTGTTTCTAGGAGTAGGTGCAGGAATATTCCAGTCATCATCAGTAGGGAACAATCTACATTTCCCCCTGAGATAAGTATCCCTTGAATGATTAGCATTTTTGGGTTTAGGATTCTTATCCTTGGAATATTTCTGGTTTTTCCCTTTTTGTGGTGCAGCAGACTTGGTTGTAGGTCTGCTATCAGCAGGTCTAGAAGGCACAACAGTCCTATTTTTAGATTTATTCTTTTTATTATGAGTTGTTGACTTTCTTTACTTCTGATTTTGCTTCCTTGAAGCTTTCTTAGTAGGCTTTCGCTGCCTCAGCAACCCTTTTGGGAGCTGGATCTTGTGCAGGCACAAATTTAGGACCAATTATGGTACTAGGTTCAGTGACCTTACTGGATCCACTCTTATTGGATTGTTGAGTTCCAAATCTAAGCCCTGTTCTATCACCATAAGGCTTTCCAGATTTGAATGCAGTGGAGGAACAAGATGGTTCAACAGACTCAGCAACTACTAAAAGTTCAGCAGGCTTATGTTGATTCTGTCTGACTTCATTTTCCTTTCCTTTGAGAATTCTTAATTCAGCATTTAATCTTTCAACTTCTGATTGAAGTGCTTCTTTTTCAGCCTTCACAATCTCATAACTAGATTGTATTATCCTTAGTTGATTAAGGATGGCATCCAAAGTTTCTTCATAGTCGAATTTTTTGGATTTGAATCACAGGTTGATTCACAATCACTTCTAGCAAGAATGTTTATAGATACCAAATTGTATACCTCCTCTGTTTCATCCATATTAGCCATTAAAGCATAATCTTCCATATCAGCAACAAGTGCAGTATCATCAGATTCATTTCCCTTTTTCTGATTCTACTTCATATCCTGATTCATCTTCAGCAACCATAGCCTTCTTGCCATGTCTTCTTTGTTGACATTTGGTCTTCAGTAGGTCTGGACAGTCAGGTCTGAAATGTCCAGGTTTCTTGCAATTAAAGCAAAGATAATTAGGTTCCTTTTTATATTTTAATTCAGGACAATCAAGTTTGAAGTGTCCTGACTTCTTGCAATGATAGCACAAGTAATCATTATCTTTCTTTGATTCATCCTTCTTATTTTCACTCAATTTCTTTGTGAAATTCCTTGGAGAACCCTTTCCATTTTTCATCATCCTGATTTTCTTGCTCAGTAGGGCAATCCTGATGTCTCTTCTTCATGTGAAGCAGCCAATGCAGTGGTCTTTGGCTCTTCTTTTTCAGTTTCAGGCACAAGCTTTTTGCTAAAATTCATAGGCCTTAAGATCTGAAAATAGTTTGAAGGTGTCTTCTTCATGCAAACTCCTCATTTCTTCTATGGCAGTCACCATCATCTTCCAAACTTCTTTTGTAGGTAATGCTTCCAAGATTTTTGAGTTGATTTCTTCTTGTGAGTACTTCACACTGAGTAGGGTGAGTTTGCTCAATGGTTTCATTTGGTTTCATCTTGAACTCCTGGAACTTCTTCTTTGCCACACTGATCTTGTTCTTTTTGATTGCATCAGTGCCTTCACAGATTAATTGCAACTTATCCCAAAGTTCCTTTGCAGTCTTGCAATCTTTCTCCTTCATATACATATTGCTATCCAAAGTTCTGTATATGATATCAATAGCAATATTGTTGAGATTTGCTCTTTTTCTATCTTCAGCAGTCCATTACCTTTTTGGTTTTGGAATGTACTGTGTCTCATCTCCCACTGTTATTGACTTAGTAATCTCCAGTGGTCCATCTGTCAGCACATCCATCATTTCATCATGTGTTGCAGCTAGATAAGCCTGCATACGACGTTTATACTCATCAAAATGATCTAACGAACATATCAACATTGTTCTAGCATACTGGTTGTTATCCATGACGCAAAGCTTTGAAAATCAGAAACTTGAAAAAGTTTTCAAAGTATTTTCACAAGCACAACAAGTAGGATTACTTCAGAACAGAAGCACGCTCCGATACCAATTGTTGGGCCCTTGAAAAGGCTTTAGTTAAGTTTAGGGGGGGGTGAATAAACTTAACACTTAAACTTTTGGAGTTAACAAACTCAGCAACTTCGCGGCACTCGTCGATACTTCGATAGTCTGTGGCGACTCTCGATAGTCTCCGACGGTTGAGTTTACTGAATTTGTGCAGCGGAAATATATAAAAAATTAAGCCTTATTACTTGTTGTTAAATATGATACCATGTATTAGATACATAGTAGTGTATGTGTGTGGTTCAGTTGCCAGATTTAGTAGATTGATGTGTTAGATAAACTACGTGTAGAATATAAATGCAGAAAGTAAGTAGGCAGATTTTATATTGGTTCCAGGTGGTGTAATCTTGTCAGTCCACTCTTCTCCTGTGATGTTGGAAGTAATTCACGAGATATCTTTCATGTAGCTGTTACAAAAATCCCTAAGTTCCTTGTCCTTCACCAATAACTATGGCTTCACAAACTGAACACTTGGAACAGGTAAGATTGCTGCTCCAAAGTCTTCAACTGGTCCTTGAAGGGTAGAATTTCCTTTTCACCAGCTCCACCACAAACAACAGTCTTTCACACCCAAAGATGCTTCATTGTCTTCAGTAGATTTCTTATAAAAGAAAGATTGAATCAAGTAAGTGATTCGGCTTTCGAAGACTTGATCAGGATGATATGATCAGCAGCTTGATGTCTTCAAGTGTGTAAACTTGATGCAGTTTGAATGCAGATTACACTTGAAGAATTTTACTGGATCAGCAGCTTTATGCTCAGTAGGGTCAGCAGGGTGTTATTCTTGATTTAAATCTGATTGCTCAAGGTAGATTCTTAATTTTCATCACTTGTATCTGAATTAGGAGTCCTCTATTTATAGGTAGGAATCCTTGTGACTTATGTTTGAAATTCAAAGATAGCCATTTCAGATTTGTCTCTATCTTGACTTGCTTTTTCAGACTGTTCCTAGGACTGACACTGTCAGATTCCTTTTTGACAGTTTACAGTCTGTCCACCCTTTGACTTGTAACCATTGGATAAATGTCTGAATCTTTCCAACGTCCATTTGATCTTAACCATTAATTTGTTTGGTAAATCAGAGGTTGTTAGCTGTCCCTTTCTTTGTAATCTTGCAATGTAGCCTTTGATTAAATCAAAATATGTGTCCAGCAGGTTCCTGAGAACATAAGTCTGCTGATAAACACATCAGTAAGCTTATCCTTATTATGCTGTGTTTAAAAACACTTCAGCTTACTGTCTTTTATCTAACTTTTATTTATGAAGTTGGATTACACCTTTTGCATATAACTAAGTTCCAATCATCACTTAACTTGTGGAACTTAGACCTTGTACATAAGGTATATGTGATCAGTTTAGGGCATCACAGACTTCCCTAAATTCTGATTCCATATCCTTGACTTTAATTACTAAGTTTGATCCCTTAGCCTTCAATAACTGAGTTTGAGCCCTCAGCCTTCAGTCTTCAGCAGGTTCCTGACTAGTCTACTGACTCAGCTACCCTACTGATCTAGACTAGTATGCCGATGAAAGTCAACTTACCTTTTACAGTGCTTGTTTGATCAAACCTATACAAGATCAAACTCTAATAAACCAATACATTTGATCTTGCCATCTTTTTGCCTTTGCTCTATAACAGCTAGTCTGGCACTCATCACTAAAACTTAAAAATAAGTCCAACACGTTCGTTTTCTTGGTGTTTCTGTTTCATGGCTTTAGGTATACGAGATTGAGCTTCGCGGATATGTCATATGGACTACTTTGTGCCTTTCTACCGTGTTAAGCTAAGCCTTCTTTTTCCTTTATCATTCACACACTGAGGAAAGTGTTGCATTTAAAGTGACGGTGGTTGGCTTAGCTATGATATCTGCTTCTTTGATATTTTAGCCATTGTGTTGTATGCTTATCGTTTGGTCACTTCTTTAGTAAAATTGATCTATTTTTAAAATTTTCTAAGGTTTTGATGTTGCATTCGTGTATTGAGCCTTCATGTTGATAAGATAAACGATTTAGTGAATTTTTAAATGCATGTTACTTGTCTTTCTACCATACCTTGTGAACGGGATTTTCATGCACGTATAGCTTCAATTTCATGAACGGCAGTAACTAGTGATTGATTATGGTAGACTTAGGCACAATTCGGCTACCTAGAACTCATATCATTAACTTCGAGATGAAATAGAAAGGCCGACCTTGGTAGAGTTTGGAATGAAAGTTATGGCATTTCTTTGACCCGACCAGAGCCAAATGTTCTTCGCATGACATATTCAACAGTAACCCCTCTAAGCCTTAGTAGGATAGTTAGACCCTCATCCGACACTTAGCCATTCGTATTTAGCCCGTAGTTTCCTGATCCCAAGCCTTATTTGTGGTCAACATTCCCTTGAACACCTTATGAGTTAAGCTTAATCTTTTCATTTAGATCACACTTGCTTAGGCAAGTGTGGAGTGGTAGGGTGGTGTGTTTGTATAGAGGAGTTGATATTAAAGCTATTTCATGATATGGGAGGGTAGGAGCTCAATTCTTGTTATGCATATGTTATGGCTTTTGACTCGAACCTAATAAAAGCATTTTATAGCACAACTTTCTAAATTAAAAGTTTAGTGAGGAAAAAGAGAAAAGAAAGAGAAGTCCAAAATCAAAAGAAAATGAAGATTAATAAAGGTTGATTCAAAGAACGCCAAGTGTTTTAGGTCTCATGTATTGATTTGTTATATGATGTCGGTGTTTGGGATAAGTCCTTAGTGTAGAAACATGATTCTTATACATTTTTGCCTCGTTACACTTGAGACATAGTAGGAGATGGTGTTTTATTTCTTGGATCATGTTTCTAGTTTCATTTTGAGCTAGAGAAGGGTAGAATTAGCAACGTTTTGTATTGTTAAACCCTGGGATTACGCTTGCTCATTTTGTCTCTATGTTGTTTATTCCCCAGATATTCCCTTCGGTTAGCCCCGTCCCTAGCCTAACATTACAACCGTGCAAGTCCTACTCGACCTTGCTTAGCCTCGGTTTGGCCCCGATTAGTGGAAATGCTCATGAAGTAAGAGCCTATGGTGTAGTCATAATAAACAAATGTCTATAATCCAAACCGGTGAACCAATGTAAATGTAGGAGAAGTTATTCACAGACTAACATCCCGTTTGCTTGATAAGGTAGGGTTAAGTCGCATGCATTTATATGTTTACTTGTCGGTTATCTTTGATATGTGATTGGCTTGACCTACGCGTGTTACGTTGACTCTTTGGCTTCTTTTAAAAAGCTCATTTTTACTCGAGGGTGAGCAAATGCTATGTGGGGGTGGTTGATGAAAGTCAACTTTACAATGCTCCGGTGTATGTTTTAACCCCCATTTACGGCACTTTTGGTTCATTCCGGGAAGTTTTAGACCATGTATAAGGCAGAAACCACATTACACATCCACTATCAGGCAAACCATCACATAGATGGAAAACCTCACCATTTTACAATGTTTTTTGCCCTTTTCGAGCCCTAGTTATCTTGTGGAGTTACGCTTGGTGTTGGTCCCTTGAAAAGGCTTTGGTTAAGTTTACGGGGGGGGGGGGGGGAATAAACTTAACACTTCAAAACTTTTTGAAGTTTTACAAACTTAGGAGGGTCAATAGTTTGCTGACCACTCAGTAGTCTGCTGACTTTTAAAGCTATAGAATTTGTTGCAGCGGAATATATTATATTAAGCCTTGTTACATGTTGTTTCAAAATTGATACTAAGGATTGGATACTAAGTAGTGCAAGTAGTGTGAGTCAGTTGCTAGTTCAGTAGATTGATCTGATGTGTATGCCGATAAAGTAAATTGCAAAAATATAAATGCAGTAAAGTAAAGTAGGCAAGATTTATAGTGGTTCCAAGTTGTGTAATCATGTCAGTCCACTCTTCTCATGTGATGTTGGAGAAAATTCACTAGAGATTCTTGATGTTGCTGTTAAAAAACCTAAACTGTTTGTCCTTCACCAATGACTATGGCTTCACAAACTAAACACTTGAAACTGGTAGGATTTCTGCTTAAAAGTATTCCCCTGGTCCTTGAAGGGTAGCATTGCCTCTTAACCAGCTCCACCACAAACAACAGTCCTTGACACTTCTAAAGTGCTTTTCTGTCCTCAGCAAACTTCTTGGAAAAGAAGGGTTGAATCAAGAAAGTGATTCAGCTTTCAGCAGCTTTTGATCATGATGAAATGATCAGTAGCTTGTAGTCATCTAGTGTGTATACTGGATGTAACTTGATAGCAGGAAACACTTGAAGAAAATTCTTGATCAGCAAATTGATAGCTCAGTGATGTTTAGCAGTGTAAGATTTCACTTGATAAAATTTCTTGCTCAGTTACTTCATATGTACTCTCGTTTTTCATCCGTTAATCTTCTAGGTCAGAGTCCCCTATTTATAGGTGTGAATCTTGTGACTTGTGTTTGAATTTCAAATATAGCCGTTTCAGATTTGTCCCTAACATGATTTGCTTTTACCTCTGCTACATAGTACTGACACTGTCAGTCTTGCTTTTTGACAGTTCTGTCGTTAACCATTTGACTTTTTCCATTGGATAAAGCTCTGAATCTTTCCAACGTTCTTTTAATCTTGACCATTGATTTATTGATTAATCCAAGGCTTGTATGTCATCCTTATCCATTTAATTTTCCAAAGATAAACTTGGATTAATTCGAATCATGCATCTCGTAGACACCGGTAGTATAAGTCCGCTAATGTCCATATATCGTAAATTTGCCTTCAAGTCTCCGTGTCTTATAAACAATTCAAATTGATCGCTTCTCATCTAACTTTTTATTATGAAGTTAGAGTACACCATTTTAACCATAACGAAGTTCCAATCACCATTTCACTTTTATGGAACTTAAACCTTCAACACAAGGTATATGTGATCAGCTTAGGTCATCACAGACTTCCCTAAATTCTGATCCATTTTCCTTGACTTTAAATACTAAGTTTGATCCCTTAGCCTTCAATAACTAAGTTTGAACCCTTAGCCTTCAACCATCAGCAGGTTCCTAGACACTCTACTGACCTAGATAGCCTACTGACCGAGATAGGTCTGTTGAACAAGTCAGCTAACCTCTTTACAATGCTTGTTTGATCAAACCTATACAAAGATCAAATTCTAGTAAACCTATACATTTAATGTAGACATCTTTTTTCCATTGCTCAATAACTGCTAGTCTAGCACTCATCATTAAAACAATAATATGTCCAACAATTTCCCCCTTTTTAGTTATGATGCCAATACTCTCCTTACAGGAAAGCAAAAAGATTAAAAAAACAGAACAAACTTTATTTATTTATCATTGATGTTCAAACATTATTACAACTAGTATCAGCATATAGATAAATAGGAATAAGTCTGCTGATCTAGTTTCTGTCTTGTTCTCTTTTCTGAAGGTATTCTCTGATTTCTCTTTGCATATCCACAATCCACGGATTTTCAATTCTTGAGAAATCAATCCAAGTGTGTACAATTTTCCACCACTTTGGGGCTACAACTAGAGTTAACTGGACACCATGCCAGTTAAATCCTCCTCCCATGTAACATACCTTGAATTCTTCTACACAATCTTTTGCTTTTTGTTCAGCAGATGTTTGTTGTCTACCTCCAAATGTTCTTCCAGGATGATCTCCTCTACCACTTTTACATTTTCTAGCCAATTTCAAGGATTTTATCCTTGTCTCCCACAATTTTAATCCAAGGAAGGAATTTAGACTTTCCTAAAAAGACATATCCTGGTATGGTCTTCTTCTTGCACCATAAGCAGCCTTGAATTCCTTTAGCAGATCAACTGTCAGTTGTACTCTTCCAGGTGAAGGTGCTCTAAATTGATTGATATCAGCCTCAAATCTCCTCATGTTGTATATTCTTGCTGCCTCATTTGCTTATGCTATCTGTCCTTCTTCCCCCTTATTATCAATAAAACGGTTTCGTTGGCCCAGAACACTCTCCTATGTGTTTCCCAAATTATTCAGTTGTCCTTCCCTAATTTCAGTTCTAGTGTCAACTACAGTAATCCGGCCTTCCATAGTCTCTTCCAGCAAGTTGATCCTCTCAGTATGTTTGGGATCAAGTGCTGCAGGTTGAGGTGTCTCAGCAGTGTTATGTTTCTCAGCCAACTTATCAACCTTCTTATGCAGAGATGCAATCTGCTCAACCATGTTTTTGTCACATTTTATAACATCCTGCTTGACATAGGCAACTTGTCTCAGCAAATCATTAGTGGTAAACTATAGATGAATAACATTTGATGCTACTGTCTCAGTGGTCCTTCCTCTATTTTCCACTAAATACCAAGTCTTCAAATCTCTGTTCACTCCTAGTCAATTGAGTTCTCTATTGAGTGATGTCATCGCTTACATCTCCTATCTCCTCCACAATATGTACCGGAATTGCAGCAGCCATTCCAGCCATACATCCAACAAAGTTTTCAGTAGGTTCGTCAGCATTAACATCTGCCATTGGTTGTCTCACAACAACTGCTCTTGTCCCATCCCATACATGGGGTTCAGGACTTTTGAATTGGAAATTTGCTCGATTGGGATCCCTTCAATTTATATAGATTTACAGTTTATGAAGTTATTTCAATTCTTTGATTTACATTAACCCTATATATTTGTTTCGAGACAAAAATTAATACATTCTACTCGATCTGATGAAATAGGATGAATTGAGATGGTATTTTGTAAATACGTAATTATTTTGAATATATTAACCATTTCTTTATTTTTCGGTCGCCTGGAAGGGACAAAAGAAAAATCTTAGGGTTCTTAGGATTTAATGCTCGTCAGAGGAGCGAAGCCACTATCCCGAGGATTTAATGCTCGAAAGAGGGAGATGTAATTCTTTTTGTCCTTCTGTAGGACCTTCTTCAAATACATTCAAAACAGGTACCTCCTCAATTATAGGTTCTTGTGCTTGTTGAGGCTCTTCTACTTCTTCTACGGGAAACTGAAATTCTTCATCACTAAAATCATAGTCAACAAGTTGTTCCTCAGGTTGTTCATCAGCAGCTTGTTGCCCAATTTTTCCATCAGTAGCCCTTTCCTCAGTAGCCTCTACACAAGATACATGGGATTCCTCCAATCCCAAGAATAAGTCCAACTTTGGTCCTAAAACTGTTTGATCCTTAGTACTTTGAACCTCCAGTTCTGACTTGTGTTCAGTTGCTGTCTGTACCTCAGGAGACGAACCTCCACATCTTCTCTAACTTGAGGAAAAATAGCCAGGTTTTCCTCTAACACACCATGTACCTCAGCAATCTGCTTAAGTACTTTAGCAGCTTAAGCCAAGGTTTCATCAGTATCCACACTATCCTGATATTGAGCTGATCCTGCAGAAATAACTTCAGTCAACTCAATCATCATAGCATCAGCAGTGGCCTTTAACATTGTATCTTGAAGAACTGATGCTGCTGTTAATTGTTCCTCCATATCTTCAGTAAATGCAGCAAACAGTTCTTGATCAGAATTGTCTATCTTCTGGCCCTCAGCAGATTTGCCATCCTCAGTAGGTTGCTCTGTTGTTTTCTCAGTGGATCCTTGTCCAACATCCTCAGTTGATTTTTCTTTTGCAATGGCACTGGACTCTCCTGGATGTGTATGATGATCATCATCTGATGATGATGATGATGATGAATCATCACTATCAGGTGAAAATTTGGGATCTTTGAACATTATACTTCCTTGCTACTTTTCATTCTCAATAATTTCCAGCAGCCTCATCAATAACATTGATGTGTCAATCAATCCCAATAAACTTTCCACCCTAAGACTTTCAAAAGCCTATTCCACAAAACAACTCATTGGTTATCTTGCTGGCTCTTGTCTCTTATAGAAACAAAACTTCCATGCAAAGTATTTTGAAATCTTCCTAAGATTTGGATTTTCTTTAGGCTTCTTAGACTTCTTCTCCTTCCTTTCATAGGGCATGTTTTGTTTCCTTGGAGTAGGTGGTGTAGGCTGTTAAAATTTTTGACTTCCAAAAGTCTCAACAAGATGACTCAGTGTATCCTCAGCAGATACAAAGAGATCAGTAGACTCTCCGGTAGGTAAATTTGTGTCTACTGTCTCCAATTACTCAACACTGGATTCCCCCTGACTTATATCTTCCTCACCAGGGATATCAACTGACTTTCCTTCACCCTGAGTTGTTGCAATCTTAGTAGGCTCTTCAACAGGTTCATTAACCTCCACCGCAGGTCCAGCCTCAGCAATTTTCTCCGGTTCTTCGACCTGTTGTTCAACAACAAGTTCAGTAGCCTCCATAGTAGGCTCTAAAATTTGTTCAACAACAATTTTGGTAGCCTCCATAGTAGGCTGATCTTCAACATCTAATTCTGCTTCTTCTTCTCTCTGTTCTTCCAGAAACCTTAATTCTTTACCCTTTCCATGTCCTTCTTCGTTATCAATGATTTCTACTTTTGGAAGATCCTTCAAGGGACTCAGGGTGAGACTCTTTTGATTGCTCTTTGCTAAAAATCTTCCTTTTCATAACTGCTTCCCTGATATGTCCATTAAGCACATCTGCAGGAGTTTTCTTAACAGATTCAGTAGGCACAGTAGGCTCAACATCAGTTTGATCCTCAGTTGACTTGGCAGTGTCTATTGATTGCCTTGTCCTCTTAGGCTTTAAAATTTCCATTATCTTTCTAGTGTCAGTAGCCTTTCTTTTCTCCACGGTCTTCTTTGGTGCAGCAGGTTGCACATCATCTCTAGCTTTAGTTCTCTATTCCTACTCACCATCACCGTCTATTTCTTGAACCTCTTCATCATCATCCAAGCCTGGAATAGGAGTTATGAATGACTATAGTGGAGTTTCAAAAACTTTTCTAATGTTTAAAAGCTTTTGGGCAGCGGATAAGTCCATTCTTACTAAGTTGTTTCAAAGTAGTTTGGACAATCACAGATATAGATTATGATGTGGCAATTTAAATGAATGCAGTAAAGTAAATTGCAGAAAGTAAATTGACACAAGGCTTATAGTGGTTCAGGGTGGTGTAATCCCTTAATCCACTCTTCTCCTGTGATGATTGGAGAAATTCACTATTGTTTTTACAGATACAATAGTATGATTGTCCTTGGCATCCCAAGCTTCACAATCTACAAGACTATCACTCCTTGACTGCAACAGCTTTAGTGATTGTGAATCCTTCAGCAGCTATCACAAGCACAACTCCTTCTCAGATGACTTCTGATTCAGTTGCTTCAGTTTATTGTGAATGAGATTCACAAACTTGAATGATCAATCTCAGTGATAAATATGAAATTTTAGTTTTGATGTCTGAGTTGATCTCTAGATAAATCCTTGTAAATTCAGAGAGAAGGCTTTTCAAATTGATAGAGTTTCTGCTTTTTTTTTTGCTTTTCTTAATCGTTATTTTATCTGTCTGTCAATGCATTCTATTTATAGCCTTGAGTATCCTTGATTTGAAATTCCGTCCGTTGGCTATATTTATGAGGGGAATAATCCTTGATTTTATTCTTGATTCCCCTTTAATTTTATCCTCCTTGATTTCAGTGATCAGATTTTTCCTTCAAATGTATAGCAGAAAATCCGTCCTTGATTGATCCTCTATTGATTGTGCATTAAATGCATGATCCTCTGAATATTCATCATTTTTCAATTCCGTTCTGATAAGGATTTCTTCACCGTTCTTTGACCGGTCGAGTGATCCATTTGACTTTGCCGTTTAGATCTTCCTTCACCGTTATTGCCTTCACTTTGCCGAAAGTCAGTTTACTCTGCCGATTCATTGTTTCCTTTATTACTTCAGTTTAAAGGAGAATCTTTGTACTTCACTGATCATTGATTTGGGTGAGATCAGTGCACACCATATTTGAACATTGAATTTCATCACTTGAAATATACTTAGACTTATCCAAGGTCATCACAAACTTCCTTGGTTATAAGTCATACCATTAAGTCTTCACTACTTCTCTGTTGGTGTTTGGCTGGCCTCACTTCGCCGAATGTCTGCTTTACTTTGCCGTCCTACCAACTAGTACAATACTTGTCTGACATAACTTATACAATATGTCAGACTCTAAGTAAAGACTTATACAGAGAATTTCTAACTTATTTTCGGCTTGCTATAACAGCTAGTATGGCCATCATCAAAACATAATAAAATGTTCCTAACAATTTCCCCCTTTTTGATGATGCCAAAACCCTCTAAGCCTGAACATAAGTATGCCAATTTTTCAGAAAAGAAATCAATAATTTTATTCATCCATCATAGGGCAATAAGATATTGCATCTTTTTATTCAAAGTTCAAAGACAAAGGCAACCAAATAGAAATAGTTCAAATATCAGGTCTACTTCTTCAACTTTTCTTCAAACCAGATGCCTTTGCCTTTGCTGCCCTTCAGGCCCTTTTCTGTTGGGCTTGCCTTCTTTTCACTTGAGCTTTCAGGCTTTGAGCTTCCTTCCCTCTTTTTGGCAGCACCAAAGAGTGCTTCAAGATTTGCCGTTGCTGCGTCAGACTCAGGGAGAGGACCATACCTTCTTTCCAGTATCTTGTTGTTTGCCTCACCAACATTGAGTGGAAGATCAAGTTGTTTGCCAGAATGCTCTATTATCTCATCCAGATGCTGAATTTGATGAGTGTGAGCATTGAGAGTGTGCACCAGGGGCTTAAGATTGTTGTCAATAGTTTCAACATGAAACTCAAGATTGGTTTGGACATGGTGAGAAATGAGTTGCTGTAAGTTGCACGGTAGGTTTCCTTGTCTTTCCATGACCTCATCTTGGATCTTGATATGATTGATGAGGGCCTCAATCTTGTGGTAGAAGGAGGTTGCTGCACTCCTTAAGGCATACTTTAGGTTTTTCCAGCTGTGATATTGCCTTTCCATGTCCACAATGAGAGGTTGAATGTCCAGGTTGAAGATTCTCTCTGGATTAATTTCCTCTAGTGCCACATTGACCTCCTCTTCATCTCCATCTTCCTCTTTCTCGTTGTTCTCCTCATCCTCTTCCTCTTCCTTCTCTTCTTGTTCATCTTCTGTCTCCTTTTCTCTTTCTTCCTCTTTTTCTTGTCCTTCCTGTCAGTAAGGTGACTTAAACTCTACATTTTGGTGGAACCAATCTGAAGACTCAGCTGGGTGATGGTCAGCTGAGAAGTGTATTCATTTACGTGCATCGGTAGGGTGGAGTCTACCGAGCTTCGACGAGGTAGCCGCGGGGTAACTATCGAGCGGGGTGATAGTCCGCGAGTACTTGAATACGGCGGGGTCCCACATCCGTTAATTAGTCGTTATGTGACGGCTATACGAGTGTCATTAAAAGGAGGACACGTGTAGGGGTATTTATGGTGCATCGGACAAAGATTCTGGCGGCTAGGGTTTAGGGATTTGTGCCTATAAATACGGTTGTTGTCTCATTATCCGTGTGTGTTGAAATCGTAAAATTCGGTGCATAATAAAATATCTCTTTTACGCCGTGGTTTTTTACCTCTCCCACCGAGAGGTTTTCCACGTTAAATCGTGTTCTTCTTGTTTCTGTTTTTCTCCTTTGATTGTTTATGTTTGATTGCTTCGTTTTGTTTCTTGCATACGAAGTTATCTCCATCAGTTTTATAACAAGTGGTATCGGAGCCAAGTTCTGGAGAAAACAGTCTGTACGACCAACTTCATCTTCACCAAGACCTTCAGCAAGGTGCTAGGATCTGTGATAAAGTTGTAATCTTTAGCAAGGAAAGATGTCGGCGGTAAACGTAAAAATCGATAAATTTACGGGGAAGGAACAGTTTTGGTCCGTGGCAAATCAAGATGCGTGCCTTGTTGAAACAACGGGGTTTGTGGAATCCGTTATCCGACAAACCAAATACGGGTGCGCAGCCATTATGCCGGTCTGGAAGAGAAAGCACATTCAACCATCATGTTGTGCTTATCGATGATGTTATCACCGAGGTTTCGAGGAAGACACCGCGACCAAGTTGTGGAAGAAGCTTGAAAGCCTCGTATATGACCAAGTCACCGACCAACAAGTTGTTGTTGAAACGAGAGGTTGTTCAGTTTGAAGATGCATGAAGGAAGTCCACTGAGGGAACATCTGGACCAGCTGAACACAATATTGCTTGATTTAAGGAATATTGATGTTAAAATTGAAGATGAAGATGCAGCCCTAATCCTGTTGGTGTCACTACCGGCATCATATGAAAACTTTGTGCAGTCTTTCATAGTTGGAAAGGATACAATAGCTTTGGAGGATGTGAGGTCTGCCTTACATGCCAGGGAGCTTAGACACAAGGCTGCTTTGGAACAAGACGGATCGAGAATTTCTTGGGCTAGTAGCTAGCAAACAATAGTGGAAAAGGATATGGACGAGAAGAAGAAAAAGAAGTCCGGGTCCAAAGGTCCTAAGTCTGCGATGTACGTAATTACCTTGTAAGGAGCGGGGACATTGGAAGTCCAATTGTCCAAGGAAGAAGAAACAGGAAGGCAGGCAATTCGGCACGGCGGCTTTGGCTACCGAGCAATCGATGAGGATCCGGTTCTAGTTGCGGGGGACTCTACACACCATAATGATGTGTGGATACTTGATTCGGAGCATCCTACCATATTTGTCCAAACGGGGAGTGGTTTTCTACTTATGAGCGGATGGATGGTGGTCAAATCTATATGGCCAACGACAAGGTTTGCAAAGTTGTGGGAATTGGCTCGGTGAAGTTAAGGACGAGAGGATGGTAAATTTTGTACACCGAAAGATGTAAGACATGTTCCACGAGATGACCAAGAATTTGGTATCTCTTAGTCTACTTGGACGACAAGGGTTCAATTTCAAGGGTGAAGGTGGACGGTGAATGTCTTCAAAGATTCGGTTGTAGTCCTCAAAGGCATCAAGAGGGGAACCTTGTATATATTACAAGGATCTATCGTATCGACTTGCGGCTTCTTCGTTGCATCCTCGGCAGTTCACCGATCTCAAGAGACTCGAGTTTGTGGCACATGAGACTTGGTCACATGGGTGAAAGGGTATGCGATTCTTTCTTCGGCGAGGTTTTCTTGGGGGATATAAGGTCAAGAATCGGACTTTTGTGAACATTGTGTGTTTGGGAAGTTGCATAGAAGTAAATTCTCGGCGGGGTTGCACAATACAAAGGCAACACTTGATTATATCCATTCAGATTCTTTGGGGTCCATCAAGAGTTGAGTCATTGGGTGGTCACGAGATATTTTGTGTCATTCATAGATGACTATTCAAGGATGACTTGGGTGGTGATGATGAAGAACAAAAGTGATGCATTCAAGTAACTTCAAGCGTGGAAGGCCCTAGTGGAGAATCGGTTAGGCAAGAAAATCAAGAAGCTTCGTACGGATAATGGTCCGGAATTCTGGACGGATTTTGATTCATTTTGTGCGGTGAGGGTATTGCCGGACATCATCGTAAGGAATACACCTCGAGCGAATGGTGTAGGCGAAAGGATGAATCAAACTCTCTTTGGAGAGGGCAAGATGTATGCTTTCTCAATTTGGTTTATCAAGGAGATTTTGGGCGGAGGTGTAAAAACGACTTGCTACTTAATCAACGGGAGTCCTCACACGGGGATCAATCTCAAGACACCACTTGAGATGTGGTCGAGCAAGCCTGCTGACTACTCAGTTCTAAGGGTTTTTGGGAGTACAGCTTACTATCATGTTAGTGAAGGGAAGTTAGAACCAAGAGCCAAGAAGGGAGTGTTTGTGGGGTATGGTGATGGAGTGAAAGGATATAGAATTTGGTCATCAGCAGAGTCCAGAGTAATCCTCAGCAGGGACGTTGTGTTTGATGAAAATTCTATGTTAAACTCATCAGTGGGGAGGTCTCTGCGAGTACGAAACCGGTGTTGAATCGATAGTGTTGAGAAACGGGTGGAGCTTCGGGTGGAGTCTACCGATATGCAACAATCGGTGGATCCAAATCAACACTATACCGATCCGGATAATGAACCGAGAATCGATCCAAGCCGTCTGCGAGACCTCGGCGGGCGTCATACAAACATTGATCGGCGAGAGTCTAGGCGCCGGCGGAGCTAGAAGATCTAATGTTGGGATACCTCCAAGGAGATATGGTTATGATGATTTGGCTGGATATGCACTCCAAGTTGCTGAAGAAGTAGAGGTTGCTGAACCTACTACTTACAGGGAAGCAGTGACATGTACAGAAGCATCCCAGTGGCATGCTGCCATGGGGGATGAAATGGAGTCATTATTGAAGAATCAGACTTGGGAATTGGTCAAACAGCCTACTGACAAGGGAGTTGTGACTTGTAAATGGATTTTCAAGAAAAAGGAAGGAATAACAAAGGCGAAGGGGTCGGGTATAAGGCACGTTTGGTTGCAAGAGGATTCGGTCAAAAGGAAGGGGTTGACTTTGATGAAATATTTTCACCGGTGGTCGACACACTTCAATCGTGGTGTTACTAGCAATGGTGGCACGGCAGATGCGGAACTTGAGCAATTGGATGTGAAAAGCGCTTTTCTACATGGTGAGGTGGATAAGGAGATATACATGACACAGCCTGAGGGTTTTCAAGTTCCTGGAAAGGAAAATTATGTTTGCAAGTTGAAGAAATCACTGTATGGTTTGAAGCAAGCTCCAAGGCAGTGGTATAAAAGGTTTGACAGTTTCATGCTTCAGCAGGGTTACAACAGAAGTCCATATGACTGTTGTGTTTACTTCAGTCTGCTGAAAGATGGATCATATATCTATCTTGTTCTATATGTGGATGACATGCTGATAGCTGCAGCAAGGAAGTCTGATGTTCAAAATCTGAAGAACCTTCTTAGTGCTGAATTTGAAATGAAGGATTTGGGTGCAGCCAAGAAAATCTTGGGGATGGAGATCTGGAGAGATAGGAGTCAGAAGAAGTTGTTCTTGTCTCAGCAGGGTTATGTGCAGAAGATATTGGCCAAGTTTGGGATGTCCGTCGCAAAACCAATAGATACTCCTATGGCATCAAATGTTCATTTGTACGTTTATGCTTCACGGTCGGTGAAGAGAAGGAGTATATGTCAAAAGTTCCCTATGCTAGTGCGGTTAGCGATCGATGTATGCCATGGTTTGCACTTAGGCACGATCGGCTCGGGCGGTCGGTGTTGTCGGCGGGTTTATGGCTCAACCCGGAAAGGAACACGGAAAGGCATTTGTTAAAAGGATATTCGGGTACACGAGAGGTACGGTGATGTTGGTCTCATTTATGGAGGTGATGCGGTCCGGTCACGGAGTTACCGTGATGCCGATTATGCGAGTGATGTTGACGGTAGAAAATCAATGACCGGGTATGTGCTTACATTGGGAAATGCGGTGGTCGGTGGAAAGCTACTCTTCAAAGGCGTAGCCTTATCAACTACCGAAGCAGAATATATGGCTCTTACTGAAGCAGCTAAGGAGGGTATCTGGTTGAAGGGGCTAGTTAGTGATTTGGGGTTGCATCAGGATCAGGCTGATATATATTGTGACGAGTCTTAGTGCAATATGTTTAGCCAAGGATCGGGTTCATCATGAGAGAACCAAGCATATTGATGTCGGTATCATTTCTTGAGGAATGAGAAGAGGGTTGTGGTGAAGAAGATTGGCACAAAGGAGAATCCCGCGATATGTTCACTAAACCGGTTCGGCGAGTAAGTTCCGGCTTTGCTGGACTTACCGAATATTCAAAGCTTATAATGCGTTTTGGAAACTCTGCGAGGCGGATCGGTGGAGTGGATCTTTGTGGAGATAGTCCGGTACAAGTACATCGGCATTGACGAATGCATACGGTACAAGTACATCCGGTTATGCAATCTGTTTGACTCTAGTGAGAGTTGAAGTCAAGGTGGAGATTTGTCGGTAAGGTGACTTAAACTCTACATTTTGGTGGAACCAATCGAAGACTCGGTGGGTGATGGTCGGTGAGAAGTGTATTCATTTTCGTGCATCGTAGTGTGGAGTCTGCGAGCTTCGGCGGGGTAGCTTCGGCGGGGTAACTATCGGCGGGGTGATAGTCGCGAGTACTTGAATACGACGGGGTCCCACATCCGTTAATTACGTTATGTGACGGCTATACGGTGTCATTAAAAGGAGGACACGTGTAGGGGTATTTATGGTGCATCGACAAAGATTCTGGCGGCTAGGGTTTAGGGATTTGTGCCTATAAATACGAGTTGTTGTCTCATTATCCGTGTGTGTTGAAATCGTAAAATTCGGTGCATAATAAAATATCTCTTTTCTGCCCGTGGTTTTTTACCTCTCCCACTGAGAGGTTTTCCACGTTAAATCTGTGTTCTTCTTGTTTCTGTTTTTCTCCTTTGATTGTTTATGTTTGATTGCTTCTGTTTCTGTTTCTTGCATCTGAAGTTATCTCCATCAGTTTTATAACACTTCCTTTTGTTCCTCTGCAACCTTAGTGTCATTGAGAGGTTGCGGAGGAGTGCTTGCTTTGTCATCTTCTTCTGCTGGTGTTCCCCCTTGTGCAATAGTGGGGGTGTTGACAGGTTTGGCTGAGTGAGCTTTATCAGCTGGCTCACTTAGCTGTTCGTCAACTTTGCCAATGCTTTTGAAAAGCAATTCTTGAAGTGTCAGTTCATCATCAGAAATCTCCATGTTTTCTTGATTTGCTTCAAGATGATCAATTTCTGAGTGTTCATCTTCTGACTCAACTTCTTCCTCAACTATCTCATCTTCTTCAGATGAAGTGATTCTATATCCTTCCTCACCTTCCTCTAGGTAGGTGATTTCCTTTTGCTGCTTTTCTTCTTATGTTGTTGTGTCATCACTGATTGTCACGGTTCTTCCAAGTTGCTGGTGCCAGTCATCGTGGTATTCTCTTGTGCCTTCTGGGATCTGGTTCTTCGTCCCACACCTGATTTGCTGCTTTTTGGTTGTTTTCTTTTGTTCCCAACAATGGGTTTGGGTTTCATGGATGCCTTGATGTAGGTAAACATTGTCTTAGACTTGTGTGGGACCTGCAGATTTGTGGGTTTCACTTTCAATGCGTCAAACAGGTGTTGAAGAGGGAACCCATATGATTTCCTCTCCCAGAAGTCACCTTTCTTCTGCAAGCCCTTGCATGGTGCCGTAATTGATAGGTCAATCTCCTTTTGAATTTGATCCTTCAATCTATTGAATACGAATGTTGCCCAGTCGAATTTGATGCGTTCTTAGATGATGGCCATTAGTTTGATCCATACTTCAGTTAGGTTTTCCATTGACCCCTTTCTGCCTTCAATATTCTTGGTGATGACCGGTGCAAATTCAGCAAACGGAAGTTTGAGCGTTGATCTAGGTAGATTGTATGTTTTGCTGTTTTTCCTGGGATTTTTGGCTATCTCAGCCCAGAATTTTGTGATGTCAGTCTTCACAAACTTGACATTGGATGTGCCTATAATCGGTAGGTGGAGGAACCTATTGAGAAGACCAGGCGTAATGACCTCCTATTTCCCAAAGACTGAACTTTTTATGCAATCGATCTCAGTTTTCTTTGAGCTAGGTACAAACTTGGCATTTTTCAAAAATGCTATCAGATTTTCATAGCAGATGCCAGTGATTGGGGGATTTATGAAGGTCATTAGCCCCAAGGGTTGAGCTTTTGCATCATTATCACAAAAAGAGAGATAATGTTCAGGTTTGAAGAATGACCCAGTGATGATTGATTTTTCATAGAATTTTTCAGTGGGAGAGATTGTGGAAGATGAAGCCATTGATAATTTTGGAGAAAAATACTTTGAGTTTTCAGAGAGAGTCAAAAGTACGGCTTGTAATTTTGCAAAAGAGTGTAAAGATTTCTGAAAATTTCTAAGTGTAGTTTATATAGGATGATTTGGGTAGTGTGAACGTGGTTTGAATATGGAAGGATTTTATGACATAATGGCGTGATTTTGTGTATGTAAATCGTGATATTCGAGTGAAGTGAGGGAGTGGATTGTGGTAAGTAATGATAGAACCCAGGAATCGAGCCGTTTTTAATTCGAATAGAATAATATAATTACCTCCATATTTATAAATTGATCTCCATGTGTGTAATCATCCACAGAGTAATCTTCCATAACTCCCTTGTTCTCACGTGTCTAAAAGTAGATTATGTTTGCACTTTAATTTACCCATGATTCCAATCTTTATTTCGGTGAAGTGCCTTGGCTGACCACTTAGCCGGTGTAGTGACTCTTTCACTGAGCTGCTTTATTTGACTGTTCCTAACAATCAGTTAAGTCACTTTGCTGGATACCAGTGCCTTACTTGCTACATTTCCCATAACAGCAAAGGTTTGAACAGCTGAAGAAGTTACTTAGCCGATTACTCCAGTTAGCCGCTCTTTTAGTCGATTTCAATCATTCATAACTCAGTTCTCTGCATGCCGAATCTTTCATGACTAAGTGGTTTAGTGAGGATGTCAGCCAATTGATCTTCAGTGGGTATGTATTTTAGAATGACATCTCCTTTTTCAACATGATCTCTGATAAAGTGATGTCTCTCATCAATGTGTTTTGTTCTTGAATGCAATACTGGATTTTCAGTAATAGATATTGCACTTGTGTTGTCACATATGATTGGAATTGTTTTCTCCTCCACTCCATAGTCACTTAGTTGTTGTCTAATCCAAAGTACTTGTGCACAACAGCTGCCTGTTGCTATATATTCTGCTTCTGCTGTTGATGTGGAGATGGAGTTTTGCTTTTTGCTTAACCATGAAACTAGTTTGCTGTCTAGCATTTGACAAGTTCCAGATGTGCTTTTTCTATCTATTTTGCATCCAGCATAGTCAGAGTCTGAGTATGATATCAACATGAATCCTCCATCTTTTGGATACCAAATTCCTACATTGATAGTGTTTTTCAAGTATTTGATTATTCTTTTGGCTGCTAGAAGATGTGATTCTTTTGGTTGAGCTTGAAATATTGCACACACTCCAACTGCAAATGCTATATCAGGTCTACTTGCAGTTAAGTATAGTCGGGATCCAATGATTCCTCTATACATTTTCTGATTAACATCCTTCCCAGTTTCATCTTTTCCAAGAATGACTCTTGCATACATTGGTGTATCTGATGTGCCACTTGTGTCCATCTCATACTTGTGTATCAAGGCTTTTGTATACTTGGCTTGATTAATGAAAATTCCATCTTTCATTTGCTTTACTTGAAGGCTAAGAAAATAATTCAGTTCTCCCATCATGCTCATCTGAAATTTGCTCTTCATCAGATTTGCAAATTTCTTACATAGCTTTTCATCCTCAGATCCAAATATGATATCATCAATATAGATTTGTACTAGAAATGTGCTTGTTCCTTCCTCTAGTTTGAATAGAGTCTTATCTATAGTTCCCTTGTTGAATCCATTCTTGATCAGAAATTGTGATAGTGTTTCATACCAGGCTCTGGGTGCCTGTTTGAGTCCATAAAGAGCTTTCTTTAGTTTGTATACTTTGTCTTCCTTTCCTTTGAGTTGGAAACCAGGGGGTTGTTCCATATACTTTCTCTTCCAAAAGTCCATTCAGAAATGCACTCTTGACATTCATTTGATAGACTTTGAAATCTTTGTGTGGAGCAAAAGATAGAAAGAGTCTAATTGCTTCCAGTCTTGCTACTGGTGCAAATGTTTCATCATAATCTATTGCTTCTGCTTGAGAATAGCCTTTTGCAACTAGCCTTGCTTTGTTTCTGACAACAATTCCTTGTTCATCCATCTTGTTTCTGAATACCCATTTTGTTCCAATGATGTTAGCCATATCTGGCCTGTCAACAAGTTCCCAGACTTCATTCCTGTCAAATTCATTTAGTTCTTCTTGCATAGCTGTGATCCAATCTGCATCTTGAATTGCATCATCTATTGTTTTGGGTTCCACTTGTGATAGAAAGCATGTTAGCATATGTTCCAGTTGTCTTCTGGTTCTTACTCATGTGTGAATATCTCCAATAACTTGTTCTTCAGGATGGTCTCGGTTAAGGGTGAAATTCTATGGTTTTCAAGAGTATATTTTATGATATTTTCCCTCTTAATTGTATAATTTGCACAATAAATAGGTCTTATATTGAAATATTGAGCAAACGATGTTTTTAAAGACTTAATCGCAATATTGATATAATTATGTGGTTTTATGGTGAAATTATGATTATATGGACTTTATTACAGTTGCGATATTTTCCATTGTGTTATAGGTGCAATTATGAGGCTCAAATGATGATTTAAAGAGATTGAAATTCGAGCTAAGTGATTGAAGGAAGAGATAATGATCAAGTGGAGTGAAGAAAAAAAGAGATAAATATGGAGAAATCACCTTCAAGTCACATTGGACGAGCGTCCAAGTCCCGTCCAGAGTGGACTGGCGTCCAAATAAGTGGACCGGCGTCCGGGGAGGAGTTTTTACATTCGAGAGAGTTTGGACGTTGCATGGAGGAGCGTCTTCCCTAGCGGCCGACTTTGCTGGAACCGACTTATTTCTCTATATATAGTCGCGTTTTTCTCACACAATATCATCATATATTCGAACCCTAAACCCTAGGGGCGGCTCGGCTGCGTTTTTCTAAGTTTACATACAATTTTATCATCTTTTTATTCCATGTTTTCGAATCAAGCACTTTCTTGGTTCCTTATCATGTCTAGAGGCTAAATAAATCCCTCTACCAACAAGCGATTATTGTGAATCACGTTGTATCTTTATTATCGTTTATCATTGTTTATTGCAATTTTAGAGGCTAAGCGTTGAGAAATCTTACGCCTTATAATTTGAAAATAATAATCTTTACTCGAGAGATACGCCTTCGCTTTGAAAATAATAATCTTTAAGATAGAAGATTAAGAAACGAACTTTTCCAAGAAATTAGGAGTTCATGCCTTGGTTAGGTGAATCACAACTTGGTTAAAGATCACGAGATAATCGAATTGAAATTGAATGTTGTAGGATAGGTGGATCAATTGCTTGTTCGTTCGTAACTTTATTGATTAAAAACCCCTTGAATTCGAAGTGTTTAGCTTAGTTAGTCTTTTATTGCATATTAGGTTTAGTTTAGTTTAAATTGGTTCGCAATTATTCTTCCTGGCTTTGGAATGACAATCCTCTGTCCAGTTTATTTTATCGTTCTTAGTTTTGTTTTAGTAGTAGCAAAGTAGAAGAAGTAATAGACTAGATTAAACAACCTCGATTCCCACGAGATCGACTCCGGTATCAACCTCTTTACTACGATCCTTGCACTTGAGGTATATCGGATTATAAATTTATTACTTGTTGTTTTCCATTGATAAAATCCGTGACAAGTTTTTGGCGCCGTTGCCGGGGAATCGGTACTGTTGTCTAGTTTATCAATTTTTCTGATTTTTTGTTATAAGTTTGTATAAAAGGGTTAGTTAGGGCACATTGTAGTATTTTGGCCGTAACTTTCGGCTCGAGTGTCCGTTTGGAACGCAGGACCCCAATTCGGAAAGCTCGTTCCGACGCCGACGACGGAAAGCCCAATTCGGAAAGCCCGTTCGGCACCGTTTTCGAGGTCAAAATCTGCTGTTTTCCCTTCCATTTTTGCCCCAGAAGATTTCAACACGTTTTTTTTTACCGTCTTAGTTTTTTTATTTTTCTGTTTTAAATTTTTCGTAGGTAGATTTTAATTAGGTAATTAGGGTTTTAGTTAGGGTTTAAGGTCTTCTCTTTATAGTTTCCCTTGTGATTAGTTTTTCCTTTTTATCTGTTTTCCGTCTTTCTGTTTTTTTCTCCCCATCTTTTCCTACTGTTTTTCTATGTTCCTGCTTCGTTTTTCTGCTTCCAAACGGGCGTCTAGACCGGTGGACGCCCGTACGTTCTAAATTTCTCGACTCGAATCGTTTTTAACTTGTCGGACGAGCGTCCATCCAATTTGGACGTCCGTCCGGTTCTTCGGCTTATCCGGACGAGCGTTCGGGTTATCCGGACGCCCGTCCGGTTCATCCTCCGAGCGGACGTACGTCCGGGACCTTGGACGCCCGTGCGCCCTCTTTCATTTTATTTTATTTTATTTTAATTTCTTTTCATAGGTTTTAACCTTTCGTTCTTAGTTTAACCTTTAGTTTTTAGTTATAGTGTGCTTGAGGATCGGTTAGCCGAGGAATTCGGAAACTTCATCATTATGGGCGCGAGAAGATAGACGTACGTTGGCGACTACGCTATGCCTGGTGCGAATGTCAACCCGGTTATCGTCTTACCGGCCATTACGGCACGGACCTTCGAACTCAAACCCGGTCTCATTCGGATGATGCGGCATGCATCAATGTTTCACGGGTCCCCCTCTCGAAAATCCTCACACACACGTACACACATTTACGGAGATATGTGGTACGACACGCATTCAAGGTGTGAGTGAGGATGCGATTAAACTTACACTTTGTTTCCGTTCTCTTTGAAGGGAGAAGCTAAAGAGTGGTATAGCTCTCTCCCTGCAGAATCCATTACCACTTGGGCTGCATTGGAAAAAGAATTTTTAAGCCAATACTTTCCACCTGCCAAGACAGCCCAGTGTTTAAGGGAAATATACAATTTTTATCAAACGGAAATAGAATCATTCTTTGAGGCATGGAAGAGATTTAGGGCTCTTCTTCGTAAATGCCCCCACCATGGGTTAGACTTGCAGAGGCAAGTCAATACTTTTTTCAGTGGGTTGACCGAGCTCACCAAGGGCATGGTCAATAGTTCATCAGGTGGGGCATTCCTAAGGAAAACGCCTCAAGAAGGGTGGGCATTGTTCGAAGACATTGCCAAATATAATTATGCCCCCTCCTTTCAAGCTGTTCAGGCACCACCCCCTCCTCCTAGGATCGAGGAGGTGAAAATGCAAAATGAAATCGCCATGCTGAAACAACAGCTGGCTACTCTCACGACATCTCCAAATCCGAGTTATCAGACTCCTTCATTTCTACAGAACTCTCAAGTTCTGTACTGCGAGAATTGCTCTCAGACTGGCCATATGGTTGGCCAGTGTCATTTCAATTCCCCTGTTCCTTATCAAGTCAATGCTGTCCAGAATCATGGACAGTATAATCAAGTCGCATGCCAAGTATGTGACGATATGGGGGGCACCTTGTCGTTTCTGTCCTATGATTGGACGAACGCGAGAGATCAATGCCTTCAATGGCCAGCCGAATCGAGAGGTTTGGAAATCAATTCTCGGCCGGGGCAATTTTCAAAATCGGGGTTTCCGTCAAAGCTTCAATCAAAACTCGAATCTCAATCGAAACCCTAATTTTAATCGAACCCGAGCTTGAATTCCTCCAATCTAAATCAAGGGTTAAATCAAAGTTGGCCTAACAATCCAAATCCCGCATTTCAAAGTCGGTCTAGCCAACCTTTCTCTCAAAACATTCGAACTCTCAAGGCCCCTCTCGCGTCGATGATCTTGAAGCTAGATTGGACTCCTATCGAAGGAGTGAAGGAGCGAACAATAACTTCCGAGAGGGAGCAAAATAATAATATCCAAATGTTGATGAGCACAATCAAGAACCTTGAGAAGCAAATGGCGACCGGCAAGCTTTTAGACCATCGGGCGTTGCCCGATTTTATGGAGAAAAATCCGAAGGGTGGCCTAGTAACCCAAATTGATTTCAATTGTGGCCAAAGCAACGACCTAGTTCCTTCGATTCCTTATGGCATACCGAGAGGCCGGTGCAATGAATCTTAGAAGCGGTGCTCCCTCTCACCGGGGGAAACCACTAGCCCCTCCGCTGCCGGTGATAAGGCGGGGAGGGGAAGTTGAGCATCTACGTTCCCCCGTTACGCAAGAAAAGACTCGGAGTGGCCGATCCCCCGGGAGGTGAAGAAGTTGTAAGTCCTCGGGTGGTTGTTCCCCGAGGAATGAAGAATCAAGTGAAAGTCGGGAGGGTGATCCCCTGACTAATAAAAAGTCTGAAAAAGTTGTAAGGTGGAAGGACATGGAAGACAAAGCTGTCAGTGCTTCCTCAAAGAAAATATTTTTTGAGAGTGAGTTGAAGAAGCTTCCATTTCCACCTAGGAGAAGCAACATTCCCTTGAGTGAAGTTAAGCAATATGAAAAAGTGCTTAATTTGCTGAAAAATACTCAGGTTAATCTTCCATTATCTGAAGTTTTGGTTGAGATGCCTAAGTATACTAAATTCATCAAGGATGTTGTTTCTTCGAAGAAGAAGTTAGCAGAAATGGATCAGGCAATTGGTGAGGATTGTTCAATGATCAATTATCTAGACTTACCAATCAAAAGAGGTGACCCCGGAAAATTCGTGCTCACATTGCAGATGGGAGGCTTAGTCTTTCCAAATTCTTTATGTGACTTGGGTGCATCCATCGACCGATGCCATTGTACGTGTGTGAGCATTTGGGTTTACAAAGTCTTCTAGAACCCACTTCCATGAACCTTCAGTTCGCCGATAGATCTTCTAAGAAAGCTTCAGGGATTCTGAAAGACATTTTAGTCCAGATCGATAGATTTGCCTTTCATGTTGATTGGTACGTCTTAGATATGGGAAAAGATGAGAAAGTCCCCCTGATTCTTGGGAGACCTTTCCTATCCACAGCTAGAGCCCTCATCGATTGCGATGGTGGGCAAGTGACTATTCGAGTTGGTGACCAGGAGGTGAGCTATAGTGTCTCTAAATCTATTCAAGTACCCTCTGGTTCTCCAACCGGCTTTTCCATTGAGGAGTCATTTAATGACTTCAATAGCGTATGGACGAGCAAGTCAAGGCTGTGGAAGCGGAATATGAGCGATTGATCGATAATCTGAATAGCCATGGTGTGGTTAATCTAGATCAATTAGCAGCTGATTTTGAGGATGAGTTATTAAGAGGAGAAGCTTTGGCAGTGGGACCGCTAAGTAAACTCAGCGATATTGAGTTGAAAAGTGGAGATCTTAAATCAAGTTTAGAAGCCCCCCCTGCGGATATCCGATGCGAAGCCGTTGCCTAAACATCCGAAGTATGTGTTTCTAAGAGAAGGTGACAAGCTTCCGTTAATCATATCCGCCAATTTCGTCTCGACTAGAAGAGATGAAATTAATCAACGTCTTAGAAGAAGAATGAAAAAGCCTTTGGATGGCAAGTAGGAGATATCAGAGGGATATCTCCGGACATCTGTATGCATAAGATCAAGACAAATGAGGGTGTGAAATGTGTGAGATAGCCCTAGAGGAGGCTCAACCCTCATATGCAAGAAGTAGTTAAGAAAGAAATCATCAAACTTCTGGACATGGGAATTATCTATGCCATCGCTAATAGTGAATGGGTTTCCCCGACTCAGGTAGTTCCCAAGAAAGGTGGAATTACAATTGAGAAGAATGAGAAGGGAGAGGAAATAGCATTGAGACTTGTCACTAGTTGCAGAGTCTGTATCGATTATAGAAAGCTCAATGAAGTAACCATGAAAGATCACTTTCCCCTTCCATTCATTGACCAGATGCTTGAGCGTCTGGCGGGGCACGCATTCTACTGCTTCCTGGATGGATATTCAGGATATTTCCAGATACCCATCGATCCAGTTGACCAAGAAAAGACCACTTTTACCTGCCCGTATGGTACATTCGCTTATAGGCGAATGCCATTTGGTCTCGTAATGCCCTGACCACTTTTCAAAGATGTATCCGGCTATTTTTGACGGGCTTGTAGAAAAGTGTATGGAAGTCTTTATGGACGATTTTTCGGTCTTTGGTCGATCTTTTGACGACCGTCTTGACAACCTAGATCAAGTGTTATCCAGATGTGTGGAAAAGAACTTAGTACTTAATTGGGAGAAATGCCATTTCATGGTAGATGAGGGAATAGTTCTTGGCCACAAGATCTCCGCCAAAGGTATAGAAGTTGACAGGGCGAAAGTAGAAGCTATCGAGAAGATGAGCTATCCCAAGAATGTGCGTGAAGTGAGAGGTTTTCTTGGACATGTCGGTTTCTACAGAAGATTCATTCAGGACTTCTCCAAGATAGCCAAGCCCATGTCTACTTTACTTAAGGAAGACGTTGAATTCCATTTTGATGAGAGCTGCAAGCAAGCGTTTGAGGAGCTTAAGAACCGTTTAATTTCTGCTCCAATTCTTATATCGCCTGACTGGAACTTACATTTTGAACTTATGTGCGACACATCAAACTATGCTGTTGGTGCGGTCTTAGGACAAAGGCTTAACGGGAAATTCCAGCCTATCTATTACGCCAGTCACACATTGAACCCCTCTCAAGTTAACTATACCACTACTGAAAAGGAGCTTTTGGCCGTGGTTTTTGCTATGGATAAGTTTCGTAGTTACTTGTTAGGAGCTCAAGTGATTGTGTGGACTGATCACGCTGCTTTGCGTTATCTGATGACCAAGAAAGAGGCTAAACCGCGCTTACTACGTTGGATATTGACCCTACATGAGTTTGACGTTCAAATTAAGGACAAAAAGGGCAGTGAAAACGTAGTGGCTAATCACGTTTCCAGAGTGTTAAGTGAGGAAAAGGATGCTCCAGATGATATAGACCTTTACTTTCCTCTAGAGAACATCATGCTGATAGACGGATGTCCTCCTGATGTTCCGTGGTATTCTTCCATTGTAAATTACCTTCATGCCCGTTATCTCGATCCAGAAATGTCTTATCAGGAGAAGAAAAATTTCTTCTCTGATTTGAAATACTTCGTTTGGGATGAACCTTATCTTTTTAAGATCTGTAAAGATGGTTTGCTAAGAAGATGTGTTCCTGAATCTGAGCAACATGATATCATTGAGAAGTGCCACAGTGGACCCACTGGGGGTCACTTTGGTCCATGGAAAACTGTTGCTAAGATCTTCCAATCCGGTTTCTATTGGCCTACGATCTTTAAGGACACAGAAGCTTTCTGTAAAGCTTGTGATAGGTGCCAAAGGACCGGTACTCTGACGAGGCGTTTTGACATGCCTTTGAAACCCATTCTAGAATGCGAAGTCTTTGATGTGTGGGGTATCGATTTTATGGGACCATTCCCATCATCTTGCGGTAACAAATACATCTTAGTCTGCGTAGACTATGTGTCTAAATGGGTGGAGGCTCAAGCCACTCCTCACAATGATCATAAGACGGTGATGAAATTTCTAAAGAAGAATATCTTCGTGAGGTTTGGATGTCCACGTGCCTTGATCAGTGATGAAGGGACGCATTTCTGCAACCGACCCATAGAGAAAGTACTTGAAAAGTATGGTGTTCGTCATAAAACAGGCACACCATATCATCCGATGACTAGTGGTCAGGTTGAAAGGAGCAACCAAAGTATCAAGAAAATCCTGGAGAAGACGGTAAACAGTCATCGGAAAGACTGGAGTTTGAAATTGGATGATGTACTTTGGGCTTATAGGACCGCCTATAAAACTCCTATGGGTACATCTCCGTATCAAATGGTCTACGGGAAACCATGTCATCTGCCTGTCGAGTTAGAGCATAGAGCCTATTGGGCTACCAAGTTTCTGAACTTTGATTCCCAATCTTGTGGACAACATCGACTGCAGCAGTTGCATGAATTGGACGAATTCGGACTCCGGGCTTACGAAAGTGCCGGGATTAGTAAGGATAAGATGAAGCTACTCCACGATGCTAAGATTAAGAAAAGAGAATTCCAAGTCGGAGAACAAGTTCTTCTATACAATTCTAGGTTACATCTGTTCCCTGGAAAGTTGAGGACACGTTGGTCCGGTCCCTTCGAAATTCTCCAAATTATTCCTGGAGGCGTTCTAGAAGAGCGCGAGGTTATGGTGACCAACCGTTTCGAGTGAATGGTCAAAGGTGCAAGCACTATATTGGTGAGCCTAAAGAGAAACCTTTGAGTGTCCGTTTCCTCGATATCCTCGGGTGTGGTGTTACGGAAGTTGAAGGATTCGATGAGTTTTCACCCGACTTGTTCTCTGAGGATGACGGTAGTCGTAGATGTGAAGAAGTTCTAGCTGGTAGTTGGGATATGGAAGAATATTGGAAGGAGCGTCAACAAGAATGTCATCAGAAGCTTCAGGAGACGAAGAAGTCAACCATGGGGAAGTTTAAACGTGTCTGGAAAGCTATAAAGAATTTAACCCCGTGTGTTAGGTGCTTGTTTACGCGGCCACACTACTAATCGAGCTTACACGAGGTAGTGGTGG
The DNA here is from genome assembly GCA_036785695.1 of Gentiana straminea. Classification (NCBI taxonomy): domain Eukaryota; kingdom Viridiplantae; phylum Streptophyta; class Magnoliopsida; order Gentianales; family Gentianaceae; genus Gentiana; species Gentiana straminea. The sequence continues at coordinate 1,060,444 of JAVUPR010000142.1, forward strand.
CGAGAAAAGTCAAATGGCACGATCCGGACTAGACTTACAACAGTGTCGAGCTAACGACATTAACCAAAGGCGCTACTAGGAGGCATCCTAGATATCCCTTATTCTATTAGGACTCTCTTTTATGTTATTTCTTGTCTTTGATTTAGTTTTTTTTAAGATTATGTTTGTCTCTGTCAGTTGAGCTGTGCTTTATTGTGATGAATGATTACTCTTTTATCTTCTTCGATTTCATCTTTATCCTTCTTTTTTCATTTTTTGAGATAATATCCCCCTATGTTCCCCGAGGTCCGTTTTGTTTTGCTTGTTCACGTGTGCAGGATCTTTTCGATAGCGATTGTGAGCTTTTCGTTGATATCAGTTTTCCGGTGGATGGTCCACAGTTTATTGATTTCCTCGGGCATTTCTGGATTTGATGCTAGCCACTTCCGGAATTGCCACTTTCGAATTACAATCAGCTAAGTACTTTTACCTTTTCTTTCGTTCTGCACAACATGAGGACATGTTGAATTTTTAAGTGTGGGGGAGGGGATAGTTCGATTTGTACCTATGCATATAAGTTTGTTTAATACGCTAGAATGTTTTTATTATGCAAAATGAGAGTAATTTTTCAAAATTTTCCGACACTTTTGTCTTTGTTTGGTCCCGAGTAGGCAATTCAATTTGAAGTTCGTTGTTTTTATAGTCATCTATGCGATATTTCATGTACTTGATAAGTTAGTTGTTTCACACGACACTATTTTTCACGAGCCATAGTGAATGACGAGCTAACTTATAAAGTTATACCCCGTTTTGGATTAGTGATTTTTGATTTTCTTATAAGTCATGTGCTTAGTGCTACGTATATATCTCGCGAATTATGATAGTTTGTATTTAGTTCCGAAGTATGATATACTGTGAATATCTAGAAGTTTGAATGTGATAAGTAACACGTGACTATGGTCAAATGCAAGTTGAGTTAATAATTGAATCAATTGGGTGTGTCGAAAGCTAGTCGATGATTTGAGTGCGGTAGGGTATGCCACGTATGTCCTATTCCACTATGATGACTAAAAGCTCACGACAGTCAGAAAAAGCTGCCTTATGATTGGAGTAAGGTAGGGTATATCTCGAATATCCTATTCTGCTATGACGGGGCAAGAGCTCATTCTGATGTGTGTTTATAAGTGAATAAGTTAAATCAACTAAAAGATATTGTTATGAAATGAATATAAGACTAAGTTCTCGTATGTCTTATCCCCAAGTATAATTTGAAAGATATGATGTAGGGATTATCCTACGAGTATTTCGGAAAGGCCCTAGATTCATTCGATCATCTTTTTCGGGATATGTCACGTTTGTAGGGTACATCTTATGAGTGTCATTTATTGCTACTCTAGAGGGGGTATTAGCTAGTTTTACTTTGAGTTTCTCAAGTTTGGACTTAGTGGAAGTTTTCTATGGCTTTGCACACCACACACCGGTGAACCTCTAAGTTATTATCTATATGTTATATATGTTTAGATGCCTAATTTTCGTTTTGTTTTGCTTGGGACGAGCAAAAGATAAGTGTGGGGGAGTTGTTAAGGGTGAAATTCTATGGTTTTCAAGAGTATATTTTATGATATTTCCCTCTTAATTGTATAATTTGCACAATAAATAGGTCTTATATTGAAATATTGAGCAAACGATGTTTTTAAAGACTTAATCGCAATATTGATATAATTATGTGGTTTTATGGTGAAATTATGATTATATGGACTTTATTACAGTTGCGATATTTTCCATTGTGTTATAGGTGCAATTATGAGGCTCAAATGATGATTTAAAGAGATTGAAATTCGAGCTAAGTGATTGAAGGAAGAGATAATGATCAAGTGGAGTGAAGAAAAAAAGAGATAAATATGGAGAAATCACCTTCAAGTCACATTGGACGAGCGTCCAAGTCCCGTCCAGAGTGGACTGGCGTCCAAATAAGTGGACTGGCGTCCAGGAGGAGTTTTTACATTCAGAGAGTTTGGACGTTGCATGGACGAGCGTCTTCCCTAGCGGCCGACTTTGCTGGAACCGACTTATTTCTCTATATATAGTCGCGTTTTTCTCACACAATATCATCATATATTCGAACCCTAAACCCTAGGGGCGGCTCAGCTGCGTTTTTCTTAGTTTACATACAATTTTATCATCTTTTTATTCCATGTTTTCGAATCAAGCACTTTCTTGGTTCCTTATCACGTCTAGAGGCTAAATCCCTCTAGAACAAGCGTTGTGAAGCCGTTCTACCAACACTTCGATTTCGTTTCGGGATTATCTTGTGAGTATTTTATTCAAGTTGTATCTTTATTATCGTTTATCATTGTTTATTGCAATTTTATCGAAAGATGCTTGCATGTGTGATGTTTACATTGATGAAAATCTTGTTAAACCCTAGATCAATATAATAAAGATTAGATTTTTAACCTATAAAATAACGAGAGTTAATTAGGTTGAATCTCTAGGTTACTAGATTGAGAAATCTTACGCCTTCGCTTTGAAAATAATAATCTTTACTCGAGAGATAGAAGATTAAGAAATGAACTTTTCCAAGAAATTAGGAGTTCATGCCTTGGTTAGGTGAATCACAACTTGGTTAAAGATCACGAGATAATCTGAATTGAAATTGAATGTTGTAGGATAGGTGGATCAATTGCTTGTTCGTTCGTAACTTTATTGATTAAAAACCCCTTGAATTCGAAGTGTTTACCTTAGTTAGTCTTTTATTGCATATTAGGTTTAGTTTAGTTTAAATTGGTTCGCAATTATCCTTCCTGGCTTTGGACTGACAATCCTCTGTCCAGTTTATTTTATCGTTCTTAGTTTTGTTTTAGTAGTAGCAAAGTAGAAGAAGTAATAGACTAGATTAAACAACCTCGATTCCCTGAGATCGACTCCGGTATCAACCTCTTTACTACGATTCCTTGCACTTGAGGTATATCGGATTATAAATTTATTACTTGTTGTTTTCCATTGATAAAATCCGTGACAGTCTCTTAGCCAATTTAGGTCTGGTTGAAGTTGTTTTTGACTTGGTGCTTCTGTAATTTCATGTTGTATATGAGCTTCAAGTTCTGGTTCTTGTTCTGTTGTATTGACTTGTGGGTCATCTTGATTTCCAAAATTGTGATGCAGAATAGTTGCTGGTACTGTTGTATTCATATACACTTGTCCTTGTGCTGCTTCTTCTTCTTGTTCTTGAAGACTTTCACCATTTGTATATTGTTCTTCAAAGACTACATGTATCGATTCTTCAATCACCAATGTTCTTTTGTTGAGTACTCTGAAAGCTTTGCTGGTGTCTGAGTATCCTATGAAGATTGCTTCATCAGCCTTTTCATCAAAGGCATGCAGCTAATTCCTGTTCAAAACAAAGCATTTTGATCCAAACATATGTAAAATCTCTTTGGAAAGCATGCTTCTGCAATCATTGTTCTGACTGCTTCTTTGAGAGTTCTGTTTCTTCTTTCTGCTACACCTTTTTTTTGTGGGGTTCCTGTGTCCCGGATTTTATCAATACAAAACAACAAGTAATAAACCGGTTAACCTCAAGTGCAAGGATCGTAGTGTAGAGGCTATGCCGGGTCGATCTTACGGGGAACTAGACGAATGTGAATCCTAGCTTTTGTTTTTAACTAACTATTGTCACGAAAACTAACCTAAACAGGGAACTAAAACTGGACAAACATGCTGAATATAAACTAGACAGAGGACGGAATCCAAAGCTAGGAAAGATTGGTTGCGAACAGATTAATCTAAAGGTGCAATAAGAAAAATAAACTAACTAAACAGTTCAAGTTTCAAGGGTTAAATCAAATTTAAAACGGACAAACGAGTATTGATCCACCTATCCAACGAAACACTAATCTCTCATCCCGATTATGTTGCAGTTTTTATCAAGTTGTGGTTCATCTTACCAAAGGTATGAATCCTACTTTCGTAGATGATTCGCCTATTAATTTCTATCTTTCGATTTACGGAAATTAACGCGTCATAACATGAACAAAGATGTAAACTTTAACGTTTTAACCTAGATGTTCGACCTATCAACTTTCGTTTGACATAAATTAAAGATCCATTCCTAAATCATGGTGATCCAACGTTTATAGAGACTTTCATCAAATATAAAACATCATACATGCACATCTTTCGATATAAATGCAATTAATCATCATAGGACATGATAAAGGAAACAGCTTGATTAAAAACTTACAAAACAACCGAAGAATCGAAATTAACGAACGTTGGATGGCTTCACAATGCTCGTTTGATTGAAGCCTAGCCTCTTAGCATCCTTGAACAGCTTGAATTGTTGAATTAAATTGCATAAACTAAACTAACTGTATTTAGGAATTGAAGAACATAAAAAACTGGAAAAACAGAGTAAAAACGCAGCCTATAGCCGCCCCTAGGGTTTAGGGTTCCAATTGTGTGTCTAGGGTTTGAGAAATCGCGCCTATTTATAGATTTTTAGGTCGGTTTAGGCTAAGGCGGTGCTAGGACGCCCGTCCACTATCTTGGACGCTCGTCCAGCAGCTTCTGGACGGAGGTGAACGCTCGTTCGAACGCGTCCGAACTCTCGAATGTAAAATATGATTACGGACGCTCGTCCACTTATCAAACGCCCGTTCGGTCTTGGACGCTCGTTCGGCTCGGATGAACGCTAGTCCGGCTTCGATCAAGACTTGATAATTCCATCTTTATCTTCTTTTCTTCTCTATCCAATTCACCATTATCTCTTTTAACTTGAATTAGCTCGAAATTCATCAACATTTGATCATCAATTGAGCCACATAATTGTACCTACATGACATCAAAAACACCGCAAAGCGTAACATAATTCCAATAAACATAAAATCATAATTAAAACATATAAATTCACCAACTTTGCGATTAACTCATTAAAAATATTATTTGCTCAATAATTCATTTAAACACTTAATTCCCATGCAATTAATATGAATATGGGGGAAAACATTATAAAATATAACGTCATAAATCATATAATTTCACCCTTAACAACTCCCCCACACTTAAACTTTGCTCGTCCCGAGCAAAACAAAACAAGATAAAGGCTCGGAAAGAATATAGACACCTCAACACATACACCACATAGTCAATAAATTAGAAGCTCACCATCGTGTGTGTGCATAGCCATAGAGAACTTCCACTAAATCCAAACTTGAAAAACTCAAAGCAAAACTAGCTAATACCCCCTTCAAACTAGTAATAAAAGATACTTATAAGATGCACCCTACAAACGTGACATATCCCGAGAAGAATGATCGAATATATCTAGGGCCTTTACGAAATACTCGAGAGGATAATCCCTACAAGACATATTTGTCGGTTTTCTGCGGGGATAAGATAGACGATAACTTAGTCTTATATACATTTCATAACACTTCTTTAGTTGATTTAACTTTTTCACTTTAAACACACATTAGAAGAAGCTATTGCCCTCATAGCGAGAATAGGACATTTCGAGATAATACCCTACCTTACTCCAATCATAAGGCGACTTTTCCTAAGCTGTCGTGAGCTCTCGATCATCATAGTGGTATAGGACATACGTGGTATACCCTATCGCACTCAAATCATCGACTAGCTTTCGACACACCCGATAGATTCATTTAATTATTCAACTTCTCATTTGACAATAGTTACGTGTTACTTATCACATTCAAACGTCTAGATATTCACAGTATAACATACTACGGAACTAAATACAAACTATCATAAATCTCACGATACATACGTAGCACTAAGCACATGACTTATAAGACAATCAGAAATTACTAATCCAAACGGGGTATAGCTTTATAAATTAGCTCATCATTCACTATGGCACGTGGAAAATAAATCTTGGTGAAACAACTAACTCACTAAAAATATGGTATACAGCATCAATGACTATAACAAACCGAACAAAAACGTGTATTGCCTACTCGGGACAAAACAAAAACAAAAGTGTCGAAAAATTTTGAAAAATTAAGCCCCCATTTTGCACAGAAACATCATATATTAAGCAAATGGTAGATACATAGCGATCATTCCCCTCCCCCACACTTAAATAACAACATGTCCTCATGTTGTGCAGAATAAGAGAAACTTAGCTGATTGTAGTTCCAAAGTGGCAATTCCGGAAGTGCTACGTATCAACTCCAGAAAGGCTTGATGAAAGCGAAGAACTGTGGACCATCCAGCGGAAAACTGACATCATCTGAAAGCTCACAAGTGCTATAGCAAATAGCCTGCGTACATGAAAAACAACACAAAACGTACCTCGGGGATACAAGGGATTAAACCATATCGCGCAAAAGTGATAGAGATAAAGATAAGAGGAAATCATAAGCAAAACAACACTTCGACCCTGTATAAGATTAGGACGGCTGACTGATAAAAACAACACAATCCTAATAAGAGTAAAACAACTAGAACAAGGAAAAATAACTAAAGAAAGAAACTAATATAATAAGGGATATCTAGGATGCCTCCTAGTAGCGCTAGTAGTTATTGTCGTTAGCTCGACACATTGTAAGCTCAGCCTGGATCAGGCCATTTAACCTTTCTGCCAGCCACTACCTCGTTTAAGCTCCGGTCCGTAGTGTGGCTGCAGAAACAGCATCTAACACATAGGGTTAAATCTTTGAAAGCTCTCCATACCTTTTTAAGTTTCCCCATGGTTGTGTTCTTTCTCCTCCGACTCCTCGATGACGTTTAAGTTGTCGCTCCCTCTCAAACTCTTCCATATCAGCACTACCTGCTAGAACTTCTTCAGACGGATCACTACCGTCATCCTCGGAGAACAAGTCGGTGATAACTCGTCAAATTCTTCGACTTGAGTAACACCACATCCGAGAATATCGAGAAATTTAACAATCAAAGGTTTTTCTTTAGGTTCACCAATGTAGTGCTTGCACCTTTGACCATTAACTCGAAACGGTTGGTCTGGATAACCGCGTAGTTCTAGAACACCTCCAGGAATGATTTGGAGAATCTCAAAAGGACCGGACCAACGAGTCCTCAACTTCCCAGAAACAAATGTAACCTAGAATTGTAAAGAAGAACTTGTTCGCCGACTTGGAATTCTCTCTTCTTAATCTTAGCATCGTGGAGTAGCTTCATCTTATCTTTGCCGATCCCGGCACTTTCATATGCACGGAGTCCGAACTCGTCCAGCTCATGCAAGCGCCGAAGTCGATGCTTGTCCACACGTTTGGGAATCAAAGTTTAAAAACTTGGTAGCCCGTAAGCTCTATGCTCTAGCTCGACCGGCGAGATGACATGGTTTCCCGTAGACCATTTGATATGGAGATGTACCCATAGGAGTTTTATAGGCGGTCCTATAAGCCCATAATACATCATCCAACTTCGGACTCCGGTCTTTGCGATGACTATTCACCGTCTTCTCCGGGATCCTCTTCAAGCTCGGTTGCTCCTCTCAACCACGACCACTAGTCATCGGATGATATGGTGTGCCGCTTTGTGACGAACACCATACTTCTCGAGGACTTTTTCCAAAGGTCGGTTGCAAAAGTGTGTCCCTTCATCACTGATCAAGGCACGTGGACAGCCAAACCTCACAAAGATGTTTTTCTTCAGAAATTTCATGACCGTTTTATGATCATTGTGAGGAGTGGCAATTGCCTCCACCCATTTCGAAACATAGTCAACGCAGACTAAGATGTATTTGTTGCCGCAAGATGATGGGAATGGTCCCATAAAATCGATACCCCATACATCAAAGACTTCGCATTCGAGGATGGGTTTCAAAGGCATGTCAAACCGCCTTGTCAGAGCACCGGTTCTTTGGCATCTATCACAAGCTTTACAGAAAGCTTCTGTGTCCTTAAAAATTGTAGGCCAATAGAAACCGGATTGAAAGATCTTAGCAACGGTTTTCCAAGGACCAAAGTGACCTCCGGTGGGTCCACTGTGGCATTGCTCAATAATATCACGTTGCTCAGATTCTGGAACACATCTCCTAAGCAAACCATCTTTACAGATCTTAAAAAGATAAGGTTCATCCCAAACGAAATATTTCATATCAGAGAAGAACTTCTTCTTCTCTTGATAAGACATTTCAGGATCAAGATAACGGGCATGAAGGTAGTTCACAATGGAAGAATACCATGGAACAACAGGAGGACAACCGTCTATCAACATAATGTTTTCTAGAGGATAGTAAAGATCTATATCATCAGGATCACCCTTCTCCTCACTTAACATTCTAGAAACGTGATCCGCCACTACATTTTCACTGCCCTTTTTGTCCTTAATTTGAACGTCAAACTCTTGTAGGGTCAGTATCCAACGCAGTAGGCGCGGTTTAGCATCCTTTTTAGTCATCAGATACCGCAAAGCAGCGTGATCAGTCCACACGATCACTTGAGCACCTAGCAAGTAACTACGGAACTTGTCCATAGCAAACACTACGGCCAATAATTCCTTTTCGGTAGTCGTATAGTTAACTTGCGAAGGATTCAACGTGTGGCTGGCGTAATAGATAGGTGGAACTTTCCTTCGATTATTTGTCCTAAGGCGCACCAACAAGCATAGTTGGATGCATCGCACATAAGCTCAAAAGGCAAGTTCCGGTTACCGGCGATATAAGAATTGGAGCGGATATTAACCGATTCTTGAGCTCCTCAAACGCTTGCTTGCGAGTTTTCATCGAAATTGAACTCAACGTCTTCCTTGAGCGAGAGTAGATAGGGGCTTGGCTACTTTGGAAAAATCTTGGATGAATCTCCTATAGAAACCGACATGTCCGAGGAAACCTCTGACTTCGCGTATATTCTTAGGATAACTCATCTTCTCAATGGCTTCTACCTTGGCCCTATCTACTTCTATACCTTTGGCGGACACTTTGTGGCCAAGAACTATCCCCTCATCGACCATAAAATGGCATTTTTCCCAATTGAGTACTAAGTCCTTTTCCACACATCTAGACAACACACGATCAAGATTATTGAGGCGGTCATCAAAGGATTGACCGAAGACCGAAAAATCGTCCATAAAAATCTCCATGCACTTTTCAACTAGCCCGTCAAAGATTGCCATCATACACCTTTGAAAGGTGGCCGGGGCATTACGAGAGACCAAATGGCATCCGCCCGTAGGCGAATGTCCCATATGGGCAAGTGAAAGTGGTCTTCTCTTGGTCAACGGGGTCGATGGGTATACGGAAGTATCACGAATATCCATCCAGGAAGCAGTAGAATGCGTGCCCCGCCAGACGCTCAAGCATCTGGTCTATGAATGGAAGGGGAAAATGATCTTTTGGCGTGACCTCATTGAGTTTTCGATAATCGATACATACTCTGTATCCAGTAACGAGCCTCAATGCTATCTCTTCTCCCTTCTCATTCTTCTCAATAGTAATTCCACCTTTTTTGGGAACTACTTGAGTTGGGGATACCCACTCACTGTCTGCAATGGCGTAAATGATACCCATATCTAGAAGCTTTATAATTTCCTTCTTGACTACTTCTTGCATATGAGGGTTAAGCCTTCTCGAGGCTGTCTAACTCGTTTTGCACCCTCCGCCAGTCTTGATCTTGTGCATACAGATGTCGGGAGATATCCCTTGGATATCTCCCACCCGCCATCCAAAGGCTTTTTCATTTTTGCGCAAGACGTTTAACGGTTTAAGCTCTTCTATTCGAGATAGCTTGGCGAGAGATGATCAAAGGAAGCTTGTCACCTTCTCTTAAAAACACATACTTAAGATGTTTAGGCAACGGCTTCAGTACCAAATCTACAGGAGGATCCTCTAGACTTGATTTAAGATCGCCACTCTTCAACTCAACATCGCTGAGCTTACTTAGTAGTCCTACTGCCAAGGCTTCTTCTCTCAGCTCATCCTCAAATTCAGCTGCTAACTGATCTAGATTGACCACACCATGATTATTCAGATTATCAATTAGTCGCTCATATTCTGATTCTACAGCCATGACTTGCTTATCCATGAAGTCATCGAAATCATCAGAAGTCTCCTCAATGGAAAAGCCGGTTGGAGATCCAGAAGGTACATTGATAGATTTTGAAACACTATAGCTCACCTCTTGGTCACCAACTCGAATGGTCACATGCCCACCATCACAATCGATGAGGGCTCTAGCTGTAGATAGAAAAGGTCTTCCAAGAATCAAAGGGACATTTTCACTTTTCTCAATATCTAAAACGTACCAGTCAACTGGAAAGGTAAACCTATCTATTTGAACTAATACGTCTCTCAGGATTCCCTCTGCTTTCTTAGAAGATCTATCAGCGAACTGCAAGTTCATGGTAGTGGGTTCTAGAAGACTTTGTAAACCAAGCTGATTGCAAACAGACAATGGCATCAAGCTGATGGATGCACCCAGGTCACATAAGGAATTTGGGAATACTAGGCCTCCCATCTGCAATGTGAGCACAAATTTTCCTGGGTCGCTTCTCTTGGTTGGTAAGCTTTCATAATTGACCAGAGAACACTCCTTACCAACTGCTTGATCCATTCCTGCTAACTTCTTCTTGGAAGATACAACATCCTTGATGAACTTTGTATTTTTAGGCATCTCGACCAAGACCTCGGATAATGGCAGATTTACCTGAGTATTTTTCAGAAGGTTTAGCACCTTCTCATACTTTTTGTCTTCAACCAATGGAATGTTGCTCTTCCTCGGTGGAAACGGAAGCTTCTTTAGATCACTCTCCGAAAAGACTTTCTTTGAGGATGCGCGATAGCTTGATCTTCCAAATCTTTCCACCGAAGCTGTCTTCTCATTCTTTTGATTAGTCGGGGATCGGCCACGACTCTCACTTGATTCCTCATTCCTCGGGGATCGGCCACGAGGACTTCCAACCTTTCCACTTATCGGGGATCGGCCACCGATTTTCAACTCCTTCACCTCTCGGGGGATCAGCCACCGAGTACTCGCTTGCGCCAAGGGGATGATGGGTGCTCAACTTCCCCCTCCGCCTTATCAATGGCGGGGAGGGGCTAGTGGTTTCCCCGAAAGCCGGGGGACCACTCACCGTGTACCGCTTCTTAAACTCATTGTACCGGCCTCCTCTTGTCCATAATGCATTGTTGGTACGAGGTCAGTACATTGGTCGTCGCTTAAATCGGCCGAGCAAGACATGACCGCCCTTAGGATTTTTCTCGGTAAAACTGGGCAGATGCCCAGGGGGTCTTGATGCTAATTGCTCAGCCAGCTGCCCTATTTGTCTCTCAAGACTTTTTATTGTCCTACTTTGCTCCTCCAACTTGGTTTCGAAAGTGTTGGATTGGGAGGGGCCTTGAGAGTTCTGATGATTTTGAGGGAGAGGCTGATTGGACCGATTTGGAAATGTAGAATCGAATTGGCGGGCCAATTCGATTGAACCTCGGGTTGGAAAAATTTGAGCTTTGGTTCGAACATAACCGGGGTTTCTATTGAAATTTGAATTCGAATTAAAATTCGCATTCGGGTTGAAACTGGAAGCTTGATTGAACCCTTGGTTCTGGAATTGATTCTGGCCAGATGGTTGATTAAATCTTTGGTTGTTCTGGCCATAGAACGCATTTACTTCGGCATTCTGCCCATTCATAGGATAGAATCTGGAAGTATGCCCCATATTAACACAGAAGTCTGCCCATTCAGAAGTATGCCCCATTCACTTCGGCATTCTGCCCATTCATAGGACAGAATCTGGAAGCATTTACTTCGGCATTCTGCCTATTCATTGGACCTGAGTATACTGTCCATTACCATGGACAGCATTGACTTGGTATGAAGAATTGGGGTTTAACTGACATTGGCCATTTACATGACCGGTCGACGGACAAGATTCGCAATACGAACACGAGGGTTCTGCGGAAACGAAGGAGTCGATTCATAGGATTTGGAGGTTGAGGATCGGCCATCGCCTCTGCGGCATGGCGATCGGACTTTGAACATTTACTTCCTCCACCTTGGGAGGAGGAGGAGCTTGGATGGCTTGATAAGAGGGGGCATAATTATATTTGGCAATGTCCTCGAACAATGCCCACCCCTCTTGAGGCGTTTTCCTCAGGAAAGCCCCACCTGATGAACTATTGACCATGCCCTTGGTGAGCTCGGTCAATCCACTGAAAAAGGTATTGACTTGCCTCTGCAAGTCTAACCCATGGTGGGGGCATTTACGAAGAAGAGCCTTGAATCTCTTCCATGCCTCAAAGAAAGATTCTGTTTCCGCTTGATAGAAATTATAAATTTCCCTCAAACACTGAGCTGTCTTGGCAGGTGGAAAGTATTGACTTAAAAATTCTTTTTCCAATGCAGCCCAGGTGGTAATGGATTCCGTAGGGAGAGAGCTATACCACTCTTTAGCTTCTCCCTTCAAAGAGAACGGAAACAGTGTAAGTTTAATCACATCCTCACTCACACCTTGAATGCGTGTCGTACCACATATCTCCAGGAATGTGTGTACGTGTGTGTGAGGAATTTCGAAAGGGAACCCGTGAAACATTGATGCATGCCGCATCATCCGAATGAGACCGGGTTTGAGTTCGAAGGTTTGTGCGGTGATGGTGGTAAGACGATAGCCGGGTTGACGATTCTTCGCACCGGGCATGGCGTAGTCCGCCAATGTCCGTCTATCCTCGGCCGCCATAATTACTATTTCTTCGATCTCTTTTATCAACTTTCGTTCAATTTCTTGGTAGGTGAACTCCCTTCGTCCGAAGGATCGGTAAAACGAAGTTTCCGCCTATTGGGTCGGACTATGGTCCGCTCGAGGTCGAGTGAAAAGAGTAATGGCCCTTTCGACTTCGAGTTTGCATAAACCGAAACCCAACTCAATTGAACAAAACCTAAAAACTACGAAATTAAAAACCTAAACTACGAAAAATTTAAAACAGAAAAACAGAAAATACTAAAAAGGCAAAAAAAAACGTGTTGAAATCTTCTGAGCCCAAAATGGAAGGGAAAACAGTGGATTTTGACCTCGAAAACGGTGTCGGACGGCCTTTCCGAATTGGGGTCCTGCGCGCCAATCCGACACTCGAGCCGAAAGTTATGGCCAAAATACTATCAAGTGCTAAAACGGACCCTTTTATCCTAAAATTTGATCGTGAAAGGTGTGGAGTCAGACGATTCAACCTAAGAAACCTACCTACGACACTTACCTACGAGAAAAACGAGAAAACTTAATTGAAATAAAAATAAAAACTAATGGCGAGACGGGACGGACGGGCGTCCAATTAATCGGACGGGCGTCCTCTGGAGGAAGAAGCGGACGGGCGTCTGTATGACCAGACGCTCGTCCAACTGGAACAGATTCGAACAGAGAGCAGAAAAAGAAACGATAACAGAAAACAGAGACTAAAACTCAAAAACAAAAGTCTATACTACAACTAAATCACCAACGAAAAACAGAAATAAAAACAAAAACCTAACCTAAATTACTAATGAAAAACAAAAACTAGACAACCGTCCGGTTCCCCGGCAACGGCGCCAAAAACTTGTCCCGGATTTTATCAATACAAAACAACAAGTAATAAACCGGTTAACCTCAAGTGCAAGGATCGTAGTGTAGAGGCTATGCCGGGTCGATCTTACGGGGAACTAGACGAATGTGAATCCTAGCTTTTGTTTTTAACTAACTATTGTCACGAAAACTAACCTAAACAGGGAACTAAAACTGGACAAACATGCTGAATATAAACTAGACAGAGGACGGAATCCAAAGCTAGGAAAGATTGGTTGCGAACAGATTAATCTAAAGGTGCAATAAGAAAAATAAACTAACTAAACAGTTCAAGTTTCAAGGGTTAAATCAAATTTAAAACGGACAAACGAGTATTGATCCACCTATCCAACGAAACACTAATCTCTCATCCCGATTATGTTGCAGTTTTTATCAAGTTGTGGTTCATCTTACCAAAGGTATGAATCCTACTTTCGTAGATGATTCGCCTATTAATTTCTATCTTTCGATTTACGGAAATTAACGCGTCATAACATGAACAAAGATGTAAACTTTAACGTTTTAACCTAGATGTTCGACTTATCAACTTTCGTTTGACATAAATTAAAGATCCATTCCTAAATCATGGTGATCCAACGTTTATAGAGACTTTCATCAAATATAAAACATCATACATGCACATCTTTCGATATAAATGCAATTAATCATCATAGGACATGATAAAGGAAACAAACTTGATTAAAAACTTACAAAACAACCGAAGAATCGAAATTAACGAACGTTGGATGGCTTCACAATGCTCGTTTGATTGAAGCCTAGCCTCTTAGCATCCTTGAACAAAGCTTGAATTGTTGAATTAAATTGCATAAACTAAACTAACTGTATTTAGGAATTGAAGAACATAAAAAACTGGAAAAACAGAGTAAAAACGCAGCCTATAGCCGCCCCTAGGGTTTAGGGTTCGAATTGTGTGTCTAGGGTTTGAGAAATTGCGCCTATTTATAGATTTTTAGGTCGGTTTAGGCTAAGGCGGTGCTAGGACGCCCGTCCACTATCTTGGACGCTCGTCCAGCAGCCTTTTGGACGGAGGTGAACGCTCGTTCGAACGCGTCTGAACTCTCTGGAATGTAAAATATGATTCGGACGCTCGTCCACTTATCAAACGCCCGTTCGGTCTTGGACGCTCGTTCGGCTCGGATGAACGCTAGTCCGGCTTCGATCAAGACTTGATAATTCCATCTTTATCTTCTTTTCTTCTCTATCCAATTCACCATTATCTCTTTTAACTTGAATTAGCTCGAAATTCATCAACATTTGATCATCAATTGAGCCACATAATTGTACCTACATGACATCAAAAACACCGCAAAGCGTAACATAATTCCAATAAACATAAAATCATAATTAAAACATATAAATTCACCAACTTTGCGATTAACTCATTAAAAATATTATTTGCTCAATAATTCATTTAAACACTTAATTCCCATGCAATTAATACGAATATGGGGGAAAACATTATAAAATATAACGTCATAAATCATATAATTTCACCCTTAACATCCTGCTGCAAATAATTGATGCAGTACTCCATTTTCTTCACAATAGGTTCTAATAATTTCATTAAGAAATTCAGTGCCTCTATCTGATCTGATCTTGATGATTTTCAGTTCTTTCTCATTTTGGAGTCTTCTTAACAAATATGGCATCTTTTTTAATGTTTCTTTCTTCTTGTTCATGAAGATGGTCCAGGTATATTTTGAGTAGTCATCCACCACTACCAGGGTGTATTTCTTACCACTTACACTTACTGGTGTGACTGGTCCAAACAGATCCATATGCAACAGATGTAGAATTCTTGTTGTTGATTGAAAGGGTTTTGACTTGAAAGAGCTTTTGATTTGTTTCCCTTTCTGACATGCATCACATAGACTTTATTTCTTGAATGTGATCTCTGGCAGGCCATCAACTAACTTGTTCTTTGATAATTTTTTGATGGTCTTGAAATTCAGGTGATTTAGTCTTCTATGCCATAACCAGCTAGTTGACTGCAAGTTTTTTACAAACAAACATGTTTCTGCCTTGGCTGTTTTCCAGTCCACCATATACATGTTATCTTTTCTTCTTCCTGCAAGTACTACTATGTTAGTTGGACTGTGAATGACTTTGCATCCTTCCTTGTTGAAATGCACATTGTAGCCTTTGTCCCAAAATTGACTGATGCTCATCAGATTGAAATTAAGTCCCTTGACATATGCCACATTTTGAATTTTCAGGTTGTTCTTGAGCATTGTGCCTTGCCCCTTAATCTTTCCAGGGTTTTCTTTGCCTCCAAATGTGACTTTGGGTCCATCAATAGCTTTAAAGTCAGTGAGCCATCTCTTGTTTCCTGTCATGTGTCTGGAACATCCACTGTCTATGTACCAGACATCCTGCAAAACAAATTAATTAAGTTTAGGTACCCAACACTTTTTGGGTCCATGCCTGTTAGTAGTCATGCCTCCTACTCCAAGTGTATATCCAAATGATCTTCTTTTTGGATAGTTAAAGTAATCAACTTCATATATATAAGGCATGGAAGTGATAAAAAGGATTTTGGATCTAGATTGAGGAAATCAATGAAGTTTGAACAAAAAACCTATAATCCTTAGAAAATCAGCAATCTAAGAATTAAAGGGATTCGAACATCGCACAAAGTGTTGTTCAAGCACTTTGATAAGCTCGGAAACGAACAACCAAATCAAGCATGGAAGTTCATACAATCCAAATCGGCATGGAATTGTAAATATAAATTCAATCTCGAATTTAAGAAAATATAAATTATCATTCAAGTTGGATCTCCCTTCCAAAGTACAAAACAAAGGCCTTATATAGGCTACAAGACTTGTAAACTATAATGCCTAATTAATGACTAGAATTCATGATCCAAAATATGAAAAGACTTATGCATAATTAATGACTAGAATTCATGAACCAAAATATGAAAAGTCTTTCCTAAAAATACTACAAAAGTGGCGCCCCAAACATCCCAAAGTCAAGTGGATCATCATTTGGAACAACATTCTGGTTCATATCAGGAAGAATAGCTTCTAGTATTTCTACTAAAGTTATTCTGATACTTTTCTCTACTTTTGGTGCATTTGCATCCTTCTTCACTCTCCAATATGCAGTGGGAAACCTGACTTGCTTCATGTGTTTAGGAGTATATCTGGTTTGATTTTTCTTAAGCACATGATGCATATTATGGAATGGTTTCTTTTTGTATTTTGGAGGTGCAACATTCCAAACATCCTCTGAAGGATAAAGTCTTCCTTTACCTTTCAGAAAGACTTTGCTTTTGATTGACTTGATTGAAGATTTAGTCTGCTGTTTTACTGCACTGGGTTTTGACTTCACCGGTACAGGATGAGTGGTTGAGACCATGGTCTGTCCCTTTCTGAATTTTGGTTCAATGTTGATCCTGGATTCAGAATTGTGTTGACCATTGTTTCTACTCTAATCCTGACTGTTGTAGCCAAGACCAGATCTGGATCTAAACCTTTTTGAGGGTTTGTAAACTGGTTCATTTGTTGTCTTAACTGGTAGGGGAATTTCCTCAACTGATCTGTCAACAACAGATGTTTGAACTTTTGCTGTTTGTTGATCATTTGAGCAGATTTCCTTACTAGTTATTTCAGCTTTTTCTTTATCCAGTTCTTTCTTTAATCTTTTATTTTCCTTTCTTAGATCCTTGCATTCCTTTTCCATAATTTCATGATTCATTTCAATTTCATCAAATTTAGTCATGAGATTTTGGACTATGTCTGCTGGATCCAAAGGGAGAATAGAAGATTGTGCAGTGTTAGATGTGGATGCTTTTGATGAAGAGTAAGAGCTAGATGTTACCTCAGTTTCATCTGATTCTTTTGCCATTAGACATAGGCTTGTTTTCTCAATGTCTAAGCTATCACCTTCATCTTCATCTAATTCTTTGGTCATGAGGCATAGACATGCTTTTCATTGTCTGAGCTGTCTTCTTCATCACTGTTATCTGAGTTATTATCAGATGATTCTTCATTCTTTTCACTGTTAGATTCAGCCTTGAGTGCTTTCTTGCCTTTCCTCTTTTCAGATGTTTTATATTTCTTCTTTTCATCATCTTTATCATTGTCTTCAGGACAATCAGCCTTGAAGTGACCTTTCTTGTTGCAGTTGAAGCATCTGTATTCATCATCTTTCTTCTTCATGTCTTTGTTTGAGCTTGACCTCTTGTTTGAATGGCATCTTTTTGCTAAACCTGTCAAAGCGTTTAACTAATAAAGCTACGTGTTCTTTGAGTTCATGCGTCTCTTTTCTGATACAATTGGCAAAGTTACTTTGATGGGGTGTAATCAGTGCAGTGACTTTTTGTGTGCTGCCGGAGCACCATCTTCACCGTTCAGTTCGAATTCATGAGCCTTAAGGTGAGACATCAGTGTCAGTGTGTTAGTGCTTGCAAGGTTTGTGGTTCCTCTGATTACCGATGTTATGATCTTCCATCTTTCAGGTAAGCCTCTTAAGATCTTTAGGCATACTTCTTTCTGGGGATATGTGTGTACAAGCTGTTGCAGTTCACTGATGATGCTAGAGAATCTGTTGTCCATTTGATCAATGGATTCACCAGTCTTCATTTTGAAATTTTCAAATTTCTATTTTGCAACAGATAATTTGTTTTCTTTAACTGCTTCAGATCCTTCATTTATCAAAGCTAGCTTGTCCCACATTTCCTTTGCTATTTTGCAATCTTTGATTCTCTTGAACATGTTGCTATCTAGAGTCTTCAAAATCATATCTTTTGCAACAAAGTCTAGATTTGCTCTTCTCATGTCATCCTCGGTCCAATCTTTCTTAGGTTTGTCTATCTCATTTCCTTGATCTGCTCCTGTGGATACCACAGTCATGATCATGATGGGTCCATAATTGATTACGTCCAGCATCTCCTCATGAGTTGCTGGAAGATGAGACAGCATTCTTATTTTATATTCATCAAAATTATTAACATTGAAAACAAGTACTTTTGACATAAAGTTAGAGGAATCCATAAGCACAAGTAATAGGTTTATATGTGAATGAATAGAAAACTCAGATTTGAAAACTACTTTGAAAATTTGTGATCTCCTTGTTATCAGAAATTAGATCTGAACAGGTTCTGATACTAGGAACACTGCGCCGATACCAATTGTTGGTCCCAGAGAAGGGTAAAACTATAGTCAGAGGGGGGGTGAATGACTATAGTGGAGTTTCAAAAACTTTTCTTGTATTTAAAAACTTTTGGGCAGCGGATAAGTCCCTTCTTACTATGTTGTTTCAATGTTTTTTGGACAATCATAGATATAGATTATGATGTGGCAATTTAAATGAATGCAGTAAAGTAAATTGCAGAAAGTAAATTGACACAAGGCTTATAGTGGTTCAGGGTGGTGTAATCCCTTAATCCACTCTTCTCCTGTGATGATTGGAGGAATTCACTATTGTTTTTACAGATACAATAGTATGATTGTCCTTGGCTTCACAAGCTTCACAATCTACCAGACTATAACTCCTTGACTGCAACAGCTTCAGTGATTCAGTCTCTTTCACTGCTCCTTGAGATCAAATCCTTCAGCAGCTATCACAAGCACAACTCCTTCTCAGATGACTTCTGATTTAGTTGCTTCAGTTTATTGTCAATGTGATTCACAAACATGATTGATCAATCTCAGTGATAAATATGAAATTGTAGTTCTGATGTCTGAGTTGATCTCTAGATAAATCCTTGTAAGTTCAGAGAGAAGGCTTTTCAAATTGACAAAGTTTCTGCTTCTTTTTTTTTTCTTTTCTTAATCGTTATTTTATCTGTCTGTCAATGCCTTCTATTTATAGCCTTGAGTATCCTTGATTTGAAATTCCGTCCATTGGCTATATTTATGAGCGGAATAATCCTTGATTTTATTCTTGATTCCCCCTTAATTTTATCCTCCTTGATTTCAGTGATCGGATTATTCCTTCAAATGTATAGCAGAAAATCCGTCCTTGATTGATCCTCTATTGATTGTGCATTAAATGCATGATCCTTTGAATCTTAATCATTTATCAATTCCATTCTGATAAGGATTACTTCGCCGTTCTTTGACCGGTCGAGTTATCCATCTGACTTTTCCGTTTAGATCTTCCTTCCCGTTATTGCCTTCACTTTGCCGAAAGTCAGTTTACTCTGCCGATTCATTGTTTCCTTCATTACTTCAGTTTTAAGGGGAATCTTTGTACTTCACTGATCATTGATTTGGGTGAGATCAGTGTACACCATATTTGAACATTGAATTTCATCACTTGAAATATACTTAGACTTATCCAAGGTCATCACAGACTTCCTTGGTTATAAGTCAAACCATTAAGTCTTCACTACTTCTTTGCTGGTGCTTGGCTGGCCTCACTTCGCCGAATGTCTGCTTTACTTTGCCATCCTACCAACTAGTACAATACTCGTCTAACTTAACTTATACAATATGTAAGACTCTAAGTAAAGACTTATACAGAGAATTTCTAACTTATTTCAGGCTTGCTATAACAGCTAGTATGGCCATCATCAAAACATAATAAAATGTTCCTAACACTCTGGCTTGTATCTGGCCTTGTTGATGGTAGAAGGAGTTACATGAGCAATCTTCAAATAATTCAGCAGGGCCTGAACCTTTAATTCCAAGGGTTTTGTCTTGATGAAGAAACCGGATCCCTTATAACCAGCAGATATCTTCTCTTTGAGCCTCATTTTTATTGTTTCTCTTTTATCTTACAGAATCCTCTTCATGTATTGAACAAAGAAACCAGCCGAATCAAACTTCATGCTCCTTGAGATGATTATCAGTAGGTCTATTTTGGGTCCAGATAGAGTACCCAAGCTTTCAACAAACCCCAAAACATTCTTAGCAATAATTTTGCTCAACAGGTAATACTCATAATAAATATTTTTGACATTGATGTTCAAGGCTACTGGTGCATCAAGATTAGTTCTGATTGACTCCACAAAAGGTAGAATTCCTAACTCCATAGATTCAGGAATTGTAGGGGCTTCATTCCCTAGACCAAATCCAAAGACCTCTCTCAGCATGTCTGAAGTTATTTCTATCTACTAGCCATTTCAGTCGTTGTAAATGCCTCAACACCATCTCTAATCACCATATTCCTCCAGAAATCACAAACATTGTGATATGAGATCTTCTCTAATATGAGATTTCAGACATTCTCCAGTCCTTCAAATCGTCTGATTCTCCTTCAAAGATTTATAGCTAAATCTGTTGCATCAGTATGAGTAACATAGCCTCTAACACTTTGAATGGTTCCAAGATGAACATCTTTATCTACCATTGTTATGATTTGAGAAAGATGAAGAAGAAAGCTCTGTAAATATGTGTTCACACTTGAGTATTTCTCAGAGAAAACGTTTTGAGTTGCATATAAACTCTGTGTGTATATGTCTATATATATATATGGAAAAGTAATGGGTGAGAAATTTCAGGCAGGTACTATGAACGTACTGTAGTATTAACCGCGATTTAAGTTGGAGTATATGTGATGCAGTCACGTGTCCCACTAACTGATCCCATTAAGGCAGTAACCTTTAGATAATGTAACGGGTATGATAAAGGATAAGCAAAATATCCATTTACTTTACTGTTGACTTTCATTAAAGTCTCACTTTCTTTGTAACGCATTATTCAGTAGAATGGGTCTTCAGTAGAGTGAATAAAGTCTGCTGCTTTTCTCCGGTATACTTAGCAGCTTCAACTGCCTGCTGATACACAAATGCACATCTAATCTTTGTTTAACATAGTTTTGTCCAACTGATAACACAAGATGAAGTTTAATACCAATGACTGATCTGCCAGGTGAGCTCACCCAACAGGGCAAATACCAATACCCTTGGCAACTTCATTTGCTCAATTGTTTAAACTAAAAAGCACTTAGGAATTGTTGATACCAATGACTAATCCGCCAAGTGAGCACACCTTGCAGGGCAAAGACTAGTCCCCTTGGTGAATACCAGTACTCTGCTGACCATTAGAATGTCAGTCAACCTTGATGATGCCAAGTTCGGTTCTTAACATAGCAAGTCTATCACTGTCCAAAGGTTTTGTAAAGATGTCGGCAAGTTGATCTTCAGTAGGTATGTAGAGAACCACCACATCTTTCTTTTCAACATGATCTCTTATAAAATGATGTCTTACATCAATGTGCTTGGTTCTTGAGCGCAAAACAGGATTTTCTGTGATTGCAATTGCACTAGTATTGTCACACATTATGGGAATTTCTCTTTCTTCAATCCCTTAATTGCTGTCTTAACCATAGTACTTGTGCACAACAGCTTCCAGCAGCAATGTATTCAGCTTCAGCAGTGGAAGTTGAAATTGAATTTTGTTTCTTGCTAAACAACGAAACAAGTCTATTTCCCATAAACTAACATGTTCCTGTGGTGCTTTTTCTATCAATCTTGCAACAAGCTTAATCAGAATCTGAGTAGGATATAACTTGGAAAATTCCATCTTTTGAATACCAAATCCCTACTCCCAAAGACTCTTTATGATACTTGAGATTCTTTTTTACTGTAGCTAAGTGACATTCCTTATGTTTTGATTGAAATCTCGCACACACACCTAGTGCAAATGATATATCAGGTCTGCTAGCTGTGACGAACAGTAGACTTCTAATCATCCTTTTGTATAAAGTTTGATCAACATCTTTGCCATCTTTGTCTTCATCCATTCTGATGCTTGTACTCATAGGAGTTGATACTTTGGTGATATTTCCACACCCAACTTCTTCAGTAGCTCATTCGTATACTTTGTTTGATGAATGAAGATTCCATCTTGCATTTTCTTGATTTGCAATCCTGAGAAATAGTTTATTTCTCCCATACTACTCATTTGGAACATGATTTTCATGACATTAGCAAACTTTTCACAGAGCAGTTCATTTTCAGAACCAAAAATTTGTCATCTACATAAATCTGTACCAGCAGGGTGTTGTCTCCTTCATTGATTCTGAAAAAGTCTTGTCAGTGGTCCTTTTGGTAAAACCATTATTCACCAAGAATTGAGATAGAGTCTCATACCATGCTCTTGGAGCTTGTTTTAAACCATAAAGTGCTTTGTTGAGTCTATACACTTTATCTTCTTGATCTTTAACTTCAAAACTGGGAGGTTGCTGAACATAAACCTCTTCTTCCAGAATGCTATTCAAAAATGCATTTTGACATCCATCTGGTATACTTTGATGTTTTTATAAGCAACATATGCCAAAAATTATCTTATAGCTTCCAATCTAGCAACTGGGCCATATGTCTCATCAAAATCTATTCCTTCAACTTAAGAATAGCCTTTTGCCACTAGTCTGGCCTTGTTTCTGACAATGGTTATAGATTCATCCAATTTGTTTCTGTATGCCCATTTAGTACAAATTATATTTGCATGATTAGGCCTTTCCACAAGTGAACATTGCTTCTAATTGTCTTCTAGTCCTTACACCTTGTTGTACATTTCCAATTACTTGTTCAGTAGGTGGTCCTTCAAGCATTGTAAATCATGGGTTTCTTGATTTACAGGAACTTCATCTTCAGTATGGTCTGTTGTTGATTCAATACGGGGATTAGCAGATCCTTGAACTGCATCTGTTGTTGCATCAGTAGTGTTACCAGTAGGTTCTCCAGTAGGGGCTCCTTCAATTCCAGAATCAGAGAGTTTTAAATCACTTATCTTCCTTAGAACATCACCATATTCTGGATCAGTGACTTCTAGATTCACAACAGGCTCTAAAAATTCTTCATCTTCCATTCCAGTGAACTTAGGTTCATAAAAAACAACATGTATTGATTTTTCATGTTTCAATGTCCTTTTGTTCAGTTCCCTGAATGCCTTGCTGACTGAAGAATATCCCAAAAAGATTCTTTCATCTAATTTTGGTTGAAAGGTCTTCAGTTGTTCCTTATGGTTTAAGAAAAAATAATTACTCCCAAATGGATGGAAATAAGATATATTTGGCTTTCTTTCATTCCATACTTCATAAGGTGTCTTCAGCAGCTTTTTGTTCACGGAGGTTCTATTTGGTGTGTAGCATGCTTTGTTGATTGCTTCAGCCCAATATCTTTCGGGTAGCAATGCTTCACATATCATAATCATCCCTGCTTTCTTCAAAGTCCTGTTTTTTCTCTCAGCAACCCCATTTTGCTGAGGTGTTCATGTAGCTGCTAATTGATGCAGCACACTATTTTATTCACAATATTCTCTTATGAATTTGTTTAGGAACTTAGTACCCTTGTCTGATCTGATCTTCTCTACTATCAAACTTTTCTTGTTTCACTTTTCTTATTCATGAAAATTTCCCAAGTTTACATTGAATAATCATCCATAACTACCAGAGTGTACTTCTTTCCTGTTACACTTGTTGGTATTACTGGTCCAAATAAATCCATATGCACCAGTTCCAACGCTCTATTTGTTGATTGTTTGGTCTTTGACATGAAGCTTGATTTTGTTTTTGTTTACATATTCCGTCTTTCTTGAATGTGATTTCGGGCATCACGAATATTCCGTCTTTCTTGAATGTGATTTCAGATAAACCAATCACCAACTTCTTTTTCACCAATTACCACATACATGCTTTGTTGTCTTCTTCCAGCCAACACAACTTGTTCTCCCATTTCACTTATGATAGTGCAGTAGCCTTTGCCAAAAGTAACTTTGTAACCCATGCAACAGAATTGTCCAGTGCTCAGCAGGTTGTAATCTAGGCCTTCAACATAAGCAACATTCCTGATTGTCAGTCCATTCCTCACTAATGTTCTATACCCTCTTGTATATCGTGGGGTTACTTTGTTTCCAAAATTGACTTTTGGACCATCCTTTGCCACAAAATTTGTCAAACAGGGCTTACTCCTTGTCATATGTCTGGAACATCCACTGTAAAAGTACCAGGTACCCTACAAAACAAATTTAATATGGTTTAGGTACCCTAACTTTTATGGGTCCATAGTGGTCAGTGGTAAGCACAACTCTTGGCAAGTTTCAATATGGTCTTCTTTGGAAAGTGTTGCACTTTTGTTCATATATGTATCCTACATTTCCATAAAATCTAACATTTGGTTATTTAAGACTCAAATATGGTATATGGCCTTTTTCTACAAAGTGTTGTTTGAAGTGATTTCTATTGTTAGAAACATTAGCATAACCATAAGGTTGTTGTCGGTTAGGAACAACCCTGTAATGTTGTCTCTACTGAGGTCTCTGCTGAGTCCTCTACTGATTCCACTGCTGAGGTCTAACCCTAGCATTATGGTTATATCTGTTATTTCTAGCAGCAGGGGCATGAAGATTCCAATCTTCATCAGCAGGGAACAATCTGCCTTTCCCCCTGAGATAAGTATCCCTTGAATGATTAACATTTTTGGGTTTAGCATTCTTATCTTTGGAATATTTTTGGTTTTTCCCTTTTTGTGGTCCAACAGACTTTGCAGCAGGTCTTGAAGGTCCAGCAATCCTACCATTAGGTCCAGCAGTCCAGCAGGTCTTGAATCCTGTGACTTGTGTTTGAATTTCAAATATAGCCGTTTCAGATTTGTCTCTATCTTGACTTACTTTTATCTCTGCTACATAAAACTGACACTGTCAGTCTTGCTTTTTGACAGTCCAGTCTGTCAACCATTTGACTTATTTCCATTGGATAAAGCTCTGAATCTTTCCAACGTTCTTCTAATCTTGACTATTGATTTATTCAATAATCCAAGGCTTGTATGTCATCCTTATCCATTTAATTTTCTAAAGATAAACTTGAATTAATTTGAATCTTGCATTCAGCAGACACCTATAGTATAAATCTGCTGATGTCCATATTTGTCAGCTAACTTCAAGTCTACTGTGTGATGTAAATATAGAGCCATCCGACAGTCCACCACCCGTCACGACTAGACTTGGACCCGAAACTCGTCTCCAACAAAAAAAGAGGCTAGATTCGATGAATAATTTGGTCCTACAACATTTTGAAGACCTGGAGACCAAGTGTTCGTCACATTTTGAAGTTTTGAAGACCGTCATTTATTCGACGGAATCTCGGATTAATTAAATAATTATTAAATAAATGCACTATTTACTACTATATTTAAATCAAGTATTAATGCTAAAATCAAGGAGCATGGCGCCATTTGGTTGATAAAAGCTGGCTTGGAAGAAACTAAATACATTGACCTTGGACAATTGAAGATGCATTGCATTTATGGAAGCATGGAATGAATTTACCTTGGACTCCTATACCCAAAAAAAGTGGCGCCACCTTTTGAAGTATTTAAGAAGACTTTTCATCTTATTAATACTAGTATTCATGTACTTAGTTAATGCAAGTACCCTATAAATACCCAAGCTATGTACTTGTATTTTCATCATCAACTTTTGCAATAATAAAATTTTATATTTTTCTACACATGGATTAGTGTGTTGAATTCTTTGGATAGAGGTTCTTTCGGATTATCAAAGGCTTGAGCAACCTTTGTGGGTGTCCTATACGAAGGTGCTTAGAAACAAGTTTTCGAAGTGTTGAGGTTATTCCAATGTGCTTTCTCACAAGTTGAGACTGTGTCGAGGAGCTCTCGAAAAATATTCCAAGGTGCTTCTACGCAATTGTTGTAGTTGTGTCGAGGAGAAAGACTTGAATCCAAATACCGTTTTTCCTAGAACCGCGCAATATCACATCAGTTGGTATCAGAGAACAAGGCGGAATCGACGGTATTCTATCATTCATCTTATTACCTTCCTTATTGTTGCATATAATCGTACATATTTGAAGAACACTTTATTCCACACAAGCATCTATATATACATATGTATATATATTTTATAAGATTGGGATCCACATCTAAACCGTGTGTATTTGAAGAATAATTTTGTTCCGTACGAGCAACAAGTGAAAAAAAAAAAACGGAAGAAGGGATCAATTTTTTTCTTCGCACTCTTCAATAATTTGTGTTACATTTTGTAGTATTTTTCTTCTCTCGGTATTTTCTAAATTTCAGAGTAGCGCCTAGAATTTCCAACGATACTTAACTTCTTGTGTCTACATCTCATTGTAAGAAATCCTCAAGGTTTCTAAGTTGCTTGATATATTCGGTATATTCTTCCATCTTGAGAAACAACACACATTCAAAAAAAAATTATAAAAAAAAAAATTAACAACCACAATCAAATTCCTGGTATGGATAAGGGGGACCAACAATGCCTACAGCAGATTACACAAATGTTGATTCAAAGAATAGATGATCGGTTCGCACAACTGCAACTGGCACAAGGGGTTCCAGCACACGGGCCCGAACCCAGTAATCATTCTGCCAATGGCGATGACGATTTTGACGATGCAGCTACTGTCTTTGCGGCACCAAGAGAAAATCTCCAAGGTATTAAGCAGAAAATTCCGGTGTTTAAAGGTAATTCTAATCCTGATGAGTATTTTTCTTGGGTTCTTAAAAATGAGCAAAAATTTGATTATCATAATTATTCGTAAAGAACTAAGGTTCAACTTGCCACAAGTGAATTTGAGGAACGACCTACGCTTTGGTTTCAGAAAACTAATGAAAAGGGCAGGAAATCAAGACAACAGGTGATATCCTCTTGGGAAGTACTTAAAAATTAGATGCATAGGAAGTGGGTGCCCGAGTCGTATCGATGGGAGGAAGTGAGGAATTTGCTAACTCTCCAACAAGGCGAGAAATTTATTCAAGTCTATCAAGATGAATTGGAGATGGCATTAATTCGCACCGATACGGCCGAATCCGATGAACTCACTATGGCTCGGTTTTTGGCAGGATTGCAGCCTGATATAGCTGACCCGGTTGAGATGATGAATAGTACAAATTACGATGAAATGGTACAAGCAGCTTTGACTAAAGAAAAACAACTCAAAAGGCGGAAAGCACAACTTAGCAAAATTTCTAGCACCGCTCCATATAGGCCGACATCATCTAAGGGCGACGGAGGTAAGTTTCCTGTTAAAAATTCTGCTGTTAAATATACCCCTCCCCAATCTGCGCCTAAGGGAAAATCTGAAGAACCTGTGATTTGTTATAATTGCAAAGGGTTTGGACATAAGTCTAATGAATGTGGAAATAAACACTCTTATATTGCTAATAAGGATGGATTATATCAGTTGGAATCAGAGGATGAGAATGAAATTGTTAATGAATGTGAAAAAGTTGAGGTCAACGAGAATGAAGACCAAGGTACTTTTTTGATGAGCGCGCACTGTTTGTAACAAAAAAGGTCCTTAGCACGGTGAGTCAAATTGATAACAACGAAATACAACATGAGAATATTTTTCAAAGTCGTTGTCTTATCGAGCGAAAAATTTGCATGATGATAATTGACTCCGGTAGTTGTACCAATGCGATTAGTAGTGAGGTTGTTGAGAAGTTAAAAATTCCATCAATAAAACATGCACAACCTTATAAATTGCAATGGTTAAACGTGAGTGGATCCGTGAAAGTGACAAAGCAAGCATACGTGAGTTTTAGATTGTCGAAATATGATGATAAAGTTCTTTGCTATGTTGTTCCAATACATGTCACTCATTTGTTACTTGGCCGACCTTGGCAGTTTGATAAGCATGTTATTTATGATGGGTTCCTCAATAAATATACTTTGACCCACAACGGCAAGTCACTTTGAGTCCGTTACTTCCACACGAGGCTCATGCCGATTATGTCAAATTTGCTGAAAGAAGAGAACAAGCACGTCCTTCTTCTGAAAAAGCGGTTGTGAAAGTACCGCCCGAGCCTGTAAAAATTAACTCACAAACTCATGATAAGAAAGTGAGTTGTGTGGCTGTTCGGAGTCCAATTTTGTTCATATATAAGGATTTTTATCCATTGGTATCTCATTCGGGAATTAATAGCGATTTTTCTATTTCTTATCCTTGTTGTATGCTAATCCGTGACCTTGCACGTACTTTTCCCGATGAAGTACTAACCATTTTGCAGGAATTTGAGGAGATATTTCTGGAAGAAGAACCAAGCGGATTACGACCACTTCGAGGCGTTGAACACCAAATCACATCTAATGTTGAGATCGCGAAAAAGAAGGTGACTGGGGAAAATGGACGGTTGAGATGAATGTAGGTCACAAATTCTCTGTCATCTGTAGCTTGCATCAGTAAAAGCTGTAGATACGGTGTATCTCTGGCTGTAAAGATTCAGTTTTGATCTTAACCAATACTTGAGTCAGTAGTCCTTTTGATCAGTTCCAAACCTCAGTTGTGAACACAACTCATTTTGAAAACTACAAGTTCTCAGTCCTTTTAGTTTTTTATTTACTCCTACAAAACAAATTGAGAGTTTTTTGGTACCTATATCTGTTTGGGTCCTTTTAGGTTAGTCTTTGAATTTCTATAATTCTTAGCTTTATACCTTTCTTGATATTCTGACTGAGAAAAATCAGTTTTCACAAATTTTTGTTGTTTTGGTCTAACAGTATTTTTTTCATCCTTTTTGTGAAACTGGTATGATTTTTGTGGTCATAAGTGCATTCTAGTCTTCATTAGTAGGAAAGAGTCTTCCTTTCCCCCTGAATTTGGTATTCCATGAATTATAATCATTCTTAGATAAATATGACTTGAATGTTATTTTAACTGATCTTTGATCAGTTCTACCTTTTTCAGCCTTCTGATTATTTCTGTAGAATCTTTCAGTTTGCTGTTTACCACTGACTGATTTTATAGTTTTGTCAGTTTTAGGTCGAGGCTGTGCTGAGTTTCTGTTAGTTCTAACAATTTTGTCAGTTTTCTGAGTTCCTGACTTTTGTGCAGCTACAAACTAGGTGCAACTGAACTAGGTTAGAACTTATAATTCTATTGATTGTCAAACCCTAAACATGTTCTGTCTTCATATGGATTTCTTGGTTTAAACTGAACGTTGGGAATTGGATCAACTGATGATTCTGTGATGTTTATTACCTCTTTTAGTTCATCACTTGAGCAATTCTCCTTGGTTCTATTGTTAGTCTTGTTAAGATTAATCTTTGCATTCAATCTTAGAATTTCAGCTTTCAATAAATCTTTCTCTTTTTTGACATTCTCATAATTATTTTGAATTTCCTCTAATTCCTTTATGAGTATGTCCAGGTTTTCATTGAAATCTTCATTTCTTTGATTGTTCAAGGTATGTGAGTGTTGGATGTGGAAGCGTTTACCTCATGATGCGTGATCGATAAATTCTTAGCTCTAGCTTCTTCGTATTCCATTATCTGCGTTCCTTTATCTAATCCAGCAGTGTTGCTTATCAGATTAGTTCCAAAAAGTATGACTTCTTCATCACTTTCACTATGATCATTTCCTCCAAAGCTTATTGGTAGAGTTTCAGTATTATCTTCATTGCTTGTAATGAGTGGATCTTCAACGAATGTTTCAATCAACTTTTCTTGAGTGTCAGCAACAAGATCCAAAAATTTACTTCTGTATTCATCAAATATCAAAAATGAACAACTAAGAAAATTTCTAAAATGATTATGTGATTCCATGATGAAAACTGATAGAACTCAGTTAGAAATAACTGAGGGCCAGATACTTCGAGCAAACAAACTGATATTGAGATTAAGCTATGGATCTCTTCGGAACCGAAGCACTGCTCCAATACCAATTGTATGTATCGGAAATAACTGATGCTCAGTTATCTCTAGCAAACAAACTGAAAAAGCTCAATTAGAGATCTCTTCACAGTAGAAGATTTGCTCCGATACCAATTGTTGGTCCCTTGGAAAGGCTAACACAAGTTTAGAGAGGGGGTGAATAAACTTGACATCAAAAACTGACTGTAAACTAAATATTTAGCTAACTTAGCTGAGTATAAGTTAGAACAGACTTATCCTTAACCGAGTTAACCAGCAGCGGATTATGTTAAGCCTTTATGAAAACTAGAATTTATTAGTTTGTCTATATGAAATGCAATGTTGTGCTTCACTCAGTTTCTTACGTTTGCTGAGTATGTGATCAGGTGCAACATAAACTTAGATGCAGTAAAATTAGATGCGTAAAGTAAGTAAGTAAGTAAGACACAAATTATAGAGGTTCTAGGTGGTGTAATCCTGTCAGTCCTCTCTGCTTCTGTGATGTAGGAGGGCAAATTCACTATGTTCTTGAGGTTTACAGTTACAAGACACAATGTAAATTCTAAACACTGATTGTCCTTCACTTATCCCTAGCTTCACGATCATCCAGCTTCAGTCTTCAACAGGTAGAATTGATGTTTGAACTAAGCTCACTACAATTGTCCGTAAGGGTAGGATTGCCTCTTCACCAGCTCTACACAAACACAGTTTTCCTAACTGCACTCAACTATTCTTCACACCTTCTCGGTATTTCACAGTCTAAACCTTAGATAAAATCAAAGTTGAGATTTGAATCAATAAATATGATTCAATTTGTGTTTCGATCTTCTTCTTCTAAATGTATATGATATACTCAGGCTCTTTGTTTCTCTTCTAGAGTTGTTCTTGATCTTTCTTAGTCTTGCAATAATGTACACAACAGGAGTTCTTCTTAATCGACTTTCTCCCTCACTTGAATACAATTTATCTTAGAACTTTGCACTTATTTTTGAGATAAAAGTAAACTATTTTCAGGGGTTTCTCAAACGGTTAGACGATCTGAACGTTTGAATTTGAATTCTTGTATCCGTTAGTGGTCGGGCTTGTCTTGAGGAATTTCAGTGTCCTTTCTGACATTCTATGTGTCTAATAAAATTGCTTGCTTAGCATGGAAACTGGTCTTATTGATTTAGTCAGTTTTCAGCTTAGAAGCATTAACCGAGTTTCTATTCTTCTTCAAGAACTTAGTACTCCATTTTTCATATGATTAATATTGACTTAATCAGATTACACCATTCCTTAAACAAATCATCTAAGGTATCAATGTCCTTATGATTCTTAGGTCTTCTTCAAGATCCCTAAAGTCAGTTCAGGCCATCACATACTTACCTGAATTCTATCTTTATAGTCTCGGCTTAAATCTTCATAACGAGTCTGAACCCCCTGCTCTTCAATATTTAATAACTGAGTTGGGACCCTTAGTTCTTCATCCACTAAGTTTGTACCCTATGCCTTCTACTTGTAGATAAGCCAACCGGGTTTGTGTCCCTTAGTGAACTTACCTTCTTCATTTCTTCAGTTGTGTACTCCGAGTCAGTTTTATATCTTCAGTTGTAAACTCAGCATTCTAAGTAACATCAAGTCAGTTTCTCATTTTCTCAGTTCTGATCCTAAAACTATTACAGTGCTTATCGGATTTACTTATACAAATATCAGACTCTATGAAAATCTATACAGTGATTTATAGACATCTTCTTGCTTTTCACTATAACAGCTGGTTATGACATTTCATCAATGGGGTTTAAAAATAATAACATAATAACTGATGAATCATCATCAAAACATAAAATTTATTTCCAACAATTTCCCCCTTTTTGATGATGGCAATACCCTCCTTAAAAGAAATGCAAAAAGTTATGGACAAAATAAAATAAACAACAAAAAGAACTGAGAAACTGAGTTTTTAATTGATGATACTAAGTTACAACACAGAGTATTAAAATACAATACATGAAAACAAAACTATTTTATAGTTTCTTTTCCTTTCCCTTGATTAGCTTCAATAGATTTGTTGTCATAGCTCTCAGCACGATCTCTCATGGCGGTATTTTTTCAGTGCTTTCGATTCTATGAATATTAGCTCATATGTTCCATGAATCTTCCATGCTGTGTTTGTTGAAAAACTTGCTTTTGAACAATACAACAAATAAGAACACAACATGTCTTAATCTTTCCCTTGTGCCAGTTTTCAGTAAGTCTTGTACGACCTCAGAGTCAGTCTCTTCAACTTTGTCTGAAGCCTTATCTAGAGTACTAATTTTCTCCCATTTACCCAGTTTGTGCCAATAGTTCACAAGAACCTATTGACAAATTTAAAATCTTTCCATGGCTGGTTCTCTTTATTCTCCTTCCTTTTTAGGTAATTCTTTGAAGAGGTTGTAAAGTTGTGAATCAAGGCCAAGACTTTTCTCAGTTGGTTCTAAGAACTTTGAAATCAACTCCATTTCATCATCCGTAAAATCTCCTCTGGCTTTCTTTACTTCAACCAGTTTATCATCAATGCTTTCAAGAACTTGGGGCATGTCAACTGCATTGACTTTTAAGAGCTCAAACATTCCCCCTTGTTGACATCATCTTTATTGTTAAGATCGCGATGTAGGAATTTAAATACTTCTGATTTGATGCCAATATGGTTTGTGTGACTACTGAGTCTACCATAGCTTTTTCCAGTAGAAGCATTTTGTCATGCACATTTGTGACTATATTCACCATCCGTTCTTGAGTCTTAGTTTTTCTGGCATCTGATTCAATGGTCGTCTTCCTGATTACGATTAAAGTGTCATTACAATCCTCCTTAACACTGTTTAAGGTCTTTTCCATGTTGGATCATTCATTTTTGCTTCCTTCCATGGATTGTAGCACCTTTCCAAAGTCGCCTATGTCTTCATTCTGCAATTTCACAAGTTCAATAAAATGATGCTTGATGAGTTCAACTTGTGTAGGCACATCTTTCTTGTCAGTTTTGATCTCAGCAGTATTCTCAGTTTTGTCTTTTCCAGTTCCAGATGCTTTCTCAACTTCTTTCTTTTCATTGGACAAGGGAGGGATAATATCTTTCAGTTTTCCTGGTATGCTTCAGACTTTCTTCTTTCTTTAGACTCCTTTCTAATTTTCTCCAGGGTGGAAGAATCAGTT
This sequence comes from Gentiana straminea, assembly GCA_036785695.1. Lineage (NCBI taxonomy): Eukaryota > Viridiplantae > Streptophyta > Magnoliopsida > Gentianales > Gentianaceae > Gentiana > Gentiana straminea. The sequence continues at coordinate 1,093,692 of JAVUPR010000142.1, forward strand.
TCCCCTACTGGTGACAGTTTCACATCAAACTCATCATCAGTTTCTTCCTCAGTAATATTAGCTTTAGCTTAGTCAGCTTCAGCTTTTTCAATCTCAAGCACCCTCTGTCCATTGAAGACTGATAGCCGTCCATTTCATGATCTTCAGACTGACTTTCTGAGTCAGTTTCAGTTTCTCACTTCCTTCCAAACATTCTTCAGATGACCCTTCTCCAGTAGCATCTTTGATTGTTTCTTTTCCTATAGTGAGGCGAGAATCCCTTTTTCTAAATCAGGATCTCCCTGTGAGTCATCATCGTCGTCATTATCATATTTCTTTGACTTAAAGCCTCCTTCTCTAGCAAATTTCATCCAGTAACTGTTTCTGATGAGTGAGTAGCCAGTGCCCAAAAATACATCATAGTTGAAAAGTTTGGGTAGATGAGTGATATCAAATAAGTCAAAAACACCTTGTTTTGTGCTTTCTATTTCATCAAGTTGACTTCTTTGATTTTGGATTGAACTGAACTTCCAGTGTGGATAATCATCAAGTCTTCTGCAGTCAGCTTCAATCAGTTCCTTAATGTCATCAAATGAATCAGGCTGGGTAGTAACTTCTTCAGTTTCCCTAGGATTCTCCAGGATGGATTCAGCTAGAGTCTCAACTTTCTTGATTTCAGTTTTCTTCTCTATAGTTTCGCTGGATTCTCCCTCAGCAACAACTGGGATGAAGATAGAAGAGTCAGTTTCAACTTGTTCAGTTCCCAGATTCTTTTCAGAAAAAACTTCTTTTCCTGGTCGGGATTCAATCACAGCTTCAGGTACGGTTTCAGCTGCTATTTCAACAACCTGTTCAGGATCATTTTTGGACTCGGCTGCCTGAGGCTCATGAGCAACAAGTTCTTTGACTGATCCAGTTCAAGCTCAGCAACCGGTTCCTTCCCTTTTTTAATACTAACAGATTCTTTTTCAACTTCTTCTTCATTAACAAATTCATCCAGCGTGATGACTTGTACTGGTCTAGATTCTACTTCAAAACCTTCTCTTTCTTGCGATCGAGAATCCTCCAATTCTCTGATCGACTCTTCATTCTCAATTCTGGATGCTGATTTTTGTTGTGTGCTATTCGTTATATTTATGAAGTTAAGCATAGCCAATACACCACGTCCAATCAGTTCTTTATCACTGTCAGTCACCTCATCATTGAAATCAGTTCTCTGGGTTTGTTCCCTATAAGTGTCAGCTTCTGGCAATGAAGGAACAACTTCTTCTTCAACAGCTTCATCAACAACAGCTTCATTCTCAGTAAGGGATTATTTTGTGGGGGTCACCTCAATTCTAGGTTTCTTTGCTTGACTCCCAGCAACTGACGTGACAGATTCTGGTGGTGAGTATTCCAAAATTTTATCACCAAATGCCACAGTGTTGGCATTTTTTAACTCTTCCAGTTTTCTCTTCTTTTCTCTTAATTTTTCAAAATCTTCCAGTGCTTCTCCAGTGGTCATTTTCTTCTTGGATGATCTTTTTCTCTTCTTCTTAGGTTCAACTTCAAAACCTTCATCTTCCCTCTTTTTAGATTTATTCTTTTCATCATTTGCGGCTATTTTGCCATCAAGAATCGCAGTGTCTTTACTCTTTGCAATCCCAGAGTGATAAATTTCTTTGAGCTAGAAAAGCAAGAGTCTTCTTGTGGTAAAATCTTCCTTTCATCACTTCAGTCTTCTTCTTGGGCACATAAGAAGATTGTGCCATCAATTGCTCCAAAATATCTGGGCCAATTGAAATCTACTTCAAACCAGATAACATACATCAAGTCTATCTTTGTGCCGGAGAGATTACTGAAGTTGACTGCGTTTCCAATTATGCAATTAGCTTGCATTTTGGTCAAGTAGTTGAATTCTGGTTTGAGTAGCCCTGTTGATCCAGACAGTGATACATTTGAATCTCCAATGATTGAAATGTCTTTCCAAAGTTTTTCTTTCTGTTCTTTTGTCACTTTTAGCACTGAAGACTGTCCAGATTTCTCAAAGCCAAATATATCTGCAAAGAGATCTTTAGTAACCTTGATTTTCTTCCTATTGATCTGGATCACGTAGGTAAGAATTTTTTTCATTCTCTATGGTTTTGCTCCAAAAATCATAGAAATTACCGATTCTATCCAGACACACACTTTTCAAATTAATGTTGAACACCTGCTCCAGACCTTTGATTTTCCAGATTTTCTCTTCTATTTGCTTGGCTAGTGTTTGATCCATGTTTCTTGCGACTTATTGATCGAGAGAGTTGATCATTCCAGGTTCAACTTGGGTAAACGACATTATTTCTGAAGGTTGAATAGATTTTGGAAATATTTTGGAATTGAGTATGGATTATGCGAAATTGAGTGTAAAGAATTAATGTGGAAAACAATATAAGGGTATTTATAATTGGTAGAAAGGGTAGATGGAATGTTTGAGTGGGTTCAAAGAAGTCTTGTCATAAATCACATCTGATGTTGAGATCGCGAAAAAGATGGTGAGTGGGGAAAATGGACGGTTGAGATGAATGTAGGTCACAAATTCTCTGTCATCCGTAGCTTGCGTCAGTAAATGCTGTGGATACGATGTATCTCTTGCTGTAAAGATTCAGTTTTGATCTTATTCAATACTTGAGTCAGTAGTCCTTTTGATCAGCTCCAAACCTCAGTTTGGAACACAACTCAGTTTTGAGAACTACAAGTTCTCAGTCCTCTCAGTTTTTGACTTACTCCTGCAAAACAAATTGAGAGTTTTTAGGTACCCATATCTGTTTGGGTACTTTTAGGTTAGTCTTTGAATTTCTATAATTCATAGCTTTATACCTTTCTTGATATTTTGACTGAGTAAAATCAGTTTTCACAAATTTTGCAGTTTTGGCCTAACAGTCTTTTGGTCATCCTTTTTGTGAGACTGATATGATCTTTTTGAGGTCATAAGTGCATTCCAGTCTTCATCAGTAAGAAAGAGTCTTCCTTTCCCCCTGAATTTGTTATTCCATGAATGATTATCATTCTTAGATTGATATGACTTGAACGTTCTTTTAACTGACTCTGATCAGTTCTGCCCTTTTCAGCCTTCGATTATCTCTGTAGAATCTTTCAGTTGCCACTGACTGATTTTACAGTTTTGTCAGTTTTAGGTCGAGGCTGTGCTGAGTTTCTGTCAGTTCTAACAATTTTGTCATTTTCCTGAGTTCCTGACTTTCGTGCAGCTACAAACTTAGGTGCAACTGAACTAGGTCTGAACTTAGAATTCTATTGATTACCAAACCATAAACCTGTTCTGTCTCCATATGGTTTTCCTGGTTTGAACTGAATGTTGGGAATTGGATCAACTGATGATTCTATGATGTTAATTACCTCTAATAGTTCATCAGTTGTGCAATTCTCCTTGGTTCTATTGTTAGTCTTGATAAGATTAATCACAGCATTCAATCTTAGAATTTCAGCTTTCAACAATTCATTCTCCTTTTTAACATTCTCATAATTCTTTTGAATTTTCTCTAATTCCTTTATGAGTATGTCCAGGATTTCATTGAAATCTTCATTTTTATGATTGTTCAAGGTACTGTGAGTATTGGATATGGAAGCGTTTACCTCATGATGTGTGATCGATAAATTCTCAGCTCTAGCTTCCTCATATTCCATTATCTACATTACTTTATCTAATCCAGCAGTGTTGCTTATCAGATTAGTACCAAAAAGTATCACTTCTTCATCACTTTCACTATGATCATTTCCTCCAAAGCTTATGGGTAGAGTTTCAGTATTATCTTCATTGCTTGTAATGAGTGGATCTTCAACGAATGTTTCAATCAACTTATCTTGAGTGTCAACAACCAGAGCCATAAATTTACTTAATTATGTATTCCTCAAATCTCAAAAATGAACAACTAAGCATATTTCTAAAATGATTATGTGATTCCGTGATGGAATAAATGATAGAACTCAGTCAGAATAACTGAAGGCCAGTTACTTCGAGCAAACAAACTGATATAGAGAGTCAGTTATGGATCTCTTCAAAACGGAAGCACTGCTCCGATTCCAACTGTTGGTATCGGAAATAACTGATGCTCAGTTATCTCGAGCAAACAAACTGATAAAGCTCAATTGGAGATCTCTTCACAGTAGAAGATTTGTTTCGATACCAATTGTTGGTCCCTTGGAAAGGCTAACACAAGTTCGAGGGGGGTGAATAAAATTGTCCCCAAAAAATGACTGTAAACTGAATCTTGACCATGTTGAGTTCAGATTTAAACTTGTGTGCAGATAAGCTAACTTAGCAGAGTATAAGTCAGAACTGACTTATACTTAACTGAGTTAACCGGAAGCGGGATAAGTTAAGCCTTTATGAAAACTTGAGTTTATCATTTTGTCTAAATGAAATGCAATGTTGTGCTTGACTCAGTTTCTTACATTTGCAGGGTATGTGATCGGGTTCAACATAAACTTAGATGCAGTAATTAGATGTGTAAAGTAAGTTAGTAAGTAAGACGGAAATTATAGAGGTTCCAGGTGGTGTAATCCTGTCAGTCCTCTCTTCTCATGTGATGTAGGAGGCCAAATTCCTTATGTTCTTGAGGTTTACAGTTACAAGACACAAAGTAAATTTTGAACACTGATTGTCCTTCACTAATCCCTAGCTTCAAAATTTTCCAGCTTCAGTCTTCAACATGTAGCATTGTTGTTTGAACTAAGCTCACTACACTGGTCCTTAGAGGGTAGGATTGCCTCTTCACCATCTCTACACAAACATTGTTTTCCTAACTGCACTCAATTGTCCTTCACACCTTCTTGGTGTTTCACATTCTAAACCTTTGATAAAATCGAAGTTTAGATTTGGATCAATAATTATGATTCAATTTGTGTTTCGAGCTTCTTCTTCTAGATGTATATGATATACTCAGGCTCTTTGTTTCTCTTCTAGTGTTGTTCTTGATCTTTCTTTGAATGCTTATGAACACTTGAAGATTTCTTGATCATGCAATAAAGTACACAGCAGGATTTGTTCTTGATCGACTTTCCCCTTCACTTGAATACAATTTATTTTAGAACTTTGCACTTCTTTTTGAGATGATCTGAACATTTGAATTTGAAGTCTTGTATCATTTAGTGGTCCTGCTTGTCCAGAGGAATGTCAGTGTCCTTTCTGACATTCCTGTGCGTTCAATAAAATTGTTTGCTTTATAACGGTCAGTTCTTCTTCAGTTGTTCTCTCTTTGACCTTAGCATGAAAACTAGTCTTGTTGATTTTGTCAGTTTTCACCTTAGAAGCATTAACTGATTTTCTATTCTTCTTCAAGAACTCAGTACTCCATTTTTCATCTGATTACTATTGACTTAATCAGATCACACCATTCCTTAAAAAATCATCTAAGATATCATTGTCCTTAAGATTCTTAGGTCTTCTTCAAGATCCATAAAGTCAGTTCAGGCCATCACAAACTTACCTGAATTCTAACTTTACAGTCTTGGCTTAAATCTTCATAACTAAGTCTGAACCATCAGTTCTTCAATCTTCAATAGCTGAGTTTGGACCCTCAGTTCTTCATCCACTGAGTTTGTACCCTCAGCATTCTGCTTGTAGATAAGTCAACCGAGTATGTGTCCCTCAGCGAACTGACCTTCTTCATTTCTTCAGTTGCATACTCCGAGTCAGTTTTATATCTTCAGTTGTAAACTCAACATTCTAAGTAACATCAAGTCTGTTTCTCGTTTTCTCATTTCTGATCATAGAACTATTATAGTGCTTGTCTAATTTACTTATACAATTATCAAACTCTATGAAAACCTATACATTGATTTCTAGACATCTTTTTGCTTTGCACTATAACAGCTAGTTATGACACTTCATCAATGGGGTTTAAAAATAATAACAGAATAAATGTTGAATCATCATCAAAACATAAATTTTATTTCCAACAATTTCCCCCTTTTTGATGATGTCAATACCCTCCTTAAAAGCAATGTAAAATGATATGGACAAAATAAAAAAAAAACAACACAAAGAACTGAGAAACTGAGTTTTTAATTGATGATACAGAGTTACAACACAGAGTATTAAAATAAAATACATGAAAAGAAAACTAGGTTACAGTTTCTTTTCCTTTCCCTTGATTAGCTTCAATAGATTTACTTTCATAGATCTCAGCACGTTCTCTCATGGCGGTATTTTTTGCAGTGCTTTCGATTCCATGAATATTAGCCCATATGTTCCATGAATCTACCATGTTGTGTTTGTTGAAAAACTTGATTTTGAACAATACATCATATAAGAACACAACCCTTCTAAATTTTTCGCTTGTGCTAGTTTTCAGTAAGTCTTGTACAAACTCAGAGTCAGTCTCTTCAACTTGATATAAAGCCTTATCTAGAGTACCATTTTACTCCTATTTACCCTGTTTGTACCAATAGTGCAAAAGAACCTATTGACAAATTAAAAAGCTTTTCATGGCTTGTTCTCTTGATTCTCCTTCCTTTTTAGGCAATTATTTGAAGAGGTTGTAAAGTTGTGAATCAAGGCCAATTCTTTTCTCAGTTGGTTCTGAGAACATTGAAATCAGCTCCATTTCTTCATAATTAATATCTCCTCTGGCTTTCTGTAGTTCAACCAGTTTATCAACAAGGCTTTCAAGAACTTGGGGCATGTCAAATGCATTGACTTTTAAGAGCTCCAAACTTCCCTTTCTGACAAACCAGTTTATCCGTTAGTGGTCCTGTTTGTCCTGAGGAATGTCAGTGTCCTTTCTGACATTTCTGTGTGTCCAATAAAATTGCTTGCTTTATAACGGTCAGTTCTTCTTCAATTTTTTTCTTTTTCACCTTAGCATGAAAACTGGTCTTATTCATTAGTTAGTTTTCAGCTTATAAGCATTAACTGAGTTTCTATTCTTCTTCAAGAACTCGTACTCCATTTTTCATCTGATTACTATTGACTTAATCAGATTACACCATTCCTTAAACAAATCATCTAAGATATCATTGTCCTTATTTTTCTTAGGTCTTCTTCAAGATCCATAAAGTCAGTTCATGCCATCACAAACTTACCAGAATTCTAACTTTACAATCTCGGCTTAAATCTTCATACTGAGTCTGAACCCCCTGTTCTTCAATCTTCAATAACTGAGTTTGGACCCTCAGTTCTTCATCCACTGGGTTTGTCAGCCTTATGCTTGTAGATAAGTCAACCGAGTCTGTGTCTCTCAGCGAACTTACCTTCTTCATTTCTTCAGTTGTGTACTCCGAGTCAGTTTTATATCTTCAGTTGTAAACTCAGCATTCTAAGTAACATCAAGTCATTCTCTCGTTTTCTCAGTTCTGATCCTAGAACTATTACAGTGCTTCTCTGATTTACTTATACAATTATCAGACTGTATGAAAACCTATACATTGATTTCTAGACATCTTTTTGCTTTGCACTATAACACCTAGTTATGACACTTCATCAATGGGGTTTAAAAATAATAACAGAATAACTGATGAATCTTCATCAAAACATAAATTTTATTTCCAAAAAATAGCATTCCTTTCTTGTTTTATGGCTTTAATCCTTTCTTTGAATGCTATTTCATGTTTAATTATGAGTAGCTAAATATTTCATAGCTAAGTCATGTGAATATTGAAGTAATCACCCTCTAATTAATGAAATTGGGAATGGGTAGTGCTTAATTGATGTTGCATCGATGAATTCATGTCTTAAAACTTGTTCTTAATGCTTGAATTAGATTGATTACCTAGTTCATGATCAGACACCAATTTTATAAATGTATGTTGCGAAGGAATATAGGAAAATGGATTTTAAGATCACTTCTTATAATCAACTATTGTTTAGATTGATTAGGGAGTGAGGTTCATTCAGTTGTGAAATCGGGCAACTCTAGCTCGTTAATCTTGTCTCGGTCAGTTAAATCCCCAAAGGTGGACTGTTGAACCGGGCAAAGGGTGTTTGATTGTTGCATGGCGTCTTACACTAGCTTATGAGATTGCACCCGCGAATGAGTCGATAGGATCATTAGGTTGGTTAGTTGGTTAAGCTTATTCCCGAAATAGTCGATTCGAGGGGTGAAAGTATGCAATTGGAGCATGTCTTGGCTACGCTTCTCTCTTTTAAGTATCTTTTGTTTAATTGTCGTTGTAGTATAATTGATAATGTGAACAACCTTTTATTGACCTAAACTAAGTTTGATAACGGCTTTGGTACTCGATTGATTCCTCAAAGGATATGACCTTGCTCTCCAATATAATGCTTCCGACCCGGTACTCTACCGGTAAAGGTTGTTCGTTACTATTTTGGTCATCAATGGTAAAGATTTTGATAAAAGTAGAAAGATGGTATTTACAAATTGATGGTGGGTGAGCAGTTAATAGATTTTGAGTGGGTTAAACGTCTTGTCATAAATCACATCCTATTTTGAGATGCGTAAAAGATGGTAAGTAGTGGAGATGGACGGTTCGGATCAGTGTAGGTTACAACTTTTCTACCAACCGTAGCCAGTACCAGTAATTGCACTATAGCTCTAGCTGTGAATATCCAGCTTTGAGCTTATCCATAAATGAGTCAGTCTTCAGTTCATATCTATTGTATCAGTTTAACTGTCTCAGATGTGAAAGATGACTTCAATATTAAGTTTATAAAAAATTCAGCTTTTGATACTTCCTAAAAAAATTAGTAACTTTCCTGCAAAACAAATTAAGATCTTTTTGGTACCCATATCTTTTGGGTCCTTTCTGGTTAGTCTTTGGATTAAATCTTGAACCATGTGAAGATGGTTTTTTTTCACTGAATTAATCTCCTCTTTGAGAGCTTTGAACATGTTAAGGATTGAGCTCATTTCTCTCATATATATTTCTTGACCTTTTGACTTAGTAGAATCCCTGTTAGATTTATCAGTTTTCACATAATTTTTCTATTTTGGCTTAACAATCTTATCCTTATGTATTTTGTGAAACTGAGTTGATCTAGAAGTGGTTGTAGCACCATTCCAGTCTTCATCAGTAGGAAAGAGTCTCCATTTCCCCCTGAATCTATTAACCCTTGAATGAGAGTCATTCATTGGTATATTGGACTTGAAAGTTTTGTTAACTGATCTTTGAATAGTTCTGCCTTTCTAAGCCTTCTGAGTTTTTCTATAGGATATGTCAGTTTGTTGAGTGCCACCAATTGATCTTACAGTTTTCTTAGTTTCTAATCAAGGTTGTTCTGAATTATTATCAGTTCTAATAACTTCATCAGTTTTCTAAGATCTAGCCTTTTGTGCAGCCACAAATTTTGGTGTAGCTGAACTAGGTCTAGTCTTAGAATTCTGTAGATTGTCAAACCCTAAGCCTGATTTTTCACCATATGGATTTCCTGGTTTGAAATGAACTTTAAAAGTTGGATCAGCTGATGATTCAGTGATATTTATTACTTCTGCTATATCATATGTAGAGCAAACACCTTGAGTTCTGTTATTAGTCCTGATAAGGTTAATTTCAACATTCAATCTTAGAACCTCCGCTTTCAATAATTCTTTTTCCTTTTTGAAATTTGCATAATTCTTTTGAATTTCCTATAATTCCTTCATGAGTGTGTCTAAAGTTTTATTGAAATCAGAGTTTCTATGATCGTTCAAGGAAGTGTGATAGTTGAATGTAGAAGCATTTACCACATGGTATTTGATTAATGAATTTTTAGTTCTGGCTTCTTCACATTCCATTATCTATTTTCCCTTGCTTGATCCAACAATGTCATTTCCTGGATTAGTTCCAAACAGTATGATTTCTTCATCACTTTCAACATGATCTTCTACTGCAAAGCTTATTGGTAATATCTCAGCATTCCCTTTGCTTATGGTAACAGCTGGATCTTCGATGAATGTCTCAATTAGTCTTTCTTGAGTATCCGCAAAAAGAGCCTGTAATTTATTTCTGTATTCATCAAATCTTAAAAATGAATAGCTAAGAAAATTTCTAAAGTGATAATGTGAATCCATGAAGCACATTTTGAAAAATTCTTTTAAAAACAACAATTGATCCCTTCAGGTATGAGTGTCTACTCAGATATCAATCATTGGATTGATATTGGAAATAACAGAGTGCCAGTTACTTCAAACAAGCTATCAACTGATAAAACTCAACCGGATAACTCTTTACAACAGAAGAACTGAACCGACACCAATTGTTCGTCTTGTGAAAAGGCTGACACAAGTTTCGTGGAGCTGAGTATATGTCAAACTGACTTATGCTCAAACTGAGTTAACCGGAAGAGGATATTTTAAAGCCTTTAAAACTTATGTTATTAGTTTGTATAGAAAAATACGTAATGCTTACACAGTTCTTATGTTTGTCGAGTTTGTGATCTGATGAAATATATACTAAAATACAGTAAATAAATGCGTAAAGTAAATAAATGAATATGATAAAAATTATAGAGGTTCCAGGTGGTGTAATCCTGTCAATCCACTCTTCTCCTGTGATGTTGTAGGAAATTCACTATGTTCTTGAGGTTTATAGTTACAAGACACGAAGTAAATTTAAACACTGATTGTCCTTGACTATTCCCTAGCTTCACCATCTTTGAGCCTTAGTCCGTAACAGGTTGAATTACTTATTCAATAAGTCTGCTCCAATGGTCCTGGAAGGGTTGGATTGCCTCTTCACCAGCTCATCACAAACACAGTCTTCCTGACAGCACCTCAACTGTCCTTCACACCTTCTTGGTGTTTCAAAGTCCAAACCATTGATAAAATCAAAGTTGCGACTTGAATCAATAACAATGATTCAACTGGTGATATGAGCTTCTTCTTTTGAATGTACATGATTTGCACAATGAGCTCTGTTTTTCTTCAAGTGTGGATCTCGATGCCTTTCTTGAGAGCTTAAGAACACTTTGAAGATTTCTTAATCCGGATCTTGCAATATAACAAATAGCAGGAGTTCTTTTAAATTATTTCCCCTTTAATTGAATGTTTCCTTAGTGATCTTAATTTTAGAACTCCGCACTTTTTCTTGAAGTAAAGTAATCTATTTATAGGGTTTTCAACATTCATCTTGTTAGATTTTGAATTCTTCTAGCCGTTGGTGGTCCTGCTAGTGTGTTGGTCCTAGAGAAGGGTAAAACTGTAGTCAGATGGGGGGTGAATGACTATAGTGGAGTTGCAAAAACTTTTCTTATATTTAAAAGCTTTTGGGCAGCGGATAAGTCCCTTCTTACTAAGTTACTTCAAGGTAGTTTAGGTAATCACCAATAAATGATATAATATAAGCAATTTAAAGAATGCAGTAAGGTAAATTACAGAAAGTAAATTGACACAAGGCTTATAGTGGTTCAGGGTGGTGTAATCCCTTAATCCACTCTTCACCTGTGATGATTGGAGGAATTCACTATTGTTTTTACAGATACAATAGTACGATTGTCCTTGACTTCACAAGCTTCATAATCTACAAGACTATCACTCCTTGACTGCAATAGCTTCAGTGACTCAGTCTCTTTCACTGCTCCTTGGGATCAAATCCTTTAGTAGCTATCACATACACAACTCCTTCTCAGATGACTCTGATTCAGTTGCTTGATTGATGTGAATTGGATTCACAAACTTGTTGATCAATCTCAATGCTTGATGTTTGATTTGTAGCTCTCAGATTTAGAGTTGATCACTAGATATTTATTTTCAGCACATATAGAAGACTTTTTACTTTGACAGAGTTTTTGCTCAGATTCTTGATCGTGCTTGTTTATTTTTTCTCTTGTCAGTGCCTTTTATTTATAGCCTTGATTATTCTTGATTTGAATTTCCGTCCGTTGGCTATATTAATGAGGGGAATGATCCTTGATTTTATTCTTCATTCCTCCTTAATTGTATTCTCCTTGATTTTAGTGATCGGATTTTTCTTCAAACGTTTACCAAAAAATATGTCCTTGATTGACCCTTTATTGATTGTGCATTTAATGCTTGATCTTCAGTATCCTCTTCATATTTCAATAATCTGACTAAGTGAGGTTTACTCAGCCGTTCATTGATCGGTCAAGTGATCAATCTGACTTTGCTGCTTAGATCTTCCTTCACTGCTTTTTCTTCACTCAGCCGAAAGTCAGTTTACTTTGCCGATTCACTGTTTTCCTTCATTCTTTCAGTTTAAGGAGATTCTTTGTACTTCACTGATCCTTGATTTGGGTGAGATCAGTGTACACCATATTTAAACATTAAGTTTCATCACTCAAAACATAATTTAGACTTATCCAAGGTCATCACAGACTTCCTTGGTTATAAGTCAGACCATAATGTCCTCATTGCTTCTCTGCTGAAACATGACTGGCTTTACTCTGCCGAAAATCCATTTTTGCTTTGCCATCCTACCAACTAGTACAATACTTGTCTGACTCAACTTATACAACATGTCAGACTCTAAGTAAAGACTTATACAGAGTGTTCTAACTTATTTCAGGCTTGCTATAACAGCTAGTACGGCCATCATCAAAACATAATAAAATGTTCCTAACAATTTCCCCCTTTTTTATGATGCCAAAACCCTCATAAGCCTGAACATAAGTATGCCAAATTTATCATAAAAGAACAACAGGATATAACTCAATAATTCTATTCATCCATTTAAGGGCAATCCGAAAGGATGATCTCAAAACATACTAAAGGAACATTAACTACATTTTGATTAATTCTGCTTTGTACCTCTTGAATTTTGTAGTTTAAACCTCCTCAATGTCTTTCCAATCGATTTCTGGAAACTTCCACTTCCAGTATGCCATAGCAGTGTATTCAGATACTCCTTGAAAAATTCTTTTGGCAAAGAGTCTGTTAAAGTCTGGCATAGTTTCATTTGCCCTGGGCTCTCCAAAGTACTTCTCAAGTCTCTCCCTAGCTTATGCAATGTTTGAGTCAGCAAACTAGAGATTTTTGTATAGACCCCATTGGTCTTGTTTATTCATTTTCCCTATAGGGTTGAAGAATTTTGCCATATAGTTGAAGCTTCTTGTTGCTCAGTTGGCAAGTCTTCTGATCCCTTTGCAGAAAGTGGTATGGCTGAACATGGTCTGTTGGTTCCACTACATTGCTGGAGAGAGGCATGTTGTCTTTTAATATCATTGTATATTTTGGCCATGTCAACTCTCATCTTTTCATCCTGGTAGCTTAGCCAGTCTGCCCATGCTTCATCTTGTGTTTGATTTGGATACAGTCCTCCATGGACTCTGAAAAATTCTCTCACATGATCTAGGATTTCAGCTTCATATTCTTGCATGTTTCTGTGAGTTGGGAAGCTTCTTTTCTCTCTGCTAGTGATAGATCTATGATCTTGACCTTCTTTGTTGACTAGATCCATGTCTTTGCGGTGGTCTTTGCTAGCCACATGATCTATCTTTATCATCATCCCTTTTTTGAAAAGGATGAGGAAATCCAATGCATGGTTCATTTAGGGCTTTTTCTCTTTCTTTTCTAGCCCTCCTTTGCTGCTCTTCTGCCTCATTTCTGATCCTGATTTCTCTATCCCTCGCCCACAACTGTTCTTCAGTGAAGTTTGGGGGTCTAATCGTTGAACCTTCAGGCTTATCTTTACTTTCCCCATTTTTGGCAGCATCATCCCTTTGCTGGAGTAAGATGCTATTTGTAGCCTCTGTTGTGCCAATCAGATAATCCAATTTTGACTCAATGGATGTGAATCTATTTTCATGATTAGTTACTTTCTTAGTAACACTGTGAAATCTAGGGCCGAATGCCAATGCCATTTAATCATTTTCTTGGGAAATGTGTTGTCTAAGCCCTACAAGGTTGTTAGTAATAATGATCTTGAGATGTCACATCAGATTTCCTTGTTGTTGGACAACAATATTCTGTGCATCAATGTACTCTGCAATGGCCTGGAACTTTTGCTCAATGGAGTAACTTTTATCATTAAATGCTGAAGTCATGGATCTGAGGTACATGGCTTGCTGCTCCAATTCTTCAGCCAGCAGATCTGCTGCTTTTCAAAAGTTTTGTTGGAGATGCCAGTGGCCAGTTGAGAGAGTTTGTGCCGGGTGTTAGCTAGTTCTGGTTATGTGTGCTGCCCTTTGTCTTGATGTTGGGTAACATCTGCATCGCCTGCCAAATCTTCAAGTATTTGGGTGGATGTGTATGCTTGGGTAGTTTGGACAGCTATTCCCCCTTGCTCTGTGCTGGGGATTCCCTTGACTGGAGTGACAGCAGCTGAGCCAGTGTCTAATACTACTGTCGGATGAATAGTAGTATCCACAGGAGTTTGTGGAATTTGCTCAGGATTGTTAGCTGGTTTTGTTTGTGATGTTGGTGATGTTGTCTCAACTGGTGTTCACTTTGCTAGACCTTGTGGTTGTAGAAACGAACTTAGGAGAATGTTATCATCAATTTCATCTGGTGTAGGGGTATCATCTTCTCCTTGTTTATCACCATCATAAGTGTGGGGATTATCATCATCATTGTCATCATGATCATCACCATCATCCTGATCAGTATTGTCCTGATAATCTTCACCGTCTTCCGAGTCATCACTATTTTAGTCAGGGATCTGTGGCAGTTTTGCCTTTGCTGCATCAACCATATCCCAAAGTGGAGATTCATCAAGTACACCAACCAGGGTTGTGATTCCCAGAAAATTGATAAACCAGGCCTCCTCAGAAAGCATGCCTTCAGAGTTTTGAAGATGAGTTTTGGAATCCCCTTCCATCCATTCAAGATATTCTGCAATTCTATCATCAATGTCATTTGCAGACATTTGTGCAGGTTCTTCTGGAGTATCTTCATCGTTATCTAAACGGACAAACGAGTATTGGCATCACTTGCGTATGTCTTCTTATGTGGAGGTTGTTCATTTTCACTTGCCACTTTCTTCACGGTGATCATGCGGTTTATAAAGTGGTTGTTACGCTTCACTTTTGGATGGAATCTTAGCCTCTTAGCTTCGTCTTCATCAATTAACCGTCCAAAGTTTTCTTTGTCCAAGTTTCTTTGAACTTTTTGTTTCTTTCTTTGGCCAGAGGGATGTGTTGTGGTTTTCTTTCTCTTCCTTCTCCTTATGCTTTTAAATCATTTTTCTTTTGTTTGACATAGGTAAACATGACTTTGGATTAATGCAGTTTGTGGAATTTTACAACAGGAACTTGGAGACATTGCAGCAAATAGTGCAACTGAATCCCATATGACTTTTTTCACCCAAAAATGGCCTTATTCTTCTTCCTTTATGCTATCCCCTTTTTGGCCGCATTAGCTTCACCTTGAATTTGCTTTTTGATTCCCAAGAAGAAGTAGGTTGCCCAATTGAATTCCAAATTGTTGTAGATGATTCCCATCAGTCGCATTCTGGCTTCTGTCATGGCATTATTTGCCCCTAGCTTTCCTTCAATGCTCTTTCCAATTATGGCACTAAACTCACTGAATTGTTTCTTTAGTGCAGATCTGAGGCAATTGACCTTCTTAGATCCTGGATTTGCAGTTTTGGCGATTGTTGTAAAGAATTCATCCAAGTTTTGTGGTACCAAAGTCACTTTTGCTTGACCCTTATTTGAATGTTTAAGGTGAGTACAAATTACCTTTGACGTGATGACCACTTCTGTGCCGTTGACAGATGCAACAATCTTGTCTTCCTCCCATTCATCACCTTCTTCTGCAAGGAGCCCAGAAACATATTTTGCAGTTTTCCAGAAGGAGATTAGACTTTCATAACAGATTTCGGTTATTGGAGGATTAAGAAACGTTGATAATCTTAGGTTTTTGCATCCAGATGCCAAGTGTTTTGCTTCCTCATCATTTCCGCATAGTTTTAAGTAGTGTTCTTCCTGAAAGAACGATACAGTAGCAATCGAATTTCCATATCCAGCTTGGGTGTTTGAGGAGGATGAAGCCATTGTTGGAAGTTAAGAGAATTTTTTAAGGAGAGTTTCGAATTTGCAATAGAATTTTTTATTTGCAAGAGAAGGTAAATTTTCTGAAATACCTCTAAGTGTTGTTTATATAGGATGGTTTGGGTTGTGTTAACGTGGTTTGAATGTGGAAGAATTTTATGACATAATGGCGTGATTTTGTGTATATGAATCCCGATATTCGAGTGATGTGGGGGAGTGGATTGAGGTAACTAATGATAAATCCTGGGAATCGAGGCGTTTATAATCAGAGAAATAATATGGTTACCTTCATAATTGTAAATTGATCTCCACGTGTATAATTCTCCACATTATAATTCTCCATAACTTCCTTATTCTCCACGTGTATAAAAGTTGATTTGGTTCACACTTTAATTTTCCTATTTCTCCATTCTATATTTTGGTAGAGTGCCTTGGCCGGTCACTTAGCCGATGTAGTGAATTTTTCACTGAGCTGCTTTATTCTACTGTTCCTAACAATCAGTGTAGCTAACTTCGCTGAGTACCAGTGCCTTACCTGCTACATCTTCTGTAATGGCAAAGGTTTAAAACCAGCTAATGAAGTCACATAGTTGATTTACTCCAGTTAGCCGCTCTTTGGTACTTAGTCAATTTCAATCATTCGTAACTCAGTTCTTAACATGCTAAATCTTTCATGACTGAGTGGTTTAGTGAAGATGTCAGCCAATTAATCTTCAGTGGGTTTATATCTTAGAATAATATCTCATTTCTCAACATGATCCCTGATGAAATGATGTCTCACATCAATATGCTTTCTTCTTGAGTGTAATACTGGATTTTCAGTAATAGATTTGGCACTTGTGTTGTCACATAATTGGAATTGTCTTTTCCTCTATTCCATAATCCCTTAGTTGTTGTCTAATCCATAGTACTTGGGCACAAAGCAACTGCCTGCTGCTATATATTCTGCTTCAGCTGTTGATGTAGATATGGAGTTTTTCTTTTTACTGAACAAATAGACTAGTCTGGTGCCTAGCATCTAGCATGTTCCAGAAGTGCTTTTTCTATCTATCTTGCATCCAGCATAGTCAGAGTCTGAATATGATATTAACTTGAATCCTCCATATTTTGGATACCAAATTCCAACATTGATGGTGTTCTTCAAGTATTTGATTATTCTTTTGGCTGCTAGAAGATGTGATTCTTTTGGTTGAGCTTGAAATCTTGCACATAATCCTACTGCAAATGATATATCAGGTCTGCTTGCAGTTAGATAAAGTAGGGATCCAATGATTCCTCTATACATTTTCTGATCAACATCTTTTCCAGCTTCATCTTTTCCAAGAATGACTCTTGCACACAATGGTGTATCTGTTGTGCCACTTGTGGCAATACCATATTTGTGTATTAAGTCATTTGTATACTTGGCTTGACTGATAAAAATACCATCATTCATTTGTTTCACTTGAAGGCTAAGAAAATAATTCAATTCTCCCATCATGCTCATCTGAAATTTGCTCTTCATTAGATTTGCAAATTTCTCACACAGCTTTTCATCCTCTAATCCAAAGATAATGTCATCAACATAGATTTGTACTTGTAATGTGCTTGTTCCTTCCTCTAATTTGAACAGAGTTTTATCTATAGTTCCTTTGTTGAATCCATTCTTGATCAGAAATTGTGATAGTGTTTCATACCAAGCTCTAGGTGCATGTTTGAGTCGATACAGAGCTTTCTTGAGTTTGTATACTTTATCTTCTTTTCCTTTGAGTTGGAAACCAGGAGATTTTTCCACATATACTTCTTCTTCCAAAAGTCCATTCAGAAATGCACTCTTGACATCCATTGGATAGACTTTGAAGTCTTTGTGTGCAGCATAAGCTAGAAAGAGTCCGATTGCCTCCAGTCTTGCTACTGGTGCAAATGTTTCATCATAATCTATTCCTTCTGATTGAGAATTGCCTTTTGCAACTAGCCTTGCTTTATTTCAGACAACTGTTCCTTGCTCATCCATCTTGTTTCTGAATACCCATTTTGTTCCAATGATGTTGGCTATGTCCGGTCTGTCAACATGTTCGCAGACTTCATTTGTTTCAAATTCATTTAGTTCTTCTTGCATGGCTATAATCCAATCTGCATCTTGAATTGCATCATCTATTGTCTTGGGTTCCACTTGTGATAGAAAACATGTTAGCATATGCTCCAGTTGTCTTCTAGTTCTAACTTCCTGTGTGAATATTTCCAATGACTTGTTCTTCAGGATGATCTCTTAGCCAAATTAGGTCAGGTTGAAGTTGTTCTTCACTTGGTGCTTCTGCAACTTCAGGTTCTGCATGAGCTTCTAGTTCTGGTACTTCTTCTATTGTGTTGACATGTGGCTCATTTTGATTTTCAAAATGATGATTCAGAATGGTAGCTGGTATGGTTGTATTTGTATATACTTCCCTTTCTGTTGCTTTTTCTTCTTGATTTTGAAGATTTTCACCATTTGTGTTTGGTTCATCAAATACTACATGTATTGATTCTTCCATCACCAATGTTATTTTGTTGAGAACTCTGAATGCCTTGCTGGTGTCGGAGTATCCCATAAAGATTGCTTCATCAGCTTTTTCATCAAAGGTGTGTAACTGATTCCTGTTCAAAACAAAACATTTAGATCCAAACATGTGTAAATGTGATATGTTAGGTTTTCTTCCATTCCATATCTCATATGGAGTTGTTCCATGATGTTTGTTGATGATTGATCTGTTCTGAGTATAGCATGATGTGTTTGCTGCATCAGCCCAAAACCTCTTTGGTAGGCATGTTTCAGCAATCATTGTTCTGACTGCTTCTTTGAGTGTTCTGTTTCTTCTTTCTACGACACCATTTTGTTGTGGAGTTCCTGCTGTTGATAATTGATGTAATACTCCATTTTCTTCACAATAAGTTCTGATCACTTCATTTAGAAACTCTGTGCCTCTGTCTGATTTGATCTTGATAATCTTTAGTTCTTTCTCATTTTGAATTCTTCTGAGTAGATCTGGCATTTTCTTGAGTGTCTCTCTCTTCTTGTTCATGAATATAGTCCAGGTGAATTTGGAGAAGTCATCTACCACTACTAGAGTGTATTTCATTCCACTTACACTTACTGGTGTGACTGGTCCAAACAGGTCTATATGTAACAGATGCAGAATTCTTGTTGTAGATTGGTAGGACTTTGACTTAAAGGAGCTTTTGATTTGTTTTCCTTTTTGACATGCATCACAGAGACTTTCCTTCTTGAATGTGATCTCTGGCAGCCCTTCAACTAACTTGTTCATTGATAATGTGTTGATGGTCTTGAAATTTAGATGATTTAATCTTCTATGCCAAATCCAGCAGGTTGATTGTTTATTTTTGACAAACAAACATGTTTCTGCTTTAGCTGTTTTCCAATCAACCATATAGATGTTATATTTTCTTCTTCCTGTAGGAACTACCGTGTTGGTTTGGCTGTGAATTACTTTGCATCCTTCCTTGTTGAAGTGTATATTGTAGCCTTTGTCAAAAAATTGGCTGATGCTCAGCAGATTGAAGTTTAGTCCCTTAACATATGCCACATTTTGAATCTTCAAATTGTTCTTGAGCATTGTGCCTTCCCCCTTAATCTTGCCAGGGTTTTCTTTGCATCCAAATGTGACTTTGGGTCCATCAAAAGCTTTGAAGTCAATGAGCCATCTCTTGTTTCCTGTCATGTGTCTAGAACATCCACTGTCTATGTACCAGACATCCTACAAAACAAATTTAATATGTTTAGGTACCCAACACTGTTTGGGTCCGTACCTGTTAGCAGTCATGCCTCCTACTCCAAGTGTATATCCAAATGATCTTCTTTTTGGATACTTGAAATCATCAACTTCATATGTATAAGGCATGGCAGAATAGCTTCTGATATTTCTACTAAAGGTATTCTGATACATTTCTCAACTTTTTGGTGCATTTGCATCCTTCTTCACCTTCCAATATGCAGTGGGAAACCTATGCTGCTTCATGTGTCTAGGAACATACCTAGATTGACTTTTCTTAAACACATGATGGATATCATGGTATTGTTTCTTCTCTTATTTTGGAGGTGCAACATTCCAATCATCCTCTGAAGGCCAAAGTCTTCCTTTACCTTTCAGTAGGTCTTTGTTTTTGGTTGACTGGAATGATGGTTTATTCTGCTGTTTCACTATATTAGGTTTTGACTTCACTGGTACAGGATGAGTGGTTGAAATTATGGTCTGTCCTTTTTTGAACTTTGGTCCATTATTGGTCCTAGGTTCAGAATTGTGTTGTCCATTGTTTCTATTATCATCCTGACTATTGTAGCCAAGACCAGATCTGGATCCAAACCTTCTTGGAGGTTTGTAAGCTGGTGCATTTAGTGGTGCAGTGGTGTTTTTAGCTGCTAGGTGAATTCTGTCAACTGATCTGTTAGAAGTGGATGAGTAATCATCTGCTGCTTTTTGATTAGGTGAGTATATCTCCTTAGTAGCTAGTTCAGCTTTCAATTTGTCCAGTTGTTCCTTCAATCTTTTATTTTCTTTTCTTAGATCCTTACATTCCTTTTCAAGAATTTCATGATTCATCTCAATTTCATCAAATTTAGTCATGAGATTTTGGACTAGGGCTGCTGGATCTAATGGGAGAATAGAAGATTGTGCAGTGTTAGATATGGATGCATTTGATGAAGAGTAAGAACTAGATGTTACCTCAGTTTCATCAGATTCTTTGGCCATAAGACATAGACTTGCTTTATTATCTGAGTTGTCACCTTCATCTTCATCTAATTCTTTGGTCATGAGACATAGACATGCTTTGTCATTATCTGAGCTGTCTTCTTCATCACTATTACCTGAATCATTGTCGGATGATTCTTCATTCTTTTCACTGCTGGATTCAGCCTTGAGTGCTTTCTTGCTTTTCCACTTTTCAGATGTTTTGTACCTTTTCTTTTCCTCATCTTTATTATCTCCTTCGGGGCAATCAGCCTTGAAGTGACCTTTCTTGTTGTAGTTGAAGCATCTGTATTCATCATCTCTTTTCTTAATGTCTTTGTTTGAGCTTGACCTCTTGATTGATGATGAGTTCCCTTTGAATGGCTTCTTTTTGCTAAACCTGTCAAAACGTTTAACTAACAAAACTACATGTTCTTTAAGTTCTAGTGTCTCTTTGCTGATACAATCATCAAAGTTACTTTGCTGAGGTGCTATCAGTGCACTGGCTCTTTGTGTCTCTGCCGGAGCACCATCTTCACCGTTCAATTCAAATTCATAGGCTTTTAGTTGAGACATCAGAGTCAGAGTGTCAATGTTTGCAAGATTCGTTGTTCCTCTGATTACTGATGTTATAATCTTCCATCTTTCAGGTAAGCCTCTCAAGATCTTAAAACATACTTCTTTCTGAGGATATGTGTGTCCAAGCTGTTGCGGTTCACTAATGTTGCTTGAGAATCTGTTGTCCATTTCATCAATGGATTCACCAGCCTTCATTTTGAAGTTCTCAAATTTCTGTGTTGCAACAGATAATTTGTTTTCTTTAACTGCTTCAGAGATCCTTCATTATCAGTGCCAGCTTGTCCCACCTCTCCTTTGCTATTTTTCAGTCTTTGATTCTCATGAACATGTTTCTATCTAGGGTCTTCAAGATCATATCTTTTGCAACAAAGTCTAGATTTTCTCTTCTCCTGTCATCCTTGGTCCAATCTTTCTTGGGTTTATCCACTTCTTTTCCTTCATCTGCTCATGTGGTTATCACAGTCATGATCATGATTGGGCCATCATTAATTACATCCAGCATCTCCTCATGAGTTGCTGCAAGATGAAATAACATTTTTATTTTATGTTCATCAAAATTATTAACATTGAAAACAGGTATTTTTGACATAAAGTTTGAGGAATCCATAAGTACAGATTTGAGATATTTATGTATATAAGTAGAAAGCATAGATTTGAAAACGACTTTGAAAATATGTGATCTCCTTGTTACCAGAAAATAGATATGAACAGGTTCTGATACTAGGAACACTGCTCCGATACCAATTGTTGGTCCCAGAGAAGGGTAAAACTATAGTCAGAGGGGGGGTGAATGACTCTAGTGGAGTTTCAAAAACTTTTCTTTTATTTAAAAGCTTTTGGGCAGCGCATAAGTCCCTTCTTACTAAGTTATTTCAAGGTAGTTTAAGTAATCACCAATAAATGATATAATATAAGCAATTAAAAGAATGCAGTAAGGTAAATTGCCGAAAGTAAATTGACACAAGGCTTATAGTGGTTCAGGGTGGTGTAATCCCTTAATCCACCCTTCTCCTGTGATGATCGGAGGAATTCACTATTTTTTTCATAGATACAATAGTATGATTGTCCTTGACTTCACAAGCTTCACAATCTACAAGACTATCACTCCTTGAATGCAACAACTTCACTGACTCAGTCTCTTTCACTGCTCATTGGGATTAAATCCTTCAGCAGCTATCACATACACAACTCCTTCTCAGATGACTCTAATTCAGTTGCTTGATTGATGGGAATTGGATTCACAAACTTGTTGATCAATCTCAATGCTTGATGTTTGATTTGTAGCTCTCATATTTTGAGTTGATCACTAGATATTTCTTTTCAGCACAGATAGAAGACTTTTTACTATGACAGATTTTTTGCTCAGATTCTTGATCGTGCTTGTTCATTTTTTCTCTTGTCAGTGCCTTCTATTTATAGCCTTGATTATTCTAGATTTGAATTTCCGTCCGTTGGCTATATTAATGAGGGGAATAATCCTTGATTTTATTCTTGATTCCCCATTAATTGTATTCTCCTTGATTTTAGTGATCGGATTTTTCTTCAAACGTTTACCAAAAAGTATGTCCTTGATTGACCCTCTATTCATTGTGCATTTAATGTTTGATCTTCAGTATCTTCTTCATATTTCAATAATCTGACTAAGTGAGGTTTACTCAGCCGTTCTTTGATCGGTCAAGTGATCCATAAGACTTTTCCGCTTAGATCTTCCTTCACTGCTTTGTCTTCACTCAGCCGAAAGTCAGTTTACTTTGCCGATTCATTGTTTCCGTCATTCTTTCAGTTTAAGGTGATTCCTTGTACTTCACTGATCCATGATTTGGGTGAGATCAGTGTACACCATATTTAACCATTAAGTTTCATCACTCAAAACATAATTTAGACTTATCCAAGGTCATCACAGACTTTCTTGGTTATAAGTCAGACCATAATTTCCTCATTGCTTCTCTGCTGGAACTTGACTGGCTTTACTCTGCCGAAAATCTGTTTTTGCTTTGTCGTCCTACCAACTAGTATAATACTTGTCTGACTCAACTTATACAACATGTCAGACACTAAAGACTTATACAGAGTGTTCTAACATATTTTAGGCTTGCTATAACAGCTAGTATGGCCATCATCAAAACATAATAAAATGTTCCTAACATAGTGTTTGTGGAATGTTAGTGTACTTTCTGACATTTCTTCAACCAATCAAATTGTTTGTTTTCTAACATTTTGATTCTTTTTCAGTTTGAGTCACATCAGCTTGAAATAGAGCTTTTTGGATTGTCAGTTTCCAGATGGTATAACTGAGTGTTTCAATTTTAAGAGCCTTAACTGAGGTTTTAATGTTTCTCAAAACCTAGTACCCTATCTTCATCTGATTTTTATTGACTTAAACAGAGTACACCATAGAAACTTATATCATCCAAGATATCATTGTCCTTATGTAAGTTAGGTCTTCATACAAGATCTATGAAGTCAGTCTAGGCCATCACAGACTTACATGAATTCTAACGTTACAGTATCAGCTTTGTATAAGTTGAGTTTTATCCCACAGTTCTATTATCCTCAATAACTGAGTCTGTGTCCCTCAGCCTTCTAAACTAAGTGTGCCCTCTTAGCCTTTAGCTTATAGATCAGCCAGCTGAGTCTGTGTTTCTCAGTAACTTTCCTTCTTCAGTTTTTGTATGTGGACTCAGTTCATTCTCTAAGGTGAGATTCTTCTCTTGTACATTTGTAAACTCAGCAGGTTTTTCTAAAGTCGGTTTCTTAGTTTTAAGCCTATTCTATTACAATGCTTGTCTGATTTACCTATACAAATATAAGACTATGTTAGATCCTATACATTTAATTCTAGACATCTTTTTTCTTTGCACTATAACAGCTAGTTTTGACACTTCATTAATGGGGTTTAAAAGAATAACTGAATAAGTGATGAATCATCATCAAAAAAAATTTATTTCCAACAATTTCTTTGAGAAGCCTACTGATATCGTCGGCTTGGCGGGATTATTTTCCAGTAGGTAAACTTTTCACATAGTGGTCGTCTTGTGTCTTTTTCGGCTGACCGGATGACTTAAACTCGTCAATGAATTTGTTCTCAAGGTCAGCCCAGGAATTAATCTAGCAAGAGATGGATTCTTGATCCATGAGATCGCTTTATCTTGCATGGCACCAACAAAGGCGATGCACCATGCAGCCTGGCTTCTGGTGGACAAAGAAGCATTGCTGTGAAAAGCCTTTAGCCAGTCATAAGGATCAGTCGTCTCGGTATAACTCTGAATGTTGGGGTAGTGGACCCCCTCAAGAGCTTCTTCTATAAGCCTGTCAGAGAGCACAGTCATCCCCCATTTAGGGTCGTTCTCCTTGCCGACTTTTTCTCTTTTAATCTCGTGGACCTGTTTCCTAAGTTCAGCGACCTCGTCTAGAAGAGAGGCCCGGGTGAATGTCTGGACACATTTTCTGACCGAGATCTTTCTAATCACTAATGGGACTCATCATTTCTTTCTCCTAATCTCGCCCTTACGTTGCGAGGGGATGATTGAACCTCTATGCTTCCTCTTTTTCAGGTTATTCGGTTAGCCCAGCATGACCGGGTCCGAGACGGTCGAGCACGGACTTTTTTCGGTCCTTGATTGGATGTTGAATGGACATTTTGTTCCCTTCCAAAGCGAGGAGAAGAAGTGCTATGTGGCGGGGCCGGAAGTCCTTCATGCTCGCCATTGGTAGGCGGTTTGAGTGAAGGAACAAATTCACTTATCGAGAGGGTCGGCCTCCCCATGGCCAGGAGTTCCTGGATTACTCAAGCGATTCTTTCTATGTAGTTGGCATGCTCAGGTAATGCTCTGGCGTAGAGCTCATCATAAGACTTCCTTACGGGAAGTGATAGATTTGAGAGAGCTGGAGTGATGTGCCCACCGTGTTTTTCCCTACGACAAGTCTGGTTATGGTTGTCAGTGTCTCTTTAGACTTAGCCCTTTCATCGAGAAAAGACCTGGTGTCAGGCTGTGTCGGATCTCATTCT
The DNA here is from genome assembly GCA_036785695.1 of Gentiana straminea. Lineage (NCBI taxonomy): Eukaryota > Viridiplantae > Streptophyta > Magnoliopsida > Gentianales > Gentianaceae > Gentiana > Gentiana straminea. The sequence continues at coordinate 1,118,824 of JAVUPR010000142.1, forward strand.
GTTGGAGGCGACACGAGGTTCAGGTTTTCTAGGGGGTGTTGTGCTTGATCGCGACCAACAAGGGCCCCGTTGGTCACCTAAGCCGTGCTTTGGCCAGATTTTTGAGTCATAGGAAGTAAGCCATCGAACAAAGTAGGTCCTATAGATCTAGTCTGAGCCATGATGATCCTGATGGAGGTTTGAAAATTAGTCCGCTTTGGACATCCGGGAGATTCGATGAAGGTTTGTCATATCTAGAATGGAGCGATGAAGATCTGTCTAATCTGAAGAAGATCCCGGTGGTGATCCATGAAATCTTGATGAACCTTATAAATCCTGAGAATCGGGTCGGACTTGGTGAAGATTAGGATGAACACGATGAAGGTCCAAATGAAGGTCAGCCAAGAAACCAAAATTGGGAGGTTTTAGGCCACCAAAAAACCAATGAACGATTGTAGATTGGCCGGAGAAGATGTTAAAAGCATAATGTTCCGGGTAATGTAGCCAACTAATATCGTCAGATATAACACAAACACGTTTGATTGAATTTAGCGGTGGAAATCTGGATTAAAGTGAGCAATTGCTCCGGTAATTGTGTGGCGGTGATTAAGAACAATATGAAGAAAATGTGTTGTGTTTACGATTATGGCTGTGTCATGAGAGACTGCCTACCCACCCGTGGACTGCAAGGGATCAAGCCAAAATGACTTAGTTCTGGGGATGTATGAGGGTGATGCCGCTATTTATAGGGACTAGAGTTGATAGTTACAAAGGCGGTAATTAAGGCATAATACAATCAAAACATAATTGATTACAAGGCTGTCGGGTGAGCTTAATATGATAGCCGATGCAGGATTTTCGTCTGTAATGGTCATGTGTGAACTCTATTTCTTAGTCAAGCAGGGTCAAACTGAGCTGATGGACTGCCATCTGGGTGCGGCGAGCTGGTCAGCCCCAGTGCTTCATGTCGACCTAGAGGTTTTGCTGATCAACACCCATTTCCTAGCCAATGACAATAATTGTAATGGCTTAAGAAGGAATCGATTACACTCGGCTTGGTCGGGCCGTGGACCCTATCCAATGTTGGGCCTTTCCTAGGGCTTAGTCTAGATCCACGGGCTCTTTTTCGGGTTTGCCGTATCACCATTAAACAATTGATCACCAATGGTGTGATTTCCATTGATTATATAAGATCGAAAAAGAATCCTGCAGATCCGTTTACAAAAAGTTTAGCTAGAGATGAGATGTCAAGATTGAAAAAATATGAATAAAGCCTATTAAGCATGTTTTCTTGTAATAGCAACCCAACAATGTTGACTGGAGATCATAAGATCATGGTTCAAAAGGTACAACTAAGTTATGAACAGTTGAAAATTTACACATTCTGTTAGAATGAGAGTGATGTCTATAGAGAATGTGAGGTTAAGCATAAGCTTTTAATGATTTCTAAATCTTGATGTTCAAATGTGGTATGGAAGAATACTCTTGATACTAGGTCACACATGTAAGTGCGAAGTGGGGCCGCTTATATCAAAATTTTGAGGCTTTATTCCTCTAAAACACTTTCTGAAATCAAGTGTAGTACAGGGCCGAGATGGACACAACCATGTGAACCAAAAGGTGTTAGGGGACATATTGTGTGAGTGATATTTTTTTGTCTATACTAAAGGCTAAACAGTTCAAAACCTAGTTCATTAATTAGACTTGTGGATCCGATAATACTTAACTAAGCCAGGTTCAAGGACAGAAGCTACATCTCTTGATGCAATATTTTTCCGTTTGACTTCGATGTCTTCAGATTTTGCATTTGCATTTGCATAATTTTCCATTTATATGGAGGATTGTTGGAGAAAAATCCCATTTCATGGTTTTAACAGTCAACCATAGTGCTATTTCCGGATAGGCTCTGATGTATCATGTATATCATCGAGAGTTAATGATGTGCTTTTGAATCACACGATTCGGATTTTGCGTGACTGAGAAATTATTGGTTAAAGTTGGTGAAGTGTGTGTGTGGGAGAGGAGTTGAAGGGTGTATGACCTATACTCTCCAGTATTGGAGAGATCAAAGCATTTGTCTCTCCACTTAAAAGCCATGATTGCTCCATTAAAATGTGATACAAGGGGCAAGTGCACTTTTGTGCAGGAGGGAAGACTAGATGGCTATCGGTTCACCACATGCGCGTGTGCACCGCCGCCTTCCGGCCGGCTCATCAAGGCTGGAATTCGAGTTCGAGTTCGGTTTGGTTGGTAATTACTATTAATTTTTTGGACAAAATTTCTTAGTATTTTATTATTTCATAATTAATTTCCGGTTATTACGGAATTGTTCAATTAATTATTCCACACACGATACTGTTTCTTAACAATCTATTCTTTAGTAAGATAAGTACTTATGGTTTGCAGGATAAGTTTTCGCTTTGGATTGTTGTTGTAAGACAAGTTCGTATGTTTTAAGATATCTTTCTATCTTTAGTTTGACTGCAATATTACTCTTTTATGGATTTTGACATGTTTACCCGAGTATTTTTAGCTCCCGCGTTGTTTTACTGTAGATATGCATACGTAAGGCTTACGTATAATATAGATGCATTGAATATTATACGAGACAAACATTATTTTTCGAATAATGACTCGGTATCGAGGACGGGACGTCACACATAATAATATTAAAAAATATGCGTGTTAAGATATTTTTGTTTTGGAAAAACATATGGAAACTTGCAAAAATATGTTTTAAAAGGCTTTTATTTGTGTGCGATGCTTCAAAAAAATTAACATTTAAAACATATGTCTGAAAAAGTATTTTGTTGTGGATTCGTTGCGAAATAGCTACGGAATGGCTGCAAAATGTTTTTAGACATAATTTTCAGATTTACTACATCCGTCCCAAAATATAAGTCATTATATACTTTAACATTTGTCACAATATATAAGTAATTCTACATTACCACTGCACTATTTATACCATTTTTCTATCTTACCCCTAATTGATTATCAATTCAACCACTTTTCATTACTTAACTACTATTGCATTATTGATTGTCAAGGGGCATTTTAGCTATTAACCTTCAAGTTTATGACATTCAACTATTTTCTTAATCAGTGTGAATACCTCTAGGATGGCAAATATTTTCAATCGGATGTAGTATATTTTAAAACACACCACACAAATAATAATCTTGTAGGGTTAATATGTAGTATATTTTATAAACACACACACACACACACACACACACACACACACACACATATATATATATATATATATATATATATATATATATATATATATATATATATTTGCGCTTTTCGGTTAGGGTTTAACCGTTTTTAAAGCATATTTTTTCAATTTCTCAAAAATATATTCACTGTTTTATTAGTATGAGATCTGATCTCCCGTCGGCCTATGAGCCTACGATCGGAACAAGCACGTTTTAGACGATTTATTGCGTAATATTTTATCGAATGTGTAGAACTCTATAGAGTCTAGAATATTGATTACCATTTCTATTTTCAGTACATTACCATTTCTCGAGGGGGTTATAATATAGGGAAACTTGAAGAAATATGCTCGAAAAGTAAATGTTTGAAAAAAAATGTCTCGACTCATGCGGCGCACAGTGCTCGTGCGGCACTCATGCGGCATCCGTGCGGCCCTCATTCGGCGGAAACAGACATATTTTTCAAATATTTTTCTTTTTCGACATATTTCTTCAAGTTTCCCTATAATATAATATTGAACAATGGCTGTTTAAATCTTCACATGTGCACAGATCATGTTTGGGAAGGGCGTAATACTGGTCCAAGTCACGCACGTTGCCTGTTGGCCATATATGTTTTTTGGTTTTTTTTTATTTTTGAGGAACCGTGAATTAATGATTGAAAAGGAAAATGCATTAAATTAATAACAATGACGTTTATTCGTCAAGAAAAAAAAAAAAATTTTTTATACGTTTACCTCCTTTTTCTCTTTTCTTTTCTTCTTTCTTACCCCGAAAATGATTTTATTTAAATTAATTTTTTTTTTATAAACAAAACCAACAACGAACAACAATACAACACCACACCGGACTAGACACGCGGGCTAACCACCGTCTAAATGGACAACAAAATAGAAGATGAAAGAAAACGAAACACACGCCGCAGAGCCTCAGCCATTAATACATTTAGTTTGGCCATTAAAATGGATAAATTCTTTCAATAAGGTTGAATTTGCCGAAACATCCTGAGTTTTCAAAAAAGACAAAAACGTCTTTTACCGAAAAAATTCGGATTTTTTATAATTAAATAAAAAATTTCAGTTTAGTTTTTATAATATAAAAAAAAAAAAGAGAATGGAAGTTGAGGGGAAGTTTATTTTGGGAAAAAATATAAAAAACTTCCTCTTTAGTTCGAAGTTTTCGTAAAGAAAAAAAAAGAGAAAAGCTTCATGTTCGAACGCTGATCTTTGAGAGAAAGAAAATAGGGAAAAGCATAATCTTCAAAGCATCTTCCTAGTCATTCGTCTGTTTTCAGAATCAATGTAGAAACGGAATCAGTGGAGAAAGAAGATCGTTTTGGTACAGAAAAGATGAAGCTTTGAAAAAGGTAATAGAAAGCCCTAATTTAGAATCTCTAGTTTCTAAACCTTTTCTGTTGTATTTAGTTGTTCAATTCGTAGATTAGATTGAGTAGAAACCTATGATCATGATTAATTTAGAATTAATTGTTGATCATCTAGTTTTGGTGTTTTGTTTCAGAGTTGTTGATGTTGCTTAGGATCTTGCTTGCTTTTGTGTTGGATTCGAGGTAATAGGGTTATTCTATTGAGTAATTAAGGTTTTATAATGTTTGGGATGAGTTTGTGTTTGCTTTTGTTGTTAGAAATCACCTTCTAAGTTGTGGGTTGAAGTATCATATGCTTTAGTATGTTTAGTGGATGTTTTCTTTGCTGTTTTGGGATGTTTTTTTTAACGCCCCGTTCCCGGACACCGAGTCCATATCCGGAAAATGAACTCTCGGCTCATATAATATAGAATAAATTCCATATTATACATTAGCCTCTACTACGTCGTATCGAGTGTAGCAAAACCGAAGCTAAGAGACTCGTGTATTTTTTTCCAACAACCAAGAGTAAACTTATTACAACGAAAACTCCAAAGCATACACGTATGAAAAGCCTCCAAAAGAGTCAAATAAGAGAAATCACAAATTATTTGGGAAACATATCGTATTCCAAAACCAAATGAAATAACTAGTCTAAAATGTCATATGAATAATGAATAAAAGTACAGCTCCAACGTCGGCGTCCTTAAACGTAGTCTTCGAAATCCTCATCGAATTTCGGTTCCACCTGTTCATCTTCTCATCCCCAAACACAACAAACATTCATTTGAGGTAAGTACAAAGGTACTTAATAAGAAGTACAAGTTATGATTTAATTAATATTTATAACGCATGACTCGTAATGTATTAGGTTGTCTTATATAACCGACTAAATCACGGATTCACTTTATATTCATCAACATGTCATGACTATACGTTTCTAACTTAATTTATCTCTGTTAAAAACGCACTCAAGGGCACTACCCATGGTTTATATCCGCCATGAGATATACTGTGCAACCTATTAGTGGATCACACCAATAGCCACCGGCTAGTCCCGGTGGTGTACACGTTCGGTGAAGTCTCCCTACCATTCAGCCGTTTATAGGTGTTGGAAATAAAATTTATGTTTTGATGATGATTCATCACTTATTCAGTTATTGTTCTTAAACCCTATTGATGAAGTGTCATAACTAGCTGTTATAGTGCAAAGCAAAAAGATGTCTAGAAATCATTGTATAGAGTTTAATAGAGTCCGATATTTGTATAAGTTAATCAGACAAGCACTGTAATAACTCTAGGTTCAGAACTGAGAAATGAGAAACTGATTTATTGAGCTGAATTCCCAACTTAACTTGATCAAGAGTAACTGAGGGATCAGACTCAGTTATGAAAGAACTGCAGAAGGTAAGTTCGCTGAGGGACACAGACTCAGTTGGCCTATCTAGAATATAGTAAAACTGAGGGTTCAAACTCAGTTATTGAAGACTGAAGAACTGAGGGTTCAAACTCAGTTTACAAAGACTAAGTCGAGACTATAAAGTTAGACTTCATGCAAGATTGTGATGACTTGAGCTAACTTTATAGATCTTGTATGCTGGACTAAGAATTATAAGGACAATGATATCTTTGATGAAAAATTGAAAAAGGTGTATTCCGATTAAGTCAATAAAAATCAGATGAAGGGTGAGTACTGAGATTTTGAAGAAGAATAAAAACTCAGTTAATGCTCTTGATAACTAGAAACGGACCAAGTCGTATTGAATCAATTTTGGAACATGATATAAGCAAAACTGATGAAGGATCAGACCTTTATATATGTCAGAAAGGACACTGACATACATACAGAAAATCAGGACAACTAACTGCTATAAGGATTCAAATTCAAATGTTTGGACCGTTAGAAAAACCCCTATAAATAGATCTCTTCTACAATGAGAAGAAAAAGGAATTCTAAGAATTAATTTAATCAAGAAAGGTCTTACTAATGGGGAAAGAAAATCATAAGAATTCCTGCTAATCGTTCTATTACAAGATCAAGAAATTTTTTTAAGTGATCTTTAAAGCATTCAATGAAAGATCAAGATCAATCATTTGAAGAAGTACAGAGTTGTGCATAACTTATATATCTAGAAGAAGAAGCTCGAATCATAATTGAATCATAGTTATTGATTCAAGTCTCAACTTTGATTTAATCAAAGGTTTTAGACAGTGAAACACCAAAAATGTGTGAAGGACAGTTGAGTGCAGTCGGGGAGACCGTGTTTGTGATGAGCTGGTGAAGAGACAATTCAACCCTCTAAGGACCAGTGCAGCAAGCTTAGTTTAAACAGCCATCCTACATGTTGAAGACTAAAATTGGGAGATTGTGAAACTATAGATTAGTGAAGGACAATCAAGTGTTTAGAATTTACTTTGTGTCTTGTAACTGTAAAGCTCAAGAACATAGTGAATTTGGCCTCCGCATCACAGGGGAAGATAGAACTGGCAGGATTACACCACCTGGAACCTCTATAACTCTTGTTTCATTTACTTTACGCATTTTCTTACTGCATAATAGTTATACTCTTCTAGTTCACCTACACAGCAAACATTGGAAACTGATTCAGCATATTAACTGATAACTCATATTTTATAAAGGCTTAATTAAACCACTGCCGGTTAACTCAGTTAAGGATAAGTCTATTTATGACTTTGACTCAACTAAGTTAGCTTAACTCCGCACAAGTTTTTAACTGAACCTAAATCGCTTAAATCAAGTTTTTAGGGACAAGTTTATTCACCCCCCCCCTCTAAACTTGTGTCAGCCTTTTCAAGGGACCAACAATTGGTATCGGAGCAGATTTTCTACTCTGAAGAGATCTCCGATTATGCTTTATCAGTTATTTTCTATATCAACAATCAGTTCTTATCAGTTGTTTCTGTGACCAACCTTAGCTAATTTTCAAAACCTGCATCATGGAGTCACACAATTATTTTAGAAATATGCTTAGCTGTTCGTTTCTAAGATTTGATGACTATAAAAAAAATTCAGGCTTTTATCACTGAAACTCAAGAAAAGGTGACTGAAAAACTCATTGACGAATCATCCCCCACAAACAATGAAGAAAATGTTGAAATATTACCCTTAAGCTTTGGTGGAAATAATCATGGTGAAAGTGATGAAGAGATCATACTTTTTAGAACTGGCCTAACAAGCAACAATGCTGGATTGGATAAAGGGAAGCAGACACTAGAAGATAAAGAAGCTACAACTGAAAATTTATCTATCCAACATCATGAGGTAAATGCATCTACATCCAATACTTACACTGCCGTGAACAATCATAGAAATGAAGATTTCAATGAAACATTAGACATACTCATAAAGGAATTAGAGGTAATTAAAAGAATTATGAGAATATCAAAAAGGAAAAAGATCTATTGAAAACTGAAGTTCTAAGATTGACTGTTGTGATCAATCTTATTAAGGCAAATAATGGAACAAAGGAGATTTGCTCAATTGATGAACTAATAGAGGTAATAAATATCCCAGAATCATCAGTTGATCTAATTTCAAAAGTTCAATTCAAACCTGGAAAACCATTTGGAGACAGATCAGGTTTAGGGTTTGATAGTTAGCAAAATTCTAAGTTCAGACCTAGTTTAATTGCACTTAAGTTTTTAGCTGCACAACAGTCTAGAATTCAGAAAACTGACACAGTTATTAGAACTGACAATTACTCAGCTCAATCTCAACTCAAAACTGACAAAAACTGTAAAATCAGTCAGTAGGAAACAACAAACTAGAATATTTTACAGAAAATATCAGAAGACTGGAAAAGGCAAAACTGATCAGAGATCGTTAAAAGGACATTAAAGTCACATCCATCTAAAAATGATAACCATTCATGGGATAAAAGATTCAAGGGGAAAGGAAGACTCTTTCCTACAGATGAAGATTGGAATGGACCCATGTTCACTCAGTTTCACAAGAGTAAAAAGACGTTCGAGTCAAGAAAGAAGAATTTTGTGAAAAATAACCATACTCAGCCGAAAAATCAAGATAGGTATAAATCTAAGACTTACAGAAATACAAAAACTAAACAAAAATGACCCAAACAGATATGGGTACCAAAAAGTTCTTAATTTTTTTGCGAAGAAAAAAAAAACTGAATTCGAAATCAAAACTGAGTCATCTGTTCAACTATGTTTTTGAAACTGATCTGAACAATCGACTGACTCAAAGTTTGGATAAGATCAAAGCTGAATCTTGACAGCTGGAGATATACCGTATAGATTGTTACAAGCTACTAATGAACAGTCGTACCCTACACACATCTCAACCGTTCATCTTTTCCACGAACCGCTTTTTCCGTACTTCAACGCTTGACATGATTAATGACAAGACGTTATTTTACCCACCCAGATTTTACATCTACCATATCTACCACTTATAAATACCTTGTGTATTACCTAAAATCATTTACACTCTGTTCTTTAAAAGAATTTGCTCTATCTTCAAATTTCTTCAACTATCTGAATTAATGGTTTCATAAGAGTTCAACCCGGAATGATCATTTCTCTAGATCAATTTGTGGCTAAATACACAGATCCAACTCTAGCCAAAGAAATCACAAACAAGATCAGGAAAATCAAAGGATTGGAGCAAGTATTCAACATAAATATGAAAAATGTATGTCTGGACAGCATCGGTGATTTTTATGAATTTGGAAGCAAAAGCATTGAAGATGAAGATGTACTTACTTACACTACACATATCAATGGAAAATAGATTAAGGTTATTGAGAACCTTATAGCACATATTTTAGGATTTGAGAAATCTGGATTCACCTCAGTTCTTAAAATATCTAAAGAACAGCGAGAGAAATTATGGAAAGTCATTGCTATCTCAGAAGATTCAAATGTATCACTGTCTGGATCAACAAGGCTGCTCAAGCCGGAATTCGGTTTTCTTACAAAGATGCTAGCAAATTGCGTAATTGGAAATGCATGCAACTTCAGTAATCTATCTGGCACCAAGATAGATCTACTTTATATGATTTGGTGTTGGACATATTTTATGTTTTAGTGATGAGTGCCAGACTAGCTGTTATAGAGCAAAGGCAAAAAGATGTCTAGATCAAATGTATAGGCTTATTAGAGTTTGATCTTTGTATAGGTTTGATCAAACAAGCATTGTAAAAGGGTCAGCTGACTTTCATCAGTAGACCTGTCAAGGTCAGTAAGGTACCTGAGTCAGTAGACTAGTTTAGGAGCCTATTGTAGCCTGAAGGCTGAGGGCTCAAACTCTGTTATTGAAGGCTAAGGGATCAAACTTAGTGTTTAAAGTCAAGGATATGGAATCATAATTTAGGGAAGTCTGTGATGACCTAAACTGATTACATATACCTTGTGTAGAAGGTCTAAGTTCCATAAGTTAAGTGATGATTGGAACTTAGTTTTGTTCAAATTGGTGTAATCTAACTTCATAATTAAAAGTTAGATAAAAGACAGTCAGCTGAAGTGTTTTATAAACACAGAAAACTTCAGACAGATGACTGATAAGCATTTCAGCAGACTTACATACATAGAAACTTGTTGAATGCACATTTTGATTTAATCGAAGGTTACATTGGAAGATTACAAGGAAAATGACAGATAACAACTCTTGATTCTGTCAACAAATCAATGGTCAAGATTAAAAGAATGTTGGAAAGAAACAGAGCTTTACCCAATGGATACAAGTAAAATGATGGACAGTCAGAAAACTGTCAAAAAGTAAACTGACAGTGTCAGTACTATGTACAGGGACAGAAAGCAAATCAAGATGGAGACAAATCTGAAACGGCTATGTTTGAATTTCAAACATAAGTCACAAGATCCTCTACTATAAATAGAGGACTCCTAATTCAGATACAGGTGATGATTTTCAAGAAGAAAAACAATCAGTCTTGAGCTATCTGATTCTCATCAAGAAATCACCCTGTTGATGTTACTGAGCTTAAAGCTACTGATCTAGTAAATTCTTCAAGTGTAACCTGTTATCAAGTTTCATCAAGTTCACACACACTTGAAGACATCAAGCTGTTGATCATTTCATCCTGATCAAGTTGCTGAAAGCTGAATCACTTACTTGATTCAAACTTTCTTTTACAAGAACCTGCTGAAGACAGAGAATCACTTAGGTGTCAAGAACCGTTGTTTGGTGTGGAGCTGGTGAAGAGGCAATCTTACCCTTCAAGGACCAGTGGAAGACTTTGGAGCAGCAATCCTACCTGTTCCAAGTGTTCAGTTTGTGAAGCCATAGTTATTGGTGAAGGACAGACAACTTAAGGATTTTTGTAACTGCAACCTCAAAGATCTCTAGTGAATTACCTCCAACATCACAGGAGAAGAGTGGACTGACAGGATTACAGCACCTGGAACCACTATAAAAATTGCCTACTTACTTTCTGCATTTAGTCTATTTAGCACATCAACCTACTGAAACTAGCAACTGAATCACACACTCACACTACTGAGTATCTAATACTTAGTATCATATTTTAACAACAAGAAATAAGACTTAATTTGAATATATTCCGCTGCAACAAATTCAGTTAAATCAACAGTCAGCAGACTACTGAGCAGTCAGCAGGCTACTGAACTTGCTGAATTTGTTAACTCCAAAAGTTTTAAGTGTTAAATTTATGGAAAATTAGGGATAAGGACACAATGTGAAATATTATTAAGCAACAGGACAACTACATATTTTTTATAGGGAGAAGGACAACTGCATAATTTTTATAGCGAGAAGGACAAACAGTGAATCCCGAAAATCAGTGAATCTCCCTAGTGAATCCCGAAATCAGTGAATTTCGATAGTGAATTTTGACAGTGAATCCCGAAAATAAGTGAATCCCGACAATGAATTTTGAAAATTAGTGAATTTCGACAGTGAATTTCGGCAGTGAATTTAAACAGTGAATTTCGAACACAAGTGAATTTCGATAGTGGATAAATAGTTTTGTCCTTTATGCAAAAGTTTCAAAAGACTGTCCTTCTACTTAATTGATGAAATATTTTTGTCCTTCTCCCTCATTCCCCCTTAAATTTATTCACCCCCCCTCCTCTAAACTTAACCAAAGCCTTTTCAAGGGACCAACAATTGGTATCGGAGCAATGCTTTTGTTCTGATGTAATCCTACTTGTTGTGCTTGTGAAAATACTTTGAAAACTTTTTCAAGTTAATGATTTTCAAAGCTTTGCATCATGGATAACAACTAGTATGCTAGAACAATGTTGATGTGTTCTTTGGATTTTTTTGATGAGTATAAACGTTGTATGCACGCTTTTCTAGCTGCAACACATGATGAGGTGATGGAAGTGCTAAAAAGGAATGGAATGCTGAAAAAGAGAATAGAAAAAGAGCAAACCTTGGATAGCAATATGTACATGAAAGTGAAAGATTTCAAGAATGCAAAGGAACTTTGGGATAAATTACAATTAATTTGTGAAGGCACTGATGCAATCAAGAAGAACAAAATCAGTGTGCCAAAGAAGAAGTTCCAAGATTTCGAAATGAAATCAAATGAAACCATAGACAAATGGAATCAAGATTCAATGCCATCATGGATGAACTCACCCTACAGAGTTTAAACTACTCAAAAGAAGAAATCAATTCAAAAATCTTGGAAGCCTTACCTGCAAAAGAAGTTTGGGAAATGAAGGTGACTGCAATAGAAGAAATGAAAAGTCTACATGAAGAGGACACCTTCAAATTATTTTCAGATCTCAAGGCTTATGAATTCAGCAAGAAACTTGTACCTGAGACTGAAAATGAAGAACCAAAGACCACTGCATTGGCTGCTACACATCAAGTAGAAACATCAGGATCTCAAGATGATCTACTGGATGAGATGCAAGTGAAAATTGCCCTACTGAGCAAGAAAATCATAATGATGAAAACTCGAAAGGGTTCTCCAAGGAATTTCACAAAGAAATCTAGTGAAAAGAAGAATGATGAATCCAAGAAAGACAATGATTACTTGTGTTATCAATGCAAGAAACCAGGACCCTTCAAACCTGACTGTCCTGAACTAAAACAGAAAAAGGAACTTGGTTATCTGTGCTTCAACTGCAAGAAGCCTAGACATTTCAGACCTGATTGTCCAGACCTACTGAAGAGCAAAAGTCAGCAAAGAAGATTTGGCAAGAAAGCTATGGTTGCTGAAGATGAATCAGGATATGAAGTTGAATCAGAAAAAGGAAATGAATCTGATGATACTGCACTTGTTGCTAATATGGATGATTATGCTTTAATGGAAAATATGGATGAAACTGGGGAGGTTTACAATTCAGTGTCTATAAACACTCCTGCTGAATGTGATTGTGAATCAACTTGTGGTTCAAATCCTAAAAATTCTGACAATGAACAAACTTTGGATGCCATACTTAATCAACTGAGGATAATACAATATGGTCATGAGATTGTGAAGGCTGAAAAAGAAGCTCTTCAAACAGAAGTTGAAAGGTTAAAAGCTGAATTAAGAATTCTCAAGGGAAAAGAAAACGATATTGGACAGAATCAGCATAAGCCTGCTGTACATTCAGTAGCTGTTGAATCTGTTGAACAATCATGTTCCTCCACTGCATTCAAATCTGGAAATCCTTATGGTGATAGAACAGGCCTTGGATTTGGAACTCAACAATCTAATAAGAGTGGATCCAATAAGGTTACTGAACCTAGTACAAGAATTGGTCCTAAGTTTGTGCCTGCACAAGATCCAACTTCCAAAAAGGTTGCTAAGACAGTGAAACCTACTGAGAATGCTTCAAAGAGGCAACATCAGAAGTCAAAAAGGACATAGTACCTAACAAAAGGAATAAATCCAAAAGTAAGACTGCTACACCTTCTAGACCTACTGATAGCAGACCTTCTACCAAGTCTGCTGGACCACAAAAGGGCAAAAATCGGGAATATTCCAAGGATAAGAATCCTAAACCTAGAAATGTCAAATCAATCAAGGGATACTTATCTCAGGGGGAAAGGTAGATTATTCCCTACTGATGATGATTGGAATATTCCTACCCCCACTGCTAGAAACAACAGGTATAACCATGCTGCTAGGGTAAAACCTTAGCAATGGAATCAGCAGAGGACTCAGCAGAAGACTTATACAAGACCTCAGCAGGGACCTCAGCAGACTCCATATTACAGGGCTGCTCCTAACCGACATCAAACCTATGGTTATGCTAGTGCTTCTAACAATAGAAATCACACCAAACAGCATTACATACCAAAAGGCCAGAAAGCATATGTGAGTCCTAAACAACCAAATGTTAGACCTTATGGATCTGTAGAATACATATATGAACAAAAGTATAACACTTATCAAAGAAGACCTTATGGAAATTTGACAAGGGTAATGCTTACCACTGACCACTATGGACCCAAACAGTTTTGGGTACCTAAAATACATTAACTTTGTTTTGTAGGGTGTCTGGTACATTGACAGAGGATGTTCCAGACATATGACAAAGAATAAGCACTGTCTGACAAACTTTGTGGCAAAGGATGGTCCAAAAGTGAATTTTGGCAACAAGAACACACCAGGATACACAAGAGGATATGGCACACATGTGAGAAATGGATTAACTATCAGGTGTTAGGTGTAGTGCCCGAAAGACAATTTGTGTAATTGTTTTTTATATTGGATGACAGAATTTATCTCACCTTAGTTACTTGCTTTGTGCTTGTAAAGTAATACACCGCTACGCAAACCCTAAGTATATCGTATGTAACCACTTAACTCGGTGTATGGATTACACGTGAGGATTGAGTTAGTGGAGATATGCTTAAATCGTTAGTCCGTGGTGAACTTAATCGAGTTTAGGGTCTCTTGATTAAAACACCAATAATGCGCCCGAACACCTTAGGGTGTGATAGTCTTATCCGGACTGTCGGTAGAGGGTACCTACGTGGGGCATTTATATATGATGGCATTCATATAGGACTGGACCGATTTAATATGAATTTCTTGATATAATTCCGTAATCGAGGAATCTTATTAAATCATTAGATGATCATATATAGATCAACCTTAATCCTGAGGTGATCACGTGCAGCTTGTCCCGGGGTAGTGTTTGATGTGTTAGTTACGGTTCACTTAAATATGTGTTCCAAGCCACTTCTCATTGGCACTATCTCCAAGAAGAGTGAGTAGTCTGATTTTCACAGACATGGAATCCATTCCTTCCGCGGGAAGTAGAGAGACGAGTCCCCTTATTTGTTAGCCCTAAGAAAGTGATCGATCCCGGGAGTTCATATTAGACTAATTGATCACTAGTAGATATGTGAACTAATTGATCATCGGGGGTTAATGGTAAATAAGGATAAGATATTCTGAGTCGGGTTCATGGAGACTTCCCACTCAGAATGGACAGTCTATGGAGGGTTAATCCGTATGTAGTGATTATATCAATGGACGCTTATTCACTCTGTGGGTTGAGTATAAGTATACATCTATAATCGGTAGAGTTCAGTTTCGGGTTTATGGTGGCGTAATCCCGGAATTAATAATTATATTCTATTTGATGAATAATTAATTATTGGAGCTACTGGTTATAGGTCCATGGTCCCCGATGTGGCTTCTGTAATTCGGACTAATAATCTTGTTATTTGGGCCTCAGTGGTAATTAATTGGCTGGGCTAATTAATTGATATGCATGGATATTATTTAGTTGGGCTAAATAATATAATACACATAAAAGACATTTTGTGTGGGCTTTTTATACCCTAAAAGTGGCGCCTCATATTCATTATTTATCACAAGAATTAATTTTTGTGATGTGGAAAATAAAAGATATTCTTGTTATATGAATGGTTGGATGACTTGTTATTTGATTTCCTATTGGTCAATACATGTCACAATTAGTCATTAAGGAAAATATCTTTTTATTTTGTTTAATTAATTAATTATTTAATTAATTAATACTAGGAGGCCAAGGATTTACTCTCCTATAAAAGGAGAGTTATTCCAAGGGAAATTGCAAGGCAAATTTCGACCACTATGATAAAAAGGGAGAGGAAAATTAGTTTTTCTTGCCTAGCGTTTTTGGAAGAAGAAAAACTTTGAGTTTTTCTTGGTGTTGCATATCAAGGAGGTTCGTGTATCAAGAAGGGTGTCTACCAACCGCCGTTTGGAGAACACATCGGAAGATCAAGGCTTCTCTTCCCGATATTGGTAACATGATCTTAACCCCCTTGTAGTAGTTTAAGTCCTTTAATTATGTATTGTGTTGTATAAGTCGTGATCCATCCGCTGCGCGTAGATCTAAGTCGTTTAGATCTAAGAACCTGCATCCTTCATGTGATATCAGAGCCAGGTTCCACGATTTATATAGTCATAATCATAATTAAACGATTTAAAGGAGTGGAATTGCATGTAGGTAAATTTTATTTATTGTTTTATGCATTGATAATGATTAATTGCTATGGTGGAAGAGATGGATTGGGGGTTGGCACTGTTTACCCGTTTAGATCTATTGTAAACTCATATAAACGATGAAAATTCGTTCATATGAGTATAGGAAATTATGTAATTTATTTTTATTGCAATTTTAATTTCCAGAAAATAGGTCTGTTTAGTTATTTTGTTTTTCCCGTTGATCGAGCCGTTGAAACGACGATACCTCCGGTAAGAATCAAGATTGGAAGATGGTGAACAATTCCCCAAAATTTGGAGTCGATCGGAGTCTGTTATGATATCCGTTCGTTCGCAAAGAAAAACGCGTAACGAGAAAAACGCAGGATTCACGAAACCCTACCTGTGACTTCCTCGAATTTCTGGGAGAGTTTAGACCGTTGAAACGCAAATACAACCGGTCAGATCAATGAATATGGATTTTTGGACGTGGCATAAAAATTTCAGGTCGATCGGAATTCATCTCGATTCCCGATCGGCCTCAGGAAGTCTTTGAGGCGCTGCTGTAAAAGTCAGATCCAGCAGCAAGTTGGGCGGCTCACTGGAGAAAATTGACAAGTAAAAAATCCGATCCAACCGTCCATATTGAAGCCCAAGGAGTGAGGAACAGATCTGGAAAGTTTCGTCACGATCCGAGTTCGTTTGGTTTGCCGATCGTCGATGTTTTTGAACAGCTGCAGATTATGTTAGAAAGTAGTAAACCCTAGTTAGGGTTTGGTTATTTATTTTCTAATAGGTTAGATACGGGGGTGCCAACGGTCCATCTCGGTGTTTATTTTCCGCACTATAATACATGTTTAGATTGTATGAGTAGAACCGGAAAATTGCCATGACATGCATCATATCATGAATTCCACTCCATATGCATACATGTAGAAATTAATTCGAGGAATTAGTTAGGCATGTATAAAACACGCAATTAGTTTTAATTAATTTTTTGATATTAATTAGAAACTAATTAGGGTAAAAACCGAGGAACACAGGTTTTTTCAATCGTCGAGGTTGGGTGATGGATTCTCGGTGAATCCCACTCTGCGAAAGCATAAGGAGTAAAATCCCGAAACCTCGTGGTTAAGGTGTTGGATTCTCGGTGAATTTCACCTTACCTAGACGAGATTACGTTTTTTGTTCCGTAGTGTCTACGTTAAAGTTTGATGTTTAAGGATTGGATAATCACGGGCAAACATGGTTCGAAAGTGGTTTAACCACGGTTGGGTGGTCATCAGTAGCTAAGGCTCGATCGACTTCACCCACCAGTTGTGGCATTTGCACGGGGGTCTAGCAAGGCTGAGCCATCCAAAGTGCCACTACGGCTCAACGGAGCTCCCCTAGTCTTGACCCGTCCGACGGCCACATATGTTCCAACGAATAGGTCGGGTGGGCTACCCCACGTAACCGACAACATTCGGGCCTATGATTTATTGTTCCTTAATGTAACATCAAGTCCAAAAACGTGATCAGTAAACCCACTACTTTTTTCAAAATATTGAGTGGGAGCGGGAGAGGCGACAGCCGACCCCACGGCCTCTACTGTTGACACAAGCAACGTTAGAGAATGGTGACGCCTCGTGCCGGCTTTGATTTCGGCTCCCTAAGGAAGGCCTTCACCGCTATCAAAATTCAAGGCTTGGTCTCCGAAAGGATAGGATTTTGGGTACTCGCCGGGTCATTGACCGACCCTAAGGCGGCACACTCGGGGTCTACCTAAAAATCTGAGACGGTAGGTCACACTCATAAAGGATATTTTTGGTAATACCTTGGCTGCAAAAGGAAAGGTGATTGACGATCACAAATGAGATGTTCGATTCTCAATCTGATCTTCAATATTAATCGAAACCTCTTTGACCTACCCCAAGGCGGCACTGAGGCATTAGATTAAATCCTTGGAACGGTAGGATATACTATAAGTACTTAGTTTATGTTCCTAAAATTTATAAGTAGTGTATGATTTGGATTTATTTTCTGTCAATTTTATTTACAATCGTTATACATATCTCTCAGGGTGCTAGGCTTGCTAGTGTAAAATTGACTAGTAATGACTTCGTTAAAAAGTGGTAAGTAACTAGAACGTTGTACTTATTGATCTTACATGCGATTAATTTTTCGGAAGAGATATTTCTCTTGAGCCTTCAAGACTTAAGTGACGTATATAAGTATGTCACTGCTGTCACTCGTGTTGAACGAGAGACAACCATAGTTAGTTTGTAAGATGATTGGGACGATAAAATTCTTCTAGTGAATTTTAATTGTGTAGTGTCTACACGAGAAATTTTCTAATAAAAAAATTAGAGAATCATAAATTAAAGTGTCGCTAGTTAGACGGTATTTGGAACCGATAAACTAGTGTGAGCTTTTGTCTTATGTTTTTCTAATTTAGAAAATTAGTCCCACTGGGTAACGCTTTCGTTAGACATCCCACAGTTCACGAGTAGTGTCTACTCATACGAACTGCTAGTTCAAGACTATTTCCTTTTAAGGAAAGTTAAGAGTGGGAAAGAATGTCTATAAGTGTTAATCATCTTAACTGAAGTTTTGAGGCAAAACCGAAACATTAATTAAAGAAAGTATAGGATAAGGAAAGTGATTTCGGATCACTAACCAATGAATCCTTAGCGACTTTCTTAACCGAGTAACTTGACTCGGTAGCTTAGTTCTTTGGAAGAACAAGGAAGTTGTGCATTAACGATTAATAGAGTAACAACGGGCAATAATTTCAGCTAGAATAGTGGGAGTGATATAAGGAAATGAATTTCGGATTCTATCCTTGAATATCACATAAAAAATTATTTTTCTGTTTACAGATTCGTTGAAACAAATGGATTCACTTTCAACTCGAAATATTGTTACCTCATAGAAAGTGAAAATGACATTTGTAGTACGAATCCGAGACTCGGACTTTTGTTTGATAAAGTCAGAACCACTAAGAACTGCTGAAAAGGTATATGTAACACGTCTTAAACTATTATAGGCGAATGGTTTCCGTATTAAGATAAACGACCCTTCAATATCTATTAATTAGTGCATATATCCTAGAGATAAGACCGAAGGCGGCTAAGGGTGATTCCTATCTCCCGGTGCGGGAACACTATCTCAAAGGAACAATGACTAAGTTTCTTTTCAATCGGGAGAGGGTAATAGATTTGAAGAGGTAACATAGCTTGTTCATCATGACCTTCGGGGTCTAGTGAGAGATACAAGCTAGTGGGAGTTTTTGAGTGGTGACATTTTTTCCGATAACTACTCGAAACGCGATTTAGTTTATCAAAAGAATACGAGGAGGAGTCTCTGATTTTAACAGAGAATAGAGTATTCCATGCTCATAAATAGGCTATAGCATAATCTTGGGACTGATGCTCAGCCTGCCTCCTAGTGGAATGTTTCTCACTGAGAAAGAAACCATAGACTTGCCCTATATAGTTATTGATGTACTACAACACTCGCTAAACTCGATTAAGATAATTGGTTGAAAAATAACGGTTAACATTATTATGTAAAGGCGAGAAGTCTACCTAGAAGATGCTAGTGAATTTATGGATAAGGAGTGAATTCGGTTCACACCACTTCCGTAAATGTAGGCATTTAGCATTTAATGCTTGAAGGTATTTGGAGATTTTGCGCATACGTTCAGATTTTGACTGTTCGTGAAATGCCTTAATGAGACGAGTGAAGGTTGGTTGTAAGATTCTTGAGATCAGAAAGTGACAGTTGGACTATCACAAGGCTTCTGATAGAATCTATTAGTAACAGCCTTAGACCATGGAGTACGGTTACCCAAAGGAAGTTACTATCTGATTTAATCAGACCACGTCCAACATCGGTTGTTGGTGATTACACTGATAAATACTACTAGATCAGAATGTCAATCCACCCAGAACGCAGTGGGAGTATGGTTTAACCATTGACCCATTATGGTTGTGTGGACTTTATAGTCTGCTGGGGTGATTGATAAGCTGTGGCTCTTTGTGGGCTGTATAGGATTCTGATCAGAGAGGTTGGTTCGAAAATCTTATCCCTGTGAATAGAGTTTTGGTACTCCAGTTCTGTTCAGCGTCTTGTAGAACCACCTGAGTGTCTCAGGCCCAGTGGGAGTAATTGGTTCTACACCGAAAAGAGTCGAATGAATAGGAAAGTTTAACTTTCAGCACAAAGCTGAGTGGTCTAGGGGTGATTCCCTAAAAAGTAGAGAGTTAACCAGACCTTGAACTCTCTCACCAATCAGTCTTGATTTCGTTAGAAAGCAGAAAATAGGGGTGATTCCCTGAGACTTTCTTGCCGTAAAACGGAGTCTGGCTTCATTCGGAACAGAAGGGTCTTGGTTAGAACAAACGGCAAGGTGACTGCTGGGGCTTATATCCTTTGTGGATTTAAGAGAACCTCTCGGTCATTTAAAGTCACATGTTTTAAAATATGTGGACTTGACCAGAATATTGATAAGTCTTTAGTAGACTGGATATCAATATTGGTGAAGTAGTAGTATTAGTGTTCATGAATGATAACACTGAAACGGTTAGAAACAACATGTGTGTGCTATCTGAAGTCGGAAACTGACAGGCCAAGATTCTCTGGATGAGAGAATCGGACTACATTCTAAGAATTTAATTCGGTCAAATTCACAGGAATGAGTCATTGGCTATCCCATTCATCTTATTGAATGAGATGATCATGCATATACGTATGCAACATTCATCGAGAGTAGTCCTACCCTACCTCTCATGAATGATTCTCCAAATCTTCGGATAAAGAGAAAATGGGATAGAGTCTCTCTGGGATAAGGGCAAGTCAGCTTAACACGAGTCAATTGCAATCGAATCTCGTATTCGAGCATTGAATAGCGGTTTAGTATGTCCTCAAGTATCTTTAGAGAACGAGGAATCATATGCTTGTATATTCAGGTGCAAACTTGAATATGGTTGACTACACTGATTCTGACTTGTAGTCAGATTAAGGATGATCATTAAGTTGATCTCGGGCTCAGTGTTTACTCATAGTGCTTAGAATTTCCTTTTGGTCTGGGAGTAATTCCAGGTCTGATAAGCCGATATCACTTCATTGTGAAAACAGTGAAGAGATAGCTTTGAAGGATCTTCTCGGTCACAAAAAGTCAAAAGTATATTGAGAGAGAGTACCGCCTGATTGGAAGGACCGACAATGTTTCAATCCTAAAGATCGTCTCGAGTCGACAACCTAACTAATCAGTGTACCAAGTCGAGTGCTTGGAGGGTACGGCATTGATGGATATGTCTCATCTGCTTTTAGAGCAAGTGGGAGAGTGTTGTGAATAAAATGAGAAATGGTGTGCTCTAAAAACAATCGTTGCTTGTCATTTCGTGCAAGTGGGAGATTGTTAGGTGTAGTGCCCGAAAGACAATTTGTGTAATTGTTTTTTTATATTCGATGACAGAATTTATCTCACCTTAGTTACTTGCTTTGTGCTTGTAAAGTAATACACTGCTGCAAACCCTAAGTATATCTGTATGTAACCACATAACTCAGTGTATGGATTACACGTGAGGATTGAGTTAGTGAAGATATGCTTAAACTGTTAGTCCGTGGTGAACTTAATCAGAGTTTAGGGTCTCTTGATTAAAACACCAATAATGCGCCCAAAACACCGTAGGGTGTGATAGTCTTATACGGATTTGTCGGTAGAGGGTACCTACATGGGGCATTTATATATGATGGCATTCATATAGGACTGGACCGATTTAATCTGAATTTCTCGATATAATTCCGTAATCGAGGAATCTTATTAAATCATTAGATGATCATATATAGATCAACCTTAATCCTGGGGTGATCACAGGGTGCTGCTTGTCCCGGGGTAGTGTTTGATGTGTTAGTTACGGTTCACTTAAATATGTGTTCCAAGCCACTTCTCATTGGCACTATCTCCAGACGAGTAAGTAGTTCTGATTTTCACAGACATGGAATCCATTCCTTCCTTCGGGAAGTAGAGAGACAGTCCCCTTATTTGTTAGCCCTAAGAAAGTGATAGATCCCGGGAGTTCATATTAGACTAATTGATCACTAGTCAGATATGTGAACTAATTGATCATCAGGGGGTTAATGGTAAATAAGGATAAGATATTCTGAGTCGGGTTCACGGAGACTTCCCACTCAGAATGGACAGTCTATGGAGGGTTAATCCGTATGTAGTGATTATATCAATGGACGCTTATTCACTCTATGGGTTGAGTATAAGTATACATCTATAATCGGTAGAGTTCAGTTTCGGGTTTATGGTGGCGTAATCCCGGAATTAATAATTATATTCTGTTTGATGAATAATTAATTATTGGAGCTACTGGTTATAGGTCCATGGTCCCCGTTGTGGCTTCTGTAATTCGGACTAATAATCTTGTTATTTGGGCCTCAGTGGTAATTAATTGGCTGGGCTAATTAATTGATATGCATGGATATTATTTAGTTGGGCTAAATAATATAATACACATAAAAGACATTTTGTGTGGGCTTTTTATACCCTAAAAGTGGCGCCTCATATTCATTATTTATCACAAGAATTAATTTTTGTGATGTGGAAAATAAAAGATATTCTTGTTATATGATTGGTTGGATGACTTGTTATTTGATTTCCTATTGGTCAATACATGTCACAATTAGTCATTAAGGAAAATATCCTTTTATTTTGTTTAATTAATTAATTATTTAATTAATTAATACTTGGAGGCCAAGGATTTACTCTCCTATAAAAGGAGAGTTATTCCAAGGGAAATTGCAAGGCAAATTTCGACCACTATGATAAAAAGGGAGAGGAAAATTAGTTTTTCTTGCCTAGGGTTTTTGGAAGAAGAAAAACTTTGAGTTTTTCTTGGTGTTGCATATCAAGGAGGTTCGTGTATCAAGAAGGGTGTCCACCAACCGCCGTTTGGAGAACACATCGGAAGATCAAGGCTTCTTTTCCCGATATTGGTAACATGATCTTAACCCCCTTGTAGTAGTTTAAGTCCTTTAATTATGTATTGTGTTGTATAAGTCGTGATCCATCCGCTGCACGTAGATCTAAGTCGTTTAGATCTAAGAACCTGCATCTTTCATCAGGAATGTTGCATTTGTGGAAGGACTGGACTACAACCTACTGAGAACTGGATAGTTTTGTGACATGGGTTACAAGGTCACTTTTGACAAAGGCAAATGTATTGTCATTAGTGAAAGAGGTGATCAAGTCGTGTTGGCTGGAAGAAGAAAACAAAACATGTATGTTATGGATTGGTCTACTGCTGTTCCAGAAACATGCCTGATTGTGCATACCATGTCAGAACTTAATTGGTTATGGCATAAGAAGTTAAATCATCTAAATTTTGATGATATCAATCAGTTGGTGAAGAAGAAATTAGTGATTGGTTTACCTGAGATCACATTCAAAAAGGATGCTATATGTGATGCTTGTCAGCAAGGTAAACAAACAAAATCAAGCTTCAAGTCAAAGACTAAGCAATCAATAAAAGAGCTGAAAACATGGATCTATTTGGACCAGTAACTCCAAAAAGTGTGACAGGAAAGAAGTACACTCTAGTAGTTGTGGATGATTATTTAAGATACACTTGGGTAGTATTCATGAACAAGAAAAGTGAAACACTTCAATAGATGTCTGAACTTTTGAAGAGATTGCAAAATGAGGAAAGTCTGACAGTAGTAAAAATCAGATTAGACAAGGGTACTGAATTTCTCAATAAAGATATAAGAGAATATTGTAGCAGAATGGTGTGCTGCATCAACTGGCTGCTGTTGGTACATCTCAACAAAATGGGGTTGCTGAGAGAAGAAACTGGACATTGAAAGAAGCAGGAAGAACCATGATTTGTGAAGCATTATTACCTGAAAGATATTGGGCTGAAGCAGTCAAGATAGCATGCTATACACAAAATAGGGCCTCAGTGAACAAGAAGCTGCTGAAGACACCTTATGAGATTTGGAATGGAAGGAAACCTAATATATCCTATTTCCATCCATTTGGCAGCAAATCTTTTATATTAAATCATAAGGAGCAACTGATGACTTTCCAACCAAATTCAGATGAAGGAATCTTTTTGGGATATTCTTCTATCAGCAAGGCTTTCAGGATACTGAACAAAAGAACACTGAAACAAGAAGAAAAAATACATGTTGTATTTGATGAACCTATGTTCACTGGAATGGAAGATGAAGCTTCAGAAGCTACTGAGAATCAAAAATTCACTGGTCCAGAATGTGTTGATGTTCTACAAAGGATAAATGATTTAAAGATTTCTGACTCTGCCCCTGCTGAACACCCTGCTGGTAACACTACTGATGCAACAACTGTGGCAGTTCAAGGATCTACTGAACCCCTTGCTGAAGCAACATCAGACCCTACTGAAGATGATGTACCTAAAAATCAAACTAACCAAAATCCATAATGGTTAAGGGATCACCCTGCTGAGCAAGTTATTGGAAATATATAGCAAGGTGTAAGGACTAGAAGACAACTAGAGGCAACGTTTACTTGTTTTCTATCTCAAATGGAGCCTAAAGTTGTAGAAGAAGAAATATCAGATCCAGATTGGATAATTTCTATGCAAGAGGAGTTGAATGAATTTGAAAGAAATCAAGTCTGGACACTAGTGGAAATGCCTAATTATGCAAATATAATTGGAACCAAATCGGTATACAGAAACAAAATGGATGAATCTGGTACCATTGTGAGAAATAAGGCCAGACTAGTGGCAAAAGGCTATTCTCAAGCAGAAGGAATAGATTTTGATGAGACATATGCCCCTGTTGCAAGATTGGAAGCTATAAGATTATTATTGGCATATGCTGCTTACAAAAAATTCAAAGTATACCAGATGGATGTCAAGAGTGCATTTCTGAATGGCATTCTAGAGGAAGAGGTTTATGTTAAACAACCTCCTGGTTTTGAAGTTAAAGATCAAGAAGATAAAGTATACAGACTCAATAAGGCACTTTATGGTTTGAAACAAGCACCAAGAGCATGGTATGAGACCCTATCTCAATTCTTGGTGGACAATGGTTTTACCAAAGGTACCATTGACAAGACTCTTTTCAGAATCAATGAAGGAAACAGCACCCTGCTAGTACAGATTTATGTTGATGGCATAATTTTTGGTTCTGAAAATTAATTGCTATGTGAAAATTTTGCCAATCTCATGAAAAGAATGTTCCAAATGAGTATGATGGGAGAAATGAACTACTTTTTGGGATTACAAGTCAAACAAATGAAAGTTGGTATCTTCATTCATCAAACCATGTACAACAGGGAGTTACTGAAGAAGTTTGGTATGGAAAACATCACCAAGGTATCAACTCCTATGAATACAAACATTACATTAGAATATGACAAGGAAGGCAAAGATGTTGATCAGACCTTATACATAAGGATGATAGGCAGACTACTATACCTTACTGCCAGCAGACCTGATATATCCTTTGCTGTGGGTGTTTGTGCAAGATTTCAATCAAAACAAAAAGAAAGTCATCTAGCTGCAGTCAAAAGGATTCTCATGTATCTAAACGAGACTTTGGGAGTAGGGATATGGTATTCAAAAGATGGAAGCTTCAAGGTTATATCCTACTCAGATTCTGATTATGCAGGATGCAAGATTGATAGAAAAAGCACCACAGGAACTTGTCAATTAATGGGGAATAGACTAGTTTCTTGGTTCAGTAAGAAAAAGAACTCTATATCAACTTCTACTGTTGAAGCTGAATATATAGCTGCTGGAAGTTGTTGTGCACAAATATTATGGTTAAGACAGCAATTAAAGGATTATGGAATTGAAGAAAGAGAAATTCCTATAATGTGTGACAATACAAGTGCAATTGCAATCACAGAAAATCTTGTTTTGCACTCAAGAACCAAGCATATTGATGTGAGACATCATTTTATAAGAGATCATGTTGAAAAGAAAGATGTGGTGGTTCTTTACATCCCTACTGATGATCAACTTGCTGATATTTTTACTAAACCATTGGATAGTGAAAGATTTGCTAAGTTAAGGACTGAACTTGGAATTATAAAAGTTGACTGATACACTTTTGGTCAGCAGGGTACTGAAATTCACCAAGGGGATTAGTCTTTGCCATGTTGGGTGAGCTCACTTAGCAGATTAGTCATTGGTATCAACATTTCCGTGTACTTATTTTTGTTTGGACAATTGAGCAATGATGTTGCCAAGGGGATTGGTCTTTGTCCTGTTGGGTGAGCTCACTTGACAGATCAGTCATTGGTGTTAAACTTCATCTTGTATTATCAGTTGGGCAAAACAAGAGGAATTGAAGATCAGCTGAGTTACTCGGTCAGCAGACTGCTGAGTCATTCTTTATCAACAGACTACTGATCCAAGTCTACTGACGGTGAAGGCTGCTGAGGTATACGTTACAAGACAGCCAAACATAAATGAAAGTCAACAGTAAATAGATATTATTCCTATCCTTAATAACCGCACTTACACGATCGGACGGTTACAACTCTCATGAAATAAATTAGTGGGGCACGTGGCGGTATCTCATTCATTCCAAATTTAATCGTGGTTATTACTACAGTACGTGTACAGGACTTTATCTGACAACTTCAACCACCTGCCCATATATATAAAGATATTTACATAGAGACTTTACTTACAACTTTCAGATCGATATTTCTCTGAAAACACACTGTGTGAACACATATTTGAAAGCTCTCTTCTTCATCTTTCTCAATATTCTAATGGCAGATAAGGATGATGTTCACATTGGAACAAGCCAAAGTGTCAGAGGGTTTGTTGTTGATGCTAATAAAACTGAATTGTCTATCAATATTGGTCGGAGAATCAGAAGATATGAAGGATTGGAAGATGTCCTAAATCTCAGATTCGAAAGAATATCTTATACGAATTTTGTAAACTTCTGGAGAAACATTGTGATAAGAGATAATAGAGAAGCATTTACTACCACTGTAAATTGTCAAGAGATTGAAGTTTCCTCAAACCTGCTGAGGGAAGCTTTTGGTTTTGGACCTGGAAATAATGCTCCGACCAATCCTGAAGAAATGGGGCTGTCAAGATTGGATTTTGTTGATAGAATAAAGACCAATGATGCTATAAAATCATCTCTGGGAATCAATGTGAAGAATATTGGGATGGAGTATATTCTGCTGAGCAAGATTATAGCAAAGAATATCTTGGGATCTAGTGGAAGCCTTCTTACACTGTCTGGACCCAAGATTGATCTAATGATCATCATCTGCAAATGCATGAAGTTTGATTGGGCCGGATTCTTTATTCAGTATATGAAGAAATTAATAACTGAAGAAAGAGAAGGGACAAGATAGTCCAAAACATTGCCCATGGGTTTGATGATTCAGGCCCTGCTGACTCATTTGAAGGTTGCTGATGTTACACCTGAAAAACTAAACAAGTCCAGTTATAAGAAGGAGATCAGCTATCTTATCCCAGGTTTGGATGATGATGAAGGATTGTATACAGAAAGGACTGAGAGTGACAATGATGGAGATGATGATGCTGGTGGTGAGCAGGTTAAACTAGTTGCCAAATCTGCTGCCCCTAAGTAAGTTACTGAGAAGAGAAAGGCTACTGATACTAGGAAAATTACTGAGATGCTAAAGCCTAAGAAAACAAGGAAGCAATCAGTAGAGACTGCTGAGTCTACTGAGGGTCCAGTTGAAGTCGAAGATATTGACCCTACTGATGTTGTAAAGGAGAAGTTTGTTGCTGATATCTTAAAAGAGCAACAGAAGGAAGATGGAAGAAAGAGGAAAGCTGCTGAGAGTGAAGCTGAACAACCTTCAAAAAGAATGAAGGAAATTGTGATGAAAATGAAACATGGAAAAGGGAAAGTATTGAGGATTCTAGAAGATCAAAGGGATGTAGAAGTAGAGACTATTGAGCCTATTGCTGATGCCGGAGTTGTTGTTGAGCAACACATTGAAGAGCCCCAGCAGACTGCAGTAGAGGCTATTGAACATGTTCCTGACGCTATTGTTAATGCTACAACTCAGGGGGAAGAACACATAGTTACTGACCCTGCTGTTACACATACAAGTCAAGGGGAACCAAGTGTGGAACCATTATAGGTGGTAGGTACAAATGTACAATCTGAGGTACCTACTGACATAGTTGCATCTGTTGAGGAAACATTGAATCTGCTTGTTGAGACCTTTGGAGGACAACAAGTTGAACAAACAACACCTAGAAAGCCCTCAATGCCTTTTGAGAGGAAGGAGAAGAAAAGAAAAGAAGGATATGTAGATCCCAAGCTTAAACTGGTTGCTGATTACTATTAATGGAAGTTTGGATATTATAAGCAACAAAAATAAGCTGCTGAGCCAATGACAGATTTTGAAGAATGGGCTTTTGAAAAATTAGAAGTGGAAAACTTACTTAATCTGGTTGATACTTCATTGTTGGAAATGAGGTTGATGGAACTCATTGAAGAAGAAAAGAAAGAAGAAGGTATCATGTTTAAGGATCCTAGTGATGCACCGATAGTGATGATTTTCATCATCATCTGATTCAGATGATGATCATCCTGCACATCAAGGAGAAGCCAGTGGATATGCATTGTCAACTGAAACAAGAGTAGAGCAGTCTACTGGTGCCGACAAATCTTCTGAAGGCCAGCAACCTGATCAAATCTGCTGAAGGCCAGCAACCTGATCAAATGGAATAAATCTTGGAGATAACAGGTTGGTTGGTACATTTGATACATTCTTGGTTTGGAGTCTGATGTGAATCCTGATGATCAGCAGACTGAAAATTTGGATGAGGAGAAGCTTATTGAACACAGTGAGCCTGATATCAGTTCTGAAGATTCAGCTCAGTATCAAGAGTGGATTGATACTCATGACACCTTATCTGAATCTGCTGATACTCTATAGAAAATTATTGATGCTAGAGGATTTCTAGAGGAAAATATGGCTATTTTTCCTTTTATTTCTGTAGACGAAAAGGTCCTACTCACTGAGGAACAAACAGTGATTGGACCAAGGTTGGAACTCACAATGGGTTTGGAAGAAACCCCTGCAATTATTAAAGAACAGGCTACTGTAGTACAGCCTACTTTGGCAAAGGGTACTAATGGAAAAGATAGTCAGCGGACTGCTGTTATTGATGAGGATGAACAGCTGCTGGACTATGTTCGGAGGATTTTTGCATCACTAAACAAAAATAATTTATAAACCCTAACCTATATGCAAAACTAACTCCTAACCGACCGAATATCGGGTAATTGCCAGTAAAGCGGGATAAGTAAGGGGTCGATCCACAGGGAATTGGGATGTTGAATCTAATCTTATTAATTCCTTAAACTTGTTTCTTAAGAAAACAAATAAACAAAAGAACAAACATATAAACACATAGAACAGATAAAATAAATCTAAGCTATAAAAACTAAGAAAAACATGGAATCAAACAATATACAAACCGAGTGATTTCAATCCAAGTTTATCTCATGATTTTAATTCAATATTGTGGTTTCACCTTTACACGAGATACAAACTCCTAATTCCTTAGTGAATCCGTTTCTCAAGCTATGAATTCCTGATCCCTTAGTGAATTCAATTATCGATCTCTCCTCTCTCGAATGTTGAGACCAATTTCATACAAAACGAAGGTGTAGATTCAAGTTAACTCTCGTATTTTAGAATCTAGCAACCTAGATAATTAACCAATTAATTTGTCACTAATTAACGATTAAAGATCCTATCTTTCTATGGTGACCTAGCCTAACAACGATTCTCATCAACGTTAGACAACGATTAGCAACCGATCTCTCGATCTAGTCACACAATAGCATCATAAATCATAGAAAGATACAAAACGAATCAAAGATCATAAGAATAAACAAAGGATTGAATAAATTAAAAGATAAACTCACTTAGTTTGGTACAATGGATGATCTCCATGAATCAACAACCCGGATCACCCGAGCACAAGGCTCGGGTGATCGGCCTTGGAACC
Source organism: Gentiana straminea (assembly GCA_036785695.1). Taxonomy (NCBI): domain Eukaryota; kingdom Viridiplantae; phylum Streptophyta; class Magnoliopsida; order Gentianales; family Gentianaceae; genus Gentiana; species Gentiana straminea. The sequence goes on from JAVUPR010000142.1 coordinate 1,148,792, forward strand.
CTCAGAGTGCGGCTGCTCTATGTATTTTGTGTATAAAAATCTGATGTAATTAGGGTTGGGGCGATGCGGCTATATATAGAATACTAAGTCGGTTGTGGTTAAGTCGGCCGTGGACGCCCGTCCAAGGTACTGGACGCTCGTCCAGATGCGTTGAACTTTCGAGTCGGGCCGAGTCTTCGTCAGACGCCCGTCCTATGCAATTTTGGACGCCAGTCCACTGAAAATCTGAACATCCTGAATGTAAATGCTCCTCCTGGACGCTCGTCCAGCATGTCAAACGCCCGTCCCTGCGGACACCGGTTTGATGAATGCGGACGCCCCGGTCGGTTCAACACTTGATTTCTTTCCTCATATCCTCTATTCTTCCATTCGATTGATTCTTTCACTCGAATTTATCTCTTTAAAGATCATCTTTTCCATCAACAATGTGTATCTACAATGTAGGAAAAACATACCAAAGCGTGACGATATTCCAAAATAGTATAAAATCACAATTTAAGCACATAAATTCGTTACGTTTTGCAATTTAACTATTAAAAAGACCACTTGCTCAATATTTCAATTATAAAGCTCGATTTCTATGAAAAACATCCACATATGGGGGAAATTGATATAAAATATATCCTTATAAAACGTATAAAATCACCCTTAACAACTCCCCCACACTTAGCTTTTGCTCATCCCGAGCAAAACAAAACGAAAATCAAGGCTCGGAAAAAGAACAGACATCTCAGACAATATAGCATAGATCCAATAAATCAGAAGTTCACCACTGTGTGTGTGCAAAGCCATAGAAAACTTCCACTGAATCCAAAATTGAGAAACTCAAAGCAAAACTAGCTAATACCCCCTCATAGACTAGCAATAAATGACACTTATAAGATGTACCCTACAAACGTGACATATCCCGAAAAGGATGATCGAGTATATCTAAGGCCTTTCTGAAATACTCAGAGGATAATCCCTACAGCATATCTATCAGTTTCTACTGGGGATAAGATAGACGATAACTTAGCCTTATATCCATAACAATTCATTAGTTGATTTAACTACTTCACAATTAAACACACATCGAATGAGCTATTGCCCCTGTCATAGCGAATAGGATATTCGTGATATACCCTACCTTACTCCAATCATAAGGCAGCTTCTTCTGACCGTCGTGAGCTTTTAGTCATCATAGTGGTATAGGACATACGTGGAATACCCTATCGCACTCAAATCATCGACTAGCTTTCGACACACCCAATTACTTCATTATAAATGCAACTTTTTCATTTGACAATAAGTTACGTGGTACTTATCACATTCAAACCTAAGATATTCACAGTATAACATACTCCGGATCTAAATACAAACTATCATAAATCTCAAGATACATACGTAGCACTAAGCACATTACTTATAAGAAAATCAGAAATCACTAATCAAAAGGGGTATAACTTTATAAATTAGCTCATCATTCACTATGGCTCGTGAAATATATATATCGGGTGAAACAACTAACTTATCAAACATATGATACATATAGCATCAATGAATATTAAAACCGAACAAAGATATGCATTGCCGACTCGGGACAAAACAAAAACTTGAAAATTTTAGCTCATTTCACATAGAGTCATAACGAATTAAGCAAACGATATGTAGGTACACAAAACCATTCCCCTCCCCCACACTTAAATCACAACATGTCCTCAGGTTGTGCAGAATTAAAGAAAAGATAAAAGAACTTAGCTGATTTGGTAATGATATGAAGATAGGCTGAAGAAGGATAGAAAATCGATCCGCGTTTCCGAGGCACGAGATGTCATAGGTATTCCTCTCCAGATTCACTTCCAAGGCCAGCTTAACAAAAACAACTAAAAATGTACCTGCACCACTTGAAAAACATGGCAGCATCTCGGGGAACACGGGGGAATATAACATGCAACAATAATAATATAAGCACATGGTATAATTGCTCAGATGGAAAAATCACCACATAGTTAAAACACAGGACATCTAAGCATCAAATAAGCCACAGAAGCTCATAATACAAATAAGCCAAACATGTGCATACAGAAATAAGGATAGAGGACACTACAAAGTAGCAGGGCTAAGTGCACTAAAAAGATAAATAAAAATAAAAGAAAAAAAACAGAATAAAATACAATGCAACTAAATGATATGCAACTATATACTAAAAAGGCAAAACGAAAATAAAGAAAATAAACTAGCCCAACTAATTCCATAGATGTCACCCTAATCTAAGCGAGGTCAAGAATATAAACGTCTACTAGCTAACGCCACATAAGCGCAACAAAATTCGATTATGCAAAGCCACAGAAGCTTGCCATGTGAAGTGTAGACGTGCCTTTAACAACCCTAACACCCTAGATAGACGACAAAAGGAACAGCATAAGTCAAATTGGAATCACGTCTAGCTAGGTGAATTACTCAACATGGATTGCAATAGATGGAAAGAAAACCATAACGGTGAACGAACAGGACATCTACGCATATACAAAGGCCACAGAGGCTCACACAGAAAAGAAGTCATAGAGATTTTTTCAGATTAAGCTCGTATAAAGATGGAACATATACATGGAACATTACAAAATATTTAGGCTAGGTGCAACTACATGAAAATATATTACAATGCAATCTACATGATATGCAAAACTAACCCCTAACCTATATGCAAAACTAACTCCTAACCGACCGAATATCGGGTAATTGCCAGTAAAGCGGGATAAGTAAGGGGGCGATCCACAGGGAATTGGGATGTTGAATCTAATCTTGTTAATTCCTTAAACTTGTTACTTAAGAAAACAAATAAACAAAAGAACAAACATATAAACACATAGAATAGATAAAATAAATCTAAGCTATAAAAACTAAGAAAAACATGGAATCAAACAATATACAAACCGAGTAATTTCAATCCAAGTTTATCTCATGATTTTAATTCAATATTGTGGTTTCACCTTTACACGAGATACAAACTCCTAATTCCTTTGTGAATCCGTTTCTCAAGCTATGAATTCCTGATCCCTTAGTGAATTCAATTATCGATCTCTCCTCTCTCGAATGTTGAGACCAATTTCATACAAAACGAAGGTGTAGATTCAAGTTAACTCTCGTATTTTAGAATCTAGCAACCTAGAAAATTAACCAATTAATTTGTCACTAATTAACGATTAAAGATCCTATCTTTCTATGGTGACCTAGCCTAACAACGATTCTCATCAACGTTAGACAACGATTAGCAACCGATCTCTCGATCTAGTCACTCAATAGCATAATAAATCATAGAAAGATACAAAACGAATCAAAGATCATAAGAATAAAAAAAGGATTGAATAAATTAAAAGATAAACTCACTTAGTTTGGTACAATGGATGATCTCCATGAATCAACAACGAAAAGAAAAGCATCCTAATCTAACCCGGATCACCCGAGCACAAGGCTCGGGTGATCTGCCTTGGAACCCTCAGAGTGCGGCTGCTCTATGTATTTTGTGTATAAAAATCTGATGTAATTAGGGTTGGGGCGATGCGACTATATATAGAATACTAAGTCGGCTGTGGTTAAGTCGGCCGTGGACGCCCGTCCAGATGCGTTGAACTTTCGAGTCAGGCCGAGTCTTCGTCAGACGCCCGTCCAATGCAATTTTGGACGCCAGTCCACTGAAAATATGAACATCCTGAATGTAAAAGCTCCTCCTGGACGCTCGTCCAGCATGTCAAACGCCCGTCCTACTGGACGCCAGTTTGATGAATCCGGGACGCCGATCCATTCGGTTCAACACTTGATTTCTTTCCTCATATCCTCTATTCTTCCATAAATCTGATTGATTCCTTTCCACTCGAATTTATCTCTTTAAAGATCATCTTTTCCATCAACAATGTGTATCTACAATGTAGGAAAAACATACCAAAGCATGACGATATTCCAAAATAGTATAAAATCACAATTTAAGCACATAATTCGTTACGTTTTGCAATTTAACTATTGAAAACACCACTTGCTCAATATTTCAATTATAAAGCTCGATTTCTATGAAAAACATCCACATATGGGGGAAATTGATATAAAATATATCCTTATAAAACGTATAAATCACCCTTAACAGACTATGATTTCAGTGATGAGGAGTTTCAAATGCCTGAAGAAGAATTTGTTGGCTGTTGAACCTCAACAGGCATTTGTACCACTGTTTGAAGAAGAACCTATCTCGGAACCTAATCCAACACAAGATCCCATTTTGGAAGATATTTTTGGTGCTATGGTTGAAGGAAGTCCTGATCCTGCTGGAAGGGATAGAAGTTGGGCAATGGTTGTCAGTAGACATAGGGCACAGTACAATGTTGAAGAGCCTGCTGATGATGCCGCTGGACATATGGCTGGAGGTGTGGCTGGTGCAGTACCAGCACATGTTTTTGATGAGATGAGGGTAGTCAGACATGACATTACACAGTTAAGAACTCAACTTGACAGACAAGAGCAAAGAATTGAAGATTTGATGAACCTTGTGGAAAATAGAGGGAGGACTACTGAAACAGTTGCTTCCAATATGACATCCACTCAATTTGCTCTTGCTGACCTTACCAAAGATGTGAGTGGCATAAAACAAGGAAATAAACTCAAGGATCAGTTCTTGAAAGAACAGTTTGCCTCTATTCACAAGAAGCTTGACAACCTTGCTGAAGCACCCAAACCTGCTATGGATGACCCTGCTGATGCCACTCAACCTACTGCTTTGGATTCTATCAAACATCATGAGGTAAATGCATCTACATCCAATACTTACACTTCTGTGAACAATCATAGAAATGAAGATTTCAATGAAACCTTGGACATACTCATAGAGGAATTAGAGGTAATTCAAAAGAATTATGAGAATGTCAAAAAGGAAAAAGATCTATTGAAAACTGAAGTTCTAAGATTTACTGCTGAGATCAATCTTATTAAGGCTAATAATGGAACTAAGGAGATTTGCTTAATTGATGAACTAATAGAGGTAATAAATATCCCAGAATCATCAGTTGATCTAATTTCCAATGTTCAATTCAAACATGGAAAACCATTTGGATACAGATCAGGTTTAGGGTTTGATAGTCAGCAAAATTCTAAGTTCAGACCTAGTTCAGTTGCACCTAATTTTTTAGCTGCACAATAGTCAAGAATTCAGAAAATTGACACAGTTATTAGAACTGACAATTACTCGGCTCAATCTTAACTCAAAAATGACAAAACTGTAAATCAGTCAGTAGGAAACAGAAAACTGGAATATTTTACAGAAAATATCAGAAGACTGAAAAAGGAAAAACGATCGAGATCAGTTAAAAGGAAATTAAAGTCACATCCATCTAAAAATGATAACCATTCATAGGATAAAAGATTCAGGGGGAAAGGAAGACTCTTTCCTACAAATGAAGACTGGAATGGACATATGTTCACTCAGTTTCACAAGAGTAAAAAGACGTTCGAGTCAAGAAAGCAGAATTTTTTAAAAACTGACCATACTCAACCATAAAATCAAGATAGTTATAAATCTAAGACTTACAGAAATACAAAAACTAAACAAAAATGACCCAAACAGATATAGGTACCAAAAAGTTCTTAATTTTTTTTGCAGAAAAAAAAATATGAATTCGAAATCAAAACTGAGTCATCTGTTCAACTAAGTTTTTGAAACTGATCTGAACAATCGACTGACTCAAAGTTTGGATAAGGTCAAAGCTGAATCTTGACAGCTGGAGATATACCGTATCGATTGTTACAAGCTACTAATGAACAGTCGTACCCTACACTCATCTCAACCGTTCATCTTTTCCACTAACCGCTTTTTCCGTACTTCAACGCTTGGCATGATTAATGACAAGACGTTATTTTACCCACCCAAATTTTACATCTACCATATCTACCACTTATAAATACCTTGTGTATTACCTAAAATCATTTACACTCTGTTCTTTAAAAGAAATTGCTCTATCTTCAAATTTCTTCAACTATCTGAATTATTGGCTTCACAAGAGTTGAACCCGGAATGATCATTTCTCAAGATCAATTTGTGGCTAAATACACAGATCCAACTCTAGCCAAAGAAATCGCAAACTAGATCAGGAAAATCAAAGGATTGGAGGAAGTATTCAACATAAATCTGAAAAACGTATGTCTGCACAGCATCGGTGATTTTTATGAATTTGGAAGCAAAATCATTGAAGATGAAGATGTACTTACTTACACTACACATATCAATGGAAAAGAGATTAAGGTTACTGAGAACCTTATTGCAGATATTTTTGGATTTGAGAAATCTGGATTCACCTCAGTTCTTAAAATATCTAAAGAATAGTGAGAGAAATTATGGAAAGTCATTGCTATCTCAGAAGACTCAAATGTATCACTGTCTGGATCAATAGGGCTGCTCAAGTCTGAAATCGGTTTTCTTACAAAGATGCTAGCAAATTGCGTAATTGGAAACGCAGGCAACTTCAGTAATTTATCTGGCACCAAGATAGATCTACTTTATATGATTTGGTGTTGGACATATTTTAAGTTTTAGTGATGAGTTCCAGACTAGCTGTTATAGAGCAAAGGCAAAAAGATGTCTAGATCAAATGTATAAGCTTATTAGAGTTTGATCTTTGTATAGGTTTGATCAAACAAACATTGTAAAAGGGTCAGCTGACTTTCATCAGCAGACCTGTCAAGGTCAGTAAGGTACCTGAGTCAGTATACTAGTTTAGGAACCTGCTGTAGACTGAAGGCTGAGGGTTTAAACTCAGTTATTGAAGGCTAAGGGATCAAACTTAGTGTTTAAAGTCAAGGATGTGGAATCAGAATTTAGGGAAGTCTGTGATGACCTAAACTGATTACATATACCTTGTGTGCAAGGTCTAAGTTCCATAAGTTAAGTGATGAGTGGAACTTAGTTTTGTTCAAATTCATGTAATCCAACTTCACAATTAAAAGTTAGATAAAAGACAGTCAGCTGAAGTGTTCTATAAACACAGCAAACTTCAGACAGATGACTGATAAGAATTTCAGCAGACTTACATACACAGAAACCTGCTGAATGCACATTTCGATTTAATCAAAGGTTACATTGGAAGATTACAAGGAAAAGGACATATAACAACTCTTGATTATGTCAACAAATCAATGGTCAAGATTAAATGAACATTGGAAAGAAACAGAGCTTTACCCAATGGATACAAGTCAAAGGGTGGACAGTCTAAAAACTGTCAAAAGGTAAACTGACAGTGTCAGTACTATGTACAGGGACAGAAAGCAAGTCAAGATGGAGACAAATCTGAAACGGCTATGTTTGAATTTTAAACATAAGTCACAAGATCCTCTACTATAGATAGAGGACTCCTAATTCAGATACAGGTGATGAATTTCAAGAAGAAAAACAATCAGTCTTGAGCTATCTGATTCTCATCAAGAAATCACCCTGCTGATGTTACTGAGCTTAAAGCTACTGATCTAGTAAATTCTTCAAGTGTAACCTGCTATCAAGTTACATCAAGTTGACACACACTGGAAGACATCAAGCTGCTGATCATTTCATCCTGATCATGTTGCTGAAAGCTGAATCACTTACTTGATTCAAACTTTCTTTTACAAGAAACTTGCTGAAGACAGAGAAGCATTTAGGTGTCAAGAACTGTTGTTTGTGGTGTAGCTGGTGAAGAGGCAATCCTACCCTTCAAGGACCAGTGGAAGACTTTAGAGCAGCAATCCTACCTGTTCCAAGTGTTCAGTTTGTGATGCCATAGTTATTGATGAAGGACATACAACTTAGGGATTTTTGTAACTGCAACCTCAAAGATCTCTTGTGAATTACCTCTAGCATCATAGGAGAAGAGTGGACTGACAGGATTACACCACCTGGAACCACTATAAAAATTGCCTACTTACTTTCTGCATTTAGTATATTTAGCACATCAACCTACTGAAACTAGCAACTGAATCACACACTCACACTACTGAGTATCTAATACTTAGTATCATATTTTAACAACAAGAAATAAGGCTTAATTTGAATATATTCCGCTGCAAAAATTCCGTTAAATCAACAGTCAGCAGACTACTGAGTAGTCAGCAGGCTACCGAACTTGCTAATTTTTTTAACTCAAAAATTTTGAAGTGTTAAGTTTATTCACCTCCCCCCCTCTAAACTTAACCAAAGCCTTTTCAAGGGACCAACATTTGGTTCAAAGAGGATTTCAACTTGCAAAGATATATCTTCGATCAACTGGTCACTCAATCTTCCGATATACCCAAGAAGAAGAATGCTGAGAAGAAAGGGAGATTTCACCTCAAGAAGACTCTTGCCCTTCTAGCCCAAAGAATTCTTGACCATTTTGGGATTGCAAGAAGAAAGGAAACTGCAGTTGTTGATGGAAAAATTGTAGCCAATGAAGAAAAATCAATGAAAAGGAAAGCAGGAGGTTCTGAAACTAAACCCAAGAAGAAAAGGAAGAAGTCTTCCAAGAAAACTGAAACTACAGCTGAAGCATTGGAACATCTTGAAAGATGGAGAGAAAGGAAGAGGAAACTTGAAGAAGTTACAACCAAACAAGTTACTGAGAAACCAGCAAAGGCTTCACCAGATAAATCAGTCAGTTCAATTGCTGAAAGTCAAGGAAAGAAACTTAGAACTGAAGAATCTCCCAGCAAACAAATCATTGCTGAAGTTGAACATACTGTTGAGAAGTTACCTGTTGAAGAGTCAGCAAAGGACTTACCTGAAGCTGCCCCATCACTACCAGGAACTGAAACTCAGGGGGGACAAACCCTGAGAGCTGATGATGAGGAGACTGAAAGTGATGAAGAAATAATTGGGCCCGGTGTGATCGAAATGCATAATTTGATATCTTTATCAAGATCCACACCATAAAAGTCAGCATCCAGAATTGATTATGAGTAATCTATCAGAGAACTGGAAGACTCTCAGTCACAAGAAAAAGAAGTTTCAGAAGCTGAATCCAAAACGGTACAAGTCATCACACTGGATGAGCTTGTCGATGAACAAGAAATAGTTCCAGAAAATAAGAAAGGAGAGGATTCAGTCGTTGAACTGATTATTGAATCTGTAAAAGATCAGGTTGTTGAACCAACACCTGAAGAGGAATCTGTTGCAGATCTGGAACGTGGACAAGTTGCTGAAGAAAAACTTGTTGCCACTGAAGGAAAGTTGGAAACTGAAACTGCCATCTCAGTTCGTTTAACTGGAACTGAAATCAGTGTGATCCCAGTTGCTGCTGAAGGAGAAACCATCAAAAACGATCATTTTGAAACTGAAGAAACTGTAAGATTTGAGGCACCTGTGGAATCCAATCTGAACATTCCAAGGGAAAGTGAAATTATCCCAACTCCTTTTGAATAATCTGTTAATGTTGGAGAACTGATTGTAGCTCACTGCAAGAGACAGCATGCTTATCAGAATTGGAAACTCAGCTCCATTTCTAATCAGAGAAGTCAGTTAGCTGAAATGGAAATCATAGAGAAATGGGTATTCAGTCTATACAAGACAAAGAAGGAACAAAGGATGTTGTTGAAGGATGTTCATCTGAAGATAGTTCAGATGACATTGAAGAAACTGAAACTGACTCTGACGGTCATTCGGAAGAAGAAGAAAAATAGGGTTATCAGTCTCCTACTGATAAAACTGTGCTTGAGATTGCAAAAATTGAAGCTAGTAAAGCTTGTGAAGAATCTGATGAAGAGTTCAATGTGAATATTTCATCAGCTAGAAACGCTGATCAATCAAGTCTAGAAGAAGTAAGAAGACTGTCTGAGGAGAGAAGAAAATATGTGGATTGCAAGGACAAACTTAAGCAGATTGCTTCTCCTCCTAAAGAAGCAAAAGTAGCTGAAATTGGAAAGGACAAAATTGAAGAAAAGAAAGTTGAATCTAAAGATGATGTACCTACACAAGCTGACATTGTCATGTTTTACTTCAATGAGCTTTAAAAATTCAGAAAGATGACTTAAGTGTTTTCGGAAAAGTTCTAAAGGCAATAGAGGAAAGCAAAACTGAAAGAGAAAACTAGAAGAAAAGGTTAAACAGTGTCAAATCTGACTGTCATGATACTCTTATCGCAATCAGAAAAACAACCATTGAAACTGAGGCAAGAAAATCTGAGACCCAAGACAGATAGGAGGGCATCCTCAACAATATAGTTGACAGACAGGTCTTATTGGAGAGTGCATCAAAAGACTCAGTTGTTGCTCAAACCATATTGGCATCAAATCAACAGCACCTAAACTCATACATTAGGAGCTTGATCAACAAAGATGATGTCACTTAGGGGGAAAGTTTGGACTTGTTAAAAGTCAATACAGAAGTTATGCCTCAAGTTCTTGATTGTATTGAAGGGAAACTGGTTAAGCTGAAGGAAGCCAGAGGAGATTTCACTGATTCAGAAATGGAACTCATAGCTAAGTTCTAATAACCAGCTGAGAAAAGACTAGCTCTAGACCCTCAAATGTACAACGTATTCAAATGTCTACCGATTCAAGGAGTATCAAGGGAACAAGCCCTAGAGTCTTTTCTAAATATGCAAAAAGTTCTTGTTCATTATTGGAACAAACTAGGAAAATGGGAGAAAGATGGAAATTTGGATAAGGCATAGATGAAGTTGAAAAGACTGAACCAGAGTTTGTTCAGAAATTACTAAGGACTGCCACCAGTGAAAGACTAAGAAAGTCTGTCTTTGTTTTTGCAGTATTATTTAAAAGCATGTTTTTCAGAAAACACGGTACGATAGATTCTTGGAATATTTGGGCAAATATTCATGGAATTGATTGCACAACAACAAATGAAGCCATGAGGGGGTTCGCTGAAAGTTATGATAATCAGAAGAAGTGAAGTTGTCATATGAAAGTAAAAGAAGTGAAGTTTCTTTTCAAGTATTTGTATTATATTACCCTATAACTCAGTTAACAATAAAATCTCAGTTTCTCAGTTCTTTGTGTTTTCATTAATTTATTTGTCCATATCTTTTTGCATTGCTTTTAAGGAGGGTATTGACATCATCAAAAAGGAGGAAATTGTTGGAAATAAAATTTATGTTTTGATGATGATTCATCACTTATTCAGTTATTGTTCTTAAACCCTATTGATTAAGTGTCATAACTAGCTGTTATAGTGCAAAGCAAAAAGATGTCTAGAAATCATTGTATAGGATTTAATAGAGTATGATATTTGTATAAGTTAATCAAACAAGCACTGTAATAACTCTAGGTTCAGAACTGAGAAAATGAGAAACTGATTTATTGAGCTGAATTCCCAACTGAACTTGATCAAGAGTAACTGAGGGATCAGACTATGTTATGAAAGAACTGAAGAATGTAAGTTCACTGAGGGACACAGACTCAGTTGGCTTATCTAGAAGATAGAAGAATTGAGGGTTCAATCTCAGTTATTGAAGACTGAAGAACTGAGGGTTCAAAGTCAGTTTACAAAGACTAAGTAATGACTATAAAGTTAGACTTCAGGCAAGATTGTGATGACTTGAACTGACTTTATAGATCTTGTATGCTGGACTAAGAATCATAAGGACAATGATATCTTAGATGAACAATTGAAAAAGGTGCACTCTGATTAAGTCAACAAAAATCAGATGAAGGATAGAAAACTGAGATTTTGAAGAAGAATAAAAACTCAGTTAAAGCTCTTGATAACTAGAAACTAACCAAGTCGTATTGAATCAGTTTTGGAACTTCATATAAGCAAAACTGATGAAGGATCAGACCATTATATATGTCAGAAAGGACACTGACATACATACAGAAAGGCAAGACCAATAATGGCTATAAGGATTCAAATTCAAATGTTTTGACCGTTAGAAAACCCCTATAAATAGATCTCTTCTTCAATGAGAAGAAAAAGGAATTCTAAGAATTAATTTAATGAAGAAAGGTCATACTAAGGAGGAAAGCAAATCATAAGAATTCCTGCTAAGCATTCTATTGCAAGATCAAGAAATTTCTTTAAGTGATCTTTAAAGTATTCAAAGAAAGATCAAGATCAATCATTTGAAGAAATACAGAGCTGTGCGTAACTTATATATCTAGAAGAAGAAGCTCGAATCACAATTGAATCGTAGTTATTGATTCAAGTCTCAACTTTGATTTAATCAAAGGTTTTAGACTATGAAACTCCAAGAAGGTGTGAAGGACAGATGAGTGCAGTCAGGGAGACTGTGTTTGTGATGAGCTGGTGAAGAGGCAATTCAACCCTCTAAGGACCAGTGTAGCAAGCTTAGTTTAAACAGCCATCCTATCTGTTGAAGACTAAAGCTGGGAGATTGTGAAACTTCGGATTAGTGAAGGACAATCAAGTGTCTAGAATTTACTTTGTGTCTTATAGCTATAAACCTCAAGAACATAGTGAATTTGGCCTCCGCATCACAGGGGGAAGAGAGGACTGACAGGATTACACCACCTGGAACCTCTATAACTCTTGTTTCATTTACTTTACGCATTTTCTTACTGCATAATAGTTATACTCATCTAGTTCACCTACTCAACAAACACTAGAAACTGAGTCAGCATATTATCTGATAGCTCATATTTTTTAAAGGCTTAATTAAACTGCTACCGGTTAACTCGTTTAGGATAAGTCAGTTTTTGACTTAGACTCAGCTAAGTTAGCTTAACTCCGCACAAGTTTTTAACTGAACCTAAATCTCTTAAATCCAGTTTTTAGGGACAAGTTTATTCACCCCCCCCCCCTCAAAACTTGTGTCAACCTTTCCAAGGGACCAACAATAGGCCAGCAGATTTATTCACTTTTACATAACGCCCACATAACGCGATATGAACTTGTGCCTATCCAAGAATGACATGTTGTTTAGCCTTTTACTATTCATGTATGTATTTTATTAAACGTTAACCAGCCACTTAAGTATATTCTAGGAAAACCTCACCTTAACAACTCTACTCACTAACTTAGACAGCTAGACACGACATCCTATCACATACATAGGAATTGATGAATACTAACTCATCAAAGCACAAGGCTGTTTCTGACGGTCCCAAACTTCATCTCTTATGAAGAATCCATTTTGTGCTGGAACTAAACACATCAGAAACTCAATCAAGGCTTGGTAAGGTTCATTTAACATTATTAGATCAAGAAACAACATTTGAAACTGGTCTCAAGGCTTAAAACTCACTAAATCCCAAAATAGGGGTCAATGCGTGCGCATCCCTGAGAATGCGTGCGCATAGACCATCCAGAAACATTCAAGATGCTCATGTTCAGCCAATGCGTGCGCATTGCCCCCTGGTGCGCGCGCACAAACACCCCTTTGATCAATGCACACGCATTCTAACCTATGCGCGCGCACAATCAACGCTCTATCGATTTTCCCACTTTTTGACCCTCAATGTTCGCAGTCAATCCTGTGCGTGCGCATTGAGCGCAAAAAAAGCCCTAAACATGCTTTTCCTGCACTTTTACGATTTCTATCCAAACATGTTTAACACTAAAAAAAATACTCAGAAACAGAAGAAAAACACAACCTTTACAAACCAAAATATCATATGCTCCTCTAACAACAAGTAGAAATGATTTAAAACATCCAAAACGTATCAAAACATCAACCTTAACCGCATAAACCATAATTAAATCGTAGGAAGAGCCTCTTACTTGATTGCATGGAAAACCAAATCAAAAAGTAAAAAAAATCAGCTGCAAATCTTGAACCTTTCTACAGAAAAAACCTATGTGATCAATCCCAAACTTAGATAAGATTCGATCACATGCTTCTATAACAACAATCTTACAAATTTATGAATCCATCAAACTCATTCCAAAACACAACTAGGGCAAAATTTCATAACTTTAGAAAACTTCCAACTTATGGTACTGAAACGAAGCCCTCTTCACGCTGATTCCAAAACTCTACTCGAATCTAAAAACGGTCAAGAAATCCGTGAGTAATTTGAAGAACCCTCTTTTTCTGCTCTTTTGCTCTCAAGCGTTTCCCAGAGAACGTGAAAACAAAAAATCTGATTTTTTTATTAGGTTATAAGGTTAATGAGATTTATTTTTCTTAAATAATCATTCCCAAAATAATAGTTGCTTATTATTGTCTTAATTACTCATTAATTAACATTGAGTCCAAAATTCAGTTGATATATATTTTTCGGCACACACACACACACACACACACACACACACACACACACACACATATATATATATATATATATATATATATATATAAAATACTTTAATTAAAAAATAAATGAACATAATATTTCGTTTTCGCAAAATGACACGTCTACTCTTTCCCGAAAATCAGAATATTACATTTTTGCCTAGAAATTTGGTTAGAAATCGTGCGGATTCAAATAAAATGCACAGGTTGGTTTCGAGGTGGATAGGTGCCGGTCTATGATTTATATGCCATGGCCTATCTGATGCAGAGAGTTTAGAGTATTCTGCTGTGTCGTAGGCGGTGACCTAAGATTTATAGGCCGTGGCCTATAGCCCATAAAAGTTGTTTTGACCGTATTTGTATATTTTCTAGTGTAGTAAGTTAGGATTGGCTCCTAACCTTATGTTAATGAGAGAAACAAGTTAAATGAACATGAACAAGCCTTGATTAAGCTTCTTATGCGTTTAGTTTTGGCACTGAATGGATTCTTCATAAGAGTTGAAGTTGGGGACCGTCGGAAGAGTATGATTGGCTTTTGCTTTGATGGATTAGTATCCATCATTGTCTGTGTAATGTGCTAGGATTGCCCGTGTCTAGTGGTCTAAGTAAGAGAGTAGGAGTTGTGAGGGAGCTTATTTGAAAATACTTAAATGGCTAGTTAATAATTAATAACAAACATACTTGTGTAGTTAAATGATTAAACATCATGTTATTCTTGGTAAGTCACTTGACTATATCACGATGTGTGGGCGGTCTGAAAGTGGATAACTCCGTAAGTTTACTAGAATAAACTCCATGTGCGGAGGGAATTCGTTGAACGTGTACACTATCGGAGTCTACCAGAATAGACTTTCGTGGCTATCAGTGTGAACCACTGATAGGTTGCAAAGTTATATCTTGTGGTGGATATACACCATGCGTAGTGCCCTTGAATGCTGATGTAACAAGGATAAGTGAAGTTAGAAACCAATAGTCACGACATATTGATGAGCATAAAGTGAACCAAAGAATTGTGTCAGTCATATAAAGACAACTTAACTTATAATATGAACCTTGCATTGTGGAACTTAATTATTCAATAGCTTCCGCCTCTTTATTATGTACTTTTGTAATTACCCCTTTGTAGGTTTGTTTGTGTTTTGGGATGAGAAGACGAACAGGTTGAGATGAATCATGATGTACAATGATGGTGATGGTTTGTTGATGTGTCTAGTTTCTTTTAGTTCATAATGCACTAGACTTTGATACTATTTCATTTCTAGATAAATGTTGTACTTTTACATCTAGACTTTTGTAAGTTAAGTTGTTGTATTCTTTCATTATGGTCATCGTACATTCTAACCTTCGGATTTCATTGATGTAAGTTAAACTTTTCATCTTTAGTCGGTTTGTAATTGATGAGGGTCGAAGTAAGCCTCGCCACATGTCATCTTTATATTGGCTAACCATTAATTGAAGACAGAGAATTAATAGCTTATAAAGGCCATGAGCCCTAGAGTTAACTGAGAAAGCGGACATGAACCCCAGGTGGGAGGTCATCTCGGTCCTTCATAACTTACTACTGCAGGTCGTCTCGGAAAGAGTGAAGGCCGGGTAACTTGGGGGTACGACGCAGGTCAGCCAGAGCCTTCCTTATTCATATTTGGCACAATGCTTAATAATATCATATAAACATGGAAAGAAACTAATGATATAATGACATTGATCTTGTCATTTAAATATGTCCATAATTATCCTTAAATTATAGGGATACACACGTGATTATCCTTAGGGACTATGAATACGAATCCTTGTAGAACAAGGAAAGGAATGCGCCATCTCCTATATAAACAACCCTTAAGGAACTACGGACACTTGATTCCGGAAACATAACATGATACGTAGGCAACTTTGGAATATACCCAAGCTCAGTCTAAAAATCACCCAAAAACCATCCATCATTCATATTCTTCTTGATTTATGCCATTGATTCAATTACCCCTAGTTAAACGGCCAAAGTTATTCATATATGAGATCCAGCAACGCCAATTGGCACTAGAATGAGGGTCTTCTATCAGTAATGGATCAAGGTTGTTCGTGATCATGTAAATGCCAAAAACACAGTCAGATCGGAGGCTTATTTGTAGAGATTGCACCGTTGGAACAAAAATTCCACCGTTCAGATTGAAGAACAATGAGGGAGAACATGCCCTCCAAATTTTGTGCCAATCGGAATCAGTTTAAATGTCCGATCGTTGCCAGAAAATTACTTCTGTATCACCAAAAGTGCACCAGTCACCAAAAACGCAGCAGTAAGATCGGAAGCTAATTGCCAGAATTTGCACCGTTCGAACAAGAATTTGCACCATTCAGATTGAAGAAGAAGGAGGGACAAACAAGCCCTCCAAATTTCGTGCCGATCTGAGTCCGTTTAAATGTCCGATCGTCACCGGAAAGTTGCTGATGTATCATCTAAAACACAGCAGTCACAAAAAATACAGCAGTCAGATCGGTGGATTATTTCCAGAGATTGCAACGTTGCAACAAGATTTCCACCTTTCAGATTGAAGAATAAGGAGGGACGAACAAGCACTCCAAATTGCGTGCCGATTGGAGTCCGTTTAGATGCCTGATCGTCCCAAAAAAGATGCAATGGACAAACTCTCTAAGCCTGCAGGACAGACAGTTTAACATGAGCCCTGCATGTCAGCCTCATGGACGATATCTCAGGCTACAAGATCCAAGCCGAGCTCTCAAGCTCTCCAAAATCCGAGCTGAGCTCTCAAGATCTCCAGTATGAGCTTTCTAAACGAGCTCTCTAATTACAAGCTCTCTATCTACGAGCTCTCTCATTACAAGCTGTCCATGTACGAGCGCTCATTGAAATTTATTCCTATTTTTACAACTTAAATTAGCTATCTTATTTTGGAACTCACCCTACCGAACATGGCGGGTCGAGCTATCTTATTTTGGAACTCACCTTACCAAACATGGCGGGTCGAGCTAACTTATTTTGGAACTCTCCCTACCTAACGTGGTGGGACGAGCTTTTCTTATTAGTACATAATAAGACCTTCCTCTTGATAGCACACCATCATATCCTATAAGACCGAGCTCGACACGGCATATAATTCTATAAGATCGAGCTCAGCTCACATCATATTCTTTAAGACCGAGCTCGGCTCGGCATCATATTCTATAAGACCGAGATCGGCTTGGCATCATATTCGGAGCTCTCCCTCGAGCGAATCTTCTATACGACCGAGCTCAGCTCGGCATCATATTCTATAAGACCGAGCCCGGCTCGGCATTATATCTTATAAGACCGAGCTCGGCTCAGCATCATATTTGGATCTCTCCCTTGAGCGAATCTTCTGTACGACCGAGCTCGGCCTGGCATCATATTCTATAAGACTGAGCTCAGCTTGGCATCATCTTCTGACTCAACATAACTTCTGAGCTCTGCAGGTCAGGCTCTAGGTTCACAAAATGATGAGCTAATTAAGTACTGTAATTTTTGTACTTATACAATTTTTTATATGACCAAAAAACTAAGTTTATAGGTCAGACTTCAAAAAATTTGTCTGCTTGAGCAGACCCCAAATAATCAAGTCTGCATGTCAGCCTCCAGAGTCTGCCTGAGCAGACCACAAGAAATTAATTCTCCCTGAGCAGACCCAAAAAATTAAGTCTTCAGGTCAGACTCCGAAAAATTGATTCTTCCTGAGCAGACCCAAAAAATTAAGTCTGCAGGTCTGACTCCAAAAAAATTGAGTTAGCCCGAGCAGCCCCCAAGAAATTAAGTCTGCAGGTTAGACGTCAAAAAATTAAGTATGCAGGTCAGTCTCCAAAAAATTGAGTCTGCCTGAGTAGACCCCAAGAAATTAAGTTTGCCTGAGCAGACCCAAAAAATTATGCCTGCAGGTCAGACTTCAAAAAATAAAGCCTGCTTGAGCAGACCCCAAAAAATTAAGTATGCCTGCTCAGACTCCAAAAAATTTAGTCTGTCTGAGCAGACCCAAATAAGTTAAGTCTGCCTGTGTAGACCCAGAAAATTAAGTCTGCTTGAGCAGACCCCAAGATTTTTAAGTCTGCCTGAGCAGACCCCAAAAAATTAAGTGTGCCTGAGCAGACTCCAAAGCATTAAGTCCACTGGACAGACAAGCCGAACTCCGAAGAACGGACTCCGCTCAAATCATTAAAACTGACATCTGAGCTCCGCCGGTCAGACTCAGCAGACATATGTCAGCAAATTTTATTAAGTCTGTATGACGGACTAAGTGATATCTACAGGTCAGACTCAGCACATGAGCTCTGCAGGTCGACTCGGTAAGTTTGCAATGGACAATCCCATTAAGTCTGCAGGTCAGACTCCAAAGATTGAGCTCCGCAGGTCGGACTCCGCAAGGTTTGCTGGTCAGATTCATCGAACTGAGCTCCGCAGGTCGGACTCAAAAGTTGGTAATGACCAACTCATTAAGTCCGCTGGACGGACATAAATATTAGATCTGTAGGTCTGACTCAGTCAAAATTATTACGTGTGCAGGACTGACCAACTGAGCTCCACAGATCGGACTCGGTCAAATTTATTACGTCTGCATATCAGACTCAAAAAAATTAAGCCTACCAGAGACTCAAAAAAACTAAGTCTGCATATTCAGACTAAAAAAAAATTAAGTCTGCCTGAGCAGACTCCAAGAAATTATGTCTGCCTAAGCAGACTCCATAAAATTAAGTCTGCCCGAGCCGACTTCCAAAAATTACGTCTGCTTAAGAAGACTCCATAAAGTTAAGTCTGTCTAAGCAGACTCTAATAAATTTAGTCTGCATGTCAGACCCAATTAATTAAGTCTGCAGGACAGACACTGAACTGAGCCGAGTAAGTCAGACTCAGCAAGTTTGCAACAACCAAGAAAACTTAATAAGATATTGCAAAAACATTGTACATGTTACGATTCCTGAAACATAGCAGGATACATTGGCAACTTGGGAAGATACCCAAACTCATTCTAAAAATCACCCACAAACCATCCATTGTTCATATTCTTCTTGATTTATGACATTGATTCTAGGTTAAACGGCCCGGATTATTTAATTGACGAGATCCTGCATCGTCAATTAAGACAAGAAAACTTGCAAAATTTGCATATATTAGAACCTTGTACTTGAAAAAATTGGAAGCTTTTCTCCACAGCCTACAAAATAGACTCCAAAGTTTGAGCTCCGTAGGTCAGACTCGAAAGCTTCGGCTCTGCAGGCCGGACCCGAAAAGTTTGCTCAAGTCTGCTGGAAAGACATCAACTTTCAGAACTCCGCAGGTCGGACTCAACAAAGTTTGTAGGCCAAACTCATCAAATTGAGCTCCGTAGATCGCACTCACCAAGTCAGCAGGACGGACTAAAGTATAAGCTCTCTAAATCAGCCTCCATAAAGTTTGTTGACCAAACTTCCTCAGTTCGTAGATGAACTTAAACCGAGCTACGCCGGTCGGACTCCTAATAAAATCAGTCCGTAGGACGGACTCGAGCAAGTCCGCAGGACGGACAGAAATTCAGAGCACTAGATGTCAGGCTCAATACGTTTGCAAAGCAGAGCTCCGCAGGCCGGACTAACTCTAAACAACCAATGTACACGTCAGACTCGCACATGTCCGCATGTCCGATAAATTTTTTGGGCTGCACATGTTAGGCTCGCTAACTCTGTGAAGTAAACTTCCTAGGTCCCCAAAGGGACCCGAGCTGAGCTACGCAGGTCGGGCTCATAAAAATATAACAAAGCTTAAACAAAATGCAAGTTCAAGAACTTAAGAAGCATTAAGGGCTGAGTTCTTCCCAGACTCTGTAGCCAGAGTAAGATTCGCCACAGATGCATTGACCTGGGCAGTTTGGCAGGAGTCGTTGAAGCAGAAGCAGCAGCCGCAGAAGGCACTAAACAAGAAGCTGCAGCAACGATCTCAAAACCCATTCAACTTCAGAAGACGTTTGCACGAAGGACAACGTCGTAACAGTAACTCTACCACCTGGCAGAGAAGGCCATTGTAAAATTCTACAAGTCAAAATGACAGTGGCCGAACAACACCTCTAACAGATCCGACCTCACAACGAGTAGTTTAGCCTTATCTGGGGGGCTTATGATGAGGGTCGAAGTAAGCCTCGCCATGTGTCATCTTTATATTGGCTAACCATTAATTGAAGACAGAGAATTAATAGCTAATAAAGGCCAGTAGCCCTAGAGTTTAACTGAGAAAGCGGACCTGAACCCCAGGTGGGAGGTCAGCTCGGCCCTTCTTAACTTACCACCGCAGGTCGGCTCAGTAAGAGTGGAGGCCGGGTAATGTAGTACAGGTCGAGATGCCTCTGGGGGCTTGACGCAGGTCGGCCAGAGCCTTCCTTATTCGTATTTGGCACACCTGCTTAATAATATCAGATAAACATAGAAAAAAACTAATGATATAATGATATTGCTCTTGTCGTTTAAATATTTCCATAATTACCCCTAAATAATAAGGATACATACGTGATTATCCTTAGGGACTAAGAACACGAATCATTGTAGAACAAGGAAAGGGATGAGTCATCCCCTAATACAAACAACCCTAAAGGAACTATGGAGACTTGATTCCTGAAACATAACAGGATACGTAGGCAACTTGAAAAGATACCAAAGCTCAGTCTAAAAATCATCCAAAACCCATCCAACGTTCATATTCTTCTTGATTTATGCCATTGATTCAATTACCCCTAGATTAGCCCGGATTTGTTTATAGACGAGATCCAGCATCATCAGTAATCTAATCTTAGTAGTATTTATGTTTTTACCCTAGTATTTTTTGTAAGAAAAATTATGTCGGCTCATTACTCGAGCCCAACTAATTTCCTTCCCTGTAATAGTAGTCTCATAAGAAATTCGTTTTCCCCAGGAAATATGCTATTTATTATTTATTAGTTATTTAAATGGATTTTTAATCCGATTAAAACTCGGCTTTGATGGTCGGCCGAGATTGAAGCTAAACACTCGGTTATTCGGATTTCGGCCCTCTCTCCACCAATAAAAGGAATGCTTTATTCCATCATAAAGCATACGAAAGCAACCAACACATAACGGTTGTAGGCAAGGAGAGAGATGTCGGAATCCTATCAAGGCGTCAACAACATCATGGCAAAACGGAGACGTAGTCGAGTAACAATGGATGTAGAGAAACGATCCTGATGATTTCTTCCGCTATTAAGGTACTCTGGATCTATTGTTCAATTTACATTTTTGGCTTCTGTTTGCTTTATTTTTGATACGACGACGTAGATCTTACGTATATATAATATTGAATTTATTTAATATTATTTGTGCTGAACATTTATTTTCGGATAAGGGTTCGATATGCAGGAGCGGAGCGTTACACGTACTGTTGCAATACGAAATTTCATATCAAATTACAAAACAAAAATAGAAAATAATACACATCAGTAAATCGTGGATGTGTGGCAAAGCATAACAAATTGTAACGCCCCGCTCCCAGATACCGAGTCCTTATCCGGAAACGAAACGCTCGGCACGCATAATATTAAATAAATCTAATATTACACTTAAGCCTCTACTACGTCGTATCAAACAAAAGAAAACGGAAGCTAAAAAGACTCGGCAAACACCTTAAAGGCTACTAAGAATAGAAATCAACGAACTAAAGATGGAATGTAACATTTATAACATTGGAAAACCAAACGAAACGTAACAACGTACGAAATCCTATGAAAGCAAGTACTAAAGAAAATTACAAGAAATTCCCCAACGACAACAAGTCTAATGAATATAAATATAAATAAATAAAGTCTTCAACTTCGGCGTCCTTAAACGTCGTCATCAAAGTCCACCTCGAACTCTGGATTTACCTGTTCGCCTTCTCTCCCCCAAAAACATAAATAAACATGCATTTGAGGTAAGTACATTGTACATAGTAAGAAGTAGAAGCTAAAATTTAATTAAGGCTCTTTAACAAGTTTTATTATGATAGTTATCTTTATGAGACCAACTCAATCTAAGGTTCACTTCATGTCCATCAACATGTCACGACTAACTGTTACTAACTTAACTTATTTTGTTATATCCGCATTCAAGGGCACTACACATGGTGCTGCCCACCACGAGACATCTGGGTGCAACCTATTGGTGGATCTCACCAATAGCCACGGGCTAGTCCCGATAGTATACGCGTTCGGTGAAGTCCCTCCGTACTTGGGGTCTTGTGAACCTACAGAGTTATTCAACTGTAAAGTCCCTCTACTCCTGGTGCCCTTGGGCCAGCAGAGTTATCCACTTGTGAAGTCCCTTTACTCCTTGTGCCCTCTAATGGCCAGCAAAGTTATCCACAACGAGTACCCTCTACTCCTGGTTCCTCTAGAAAGACCAGCAAGTTTACTCGTTCTATCCGAGTCCTACACATTGCGATATAGTCTTGTGCCTATCCAAGGATGACATGATGTTTAATCTTATTACTATGCAAGTATGTAATTATTACTGGTTATTAACTAGCCACCTAAGTGTTTTCAAGTAAGCTCCCTCACAACTCAACACTCTTTCCTAGACCACTAGACACGGACAAGGCCTAGCAATTACACAGATATTGATGAATACTAATTCATCAAATCACAAGCCCTTTCATGCCTTTCCGATGGTCCCGAACTTCAACTCCCTTGAAGAGTACATTCGGTGCCGGAACCAAACGCATCAGAAACTTAATCAAGGCTTGTTTATTTTAATTTAATCTTATTTAAGCTCTTTTGATACAGTAACATTCAATATAAACATCAATATAACATTTTACCATGTAATTATCATCTACCAAATCATACATTTATATTTTCGGGAATGAAACCTTCACAACGCAATAGCACACACGACTATATATACTTTAATTTTCTTTCCTGAAAAGAATGGTACCACACACATAGTTACTACGCAGAAGTATAACACTGCTACATGCTTAATATCCCTACTATTTATTTATTTTATTTTATTTAGTTTATACATAGCCGACCCTTTTTGTTTCTGCCAGGAACCTACAACCTCAATGTTTTCCAAGATTAAACATAATACTAAAACAAAATTTGTATATCAAAGAAAAGGTGAAACAAAAAAACATAATAATAAAATATTAACATTCTATCTCCTGCTACTAATTGGGCCAAGTACTATTCTAAACCTAAAGATAAATTATAATAGACATGTACAACCGAAAGCAAGCAACCCTTCTATTTGCTAATTGACCTAACGACCACTCTCCCTCTTTCTATTTCCGGCATCATTTAGGGCAATTGGAAGATCTAATATATAAAAATAATAAATAAATAACAGCATCCTTCTTCGACAACAACAGCAGCTTCTCGGCAAACATAGCAGCAACATTTATAAAAAAACTTCAACAATAAGAGGCAACCGAAACATTGTAAAACCATAATTAATTCGTATGAAGACCCTCTTACAAAACGAATCAAAAACACGATCTAACCTCTCTAAACCATAATTAATTTGTAGGAAGAGCCTCTTACCTTTTTAGCAAGATAAACCAACTTCAAACTCAGAAAACTGCAGCAAAACATTGATCTTTTCTTGCAGATAACCTTAACAAAGCTCTGATCTATGAGTGTTGAAACAACGCTCCTTTCACGACGATTCCAACGCTTCACTACAAGAAACTTAGGTTTTAATAAGGGGAATTCCCGTCATTATATGCCCATTTCCCCTCATTAAAGAATTTCAATGAGGGTAAATTGCCCCTCATTTACCCTCATTACAGCTTCCGCTGGTAAAAGTAAACAATGACGGGTAACAACTCCCCACATTAATTGTATGTTGCATTTAATGATGGTATATTCCCCTCATTAAAAATTCTTTTAATTACAACCAATACACTCATTATAAAGTCATTTAACCCTCACTAAATCATGATTCAATGACGACACTTCCCCTCATTAAATCATTAGTTAATGGCAAAACCCCCACAATATAGGGTCATTAACCTCTTATTAAATCATGATTTAATAACAAAACATCCCATCATTATAGATCATTTCCCCCAATTAAATAATAATATAATAACAATCAACAACAAGTGCCTCTTGTAAAAAAATTGTCAATAGAAACTAATGAAAGAAATAATTCTCATAGCACAAAAGATTGCCCACAGCTTGTTCTACAAAACCTTCAAGTGCATTGAGGATATCAAAGTTTTACAAATAACATACAAAATAAAAATAGCATGAACAAGGTTCCTGAAGATAAAAACATTGTGTTGTCTCCAACCTTCTCTCTTTATTCTTCTAAATTCCAAGTTGTTTAGGGGTAAGCAGTTTCACTGGTGGTGCCTAAATAAAGTTACCTGTCATACAAAAGTCATTCCCTAGAAAAGAAACTTCCACTAACATATTTCATCATTGACTAGCATTATCAACAAAAATTACCTTCCCTTGAAGGTTCCCTGATCATAACCGATCCAACAACCAACTTCATTTCTATTCTTACTGAATCTATGACGACAACATAATTTCTAAAACAACACACAAAAGCATAGATTATGAACTGACCGACTTTTATCATTCATCGCCGGGGTCATAGTTAACTATCAATAAGACACAAGTTTACCAAAAGGAATCATCATTCATGTTGTTACCTGTCGAACAAACCAACTTTTATAATCAAGCACGCTTAATATGAATTTGCCTCCTCGAACTAGCTGCACAGCTACGATTAATTTTCCAATGTTCACCTACAAGTTGTATAACAATAAGAATACATTTGAGATGAATCAATCAATATAATAATTTGAATCATTTGTTTGAAAATTGAGTGCTGATTGATGGATACACACCACAGGTTAGTGCATCGTCGAATTCTCGAACAGTTTTGGCACTGGAAGCCAATGGAATGTTATATTCACCACCAAAATCTTCGAAGAGATGCCTAAAATACGAATGAGCCAAAAATGTAAGGGGAAAATAAAGAGCCTACTCACAGTATTGAAAATACAAGAGCCAAGATTATGGTTACTTCTTAAAAATCTTGCCATGAGCTTTTGCCAGAGCTTTGTTATAAAAGATGTTAAACCCCTTACAAAAGTTTTCATCTGAAATCACCAAATAGAATGGATTGCACAAGGAAACAGCACCAGAAAAAACAGAAGAGTGTAATTCCTGCAAAAACATACAAGGATATCAACATAGCACAGCACATAGACAACTTAAGTATCATGGAATTTATAAACACAGCATACAAAGCTCAAATACTCACATTTCATGCTTACAAGAAAATTCAAGGCATAAAGCTTATTTTGACAGATGCAAGGACTTAAGGAGAGATCAAACCAATCAAACACTAACTGAAAAATGATCTGGAAAGTAATCATGCCTATACCAAAAGAAGAAATTGAGGGGTCAAAAAAAGATAGCAACTTTTGTTGGATCGATAATGCGCAAACACACTCTAGAAGGGGGGGTTGAATAGAGTGTGGGTGATTTTTCGAACTCTTTTTCGAACTTAACACAAGTACTAACAACTAAGTGCGGAAGCTCACTTAATTAACTATTCGCTTGTGTTACAAAAAAACTACATGATCAAAGGTATTTAATTTATTGTGATAGAAGCAACAACACATTTGCAGATTGTTCAAAGAATACTAAAACAATTGAGCACTATGCAGATTATATTTATCAACTATATAAAAAGGATTTAGTAGGCTGCAGGACGACATGGTGAATAAACTTAGATATGGCAGATCCAATATGCAGGCTATTTAAACAAAGACTAACTAGTGAGTCACTAGAGGTAAACAAAGGCTGACAGAAGGTTACAAGTTGTTCAATCAAGAAAAGATTGAAACAAATAAGTTTATCAAAATTGATTGCACGGAATAACCACTTAAACCAGGTACAATGTTCAGGAAACCTCTGGTTCAGATCAAAGACAAAGGCAGAGACACAGAACAGAGACTATTATCTAATGTTCAAGTTCAAATTGCAAAAAAAAAAAAAAAAAAAAAAAAAAAAAAAAAAAAAAAACTCAACAAAGTTGTCACTCAAATATTCAAATATAGATTATTCAAATTCTGAATACAAAT
The DNA here is from genome assembly GCA_036785695.1 of Gentiana straminea. Classification (NCBI taxonomy): domain Eukaryota; kingdom Viridiplantae; phylum Streptophyta; class Magnoliopsida; order Gentianales; family Gentianaceae; genus Gentiana; species Gentiana straminea. The sequence continues at coordinate 1,175,045 of JAVUPR010000142.1, forward strand.
ATATTAAAAGGAGCAAAACACAGCAGACTAGAAGGATTCAATAAACACTGAGCTGATCAAGAACTAGGCTGATTACTCAGTTGATTCACAGAAGAGAAAGTCAATACCTGAATCTACGGCTATCTAAACTGTAGATCAAGCTAAGAACACACAATCAGCAGATCAGTACAAACAGAACCAAGGACCTATTACTAGACTCTAAAACTGCAGATATACAAGAGAGATAATGCTTCAGCAAGTGCACGTGGTACACCTCGAGAACGCATCCAAGTAGAAATTCAACACCTGAGCTGATACTTCAACAGATGGCAGGATTTACAGCTTAGTCAGAAGGCAGCAAGTTTAAATTGATTTTCACGTCCAGCAAATCAATTTTCAGCAAATTCAGCAACGCAAGTTTCACAAGAACAACAAAAGAGCAGATTATGTGCACTTTAGATATAGCAAAAGATATGATCAAAAGCAAATAGATTGAGCAAGCAATTCATCAGGCTTAGATACACATATGATACAACAAATTAATGAGTGCAACAGATATGATTTACAACAGATGCAGGACTATATTCAAAGGCAATACAAGTTGTGAAGCACAGTGAGATAAGTGTGTGCAAGGCAGCCAATAGTAGCAGTTTATCAAGTTAAAGATAGGAAAATACGCTTAGATCATTGAAGTAAAAGACAATAACAGAAAGCTTTCTTTATAGCTCGGGCAAGCCAGCAACCTGAAAACAATAACACAAGCTCTCCTTATATCAAAACAAAACCAATTGCAGAAAATCATCATCTAACTAAGACAAGTACTCTTATATAAGCTCTGAGAATGACACAACAACCACAATACCGAAGGTTTCTTTTCATCCTAACACCAACCAACAACTTTATTACCCAAACAACAACAAAATTTCAAAAATTAGAATGATATAGAGCCAAACAGAACACAAAGACCATGAACTATAGACTAAAAAGACTAACCCCCTGAAATCTTGAGTAATCCATGAAGCCCTGAACCTACAATCCCCTTAAATATCATAAGAGATCTATTACATTCCAGCAAATTTTATTTGCGACCCACACTTAATGTCTGAATATGATAGATTTCCATCTCATATCGTCCTTTGAGAAAGAAAGACCCTGCAAGTTAACCTAAGGCCATTTGCAAAATAACCAAATCAGTCTACTATTATTATGTCTACACTATATATATATATATATATATATATATATATAGTCCAAAAATGGAAAACTCACAACTCTAAAGTACAGAGCACGACTAAACAATCACAAGCATCATATATATAAAACAAACTTTTCTGCTCAATTGACAGCCCTTAAAACGAAATTGAAGCCTTGAATTCAAGGCTCTGGTTTTTATGCATATTACTTCTACAAAAATCAGAATCAAAGGCCCCAAAACTCAAGAACCCTATTTCTTAAAGGGATTTAGCACCAACACGAAACTAGAACCAGACGGAGAGGTTGAAACCATTCATACCTGAGAATGGAAGGAGTGAACGAATAAGGAATGTCACTGGTGAACCGTGGTGGCAGAGAAGAGTGGATGAGTCACGAGATGGCACGACTACTTTCTCAGGCGCCCATGTTGTGGAGTAGGACGATGTCTAGTGGTTGATTGATCACCGTACAACGATGAGAACCGGTGACTTCAGGCGGCTGGAGGAGATAAGGCAGCGGTTCGATCCCTATCGTGTGAGGAAAGTATAGGGTTGGGGAAGATGGGTAATGATTAATCGGGTGGATGTTTTTGTTTTATAAAAAATTATATTTCCTTTAAAAAATATATATAAAAAATACAAATAATAAGGGTAAATTTTTGTTGTGCACCTAATGAGGGGAAAATAGGATCAATTATGAGGGGTTTCGAAATTTGGTCATCAACCAATTTTTTTTACTAATATAAATTATGTCCCCTCATTATATGTATACTTTAATGACGAGTTTTTATCCCCTCATTAAATTCCCCTTATTAAAACACAGATTTCTTGTAGTGCTTCTCGTAGATCCGAAAACGGTTGAAAACTCCATGAGATATCGCAGAAACTCTCGTTGGCTCTTCTTACGCTCTCAGCCGTGTTTTTCTTCCAACTCTCACACGCAAGAGGAGGCTTCTAAGGAGGAAATTTCTGATTTAAAAGGTTAGGGAAACTACTGGGGTTAATTTCTCCTTAAATAGGAAAATCCCAATAATTAACCTAATCCCTTATTTTCCTTAATTGCCCTTTTTACTTAAAATCGGATTTATCTCCAAATTATTTATATATATCGGCCATATATATATATAAATACACTTGATAGACTTTAAATCCGTAAATTATATTATTCCATTTTTCGCAAAAAGACACGTCTGCCCTTTTTCGAAAAGTCGGGATATTACATTCCTTCCCCCTTAAAAAGAGTTTCGTCCTCGAAACTCGAGCGTGCTCAAACCGTTTCCCTTCCTTAGCACTCTCTCTTCAACACAAACCAAACCGAAGCTTCACTTGTTTTCCACGGACAACCTCTAACCGATTCTGATCTTGCGAACCATCGAACCAAAACTTTACCGATTCCCAAACCGTTCAAAGTTCAAACCTCGTACACTCAACCCAAAGCTGACCAACCTCAACTTGAACCGCCGAAACCGTACTAACCAATCTTGTATTTGTCTTCCCTTCTTAGGAAGGACACTTTCCTAGTTCAACCGTCCAAGTAGAAAAATCCTTGGGTTGCAACCTATACCAAGAGACACACCAAGTCCGTAGAATCAAAACTGTAACTTTACTCTTGCCACGGTAGATTCCAACGCAACCAGAAACTTGTAGTAACTTAGCAACCTTGATTCGTCTATCCAACGGTGTTGTTATAACCATGACATCCTTGAGATTACTCTTACTAAACTGAGGTGGGGTACCTGATTCTGAAACCGATCAACTCGTTCCAACTGACTCACAACTGTCTGACCCATGTCTTGAACCAAACCACTCAATTCTTATTGAGCCCTAGATCAACAACACCTAGTCTCTACCTACCAAACGTCTAGGGTGAAAGAAAGGCATATATTCTTTCTTGACCTGAGGACTTAAATGGTTTGAGAAATGCAGAAGCATACATGAGTCATGAATAATTGATTTGCACAATACAAACCGAACTGATTTTGAACATGAGGCAAAGAGAAAACCTGTAAGTATATAAGTTTTACATATGATGCTCAAAAATCAAAAAAATTGGAAAGCCATAGGTCGGTCAAAATATTTCTTTTCGTCTACTGCTATAAGCTGTCAAAAAATTTCAGGACTTCACAAACTGGCTTGTGTTGCATATTGTGCTCAGACCAAGAAGAATTTGCACTTCGTTCCAAAACAAAAAGTTTAGAGCATGATGTTTTCTACAACATATCAAAAATTCAAGTCATTTGGAGGTGTTTAGCTTATTCAAAACAGATTGATAAGTAAGAGTACCGCCGCAGAATTTTCTGAACAAAGTGCTCATCCTTGTCAAGAAATTTATGAACAATACAATTGGAAAACTGAGTTGATGTAAAGAGAGAAGTTGTAGATAAGACAACTTTCTAAGTGGCTAAAAATTTAATGAAATTTTGGTATTTCAGAAATGAGATTACAAGGCATAGAGAAAATCGTTTACTCGTTTTGCATAACACCAAGTTACAAAATGTAGTGATTAGGACCAAACGTAGAAAAAAATAGTTAAATCCACCAAGAGAAAGAACATGTGAGGGAAGTCTGAAAGTTTCAAAAGAAGAGAGGGATTCTATTAAGGATCCTAGAGGAACGAACTCGGGGGAATCACGTAAGAGATGTACTTAACACTCAACCTAACCTTCGCTTAAGGAGACTCTTCACTTGGTCCTAGTGCAAATTAACCACGGTTTAAGGATACTTAGTCTTATGAGGATTTACCACTAAGATCAAGAGAGATCAGAAAGGTTCAACAAAGTCTAACGAAATCTTATCTTAGAAGAAAGGGATCCTAAAAGACGCTTCTCTCTGATACCAACTGTAACGCCCCGCTCCCAGATACCGAGTCCTTATCCGGAAACGAAACGCTCGGCGCGCATAATATTAAATAAATCTAATATTACATGTAAGCCACTACTACGTCGTATCAAACAAAAGCAAACGAAAGCTAAAAAGACTCGGCAAACACCTTAAAGGCTACTAAGAGTAGAAATCAATGAACTAAAGATGGAATGTAACATTTATTACATTGGAAAACCAAACGAAACGTAACAACGTACGAAATCCTATGACAGCAAGTACTAAAGAAAATTACAAGAAATTTCCCAACGACAACAAGTCTAGTGAATATAAATATAAATAAATAAAGTCTTCAACTTCGGCGTCCTTAAACGTCGTCATCAAAGTCCACCTCGAACTCTGGATTTACCTATTCGCCTTCTCTCCCCCAAACACATAAATAAACATGCATTTGAGGTAAGTACATTGTACATAGTAAGAAGTAGAAGCTACAATTTAATTAAGGCTCTTTAACAAGTTTTATTATGATAGTTATCTTTATGAGACCGACTCAATCTAAGGTTCACTTCATGTCCATCAACATGTCACGACTAAGCGTTACTAACTTAACTTATCTTTGTTATATCCGCATTTTTACGTGGTGCGCCCACCACGAGACATCGGGTGCAACCTATTGGTGGTCTCACCAATAGCCACGGGCTAGTCCCGATAGTATACGCGTTCGGTGAAGTCCCTCCGTACTTGGGGTCTTGTGAACCCTAGAGTTATTCAACCGTAAATTCCCTCTACTCCCGGTGCCCTTGGGCCGCGGAGTTATCCACTTGTGAAGTCCCTTTACTCCCGGTGCCCTCTAATGGCCAAGCAAAGTTATCCACAACGAGTACCCTCTACTCCTGGTGCTTCTAGAAAGACCAGCAAGTTTACTCGTTCTATTCGAAAGCCTACACATTGCGATATAGTCTGTGCCTTACCAAGGATGACATGATGTTTAGTCTTTTAGCTATGCAAGTATGTACTTATTGATGGTTATTAACTAGCCACTTAAATGTTTTCAAGTAAGCTCCCTCACAACTCAACTCTCTTTCCTAGACCTCTAGACATGGACAAGGCCTAGCAATTACACAGACATCGATGAATACTAATTCATTGAAGCGCAAGCCCTTTCATGCCTTTCCGACGGTCCCGAACTTCAACTCCCTTGAAGAGTACATTCGGTGCCGGAACCAAACGCATCAGAAACTTAATCAAGGCTTGTTTATTTTAATTTAATCTTATTTAAGCTCTTTTGATACAGTAACATTCAATATAAACATCAATATAACATTTTACCATGTAATTATCATCTACCAAATCATACATTTACATTTTCGGGAATGAAACCTTCACAACGCAATAGCACACACGACTATATATACTTTAATTTTCTTTCCTGAAAAGAATGGTACCACACACATAGTTACTACGAGAAGTTTAACACTGCTACATGCTTAATATCCCTACTATTTATTTATTTTATTTTATTTAGTTTATACATAGCCGACCCTTTTTGTTTCTGCTGGGAACCTACAACCTCAATGTTGTCCAAGATTAAACATAATACTAAAACAAAATTTGTATATCAAAGAAAAGGTGAAACAAAAAAACATAATAATAAAATATTACACATTCTATCTCCTGCTACTAATTGGGCCAAGTACTATTCTAAACCTAAAGATAAATTATAATAGACATGTACAACCGAAAGCAAGCAACCCTTCTATTTGCTAATTGACCTAACGACCACTCTCCCTCTTTCTATTTCCGGCATCATTTAGGGCAATTGGAAGATCTAATATATAAAAATAATAATAAAATAACAGCATCCTTCTTCGACAACAACAGCAGCTTCTCGGCAAACATAGCAGCAACATTTATAAAAAAAAAACTTCAACAATAAGAGGCAACCGAAACATTGTAAAACCGTAATTAATTCGTATGAAGACCCTCTTACAAAACGAATCAAAAACACGATCTAACCTCTCTAAACCATAATTAATTTGTAGGAAGCGCCTCTTACCTTTTTAGCAAGATAAACCAACTTCAATCTAAGAAAACTGCAGCAAAACCTTGATCTTTTCTTGCAGATAACCTTAACAAAGCTCTGATCTATGAGTGTTGAAACGACGCTCCTTTCACGACGATTCCAACGCTTCTCGCGGATCTAAAAACGGTTGAAAACTCCGTGAGATATCGCAGAAAGTCTCTCGGCGCTCTTCTCGCTCTCGGCCGCGTTTTTCTTCCAACTCTCACACGCAATGAGGCTTCTAAGGAGGAAATTTCGATTTAAAAGGTTAGTGAAATAATGGGGTTAATTTCTCCTTAAATAGGAAAATCCCAAAAATTAACCTAATCCCTTATTTTCCTTAATTGCCCTTTTTACTTAAAATCGGATTTATCTCCAAATTATTTATATATATCGGCCATATATATATAAATACACTTGATAGACTTTAAATCCGTAAATTATAACATTCCATTTTTCGCAAAAAGACACGTCTGCCCTTTTTCGAAAAGTCGGGATATTAGACAAATGATAGGAACTCATTGCAAAATATAGCAAACAACGGGATATAGCAAAACGTATCAAAGCATCGCAACAAACCTTTTTCGTAGAGATCTAACCTTATGACCGACACTATCGTACATGATTAGTTTCAAACACGGTCATGGAATACCTCGGGAAATAAACATCGTAGCATTGTTTGTTATGCTTCCGCAATCAGTGGTGTCGTGGAACAACAATATACCGACAGGGTCTATCGTCTATGGACCCCTTTAATGAAAACTACATGTATTTTATATGTAAAAAAAGTTTATAGACTCTGCTATAAATATTTATTTAAAAAAAATTTGTGGACTCCTTGAAAATACAAAATAGGGAACGGTCGCTTTTCGCGATACTTTCAGATCATTTGTTACGTTGAGTAATTATACAGGCATAAATGTTGTGTTATAACGAATGACACAACGTTGATCTGCACCGTTGCTCTAATGAGTCTATATTGATTATGATGTAAATCTAATATGATCAACGGTGTAGATCACCGTTGTGTTATTCGTTGTGGCATAACTGTTGTGTCCATATCATTACTCTGTAACATTTCATTATACTCCCTCAAATCCATTTTACAAGTCATGTTGACTTTTCACACGATTATAAAAAATATAATTAATGTTTTGAATCTCATTAAATTATCCAATATTTATGTTTTTACATTTATGTCCTTTAAGTAATACTTTATCATAAATGTAAAAAATATATATTTGATCATTTAATGAGATCCAAAGTGTTAATTACATTTTTTTTAATCGTGCGAAAAGTTAAACATAACTAATAAACCGGGACGGAGGGAGTAATATTTTGTTGTGGCGGTGGAATTTCTAATCTAGATAAAATGGTACGCGTAGTTTGAGTGGGAAAAAAAACCGTACACATGAAAACACATGATATATAATTTGATATTATTGTGTATTATCGATTATTATATTACGTAATTAATTGATAACGACCATAAGTTTTGTTTGTGAGCAAGGACGGAGCCAGGATTTTAAATCGGGATGGGCTAATAGACTATATCGAGTTCGTCCGGTTGGCTGAATTAAGAAAATTTTATGGATCCGACTAGACTACACATATTTTTTAGTGTACTATTTTTTTGTCCGGATGGGCTAAGCCCCCCTCAATTTATACATACCTCCGTCCTTGTTTGTGAGCAAATGTCGTGTGATATTACTATCAAAATATTCATCATCTTTACCCCAAACAGGCACGGAACCAGAAATTAATGGTTGAGTGGGTTAATTGATTATATTTATATGGTCGGGTGGGCTGTATTAAAACGACTAACTGTGTTGGACTGATTTATACATGGTTTGGTGTACCGAAAATAAAAATCGGGTAGGCTATGCCCACCCGAACCAATGGCTAGTTATGTCCCTTACACCAAACATCATCTTGTGGTTGTGAGTTGAAACGAATCGACCCGTGCTCCCATTACTCGGGAAGTATAATATTTTTATACAACTTTAATCACGAAGCCTCGTACATTGTTATAATAAAGTAATTCGTAGAAGCTGTAAAGACAAAAAATAAAAAATAAAAGTACCTAGGTGACAACATCATTCTTATTATTGGAAGACACAAGAACTAAAATTCTGTGACATTCACAACCTCATTGTGTTTTATCACGAATCAGACTGTCAACCAATCGGAATGCTTGATCTTCAACGTTCAAAAATTTCCTCAGTGTTTTTGATTTGCTGAGTTTTACTCAACTGTGCTGATGTTTTTGATTTCTCAACAGTCAGCTGGTTTTTGCATAAACTCACCTTTCATCCAGTTTCTCAGTTGTTATGCTTCCTTTCATCTGACCTGATTCCGTAAGATCAAAGTACACCGTATCTTCAAGTTGATAACTACGATCCTTTCATCATATTACTTTGTGATCTTAGACCTTCAATACAATATTTATAAAGTTAGTACAGACCATCACAGACTCACCTTAATTATAATTTCATAGTCTCGACTTAAGTCTTAATTAACTGAGTCGGAAACCTCCGCCTCTTGTCCTCAAAAACTAAGTTTGTACCATCAGCCTTCAATCTTCGGCACTAGAAAAGTCAGCTAAGTCTGAAACCTCATGAGACTATCTTGATTAGATTTCAGCAAAAGTCTTATACTCCATTAAAACCTATAAGATATCTATTACAGTCCTTGTCTGATATAACCTATACAATAATCAGGCTCTAGTAACCTATATGTTTAGCTCTAGATATCTTTTAGCATTTCACTATAACAACTAGTCCCAGCACGTCATCAATGGGGTTAAAAACAAACTATTAAACATCATCAAAACAAAATAATTTTAGTTCTAACAACAACTATATAACCAACATATGCAGTTATTCATGACAGAGATGATTCTTTTGTTTGTTAGAATCGAAAGCACATTCTAGCATCGGTCTCTAAAGCAACACGAATGTGATGAAGCCGGTTTTCATTCATCTTCTCAATCTAATAATAAAGAATCTGTTTGGTAGATGAGAGAATAAAAACATCATCACCGAGGATAGGCTTCGGATGATGTTCATCATCTATGATCAAAAGTAATTCAACTGGATTAAATCCTTGTAAAACAAGATGGTCACACAAATAACAACGGAGAAGTCTTGAGAGGATAAATTTGGAAGAAAATAAGACAACTCCCTTTACAAGAACAAATATATAGGAATTATGATTCAGTCTTTACCGACGAAATTGAATTTTCCTATGACAAATCCCATTGATGTGGCAAAATCCAAGATCTCTTTGAGACTAGAGGAACCAAATTCAAAGAAAAGGATAATTCATCCGGTTACAACATCATCAAGAAGGTCTTCATCTTTTAGGGCTACAACCTCTACTGTTCCAGGACGGGCTTCGACATATGGAACTGAGGCATATACTACCAAGAAATCGGCCAAGGAGAAAACCAGAGGGTGGTTATCAGGGAAGTACTAGCTACTCCGGACACTCCTAGGAGTGTGGGCTAAACATCTTCAAACCCTATTGCTCATGCTACTGCTTCCACTACTCAAAGGCAAGACTCTTCTGCTCCACAATCATCAAAACATGTTATCGAGATCCCTTCATCCGATGATGATATGCTACCTCTAGCTTCTCTCCAGAAAATACTCTAGACTAAGACAAGTGAACCATAGCTAACCACTCAACAATCTACCATTCCTTTGAGAGATGAAGTCATTTCCTAACATGTCCTACCCACACAAGAGAAAGTTCCTTATCAAGGAGTTGCTCATTGAAAGGAATTTGGTGAATCTGGGGATGCGACAACAAGTGTTTGCTAATTTGCCTGTTCCGGAGGATAAAAGGAAACCAGAACCAGCAATCAGATCATTGCCTATTCTCAAGGTGTTGGTCCCAAAAAATGGTGAAACTAGAGTCAGAGGGGGGTGAATGACTCTAGTTGGAATTTAAAACCTTTTCGTGTTGAAAAGATTTTGTGCAGCGGAAAAGCCCTTCTTAAAATGTTTTCGAAGTATAAATCATGATACCCACAATAAAGTAAATAACAAAAATAAAATGCGTAAACTAAAATGCAGAAATTAAATAACACAAAACACTTATAGTGGTTCAGGGTCGTGTAATCCCTTAATTCACTCTTCTCTTGTGATAATCGGAGGAATTCAGTATTGTTCCACCAATAATATAGATTGATTGTCCCTGGCTACAAAAGCTTCACAATCTACAAGTTGTCACTCGTTGACAATTAATTATTCCGTGTTTGAGCCTTCACACACACTACTCTTTGAGATCAAATCCTTCATGAGCTTATCGCCAATCTTGCAATTCCTTTCAAGAAATTCTGATTCAATTGCCTCAGTCCTTGAGGCAACCAAAGGCCCTTCACTTAACAGAAACTCTCTAAATGAGATGTTAAGGAGTGAATATGATAGTTCACAAGTTGATCAAACTCAATCTGAATAAGACTTTTGATGCTATGTTTTTCTAAATTTGAACTTTCTGGATTTGTCTATACGAGATCAAGAATATGAAGGCTTGAATTTTTCAGAATTATGGCATTTAGGATTTCTCAAGAATACTTGTTATTTTTGCCCCTGTTACAATGCCTTCTCTTTATAGCAAGAATTCATTGAATTTGAATTTTCATCCATTGGCTAATTAATATGGAGAATAATTCTTAATTTAGTCTTGATGTAATACTCCTTGATTTGAGTGTTCCGGATTTTATTCCAACGTTCATCACAAAATCCGTTCTTGTTTGATTCTGCATTAAATGCTTTGTCTTTTATGTATTTCATGTGTTTCAAATCATAATTTGAACTCTGTCATCTCAATGACTAAACTGACTCTCATTTACTTAGCTATCTCTGAGTTCACTGATCTTTCGATCTTTTACTTTGATGTCTTGTTGTTATTTTGTTGCCTTGTGCTGTTACAGCTTCACTTGGCCTTCTTGACTATCAGAATTATTTATGGCGTAGCTGGAATTACTCTTATGATTTTTTGGTCAGCTTATAGACTTTATCCTTCTTCACTTGGTCTTATGATTTTACATTTACTTTGACGGTACTTCTTTGCTGGTTTTGTTCAGCCAAGAGAGATTTAATTTCACCGACCTTACTTTGGGTGAGGTTAGTGTACACCATATTTTAGAAAATTAGATTTCTTCACTTATCTGATGCCTTAGACTTACCCAAGGTCATCACAAACTTCCTTGGTTGTAAGTTAGCCAATAGGTCTTCACTTCACTGAGTCTAGATCCTCAGCCTTCTCACTCAGCTGGTCTTTTGTCTTTACTGAGCTGTCCTACCAGACCATTATTACAGTGCTTAGTCCGATAAACTTATACAACATCAGACTTCCAAATAAAGCATGTACAATCATTTCTAACTAATATTAGGCTTGCTATAACAGCTAGTATGACCATCATCAAAAATAAATAAAAACCACAACCTGTAAAAGAGGTGGAGAAACACCCAGAATATGTTACAGTCAACAATGAGTATATTCTTGAACATTAAAGACAAGAAGCTGTTGAAGTCACAACAGGGCAAGTCTCAGTGTATCAATTAGAGCCTATCCCAGATACTCACCATGCTCTAATCATAAACCTCAAATTGCAGAAGGCACTCAAGTAGGCCCCTCCCATAGAAAAGAGGTATCTTTTGAACTTTACATTCAAGATTTATTACCTGATGTTGAGCATGCAATAGAGGAACAAGAAGTTAAACCTTATCCAGTTGATCAACAAGATCGTGCACCAGAGGATAAGGAGAGAGTCACAAACTAGATGAAGTAGAAGTTAAGTCATTGCTATTTGAAAAAAAGAGGATAAAGACTTTATGATCATGGAAGATGGATGGGTGATAGATGTTTTGTGGGAAGATGTGGTAATACACTTAGAGACTAGCTTCTAGAAATTATTTGATCCATGAAAGATATTTAACACCACCAACATTCTCCTAAAAGAAAGAAGTCAGAGACCACCACTTTACCAACTCTGACAATGACGATGATGATGATGATGATGATGATGACAAAGATGGGGGTAATGGTGGAGATTGTCAGAATCCAGAGCAAGAAAAGACTCAGGAAATTGAGATGACTGAAGTCTTCGGATAGTATGAGAATGGAGAATAAGTGAATTCTATTTGTCAGAGGACATAAGGGCATGATGTTAAGGGGAAGACGGCTTAAATCCCACAAACCAACACATGACATGCAGTTTGTATTTGGGGTGGCACCACAGACTAATATGAAAGAAGAATAAAGTGGTCTAAGCCTGATGAATATTATACAAGAAATCAACTATGATCTAAATTGGATTCAGAATCATCAAGAGATGCAACAATCACTTGATAGAAGAGCTTTTGGATCCATCAGCAACCATCTAACTACAATCAGAGAAGATGGAGAAAGATTGAGACAGGATGTAGTAAATTTGGCAGACAGCTCCAGAGAACCGATTGAGTTTATGGTGGATGAACTTTTAGAAAGCAACACAACAGACACTTAAGGAATTTCAAACCACCAACATCCTTTCTAGAAGCAAACATGATCATACTTATAGGATGATTGATTGACTGGAAGGCTATATGAGGGCACATGTCGATCATAGTGCATCTGGCACTGATGTGCAGATCAAAAATTTCATGAAGTGATAGCCTCCATGTCTGTGGCTTTCAATGAGTTTATGCGTAACCAAGCAGAAATTAACACCGTTCGTCTTGATTCCCGCTTTGATAATGCCGAAAAGGGGGAAGAGGACCAAGACGAAAATGGTGCTGATGATGGGTCTGGGAGGAAGATAGTCTGAAGATTCTGATAATGAGAGTAAGTGTTTTGTGGTAATCTTTTGAAGTTGAAGTTTTGAAGAACATATGATAAGAGAATTTTTGCAATCCAGTTAATCAAGTAAAAACTCGAAACCTTAGCAAAATCAACTTTCTAACCGGCAGTGGACCAGATCGATTGTAGGTAGTGCTTGAGGAGTCTGAGGTCGAACCCACAGAGATTGGCTTTGAGTACAACGGCTGACTTAACACTCAGTTCAGGTCAACCAGAAATGTATGTCGTTATACTATTGCGTAAAAGAAAGATTATACTAATCGGGTTTCTTAACGATTAAAAGAGGTACAGCCGAACTACGATCCATCAGATTACTCCATCCTCAGACAAACTACCCCGGGAGTGTGCTCTATCTTCCTTGTCTGTCTAATGATAAACTCACAGGTGTCGAGTCCTAACGTGATTATGTTCTAGACTCGCCCAAATGAGCGATAAAAACCCCGTATTGGACATGGACCTAACGACTAGGGTGTCAATCTAGTGCACAGGTAGTTGTCAAACTACCTTTTAAGCCAAAACGTCTACAGTCCCGAAACCCCGGTTCCTACACTTCGCCGCAATATACATTTATAAGCTAGGTGTGTGTGTGATGGTAAACTAGGTGATCAAGCTAGCTCAATTACGATTAAAGCAGGTTTCATGATATGAATTATCGATTAGAACAATTTATTACGTGCTACACTACCTCCCGGTTCATCTCCCTAATGGCGTTTCATCCGCTTTCACATAATTCGGCCGTATGAAAGATTTAGCTACTCAATATCGAATTGAAACAAGAAACGGTACAGGAATTCATGATATAAACGATAAAAGAACAAGAAACCATACCCACTTTATTGAAAACTGATGAAGAACCAAAGTTGTGCTCACAAAGATCAAATTTTGACAATCGAAATGTAACGGATTGATGTTGTAATGTATCTAATGTAATAGAGGATCGAAAGATGAGAAAAAGGATATATGGCACTTAATTCTATGCTTCTGGACGAAGGAAATAGCCTAAAAGAGGCTAAAACTCTCTAAATTCGTAAAAGTCTTCTGAAGAAAACGTTTGAGGTCCTCTTTTATAGCCTAGGGCAAAATTCAGCTTATCCGTACGGATAACAGTCTATCCGTACGGATAGTTCTTGATTCTCCAGATTATCCTTACGGATGGGAAGCTATCCGTACGGATAAGTCTCTGCTGCTTCAGTCTATCCGTACGGATAAATGGCTATCCGTACGGATAAGTCTCTGTTCAATATTTTTGCATCTATCTGAGAGTTGTCCGTACGGACAGACGTTTGTCCGTACGGATAGATGCCATAACTTCAAGAACTTCACTTTTCATACTTAGCCTTTGTTTCTCGCCCCGGACACGTCTAAACTCATAGATAATCGCTTTCCGGGCTCCCGAATCACCCAAATCCTGCATAAACATGGAAACAACAAGCAAAACGCATAACCCTACAAACTACGGGTGCTCGGGAAATGAGTATAAAGTGCTAAAAGTAGGCCGAGTTTACGGAAAAACCGACTGTTACTCGCCGTGCAAAGAAAACCTCATTACACTCATTATAGGGTCTAAACTCACCCGAAAACATGCTAGAAACTGATAACCGTGGGTTAAACTGTACAGAAATCTACAGTATATTTGGTTCCTATCACCACCCCACACTTCGCCTTTACTCACCTTCAAGTAAATCAGGCGATCAAACAATACCAAGGAATCAACTTTATGGTACATGCATGCGTTTCAAAATATCAAAGTAAAAGGAACTTAGACAAGTGAATGTAATACCTTGACTCCACAAAATCACGAAACGGAGTGAGTGTGTGGTGAATGACGACGAATTTTACTCAATACGGTTACCGGCTTGGAATACCGGACAAACGACTGCACACAATCCTGCCCTTCCTAGAGTCTCCACTAATCGAGGTTCACCAGGGCCAAAGATCCAGTAAAGTAGGACTTGAAATGTTATAACGTTAGGCTCGGACGGGGGTTATCGAAGGATATTTTTGGACTGGAGAAAAGAAGGTACGAGTGAACCTAATCATTGCGTATACTCCCTCAACTCGAACATGGAAAACCACCAAACTTCTTTCGAATTTCCATTAGAACAACATCCAATCTCAACATCATATTAGCTAATACGCATACTCCTTTTCCGGCTTTCTTTGGTTCGACTTTATTCACTCTCTTTTTTTTTTATTTTTTTTTAACAAAACTTTTCTTTCGAACCAAAGGCCCCATCGAAGATTTCCTCGAGCTCTTACCCTTCTAGATGTTAGCTCAAAACTCCCTCCTCATATCATTTCACATACTCTCTCCCACCCCACATTTGCCTTGGCAAGTGTGTCTAAAGGAACAACTAAGTCCACTCGTAGGGTAGTCAAAAAGAAACGTGACCAAATTATCGGCTCAGGGCTAGGAATTATAAGCTAAGTAACCAAAAACGGCTCAAATTTCGGACGGTGGTCAGACCGTTCCTATCAAGGCTTAGGAGGGTTTAGAGGGATAATGTTGGGATGTTGGCTTTTGGCTCTAGTCGCTTCAAAGAAATGCCTCTCCCGTCATCCCGAACCTACCCAGGATGAATCCTTTCTATTTCGCCTCAAAACTAGGGGTACAGGTGTGTAAAGCAATCGTACTAAGTATAACCGTCGTCAAACGTGTACTAAAATTGTTCCGTATCGTGATATAATGGACTCACTGCAAGACATTCACAAGTCTAAAAACCGTTTACTAACTCAACCGTGAAAAACATGCATATATCGCGGTGTTAAAACCCTGGAAAATTTTGAAAATGCCGAGAAATCAACTCGAAAACCGAGTAAAACAAAGTTCATCACATAACAGCATAGTAAACTATGAAAACATGCGAATAAGCTAAGTCGTCCCACCCCCCACTTTAGTGAAACACCGCCCTCGGTGTGTGAACGAAAAGGAAAAAGAGACTTAGCTTAGCGGCCCGGCAAAATGGTGTGATCAAGTCCCGTAACGGTCGTGAGGTAAAGCATCCCGAGCCCTACATAAAGAAAAACATATCCAAGACATCCGTGCACGGGACATGGTCCACGTGCCATAGCAAGTAATAAGAGGGAAATCCGGGGATAATCAAAATATTCGACCTCGTTACGTCAGAAAACTCGAACAAGAGTAGTATATGGATAACGCATCAAACATGATATATAAAACATTCAAAAACATCATCCATCCATGAATAATCCAGAAAGCAAGTCAAGAAGGCAAAAGTGGAAAACTAAGACACCAACACGCTGACCTAAAGGAAAACTAAGGACCGACTCGAAAGGAACAACATCGACTCTAAACTCCAGTCTGGTCCACGGGAGGAGGTAGTGTGGGCTCAGAAGTAGAAGTAGTAGCAGTGGTAGCAGTGGCTGGGGCAGTCATTGGTGTTCTCGGGGTTTTCCGTACGGATAAGAATCTATCCGTACGGATGAATGGCTAAAAATGAAAAAATTTGAGTACTGAGAGTTATCCGTCCGGTTGATAGCTTATCCGTACGGATGGAGGCAGGCAAAGTGAAAATGAAGATTTAGATAGAAAAACCCCCTCGTGACCATCCGAACACAACCAAAACCCCAAAAACACATCACGTGGGTCTCAAGAACAAACAAAACACAGAAGATGGTGGGTTGCCTTCCACCGAGCGCCTTTGTTTAATGTCGTTGGCTCGACCGGATGACGCTCAACTGACTCAACTCAAAAGAACCTCAAATAACATACCAAATAAGCACATAGCATGTCAACCAAATTCAGCATTCATAAGCTTGAACATGCCCAAAGATATAGTGAACGGCTTACCTCTTGCAACTTGCGCCGCTTTCTCCTGCCACCTCACACTTTCTTTCTTTTCTGGCTTTTTAGATGGCTTCCCTTTAGACTTCCTGCAATCATGCGGTTTATCAATCCGCACTTTTCCAAGCTTTGGGAGCACCGGTGCGACGGGCGATCCCGATTTATTTTGTGCCTCGATCTTGCCTCGATCGATGACATCTCATAAGCCCACCGCATCTCCTTTTGACAATCTTTTTCCTTCCTGCACGTCAGTACGCACCACACCACAAGAAAACAATGATTCTGTATATAAGCATTCATCATTTATAGCATTTGGACCGCTATCCTTGTAAACATTTAAACGCTCTCTCTCGCCCCCAACACCAAAAGAAATATCTCCACTCTTAACTCCTATCTGAGCGTCACTAGTGGTCAGAAAAGGATGACCTAACAAAACAGAGGTCTTGGAGTCCATCTCCATGTCAAGAATCACAAAATCCACGGGGAACACAAACTTTCCAACTTGCACTAAGACATCTTCCGCTACCCCCAAAGGTTTCCTCACCGACCTATCAGCCATCTGTAGGGTCATTCCCGTAGGTTCCAATTCACCTAACCCTAATTTTCATATAAAGCCTTAGGCATCAAGCTCATAGAAGCTCCTAAATCACATAAAACATTTTCAATTACAGTATTGCCTATGGTGATAGGAATGGTGAAACCTCCTCTATCTCTCATCTTAGGGGGTATCTTACTATCATAAACCGCTGAAAACTCCTCCCTCAGCTTAACTATCTTACCCACTTTCTCTCGACTTGTCAACATCCCTTTCAAACATTTAAAATACTCAGGCACACTAGCAATTGCCTCTAACAAGGGAACCTTGACCTCTACATTCCTAAGAATGTCGAGGAATCTACTATGACTCTCAGTAAGGACCAGCTTCTTAGGACCCTTAGGTTGGTAAGGCAACGTATTCTCATCAAAATCAGGAGGAGGAGGAGGGGGCAAGAAAATTTTCTTACCTCGAGTGTTTGGCCGTGGAGGCCCTGATGTAGCTTCTTTTGTCATCACTGGCTTGCTCGGCTCCTCCTCTTTAATGTCCAGCACTATGAAATCCTGCTTCTCCCTATCTTCATCTCTTCTGGTTTGAGCTTCCGGCTCCCTCTGTACTTCCATTGCTCGCTCTTTCCTTACAATCACGAGGTCTCTCTTAACAGCAGCTAACTCTCTTTGTACCGATTCTAACTCGGTTTCCATTCTTTCTCTCTCTGCTGCCTCAGCTTCATCCTCCTCATCCAGATATTCTTTTGCTAAAATTGCTTGCTTTGGCTGGTCGACTCCCAGCTCTCTACCACTAATAGTGAATATGGCATTCACTTGCCCGGATTCTGCTCAACATCACTCAGACGCTTCTTCAATGTATTTGTGATTTGACCAACTTGGGTCTCTAAATTTCGGATAGCTGAGTGCGTTGCTACCTTATGTTCAATAGCACTCTTATTTAGCTCAGAGATACTCTTATCCATCTTTTCTAACATCAACTCAGTTGAGGTCTTCTAGGTACCCGAATTGCTTGATTGGTTATTCTGAAGAAGGTGCGCATTCGGGTGTTGATAAGTCCAAGAATTGTTATTTCTGTTTTGATGGCTAGCTTGCTGATTATTGTTTCCTTGCTGCCCCTGATTCTGGTTCCATCCTTGATTACTCCCCCAACTCTGATTCTGTCCCTGATTATTCTGGCCCCAGTTCTGATTATTCTGCTGTTGGTGGCCCTGTTGCTGATTGTTTTGATGCATGCCCTGATTGGTATTTTGATAGGCATTCGATTCGGGGGTTCGATTCAAGATTGGTTATTTGGGCTTTGGTTCTGCCTGAACTCTTGGTTCAGATTGTTATTTTTTCGATTCCAATTCTGCCCCTATGTTTGATTCCAACCTCGCCCCTACAGGTTTTGATTCCAGTTACCCCCTGAATTCTGGTTCCTCCAATTGTTCCCAGAATTGTTGTTGTTCCAGATTCCCTGGTTGTTATTTCCTTGGTTCCAATTTCCCCTAGAATTATTTCCGACACAGTTCACATCGTTCTGTTGGAAATCTTCTTCCATGCCACACTCCATCGATGGCTCATAATCTTGGTAGTTCGGTGGAACATTCCAATTTGGGTTGTTACCCCATGGGTTGTTCTGGTTCCATTGTCCCCCAGAATTTTGTTGCTGACCGAATTGCGGATTCCTCCCGGAAACCTGCTGATTACCGCTATTTGAACTCCCTGTCCCCAATCTGTTAAGCGCTGCAACTAGATCTTCCATAACTGCCACTGGTTGTTGCTGAGATACATTTGCTACAGGTTGTCGTTGGGTTGGCTGTGGTATCTATTGTGGTAATTTCTGAGGATAAGTCGTTATGTTCGGAGTCATACAGAACTGAGCCGAGTGATTACCGCCACACAACTGACAAACCTATTGTGCCTCTTTCAGTTTCTTCATCTCTGTCTGGAGTGCCAACAACTCATTATGTGCGGCTGTCTCTTTATCCAACTGCTCATCAAGGGCCTTAACAATTTGTTGTGGCTCTTTCAAGTTTTCTATCCCAGAACTGGAAACCCATTCATCATCCCTCTCGATATCATCGTTAATATGTTGCATTGCTAGCTCGGGGTCAATTCTTGTCAAACCGTTTCCACTAGTTGCATCTAAGAGATTTCTGTCTGACTTATCTAAGGATCTATAAATCTTTATCACCTACTCAACTGTACTCAAATTGTGTTGAGGGCACTTCTTTAGCAATGTCCTAAACCATTCAACTGTCTCTTTCATGGTTTGTCCCTTTCGCCCACTGAAATTATGTATTTCTCGCTTTAAATCCTCAATCTTTGCTGGAGGGAAATATTTCTTCAGAAACACATCGGCCACTTCTGCCCATGTATATAGTGAGGCGTTAGGGAGGGTGTTGAACCATGTTCTTGCAGCTCCCCTTAATGCAAATTGAAACATCATCAACTTGAGCGCCTCCTCGCTCACTACATTGTACTTCAGTGTCGAGATGATCTGCAGATAGTTGTCTAAGAATTCATTCGGGTCCTCATTCCACTGCCCGTAGAAAACTACATTCTCGTTGATCAGGTTGATGACATTCTGCTTTGGTTCCATGTTGTTAGCATGGATAGCTGGGATTCTGATTGGATTATGTCCGGTCCCTTGATACGGGGCAACCACGTAATCCCTTGCTGATACAAACCCCTGATTTGCCTGTGGGTTGTTCGGGTTATTATTCAGGTTGTTCTGATTCGTTTTCAGAAGCTGAATCTGTGCCATCTGTTGTTGAATTAACTGATACATCTGCATTTGCAAATTTTCCTGGCCAGGCGCCTGTTGCTGTAACTTACCACCCCCTTGTTGGTGTTGCTGTTGGTGAAGAGGTGGTGGGTTGTTATTTTGGAGTTGACCACCCCCTCACTTGACCAATTTGTCTATTCTGCTGCCTCTGACTATTTAACAGATCATTTTGTTGGTCCTGTCTGTTTCTTCCATCACCCCTTTCTAGCGCGGGGTCAAATAAATTTCTTCCATCTGTCCTCGCAGCCATAGGAGGGTCCAGAGGATTCCTCTCGTATGGAGGTAGGTAATTTAGAGTACCCAAACCCCCCATTTGAGACATCCCATCATCATTCAACCGATCTCTACCATTGGTTGTCATTTCTTCTTCCTCTGAAGAGAAGTCTGATGTTTCGTGTCCGTCCACGGTTTCTGGAACCGGAGCAAACAATCTTCTCCTCAACTGCCTTGCGTGCCTGTCGATTTCTGGATAATAAGGCTCTAGAGGTGACCCAGAGCTCCGGGTCATACACTGAAAGTCAAAACAAAACAACAAGAAAACAATAAAACACGACCTAAGCCCAAGCTTTCAGTCAACTTTTATGATATCAAAGTATTGCCAATCCCCGGAAACGGCGCCAACTTGATAAGAGAATTTTTGCAATCCAATTAATGAAGTAAAAACTCGAAACCTTAGCAAAATCTACTTTCTAACCGGCAGTGGACCGGATCGATTGGCTTTGAGTACCACGGATGACTTAGCACTCAGTTCAGGTCAACCAAAAAAGTATGTCGTTATACTATTGCGTAAAAGAAAGATTATACTAATCGGGTTTCTTAACGATTAAAAGAGGTACAGCCGAACTACGATCCAGCGGATTACTCCATCCTCAGACAAACTACCCCGGGAGTGTGCTCTACCTTCCTTGTCTGTCTAATGATAAACTCACAGGTGTCGAGTCCTAACGTGATTAAGTTCTAGACTCGCCCGAATGAGCGATAAAAACCCCGTATTGGACATGGACCTAACGACTAGGGTGTCAATCTAGTGCACAGGTAGGTGTCAAACTACCTTTTAAGCCAAAACGTCTACAGTCCCGAAACCCCGGTTCCCACACTTCGCCGAAACATACATTTATAAGCTAGGTGTGTGTGATGGTAAACTAGGTGATCAAGCTAGCTCAATTACGATTAATGCATGTTTCGTGATATGAATTATCGATTAGAACAATTTATTACGTGCTACACTACCTCCCGGTTCATCTCCCTAATGGCGTTTCATCCGCTTTCACATAATTCGGCCGTATGAAAGATTTAGCTACTCATTATCGAATTGAAACAATAAACGGTACAGGAATTCATGATATAAACGATAAAAGAACAAGAAACCATACCCACTTTATTGAAAACTGATGAAGAACCAAAGTTGTGCTCACTAAGATCAAATTTTGACAATCGAAAACGGTTTGATGTTGTAATGTATCTAATGTAATAGAGGATCGAAAGATGAGAACAATGATATATGGCACTTAATTCTACGCTTCCGGACGAAGGAAATCGCCCAAAAGAGGCTAAAACTATCTAAATTCGTAAAAGTCTGCTGAAGAAAACGTTTGAGGTGCCCTTTTATAGCCTAGGGCAAAATTCAGCTTATCCGTACGGATAACAGTCTATCCGTACGGATAATTCTTGATTCTCCAGATTATCCGTACGGATGGGAAGCTATCCGTACGGATAAGTCTCTGTTGCTTCAGTCTTTCCGTACGGATAAGTCTCTGTTGAATATTTTTGAATCTATCTGAGAGTTGTCCGTACGGACAGACGTTTGTCCGTACGGATAGATGCCTTAACTTCAAAAACTTCACTTTTTCATACTTAGCCTTCGTTTCTCGCCTCGGACACGTCTAAACTCATAGATAATCGCTTTCCGGGCTCCCGACTCACCCAAATCCTACATAAACATGGAAACAACAAGAAAATGCATAACCCCGCAAACTACGGGTGCTCGGGAAATGAGTATAAAGTGCTAAATGTAGGCCGAGTTTACGGAAAAACCGACAGTTACTCGCCGTGCAAAGAAAACCTCATTACACTCATTATAGGGTCTAAACTCACCCGAAAACATGCTAGAAACAAGATAACCGTGGGTTAAACTGTACAGAAATGTACAGTAAAGTTGGTTCCTATCAACATACTACAAGTATTTATCAAATTTTTGTTCAGGGGAAAAAGTTCAGATGATCAAGAGTCCAGGGAACAAGAAGACTTCAAACCATATCATTGTACTTTATGCTTTTACTTTATGTATTTCATCCTTGTACTATATATATAAATGGTCTATCTTTCTCACATAAGTCAAAATATTCTTGACTTTTCTTGTTACATATTTTATTTCATTCATTGGTTTATTTAACGCTTTTTTGGCATAAAAAAAATAGGGAATTCGTTAGGTCCCTTTGTAGTTAAAAGGTTTGCTTATACCAAAATAGTTTATTTAGAAACTAGAATAAGTTTTGCTCAGTAGTCGGACATGAGAATTGTATAGGTTTTAGTCAGGCTTGTAATTGTAATAATTCCTAGAAATAGAATAGTCTAAGTCAGAAGTTTTTAAGTCAAGAAGACCAAACTCAAGATCTATCAATCAGACTACATTCAAACTTTCAGGTGACTTACCCAGCAGACTACATTGAACTCTCAGACGAGTATGAGCAGACGACATAGAACATTCAGACGAGTAGGACTAGACAAATACTCACAGTTTATAAGAAAAAATCAATGTAACTACATTATAGAATAAGTGACAAATTAAAGGTGTAAATCTGACCATTGGATCAACTCTTGATAAATGGCTACAAGAAAATGCAAGTGGCAGAAAGCAGTAAATGACAGCCTACCAAAGGATATTTACTTACCAGCAATTAATGCATTTGAATCTAACAGCCTGGAAATCAATGAGAACTATTCCTCACCTCCAATAGTTGTTTTTCAAATTACAAGCGAAGAACCTAGGGAGAGCTATAAATACAAGATTCAAAGAAGCAATAAATATACAACAATTCAATAAGTGTACCATCAAGTGATATTATTATTGTAACCAAAGAGGAATCTTTGCAACATTCAAAGTTTACCACTCAACATCTATAGAATCAAGACGGCCTTCATATTACTCACCAAGATATATCCAAAAAATCATCTTGATCAGAGCTACATAGCAAATCTTACAAGATACAATCAACAAAGCTCTTACTTTGTATCAAAATTGATACTGCACCATTCTACACCAACAACTTGTTTTACAAGGAGGTTGAACATGTTGATGCATCAGTGAGCTGTGAAGGAATAGAGGAGTATAGGAAGCTGAAGAAATGAACTTCAGAAGAGCTGTGTGAAGTTGACCCTTGAAGCAGCTAAGGGCTGTGAATGATTGGTTGTTAGAGTGTGAAGCATTTGTGGGGTGTCAATGACATTTTCCAATTATATTAGTGAATATTACAATAGCGATACCTCCTAAGTCATATGAGAAGCTGTCATATAGGAGATTACACCACTTCGTAGATCGATAACAAACTCTCTTTGACTTTTTACTTTACACACTTTACACTACGTAATTTACTATTCCACTGCATCATACGTATTCTTGAATAACTAGCCAAGGATTTTGAAAGGTATATTCCACTGCACTTTTCCAAGAATCGGAGCCAGACGATTTAATCAGAAGAGTTTCTTACCCCTCGGATCAACCCCCTATTCTGATCCTACTAAGACATGCTTTTAAAAACCATGAAGCATTCATTCACCTCCCCTCCAAAATCTTACAAGCCTTGTATTGCTGACCAGCAGTCTATCAGACACATATTTCACAAGACAGCCTATGAAGTCCTTAAAAACCGCCCTTTAAAAGTTAACTACTCTCGCATTTTCGGTTGCAAGTGTTTTGTGTTGAATGATAAAGATAATTTGGATAAGTTTGCATCTGACTCCATTCAATGCAAATTCAGTGGTAATTCAGAGATCTCTTGGGCTTATAGATGTTAAGATCCAAATTCCCGACGCATTCTAGAGTCCATTCATGTGTCTTTTCATACGACCATTTTTATGACTAATATGTGCTCAAATGTTCAAGAAAAGAACATAAGTGTTGAGAAGTTAGACGTGGATTACGAGTTTGAGATACTTCCTCCCGTTGTGAATGATTACACCCCTGAAGTAGAAGTAGCCCGGTAGCCTGGTATTTATTCAACAACACCCATTGCTAGTGACATCTTAGTAAATGATGCCCATAATGTGTAAAATTCACAATAGGATAACGATGGTGCTAAGCAACACAAATGGGAAAGGTATCACACTCTTGATCTTATCATTGATGTTTCTAATACGGGTGTAAGCACCCCAAAGGTCTACTTTTTATCTCTCCTCTTTACATGCATTCGTTTCCACTAGTAAGCCTAAGAAAATTGATGAAGCCCTCTTGGATAATGATTGGGTTATAACAATACAAAAGGAGCTTCATCAGTTTGAAATGAATCACGTATGGGTACTTGTACCCCTACAAATAAAGATATCCTCAATAGGCACACGAAGGGTCTTTAGGAATAAGTTAGATGTAAACAGTAAAGTCGTCTGGAATAAAGCTAGACTGGTGGGCCAGGGTACCCAAGAGGAAGGCATTGATTATAATGAGACCTTTGCTCTAGTTCCATACTTGAATCCATTCGACTTCTTTGTATATGGATTTGGAATAATGATCTATGAAATGGATGTCAAAAGTGCATTCCTGAATGGTCTTATTGATAAATAAAAGTGTATGTTCGACAACCTGCGGGCTTTGAGAATACGCTTCACCCGGACTATGTCTATCGCCTCAAGAAAGCCCTTTATGGCCTCAAACAAGTGCCTACTTCTTGGTATGATATATTTTCATATGTGATATTATCCAATGCTTTTGTTAGGGGC